>JAZDUH010000341.1:9983750-11197500 GCA_036419115.1 Scarus forsteni
AAGTGATTCAATGTTGGTGTTGATCTGGATCACCATCTGGATCCGCCATGACGAAAAATGCGATTTTCGTGAATAACTACTGAACTACAATAGATATCACTAGAAAAGCACTCTGAGAGCGCAGACCTCCGCCAGCGCCACAATCCTCACCCATATTGCGATTTTCACCATAAATATTAGTCCTACCTTTATTTCATCTAAATATTTGGATTCCTTGACCATGAAAACATACCATCAGCAATTGTTTTCATCATGATATCTATTTTAGTTCAGTAGTTATTCACAAAAATCACATTTTTCATCATATGGGAGAGGACTGTGGTGCTGGCGGAGGTCTGCGCTCTCCGAGGGCTTTTCTACTTATTTTTGTCCTAGTTCAACCTTTTTTCCCCTGATGAAAACTAGACAAGAACTAAAAAAAGCAAGTGAACGTGGACAACAACTTAAACTAAAATAACTGACATTTTTGTCAACAGATTAAAAAGAACAGACTGAAATGTTTGAAAGAGACTTAATCCAATCAGACCTAATTTGGTCATGGAGAAATTAGGGATAAGTTAGGGATGTATCAAATCACAGCTCCTTTAGCTTTCTGGTGGTGGGATCCAAGAGTAAAACATAACTTCAGAAATTCAAGGAAACATAGAAAATGCCTTACACTTTACACCTCACCTATCAGTCGACTAAATTTACCGTAGATTTCATCAACTAAAACTAGACAAAAATTAAAACAACTTACAGGACTAAATTATGACCAAAGAAATTTTAGGCAAAAGTAGGGTTGGGTATCAAAAAGCAATTCCAGTTGAGAATCAATAACAGCTCCATCAAAGAATCGATATCATGAGTCCTTTTGCTAATCAATTCCCTTTTCAATTCCTTCCACTGACAGGGTTCAGAAGCGGTGTGCCACAGAAATATTTCACTAGTCCATCTGGGTAGGAGCCCTTTAAATTTGTTTTCAGGGGCAGAACGTTAAAAAAAACACAAGCTTGTGATTGGACAATCGTTTGGCTCATCACATTCATCACAGACCAATCATCAAGCAGGGTTACCTCATATAATGTAGCATACATAGCGGCTAATGTCACAGCTAATGGCTAACAACAGTTAAAAACAGTTCATGGACGTTAGCCATAGCTTACAACAGTTAATGACTTTTAGCCGTTAGCCACTAACTTAGCTGCTTACAGCTAACAGCCTTATATGTGACATGAACCTCGTCAAAGACAATCACTACACGTAAACTTCTGAGGAGGGCAGATTTCACCAAGTTTCACTGGGTAGCCATGAGGACAATAAGCCAATTGGCATGTCCGTCCTCAACTTCCGGTTGTCGTCACGTCCGCATTCTGCACTCTTCCCTGATTGGGCCGTTAAGAATTCAGTGGAGTGAATTCATTGGACAACGGAGGCTGGCAAAAAACACGTAAGTTAAAGTAAAAAGTGCGTAATAGTGAGGTTCAGGAAATACTCAGCCCTAGTGTACACACAGCTGCACACATCCATAAATAAGGTACAAATTTGTCAATAACAAGAACATTCACATCATTTCCTGCCTCTTTAGTGTCACCCACCTCCTCCTTGACTTTAGCACATTCTCAAACCTGAAACTTAAACTCACTTCTCCTCATCCTAACCTCCTTTGAACCTTTCCTTCCCTCCTTAAGATTCAGCTCGGGTTCTCAGCCACTCTTGTTCCCATGTCTGTCTCCTCACTTGCTTGGTCTGCCGCGTTCTCCCCCCGACACCCACGACAACAAACACCCACAAAGTAACCCCCCCCCCCCCCTCCCACTCAGCTACCACAACCAAGCTACACACTTCACGTTGTCAAGGGCAACTGCATCCCTGGCGGGTGAGTCACCTGTACAGTACGTTGCCATGAGAACTGCCTCGCTCGCGACTCCCCCCCCTTCCTACACCATCAACACCACCAGCTCCGCCAACACCAGCAGGAGCGAATAGAAAACACTGTAGAGGATGTTGGTGTGTGCGTTCACACGTCTCGTCCCACTGTCATATCTCGTCTCTGATTGGCTGAAGATGAACTGTCAGCATACAGTGAGGCTTTCAGTAAAGGCTTCCAGCTTTGTGTCAAAGTGTCTATCGGTGGGAAATTGCTAGACTGACGTAAGGGAGCAGCGTGGGAGTCGTGTTTGTTCAGAGCTCTGTGAAAGCTGTTACCTGGCCACATGGGCGAGAGACACTGAGAGAGAATGGAGAGAGAGAGAGGCAGACAAACAAGAGGAAGGAGGCAGAACTTTGGAGGAACTTTTTTATATTTCTGTGTCGTTCAGGCTGCAGAGATCTGAGGTAGAAAAAGAAGACAGCAAGAGTTGTCGGGTCATCTCGGGCTAAGCCACAGACATGACTGTGAACGTGAGGCGCAGCAGGAGGGAAAATCCTGGATCCCTGCTCCACGTCCAGTCACATGTAGGGCTAATTGGACATGGGTGTGAGTCAGAGCCTCTTAATCTGCCACGAAGAGGGAGGATGTGATGACGAGAGGAAACACAGAGGGGGAAAGCAGAGAGAGGAAAAGAGGAGGGGGACTTGGTGCACCGCGCTGCAAAAAAAGATCTATTTTAGATGCGTCAGCTCATTTGTTAGTATGTCTCAAAATCTTCCCTCTGGCAAGTGGAATAAGATAAGTCAATTTCTTCCAATGCAATCCAGCTTCTCTATATATCTTGACACTTGCTATCTTTTTCTAAAAGTTAATGAAGCATGACTTAGTTTTTGGATGTACAGCCACTCCAGTTGGAGGACTAGGGAAGCTTACAGACAAGTAGGCCTGTCACGATAACAAGTTTTGCTGTACGATAATTGTCCAAAAAATTGTTGACGATAAAAAATATTATTGTCATATTATTTTGGTTTTTTTTTTATTAATGTAATTATAATATATGTCATAATAAAGTGAGTGCACCATATCAAAAGCAAGAAACTTTAATTTCTTAAGAGTATTTAACTGTAATTGGAAGGTCAGATCTTTTAAATAAAATAAATGAAACAGACAATATAATACATTTAACAAGAAAAGAGGAAAAAACCCAATCAAAATGAAAATTGCATGTAAATAAAAACAATTATACTAATCAAAAACAATAAAAAATAGACCCTGTCTCAAAAAAAAAAAAATGAAACTCCAATAAAAACAATAAATAAAAGGGAGTTTTTACAGGATTTGTTTGTGACTTGTACTTTCTCCCAGTCAATCCGTAGTCTGTCAAACGTTTGTAACAATGCTGGCTTTTTAGCCGTACTGAAGGGCTGCATTTCTTTTGCAATGTAGCAAACGACACTGTCTGTGAGTGCGCACCATTTCACTCTGTTTTATTTGTATTTACTTTGCGGACCAAACGCTTCAGTAAGCGCGGACTCTCAAAGACAGAGGCTCCGCTGCACCTCGCTTTCTTCTTCTTCGTTGTCACTACTTTCAAACAAATACGTCATATCAGCTCATCGGTGTTAATGGGCTCACACCTTGTTCATTTTGTTTAAAACCAACACATTCCCACACTGGGACTGTAGCATTCGGCTTAGGAACAGTATCTTTCATGCCGTCATTCATATTAGCATTTGTTTCCTCGTTACTCCTCAGGACGCTCACTTCAGCTCTCTCTGAGTGTTCACACGAGCGGCCCCGCCTCCCCCACAAAACTTGCATGAGTGACAAATGCTCACTCCGATGCACCCCGGTGTTAAGAAAGATAGACGTAGTGAGCCATCTTCTCATTCAGCCTCTTTGGTATATAGAGGGGAGGAAAACAAACACCCATGGACATGTCAGTTTATCGAGGCCGGCAGACTTACCGAGGACGTTTTATTTATTGTTCGGTTAGTTGATTTATTGATTACCATGACAGGCCTACAGACAGGAGATGGAGAGAGGGAGTAGTCCCACATCCAAATGTTTACGGTCTTGCTCATAGAAGTAATCAACTGGCAGAATAGGCACGTGAAATACATAGAAGGGTAAATGAGAGCAAAAATGGCATAACAGGCCTATTTGATATGTGCTGTTTTTGTTGCTTATTGTTTGATTAAGTTACGTTAAAGGGGGATGAGCAAGTTGAAGAACGCTATGAAACAGTGTGTTGGGGAATAACGAGGAAAAAATTTTTTTTACATGAATTTTAAAAGTTAAAATTCCACAGTGAGCTCTGGGGTAATTTTATTCCACTTCCACATTTAAAGCAGCACAAAGTAAGATTCTTGCTTTCAGCTCTCTGGGGGCCTCTGTGGTCGTTGAGTGTAACTGCGCTGTTGTACACCAACTTGCATTTGTTGACATACAAAAGTAAGTCGACCTGAAGTCCTGAGAGACAAATAAACCATGTGGACTGATAAAGTTCAGTCTGATATTTTTGTTCTTAAAAAATCAATTAGTACTTATAAGTCCAATGATAACAGGGCAAAATTAGCTTCGGTCAGACATCCCTCCTCGTCTTTCTGGGAGTGAACGCCAAATGGCAAATGTCTGGGCATTTAGCTTGTTAATCTCCATCTACCTTATTTTCGTCTCCTCTTTTCTTTTCTTCTGCTTTTTTTTGCTGCTTCAGCCATTATAACAACTCTACATTTAACTTTCTTCTTCTTCTTGTTTAATGGCGGTTGATATCCAACGTCATCAGAGCATTACTGCCACCTTCTGTGCAGGAGTGTAAGCCAGAGGTCCCTATTACCATTGGAAAAATAAGTCCATATTTACTTTAAACTAAATTCTGTCATTAAATCTGTCTAAAAAATTCAAAATCTGCTTTATATTCTCCTTTTCCCAATATTTGACGTATGTGACGTATGCCGTAGAGCAGTAAAAGCTTAAAAATTTGTTGGTTTTTGTGTGTGGAAGTGTTCCTACCATCCACATCGAAGTTACATAGTGCCAGTGAAGTTGATACAGACCCCCTCAGACCATGACAGAGGTGTCATTCAACCTGTTATAAGGTGAAGTACCATCACCATGAGTCTAGAAATATTATATTAAGGTGGAAAAACTACTTAGTGTCGGCTTAAACTTTGACTAGCTGTGACGTTATGAGAGGGAGCATCTCTGAGTTTGTCTTTATTTTGGATTGATAAATGAGGCTCATGATGCATTTGATATTCAAAACACCAGGTAGAAATAATTTCATACTTGGAGACTAGGATAATTCAACCAGCTATTGCACATTTATTTATATCATTTATTTATTTATTTATTTTGGTCACGTCAGCACACTTATACAACATCACACATTGTCAATAGTTGATCAAATTGTACATGTCCGAAAGGGAAGACGGGAGAAGCAGAGCTTATCTAGTCCCGTCCCCATTTTCTCAATATTTAGTCTCCTCTTTTCCACATTTCATCAGATTATTATGAATTTTTATTCCATTTACAGAAGTATGACATAATTCTTGACTGTCTTTTAGTGTCGGTATTTGACCTTTTATGACCAGTCCTTTGTTCCACGTAAGGCAGAGTCCAATCCTTTGTTCCACGTAAGGTATAATTCAGGAGTGTCTTTTGTTTTTTTTTTTGTTTTTTTTTGTTAGTCCCGGTTAGTGATGTTGGGGTGGTGTGTCCGCGTTGCTTTTCTTTTTTCCAGGTTTCACACATGTGTTAAACATGTGACTCGTCGTCATGAAAGGATGCTCTACATCTGCTGCTCTATTCACTGTCAGTATTTTCTGATCTATTCCTGTTTTACTCACTGCAAACAGATTGAAAAGAAAGTTATTGGACATTAAAAGTATGTGGACATAATACCTGGCCGAGTTGCCACTGCACTGATTTATGGCTTGAACCAGCCTTTACACAGAGCCTTTATCGAAGTATACTATTTACTAGACTTAATCTCGGTTATTGATCACATCGATTTCTGTAAACTGCGACTGCTAATGTATCGTGAGCGTTATCTCGTGTCCTGTCTGTGTCTGTGGACCTGATGCATTGACCGGATGTTTACTGCGGAGGTGCTGCAGCACTGACGACACACTGTAGTATATTTTCTTTTTGTTTTAACTACTAACTACTAGAGATACTTTGTGCCATTTCTTTTGTGGACCTCTTTCTGCCCCTCTCTACAAGCATGATTTTGCAACCCGGGCCTCACATCTGTGTTACAGTGGCAACATCAGCAATGACCGTCTGTGTCAAACACAGTGTGCTGTAAAGTGGTCTGGATTTAAAAGAAGCCTAAAAGCCTTTTTGCTATCAAATGACAGGGAATACTCAAGGAATCATTTTAGCCCTTCTCTGCTCATTTCAGACTGCTGTGACAAGTTTGGTTAAGTTGCTGCTGCTGTTAAAATTCATGTTTCCTGTTAAGCTGTTTCAGCGTAAAGCTCTCCCACACATTGAAACATGATGACTATAATTGTGAAGAACTTATAAGAAACACGGTGAGGACATGCCACCAAAGCAGCTTGTTTTTGTTTTCATGTTGAAGAAAAAATTGGCTTAAAACTGTGATTTATGGGGTGCTGGTTTTGCGGAATGTTTAGCAACCAGGCACCCCATGTACTTGCTTCTGCCCGTCCAGGTTCGAATCCAGCCTGTGACCTGTTTGCAGAGTGTCTTCCCCTACTCTCTCTCCCCCTTTCACAAGCCTATCTACTGTGTCTCTCCTATCAATAAAGGCACAAAATGCCCAAAAAATGCGTTAAAAAAAACAAGCAAAGTGTGATTTATGAAGTGACATGGACAGAATACTGACCAAACTTATTAACAAGTACACTGGAGTGTAAAGGTGCGTTCTCACCGGATGCTACTTGTACTACCTCGGCGATCACTCTCCATGCAAAGTCAATGTACAGCCGCGATCCGGCGGGGATAACCCTCCCGCGATGCGACAGCCGCTTTTCACACTACCACATAGCTTGTCGTGGGATGTCAAAGTAAAAAGTTGACCTATTCAGATGACGTCGTGTGTGGCTGTGCGGCAACAGCCAATCAGCGGTGTGTGCATGTGTGACGATGCCCGTGACGGACAGTTTTTCATCCGGACTACAGAGGAACAATTTATGTCCGTGTGGGAAACATTAGTCAGTGAGGACATTAGTTCCACCTAGACGGACCGCAGGAAACGCTGCAGGGCATCAGCTGCAGTGTTTTGTGTTTGATAAGTGAGTGAAAAGGATACAGCTGGAATAATGTCCGCTTGTACATCCTATTATATGATATATGACACGATCACAAGGAAACTCGAGCGGACGTGACGTCACTGTGCCACGGCCGACGGCAACAGTGACCAAAATGAGGTATTTATGGAAGCGCGACGTTACGTCTGTGGGCGACGTAATTTTGGTAGTTGGGTTGCTTGCGGTGTGAACGCAGCATTAGAATGTTAAGATGTCTTAAATACAACATGAAATGAGTGCTGAGACTCTCAAAAACTGTATATTAAGTGGAAAAACCTTGAAAATCAGTAATAATTACCTTGACCGAGATCTTGTATTGATGTCAAAATAAATTTAACCTGCACGTCCTTCTTTAATATACCTTTCATTACGGCGAGACGGTTGACAAAATCTACCTGACACCAGCAGTTGGCAGTTGCCCAGACTGTATTCCAGCTTTGATTGACAGGAAGAGAAAAAAATAGACATTTTTCTGAGTTACACATGTAACCTCACAGTTCAAAGAAACTTTGGAATTCTGAGTATGAGCATTTGCAAACTTCTGCCAAACTTTGATTTCCTCTGGATGTCAAAGAGGAAAAAACTCTCTTCTGCGTTGCTTTCAACGAGTCAATGAGCCTCGACCCCTCTAATAGCAGAGCCCCGGAGTTTCTCCTCGCTGCCCTCAGACACTCAGAGATTAAGTGGGATAAATGGGGCGAGACGCAGCAACATCAGTTTTATCCTCCTCAAGGGGACGTTAATACGAGTGGGAGAATGAGACTCAAGAGAGTCGGGCCTTTATTCATACACCTAACAGGTACTAACACTTATCTGACTTCTTCATGTCACCGCCTCGCTGCCTAATGTCTTCTGAATGGAAGCTAATCACAATTCAGAAGCTGATTGAGCCTTTAATATTCAAGGTAAACTGACATTATTGGACAGCATCCACAGGTGGATATTATGCTAGAAATGCTCTACAGGAGTTGTGTGTATATCCAGATAGACAAAACAAAGTTTACCAAGATAAGACCCTATAGAGAACATATGTGCACATAACAAATGTTTACGTTTTCTCTTGTACACGTCGACAGCTGCTTGTTTACCATCTGAGGACAAGCGTGTGTTTATCTCAGGAGGAGGCGGCAGATAGCAGAGAAGAAACGCTTCTGTTCCAACTACATAGCAATGCTCTCTGCCTGCTCCGTACGTGACTAGAAGTTGAGAGGTCTCTGCTCACGGCTCAAACTCCTGTTCTCGTCTCCACAATTGCATTTCCTGCGGTTCTTTTGGGATCCTGTGTCCTGGCTGTCTGCACTGCAATCAGGTGTTTTAAACCTATTTTGGTCAAACTGATAACAACAGCTTTCACTGCCTGTTTTTGACTTGCCGTGTTTTAACCTAAGGATGCACGGACCATTGTTGTGGATCGTATTTGTGTTTTGTCACAGCAGCAGTGTGCTGATGTCCCACAAATGTCAGCATGGCCTGATAAAAATAAAACATCAAGTCAGTCAACAACATACTTTTACTAAATTTTGACGGTGCAGGACACAAAACTCTCCAGAACCAATGCAACATGTACCATAAAATAAGGACATCTTAATTACACAATGTGAGAATTCATTTATTATTCTGAATCACCAGATGCCTCACAATGCAATATTATCACAGCACTTGCATACAGAGTTGGTTAAATTAAGATTCTTAATATTGTATGCTGAGAATTGCAGTATTTAACATTTGGATTTGCTTTGATTTTAGCCTTTTGTCTGGCTGCATTTGCATCTATAAAGATAAAAAGACCAATTTCTATTTTAATTTAATAAGACATATATTTCAGTATATTCACTTCTCATCAGTCAGTCATTATTTAAATTAAAAAGAGCATTAAGACTCACAGACTGATGGCCACACTTACAAAGTTTATGCAACCTGCTCTGCTGTGCTAAGCCGTCATTCAACTTTTAGCTTCACTGCTCTGTAGAGCTTCAGTGCTGCTGTGCCGATGAAATAATGCAGGGCAGGAGGTGCGTACCTGCTCTCCAACTGTCTTGTAACAAAGCCCTTTTTTCCGATTGGATTGGGTGAATTTCTCAGCTTGCTTAGAACTGTGAGGCAGCTTTGACAAACTAAGCATGCCATACAGTGGCTAGTTTATCAGCAGAGCTAACTTCACGTTATTGTTTGTGTCACCAGCTTTTGCTTTTTCTGGGTGGTGCTAGGTGAGGTGAGCTGTACATTCCCTGTAGTAGCTCACATTTCTTTATTTTATCCTCATACCTCACCCTCGTGGCCATCTTTTTTGTGCCTTTCAAGGTCCAAAGTAAACAGTCAGTATAATCTGAATACTTACTTTAAAGATGAACCTTCATTCTGCTCTTTTGTTTTGTCCTTGAAATTTGTAAAACAAACCAAAACAAACCCACAAAAGATGATAGTATCCTATGATCCTGAACATCCTGAAACATCCCAGAGTTTTTTTTTTTAAGTACACTCTTATTTCATTCATTTTGACAACAGGAGTTCATTATGTATTAACCTAAATCAAGAACTATTGTGGATTTCTGGACCTTCAGTTCCTACAGTAAAAACCACCATTTTCAGTCACACCTGTTGACTCTCCATCTACAGAAGTTTATCCTGTGAGAACTTAATTTCAAGCAAGTATTCCAAAGTGACCAAAGTATCTGGTCGTGTTTGCTGCAAAAATCACCAGTTTATCAAGTTTGGTTGTTTCGTCTTTTGAAGCAAGCTAGTTGGCATTGCTGGCAGAAGGACACATAGACATGAAATATACTGCCTTATCAAAGTGGTTTGGTAGTGCAATGTTAAGCGTATGTAAACAAACTGCTTGTATTGTGTGTTTCTGTGGCTTGTTTTCTTCCTCAGTTCTTTTAATTACAGCCTTGCATAGCATCAGCGGAGAGCTGTGATGACCACACAAATCAACTTTTCTACTAAATCAAGAATTTTAAAATTTCTTGATTTAGTAGAATTGAAAACAGCACAAATAATGTATAGATCAAGGAATAATGTACTGCCTTGTCACATACAAACATTTTTCTCTGACAGAGATGGTGGATATAAGTTAAGGGGTCAGTTAAATTTTAAAATCCCAAGCATAAGAACAACAATGAGCAGTTTTTGTTTAACAATACAAGGAGTCAAAATGTGGAAGAGTCTAGATGATGATCTGAAACAGAGCTGAAACTTAATTCAGTTCAAAAAGAAATTTAAATCAGTCATATTGGAGAATGACAGGAATCTCGAGGGGGAACAACAAGTCTTATGAGTGTAGTAAACAAAGTGCTTTAATATTTAAGAAAACAAACAAACCAAAAAAAGCGAAACAAAACGGGATGTTTGTGTGTGTGTGTTTGCAAAGGAAAGTATGTATACAGACCTGTATGCATACACAATGCATGGATATGTAAATGTATACATGAATTTAAAGATATTTTCATGTATATAGGTGTATATAAAGGTTTGGTGTTTAAGTATATATGGATAGGTAATCAGATAGGTAGAGAGGTATTTATATGTGTAGAAAAATAGGTAGGTTAATGTTTAAATAGATTTTATAAGTCCATGTAATTTGCTTTCATGATAAGGCTATTGGAGAACATATGTTGAATACAAGTCAAATATGTAACAGGGAATAAGGACCAGATAAGTTTTACTTCTTCCTACTCCTTCTCGAATATGTACATTGTAACTTCTGATGAATATTATAAATTACTTTTCTGTTTCCTTATTATTTCCTCTTATTTTTTTTGTGTTGTATATATTTTTGTTGTTATATGTTTGAAATAAACAAAAAAACAAAAAAAAAGGTTTCTGAACAGAGAGACAGCAGAGCTGTGCGACTATGGCACATGTTCAGACTCATGCCATCTATGTCACACATCCCAATATCAAAAACCTGAACTATCCCTTCAATGACTTGTATGAGGTCGACATGTTTTTGCCATATAAGCACTGTATATGCTTACATGCATGAAAAAAACTGAAAAGCATGCAGCAGATATTCATATGAGACGTATCTTCAGTCGGATGTTTCAATGAGCTCTTTCATTTGTGACAAATGATATTCCAGCCAAAGGATACCCTCTAACGCGAAGAATAATCCTGATTTAATGCATAAAATGAGTTTCTGAGTAGTGGGATTACTCACTCCCGCCTGTGCTCAGCCTACTTTGCATCATAAAGGAGAGAATCCCATTTATTCACTGTCAGAAGTGACAGAGGACATGAGCTGCGATGGGATTTCTGCTCTTCAGAGGGACATTATGAGATCTTTCATGAATACAAAAACATCCAAAGTGTCCTAATGCTTCTAATAGGTTATGGGAAATTTCAGGACAACATCTGGAGGGGAAGAAAAGGAAAAAAAGAAACAGAAAGGTCGCACTTAAGAGAACAAAGAGGATAGAGGTTTAGCAGATGCTGCAGCAGGAAGTTTAGTGTCGTACTTCCGTAGAAAACAGCCCCCCTGGTGTTTCTGCAGCAGCGTGGCTGTGTGACAGTCACCAGATGGATTCTGATAGAGCGACCCAAATGTTTTAAGCCCGGCTGCTGGAGAGACTGCAGCTGCACACAACTGGACAGTAGAATGGGACAGGAGGGGATCAGGCAGGATTAAAGCTAAAAACACTCAGCGCCAAATTTAGTTGACTGAAGTTTCTGTATTTATGGCCAAGATTATTTTAAAAATGCTGCAGACTATGAGAATTTTGAAGCCTCTTGAATACAGATGAAATGGTTCAGTGGTTCTTTTTCGAGTAGAACCAGCTTTAAGAGGCAGTGAGGGCATGAAAAAGTGAAAATAACCCTTATACTGTATATTAGCTCTTCATCATACCTCCATATATAGTAGACTGTTGTTAGAAGATTAAAAGCCTCTTGTTGACCTCCTGAGTGCATATTATTTTGTTTTGAATGTTTTTGCTCTTCATCCACTTTAAACCTGTTGTTTTAAATTATATCACACTGTTCTTAAAGCCCCATGAAGATCAGCTGATGCTCTGCTGAGGCTCAATATAAAAGTCATGAGAGGGCAGAAAGCCACAGGCCTGGGTTATTGACACAAAGCTATTTGTTTGTTTTAAACTTTGCTTCACCAAATACATCTGGTGTCACAGATTAAGCAGTTTGAAAGAGGATATGTACAAACAATACCATTACAAGAGTGTTTTGCAGATTATTTAGCCTACCTTGAGTCAATTAGCCTTGCAGAGCAGACGTACCTGCCTGAATCTGAAATCATGCATCTCCGTCTTGACAGCCTCCGTTGTCCAACGGTTTCACTTGGCTAAATGCTTAACGGCCCAATCAGGGAAGAGAGGCGGGAGCAGCGGGACCTGCGGGCGTGACGTCAACAGGAAGTGACTTGACAGGAAGTTAAGTCACTTCCTGTTGTACAAATAATGGCGGCTAATGTCGGTTAGCCTGTGATCATCATGGTTACTCAGCTTATACTTGGCGACATATGTTCTCCTCATAAGTTTTCTTCATAGGGATTGTCTTTGACGAGGTTCATATCACATATAAATGTTAAATGATAAATCTGTGTGGAATAATTTCATGTGAAACAATAGTCTTAAAGTAGTTAAGCTAGCTGTCAATGGCCGTTCGCCGCAACTGCTAACGGCTACCAAGGGCAAACAACAGTCAACGGCCATTAGCTGTTAGCTCTAGCAGCTAACAACAGTTAACGCAACACATCAGTTAGCCGCTACGGCTAAGGACCATTAACTGCTGTTTGCTCTTGTAAGCTGTTAGCTGTAGTGGCTAATGGTTAGCCATTAGCCTCTAGGTTTAGCCACTTCATATGCATAGTCATAGCAGCGCTGCTTGATATGGGCTGGTCTGTGACTGGTCTACTCAACTACGAGAACAAGACAAGTAAAACTAGAGCAAATTTATATTATTCAGACACGTCTTAGAGCACCGGCTGTAAGTAGTGATATATAGCCAGCTACAAAACTACGATACCAAGTTTTCCAGAAATTGCTTGTTGTCACACATCAAAAACTATCGCTACATAACTAGAAAGAGATACATAACCTCGTCACTTTGCATCCTGTAAGTTGTTGAAAAAAGAAGTTGTAAAGCAATGCAGAGTTCTGAGGAAGGTCCGAGCAGCATTCATTAGCATCACAACAAACGCACGCTTTGGTTTGTGCTGCGTTCCATTAACCTCAGAACTGGCAGTGATGTCATCTCCGACTTATCAGCGTGCCAGTTGAAGTCGGAAAAGAAACATACTCATCTACCAGGCTATTGTTGGCCGTTGTTAGCACGCCCTGCGTTGTTGTTCACAAATATCACATGAAGAATGTGTACAGCTGACTCAGAGTGACACGCACTAGACAGAAGTGCAAATAAATTAATTACAGGAGCTTAATAACTTTCCAGTTGCAGTGTCCTACTCTGGACTTGGAGATTCCGACTTCCGAGTACAACTGGAACATCATTGGGTCACGTCTTTATGACAGTCGCCGCACGTGCTCATGGGTAGCAGAATCTTTATGTCGCCAGAAATAGATTCTCCTCATAGCACCTTTGAAAGCATTTTTACTTGACAGCATTATTTTTCACTCTTGCCCAAAACGCTAACATAGTTCTGCATGTCAAAAAAGCTTTTAAGCCTTAGATAAGGGGAATCAACGCAATTTAATGTCTCATAATTTTGAATAATTTGTGTGTGGTGCCAAACTGAACTGAATTTTTCTCTGTGTTGGTCTTGAAACAGTCTAATAAGTCTTTAAAGGTAATTGCATGCAGCATAAATGTAACAGTCTGCAGTACAGACAACCTGTATTCCATGTCATCATCCTCACTGGAAGCTTTTGATCAGTTTAAGACGCTCTGCTTGGAGCTAAATGTTGATTTGCCGCTCTGACATGGAGTAGAACATGTGAGCCGAGCTGCACACACTCTTACATATTGATCGAGTACACATATGAAACACCGCTTGTCACAGCCGCAGAAAGGCAGAACCGACTGTCTAAGAACTCGTCTGGATCTGACAGGTTTTGTCTTGTTAGGCAGGAAGAAGGATTGAGCCTCTGTTAAGAGTGACTCCTCCTCAACACACCAGCGCTGCATTAACAAAGCAAGCCTGAGCACACACACGGATAGGTTTGTGTAAATCCAGGCTGCGTCATGCTTTGGAGCACACGGACATGCCATACTGTGTGTTCCTGGCATGCGAAGAATATCTGGATCCCGTGAAACCTGTTAAAGCGTTTCACATTTTCCCAGAGGC
Organism: Scarus forsteni; assembly: GCA_036419115.1. NCBI lineage: Eukaryota > Metazoa > Chordata > Actinopteri > Labriformes > Labridae > Scarus > Scarus forsteni. The sequence continues at coordinate 9,998,137 of JAZDUH010000341.1, forward strand.
TGTTTATTATCATCTCACACCTGAGTCCGAACACATGGGTGTAAACATTTTGGTATTATACCCCTCAGTCATTACATCTACTCTCTCACCTTTGTACCCACACAAACATAAACATATTCCCATCGGCGAGGGAGAGTTCCTCAGCAGTGGAGCAGATCTGAGGAAAGCAGCGACACACACAACCGCTCACATGCATCCATCTTCAAAGCCTCAGTGCTGACAGGCTTATCTACTCAATAGAACCGAACCTCCATCTCCATCTATATATATCTACTCCTTTCTTCTCCCTGTCACTCATTTTCCAGTATTTATTTATCTATTTTACGCCCACGTTTAATCACAGATTCAGCCTCTGTTGGCTCTTTATAATGTGTTGTGTGTTCATCTATGCACAACCCTCAGTAAACTGGAAGGTATGTGTTTGTTGGAAAGACACATGAAGAAGACGCATGCAGAGGTAGATGTGAGCACGCTGTGAAGTTCTTGAGTTGTGTGTGTGAAAGTGACCTCAAAGTAGATCTATAGATGAAAGATGGTGACACACTATGGAGTGTAGACACTTCTGATTCAACAATTTTCATACCTATACAATACGATGTTTTAGTTACTGTGTAAGAGATACAAGGTAAATTTTGAAGTTTCATGAGACAGAACCTTCTGGTACACAAGTTAACCCTTTCTCAAGATCCGCCCTTACCATGAAGAGATCCTCCGTCTCGCCTTGCCCTCCGTAGTTACTGTTGTAGCTACAGCTCCTACTGTAGTTTTGTCTTTATGCTTTCAGGCAAATTTGAAGAATAATCAAATAAGTTAAACATGAACAAAAGCTGGTCAAAGTGTGAGTTATTTTCATTTTTTTAATTGGGAGAGAGGCCAGAAACAACAGAGTTTGTCTAAAATAGTAACAGTGATTCAACAGTAAAGCCTGGCTCACACGACAAGATTTTCACATTGGTTGTGATTATTTTTGCATGAAGAGCTGAATCAATATTCTTTGGTCGATAAGACTGTCCTCCATCTCTGCTGTCCATCTCACCTGTACGCTCTTTGTGCTCGCCATTCTTGCCTCTGATAACTCCTGTCTCGTGGTCATTTCCGGTCATCGTAGGCGGCTCTTTCTGATTGGCTGCTGTCATCCTCAGCAAATATGAGTTGCGTAATCATCCAGATAAATATCAAACATGTTTGAAAATAGTCAGGTCAGCGCCGATTTCCTTAATTTTGGGAGACATGCGATCGGCCGATCCTTACGCGAGAAACCAATCTTGTCCACCAATCTTATCCACCTCCTCAAAGGTCTGAAAGTCAGCCACTGTAGCTTTTTCCTCTGCCAGACTGACAGGCTCGTGGTAATTTTACATTTGAATAACCACAAAGATGTTGTATTTGGGCATTTTCTTTCTTTTTGCACTTTTTTTTTTTTGGTAAGATGCTCAAAACAGGCCTACAGTGTAACAAAAATGTGGAAAATGAAAGACTAAAGGAACAGATAAAATTTAGTTGCTTGGACAGCAATATTCAAACTTTTATATTTGAGAGAACTTAAGCACGAAGATGGACTCCCGCACACTGTCTAACTTGCAAGAAAATCATTTATTTGCAACGTTTCGGTCTCAGACCTTCATCAGGCTAAACCTCTTTCAGGTACAGTTCTTCCAGCTTAACTTTTAAGTCATCTGAGGATGCTGCACCTTCCATTTGAATGGCAGGAAATAAGATCCGTTCGGCGTCCTCGCTGGAGAATTCAAAAGTTTCTGCACAATTCTACATCAGGGTGTTTATTTCTTGAAAGGAGCTCATGGTGAACCAAAAAACGAGATGGGTGTTTTAAACAACAATGTAAGCAAAAAGAGTGCTGAAGACAAGGGGCAGGTATGCCGTAACAAATCAGGAGAGTACTTCGCACATCTAATTGAGAAGACAGGTGTGTTGGAAGAACTACCTCATGTGCAGTTAACACAAGGTATTGTTGTACAGGTATTGTTTGATGTTTTTAAATAAAATAAGATTGTAAATTTGAAGGTGTCAGTTACAAAAAAAATATGTATCTGCAAAAATCGGTATTGGCAGGTCAGATTTTTTAAAGATCGGTGATCAGCCAAAAAATTGTGATCAGTGCACCCCTAGTTATCTTTCTGTCAATTCATTCACTTGTTTCTATCATTCATTTAGCTGAAGTAAGCGTTTTTTTGTAGGCTCAAAGCAAACCCAAGTGAGTAGCATTGTCGTATATGTTATTAAAACAGACAAAGGCTAGCTTATGCTAATGCTAAATCAGTGTAAATATGCCTTTCAGAGTTCAAACTTTGGTTCATTTGTGCTCACCCAAAAGTAAAGTCTGTGTTAAGTTTTTACATTTTTCTATCCTTCATCATTTCATCAAAGCAGGGACAGTGAGGATTCCCGGCACACTCATTTTAAAGGTTCATTGAAGAAAAAAGGACATGTGTATATCTAACCTGCTGTGCATGAACAATGCTAATCTTTGTCAGTTAAAGTGGTGATTAGAACATGATGAGGCATTGAGGTATTTAAATTCTTGCCTTTAACTTGTTATCCGTCATTTCTGCCTTCAAACTCTGAATATATACTTCCTCATGGCATGGTAAAGCACTTTCTGGTGGCTTTTGGCTTTTCTCATCCCTAAAAATCCTACATAGCATCCTTCGATATGTCTTGGATGTTGACAGCTGCCATGTTATTAAGTGCAGCATGCCATTTGTATGGGGTTTAGCCAGAAGTGAGATGCACCAGATCCTCATTGTTCAGTTCTTAAAGCTAATAAATATTTGGACTGCTTTTTAAAATGTTTCGTTTGAGACGAGCTTCGTATTCACAAGCACTGGTCCTTTTCTTTTGCTATATGTACATTTTTTCTGAGGTTATAACATCACCTCTTTACTTTCTGAGGGCAGTGCTCCTGCTGTTGATGTTCGACATGATTTTACTCCTTTTATTCATTTACATTGAGAAAGTGAGTCATCCTGCTTCTGTCCTTGTACTGAGTCAAACAAACAGTAAATGCCTGAAGATTAACTTCACTCAGAATTCTTCTTCCCTGAAAAAATTATGCACTTCACAAAGAAGATTAATGTCAAAGGTGATGGAAAACAACATTAAGCTGGAAAACTTTTGTAATGAGGGTGAATAAAATTCACATTTGATATCAGAACAACTTGTATAAGTAGAAAAATGAGTCTCAAGATCTGAAAAGTTTCTGGAGGCACTTGCAAAAGCAAAAATGGAATGAAGAGCTGCAAATATTTTGACCTCTTTGATTTTGCACCAATCTCCAGGTAGTTCAGATCTAATGATCTGCTAATTACAGATGATGTGTGCGTTTAAAAAGCCATTAAAGAGCCTTAAACTCTGGCACAAGCTGAACAAAATCATAGAGTAAGATTGCTCAGACTGGAATCTTTTGAGCTTGCGAATCAACTCTTGGTTTGGGGTCAAATTTTGTGAATTAATCAGAGATGGGTCACTTGTCCGGACAGAACCATCACTCGGTCTGGATGTGGTCCCTCGTTTGGTGATACCTGTGCTACACAGTGACAAACAGAGCTGATGTTTGGCAAACAGGAGCCATCATGTCCCTAAAAATAGGCCTGTCATGATAACAAATTCTGCTGGACAATAATTGTCCAAAAAATTATTGCCGATAAACGATATTATTGTCAATATTATTTTGAAACATAATTTTTTCATTAATGTAATTATAATATATGTCATAATAAAGTGAGTACACCGTATCAAAAGCAATGAACTTTAATTTCTTAAGAGTACTTAACTGTAATTAGAAGGTCAAGAGCTTTTCAATGAAATAAACAATATAATAATTTTAATAAAAAAAAGAAAAAAAGCCCCATGAAAATGAAATGGACTCTCTTTTGGGGAAAAATTGCATGTAGATAAAAATCATGATAATAATCAAAAGCACTACAAAAATAGACCCTGTCTCTGTAAAGAAAAAAAAAAACACACGCAACAATAAAAACAATACATAAAATGGAGTTTATACAGTTCAGGAATTGTTTTTGACATGTACGTTCTCCCAGCTTTTCAACCATATTTAAGGGTTACATTTCTTTTTTAGCGCAGCAAACGACATTGTTTGTGTGCGCGCACCATTTTGCTCTGTTTTATTTATATTTACTCTGCAGACCAAACGCCACCGTAAGCACTGACTGTCGGGACAAAGGCTCCGCTGCACCTCCCCTTCTCCGTTGCCACTACTTTCAAAATAATACAACATATCGGCTCGTCGGTGTTCAAGGCTCACACCTTGTTCATTCTATTTAAAACCTAAGTATTCCCACACTGGGGCTGTGGCAGCCGGCTTAGGAACTGTACCTTTCGTGCAATCATTCATATTAGTGTTTGTTTCCTTGTTACTCCTCACAACGCTCAATTCAGCTCTGTGTGTGTGTACGTGCGAGCGGCCCGCCTCCCCCACAAAGATTGAATGATTGACAGGAGGGCTCACTCTGCTCAATCCACTATGGAACCAATGCGCGCTGGTGTTGAGACAGCTGCACAGAGTGACCCATCTTCTCATCCAGCCTGTTTGGTAGAAAAAGAGGAGGAAAGCAAACAAGCATGCTCTTGTCAATTTATCAAGGCTGGCAAACTTACCGAAGACGTTTTTATTTATCGTTCGGTTAATTGATTTATTGATTATCATGACTGCCCACCTAAGATCTAGCCTCGTTCTAACCTAAAGAAAATTAATATTATTATCTTAAACCTTTTGTCTTTAAACTTCATCCACAGGGATCCAACATTATTCTCAAATGCAAATCTCCCTCAGCATGCTGCACACCTGACTGTGATGGTCTGATTTATTTTCAGGAAACTGTTTCATTATCGTGTCATTATCCAAAACAACATCAGCAGAGTGGCTTTCTGCCTCCTGTGTTACTTTGTTCTGTGTGAGAAACTCGAGAAAGAGTTGTAGGAGCTGCGAGAAGTCACACCTTCAGCTACACTTCAAGTTCAAACAATAGGAAGCACTGTTTTACTTGTGCTCGTAAATTGAATTGTGCTAGTAGATCATTCATATGCTGCTAAATGAACCTAAAACAATTTCCTGAGTGTAAAGCTGGACCGTAATTGGACGATTCTTCGCCACATGGGGAATCGACATCTGACAGACGCCACTGATCATGAGAGCTCGTGTTCTCCGACAACATGATCTTAGCGAAGGTGTCGCTCTCCTCTTGATTAAGACGGATGCTCTAACTCTCTGAAATGAGATTCAGCCTCCTCAGCACTTCTGTTACCTTTCTTCTTCTTTTGTTAAATGATCAAACGTCCGGGAAATTAGCTCTGACGCTCGCTTCTGCAGTCAGACTCGATAGACGTCAAACTGCAGCAGACAGATGTCACACTCTCCCGCTGTGAAGCTTCTCCGCTCACAAAGCCGCCTCACCTCTCTGTCCAGCTTTCTCTGATTGTTCAGCGCTGAGCAGAGCAGTCCGTGCTGCATGTTAACTGTTGAGCAGCACCTTCTCTTTTCTTTCCTGCTCCACCAGAGTTGCATTGAAGTCCTTCGGAGCTTAGAAGTTGGTTGTTGCTGCGGCTTCTTGGTGACCTCAATCCTTCACCTTCTATTGACGAAGCAGCCGAGAGGAGTTTGGGGAGGATAATGAGGATGTGAGAACAAAGAGCTGAGACTATGCTGCACAAGCTTTTTACAGATATAATCAGTTTCGGGGCCTATGTTAGAGAAAAAAAATAAACAAGCTAAAAATGTTGGTGACGCTTTCTATAAAGCCCCCTCTTTATAGTTCATTATGAAAGCACAATTAGCATGTCAACAAGACACTAATACTTTGCAATGTGTTTAAAATGCATAATAAACACATTATAAGCACTTTTACCAGACATTATAATGTGTGAAAATGCGCCTGTGCTTTTTTTATTGTGCATTTTATAGTAGACATGTTTCCCAAACATATAAGTTAGTAAAAAAATGTTTATTTTGTAATTTTAATACATTATAATCACATTTTAAACATGCCTAAGAGTCGTAGGAATGTGTTAAAATATGATTATAAAGCAATCTAAACATTTTATTGCATCACTGTCTTGTTTACATGCTTTTAGTGTGTTTATGGGTCATTCCACCAAAAGAGTGAAATTTGCTTGTTGTAACTCTTCAGAATTAAACTTAATTTTTCATTCCATTTCAATATAGAATTTAGTAATATACACATTTACTCATTCAAAATGAGCACTCGTCAACCTCAGGCTACTTTATTTAATTTATTGCAACTTTCGACAGCTTATTAGCATTGCAATTTTTTTCTCTGCTGTTACCAAAACTCAAATGCCATTTTAAAACCATGAATAAGTACAATAATAATAAGAATATCAACCACATACAATGTTTTCATCTTGGAAAAAGAGTTAATTTAGAAGAAATGTCGGGTCATATGATGAAAATACTAATATTTATGACTAAAAATGCCTTTTGTTGATGTTACTCTTTGAGTTACAGCAATGAGTTTTTAGCATAAAATTAGCAATTGTGTGAAATCTAGCCACTTAGCATCTATGCTAGTAGCTTGAGCACACGGAGCAAATTCTTAAGATTTAAAGGGGACATATCATGCTTGTTTCTCCTTTTCACTTTGCCAGACTAGGATGCCTGTAAAGCATTTCTGCCCTCAGTACGAGTCATTTAGTTCCTTCATTGCCCCACAATAGCGTTCTCAAAATCCTCATTTTAGGTCATTAACAAGGTCTTGTTGAAATGCTCGGATCTGAGGATGACCTAAAGTTACCTTGCAACGTCACAGCCCTTTGTGCTCTGATTGGTCAGTTCTATCGGGGGTAGAGCCAGCCTGTCCTTCTTCTTCTACTGTATTTTCCGGCAGGCTCAATGCAGCGACCGCGTATTGAGTCCCCCTACAGGCCAGAGCTGGTAATGAGTGAGTGTGAGCTAGGGATCTATATACCCCTGCTGGTGGATGTGTTCCTCGGTGACGGTTTTGTGGCTAACGGACATCACAGAGGAGGAAGTGTTTTATCAGATTACTCCAATAAAAAGAAAGGTATCTCGTGTCGTCACGACGTTTGAAATCTCGCGGACATCTCGCAATGACCTATTTTCAGAGGCATCAAATCTCGTTCTAGGATATCAGAAAAAATACAGTATCTCATTTTTGAAAATAAAAGGGGTGTAAGGTCTTGTTTTCAAATTTATTATATGTAAGTATTAAATCATGCATCAGCATATGTCTCCTTTAACTGAATATTTTACTTTTGAAATCAACAACTGTTTTTCTTAGAGATAACTTCGGTAACAGGATTGAGTTTTTAGATTGACCATCTCTAAACCAGCTAATATATCATTAAATTTAAGGAAAAATAAAAGAGATAACTTACTTTTGGTCTTCCCATGACTTGCAGAAGACCTAAATGATGTCACTTCCTGCAGAACATGTCACTGGTGGAATGTTCCACAATTTTGAAGGGGGGGATGTGTTTGGGTAACAGCAATGAGTGAAAACCTGGGGACAGCACTAAAATGTGAATTTTAACCAAAATATAAAGACTTTTTTGTAAAACTTTTGTTTTAAAAGTGTAGATAGAATATGGAGTCACACTTAAATGCAAAAGAAAATTTTCTTGGAAAGATTTTGTTCATGATGTGTTGTAGTTAAGTGTAGTGTTTGACTGTGGGGACAGGCAAGAAATGCTATGTAAAAGTGTTTTGGATGCCATTTTAAAATATCAAAAAATAGATATCTGTAATTTCTACAATGATTAATGTGTATGGTGTTTAGTTTAATAATAAAATATAATTTGTAATATATTATTACTTGTGTTTACACATTTAATATACAATAATATGCCGGGGACAGAAATTTCACTCTTTTGGTGGAATCGCCCTTCTAATGCATTCTGAACACATTATAAACTTATTTAAATAAGCTTTTATGTCTTGGTAACATGATTAGTATGTTTTATTATGCATTGTGAAGAGGGGCTTCGTAGAAAGTGTTAATAACATATTAAGATCTCTATAGTGTGTTTAAACTGCAGTTTAAACACACTATAAGCTAGAGGTGTGAAAAAATATTGGTATCGGAATATTTTGACTCCCGATACAAAATCGATATTTTAATTCTTATTATCGATATTTTTGTAAAAATTAAAACTCATATTTTATCAGAGTTGGAAATAAAATACAAGTTATAAATATGTATGCACAGTTTTTTTCACGCAGTCTATTCAGTTCAGACAGTGACAAGAGAAATCTGTGATCTATTTTTTACTTACTGTTGTGCTGTCAGTAACTCAAAGCACTTTGTTCCTCATTTGTTCAGTTACAGTTTGAGCTGCACTGCAGGTTAGGATGCTTTCAATACTTTGTTTAAAGGGAAAACAAGAATAATTTCTTTGCAACATTAATTTAAGTTACTTGATGCACTCTGTGTTGTCAAGTTGAGTGCATTTGACATATTTCAATTATAATAAAATGGAAAAGTTGCATATTCACTATCTCTAGGTTTTCCCTAGTTTACTGTATAATATTGCAATATACACAATATTGTGATATCGTGATATTATCGTATCATGACCAGAGTATCGTGATACGTATCGTACCGTGAGGCTCTTGCCGATACCCACCCCTACTATAAGCATGTTTACAAAACACAACAATGTGTTATAATGTTCCTATAATGTTGTATAATCATAGTTATCAGACACTTGTGATCATTTATTTTGCTTTTACTGCTTATAAATAGTACTCATATGTATTTCAAGTAACAGTATTTGTAATTACTTATAAACAAACTAATAGTGTGTTGAACTGTATTGGTTTAGAAAATTGTCAATATAGATAACACCTTCTATAAAGCCCCTCTTCATTCATCATGAAAGCACAATTAGCATGTCAACAAGACACACTAATGCTTTCAAATGTGTTTGAAATGCATTATAAACAGATTAAGAGCATTTTTCAAAGACATCATAATGAAAATGTGTTCATGCTTTCTTATAGTGAACATTAGAAACAGAATGCAGGCATGTTTCCCAAACATAAAAATGAGTCAAAATATGCTGATAATGTCATTATAATGCATAATAATCACATTTTATGCATGCTTAAGAGTCATAGAAATGTGTTAAAATATGTTTAATATGTGTTTAAAAAGCACTGTAAACATTTGATTGCATCACTGTCTTGTTTACATGCCTATAATGTGTTCATAATGCATTCTAAACACATTATAAACTTATTTCAACAAGCTTTAGTGTCTTGTTAACATGCTTGTTATGTTTTATAATGCATTCTGAAGCTGAGTTTGATAGAAAGTGTTCTAACATCTTTAGCTTGTTTTTGTTCATTTTGTGTTTACAATGCAGTTCAAACACACTATAAGCATTTTTACACAATGTGTTAAAGTTTTCTTATAATGTTGTTAATCATAGACTCTTGTGATCATTTATGGTGCTTTAACTTCTTAATAATAGTCGTCATGTTTTCCAAATAACAGTGTATGTAATTACTTATAAACAAACTAATAGTGTGTTGAACTGTGCTTTTTGGTATTAAAAATTATGAATATTGATAACAGTGAATCCCACACAGTAAACTATTCCACAAAGTGTATCAGGAAAGAAATAAATTCACCATGTTTGTTGCTTAGTGACTTAATTTGGGAAATGTAAAGTTTATTGAGAGTCATAAAACATCATAATGAGATGTAAAGTCACTTCAAGAAGTCATTAGTTGCTCTAAGTTAAATGTAAAAAGGTTCACCAAATGCAAGAAAAAACAGACCAAGGCTGTTATTTTTATGGTTGATTCAGACTTTGTGTTATTTATCACAAACCCTAAGTGACTCAAATTAAAGACAGTTTATTTTCTGTTACCAGAAAATACTTACACAGGGATCTCCATAAAAATACTATTATCTTTAAATGTTTAAAGTGAAATTGATACAGTTGAAGGGACTGTGAGGAGTTTCTAAGTAATTACAAAAAAGTCTCACTTTTAGATGATGGAAATACACACTTTAAGACGAGTTTTACAGCATCAAAATAGGTTATCTATAAATGCTATTCCTTAGCTTCTTGGTCGGGTTGGACAGGGCTGGACTGGACTGGCCTGGATACTCAACTTTGGGAACAAGACAATTAAAACTGGAGCAAATTTATATTATTTGGACACGTCTTAGAGCACCGGGCTGTAAGTAGCCATATATAGCCGGCTACAAAACTACGATACTAAGATTTTCAAAACTTGCTTGTTGTCACACATCAAAAACTACCGCTACGTAACTAGAAAGAGATACATTACCTTGTCGCTTTGCATCCTGTAAGTTGTTGAAAAAAGAAGTTGTAAAGCAATGCAGAGTTCTGAGGAAGGTCCGAGCTATAACACAACAAACTCACTTTGGCTTGGGTCACGTCTTTTGGTGCATTCTAGTTGCAGTCAGAAGTAGGAATTTCCGGGTTCCAAGTAGGAAACTGCAGCTGGAACGTCCCCCAAAGTCTGAATTTCCTACTGGGAACTCGGTGAAACCTCGCCACCCCCGAGTTGACAGTCGAAGATGGATGCCCCCAGTGTGAACAGTTATTTAGCTCCTGTAATAATCAATTTATTTGCACTTCTGACTGGGGTGTGTCGCTCTAGATCAGCTGTATACATAGTATTGTTAGACTTATATTTACAAAAATGCTGCCATAGTGATAATCACATTCTTCATACAACAACGCAGGACGTGCTAACAACAGCTAACAATGGCCTGGTAGATCGGCATGTTTTTTTTTCCTTCTTCAAGTGGAACGCTGATAAGTCGGAGATGACGTCACTCCCAGTTCCGAGGTTACTGGAACGCAGCATTATGACAGTCGCCGTGCGTGCTCATGGGTAGCAGAGTCTTAATGTCGCTGGTAATAGATTCTCCTCACAGTCCCTTTAATCTGGATGGCTGACTATTAAAGGTATAAGACTGAAATGAGTCGTGCTGTAAAAATACATTATTAACTTCACATCAGGTCCCAGGTACAGGCTGTTAAAGTCAGGATCTGAGCCAGAAGTTGTGTCCCGGGTGACATTTATGATTGTTAACTTAGACAAACCGAAGTCCACGATCAAAAGGAACAAACCGTCAAAAGGTTGCAGGTGTGGTTGATTCATTAGCTCAGTGTGATGGAGCTGATTTCAACATGACAATACTGAAACATAAAATAAAGCCCTCTACCTGTTTCTAACTCCACTCCTCTCTCTCTCTCCCCCCTCTCTCTCCAAGGTCACTCGTCCCATGTAGCGGCGAGTGAGGGGGAGCACGGTAACCATGGCAACTGCTCGACAGGCCCGACTCCAGACTGCTCCCCCCCCTCCCCCGACACGGCCCTGAAGAACATTGAGAGAGTCATCCGCCCACAGGTGAGTGCACACACACGCAAACACACACTCTCGCAGACTAATGAATGTGTTGCCGAGGCTCCTGATGCATTATTGAACATCACAGTTTCCTCCTACATCAGCTTAAACACCTGCACCCACACCGACGCACACACCGCTCTGTCTGCTTATCTCTCCGTCTGATTGTTTTTTGTGTTGTTCGTTCGCTCTGCCCTCCTGCCCGTCACTCGCTCAGTGGATTTGAATTTAAATCATCCCGATGTGAGTGTGTCTAAACACCTCATATCCTGCTCTCAGAGACACAGATGAGCTCCCCGGCCTTGATTTCAGACCTCTGAGCCTGCAGGGTTACTGAGGGATCAAGTGGAGCTCACTGAAACCATCAAACAGCCTTCTTATCAATATCTGAAGGGGGATTTTTAATGTTTGATTCCCGTCTGAGACTAAATTCACAGCTGACATATCCTGTCAGTACAGCCTATACCAGCGATCATCAACTGGCGGCCACATCAGGCCCCCCACAGCTTCCAGTCTGGCCCCCAGAATATTCACAAGTTCTGAAAATGTGAGGTCAAAAGTATGTGGTTTTAAGAGTAGGGATGGGAATCGAAAACCAATTCCTTTTGAGAATCGTTAACAGCTGCATCAAGAATCGGTATCATTAGTTTTTTTGCTAGTCAACTCCTTTATCAATTCCATCCACAGACAGGGTTCAGAAGCGTCACCATTGTCACTTCATTTTAATTGCACCTACTACACAACCTTAAGTGAGTGGACACACCAGCAATTTGCAGAAGCAGTTATCTATGCTTGAAAATCAGAGCAACATTTGCCCACATGGAAAATCTGCAGGAATCCATAAGGGAATCGTTAAAGAATTGGATTGATTAGCAGGATCGTTAACAGACTTGGTATTGATAAAATCGAATCAATTCCCATCCCTATTTAAGAGAATGTTTTTGTCATCTACATCTCTGTAACTAGAAAAGTAGAGAGTGCCGACTTCCGCCAAGCAGCTCAGTTATGGCGGTGGCTTTTCCACAACTCCTGTAAAATATTTGATTCTGGAACGTCATTGGATGGCCACTTTTGGGAAATGAAGTCACATAGGCTTGAATAATGTTGACTTCAATTAGCATCTAAACTACAATTCCCTACAAAAGCAAAGATGATCTTGAACCTTGTGGTGCGTTCCAGTTGTAGTCGGAAGTCGGAATTTCCTACTGGGAACTTGGTGAAACCTCGCCACCCTCGAGTTGACAATTAAAGATGGCTGCCTACAGTGTAAACAGCTATTAAACACTTTAAGATGAGTTTTATAGCATCAAAATAGGTTATCTATAAATGCTATTCCTTAGCTTCGCGGTCGGGCCAGACAGGGCTGGACTGGCCTGGATACTCAACTTCAGGAACAAGACAATTAAAACTAGAGCAAATTTATATTATTCTGACACGTCTTAGAGCACCAGGCTGTAAGTATAGAGATATATAGCCAGCTACAAAACTACGATACTAAGTTTTCCAAAATTTGCTTGTTGTCACACAGCAAAAACTACCGCTACGTAACTAGAAAGAAGTACTTTACCTCGTGGCTTTGCATCCTGTAAGTTGTAGAAAAAAGAAGTTGTAAATCAATGCAGAGTTCTGAGGAAGGTCCGAGCTGCATTCATTAGCATCCCAACAAACACACGCTTTGGCTTGGGTCACGTCTTTACGACAGTCGCCGCGCGTGCTCATGGGTAGCAGAGTCTTTATGTCACTGGAAATAGATTCTCCTCATAGCACCTTTAAGCTTCCATAATAATCCATTTATTAGCACTTTTGACTAGTGAGTGTCGCTCTAGATCAGCTGTATACATCGTATTGTTCGACTTATATTTACAAAAATGCTGCCATAGTGATAATCACATTCTTCATGTGATATTTGTGAACAACAACACAGGGCGTGCTAACAACAGCTAACAATAGCCTGGTAGTTCCCAGTTCCAAGGTTGATGGAACACAGCATAAATACAGCTTATATCTGAGAAAAAAAGTTTAAAATGGCCGCAACTTTTTGGTTTATGACTCAGAAAAGCAAAAAAAAGATGTGAACCACATTAAATCATCTGTTTTTCTGGTTAAATTATTCTAAACAAACAAACACATGTCATTCTAATTATGTAATTTGTAATGAGTTTCCTGTACAAGTCGAGTTCATCTTTCAAGATTGTTCTTTTTTCTGCTCCTTTTCAATCAAGATTTGACTCCTTAACTTCGGCAAAATGGTTATGTTTTTGCCAGCATACGTTTGTTTGTTTGTTTGTTTCTTTTTTTGTTAGAAGATGACGCAAAACCACTGGACAGATTTTGCTGAATTTTTTAGATGTTGATAATGGCCAAACTTAAAAATGACAAGATTTTGGTGGTGATCCAGAAAACTGACAATAGTGAACAATTGTTTTTGCTCAATAACTGTCTTAACTAATAATGATATCAACATGATTCAGAGTGATAGGTGTGGGTCAGGAATAATATTATGATGATAACTTCATCATGGAGCTATTGCTTATTGACGTAACAGCAGTATATGAGCTACCTTGGCAGGGCTGTGTGCTTTTTGAAAGCTTTCCAGTTATTTTTGCATTTAATTGATATTTTTGATGATTGAGAGAAATAAACATCACAAACAGGATAAGAGATGCCTCATTTAGGGTTCCCGCAGGTCCTTCAAAAGTCTTAAAATGTCTTAAATTACTTATACCATCTAACAGGGCAGCGAAAGAAAAGAGACAGGTCCATAAAGTCACAAAAGCGTGCCTATTTTCTTCATACTGCTATCGTCCGCTGTAATCCAAGTGTCCTGAGTCAAAATGTCATGCGTCCATAATTAATTATGAGGTCATTTAGTACATTTTGGATTACAACGAGTCTAATACAGCGCTATGGACCTCTCTGCGCCCCTGTTAGATCGCTTGTTGACACTAAAATCGTCTGGATGTGCTTCCAGAGTGTTCAGCATGCAGGGGAGTAGAAAATACAAACGTTGTGTAGTGTTCCTTTAAATTGTCTTAAATTTACCATAAATTTGCTGTAGGTATTACATTTTCAGATGGCGCGTTTAATGCCGATTGGAAAGCACGGTGGCCCGCCATAAAACATCTAATAGTTTGAATTTGTTTCATTAACTTACTGTGCAGTAAATATGAGATTGAGCGGTGGTCCGCCACAAAACTTCTTCTGAGCCATTAATAGATGTTAACAACAACAACGCTATGTGTAAATTCTGCCAAAAGACCCTTTTCTGTAGGGTTCATGGGGCTCAAAGCTGTTAAAACGCACATGAGAGATGATGAACACCAGGTATGTGGTATCAGCTAGCGGGGCCAGGCTAATTGCTTTGCTTCCAGCACAACCTAACATTAGGTCAAACGCCACCTCTCTGTCTACTATGACACGTGTCATTTCACCACCAGAGACCCAAAAGACAGAGGTACTGTGGGTATCCCATAGCCTACTGTTGTGAGGCACTGTTCATTTAAATCGAACAAAGACATAGGTGGGCTCTTTGCTGCTATGTTCCTCGATTCCCAGCTTGCCAAGACGTTCACCTGTGGGGAAAATAATACGGCGAACACCACTACATATGGCATCGCTTCATTCATCAAGAAGGAGCTATCATGCAGAGTCAGTGAGAAGACATATGTTGTCATGTTTGATGAGAGCATGAACAAAACTACTGAAACTAAACAAATGGACCTACATTTGCAGTTCTGGTGCACAGATGAGACAAGAACACAGCACGTCATTTTCCACGAAAAAAAAGAAAAAGCCCAACGTGTGCTTTGATGATGTTTACAATGAAATAGAGTATTTTCTGCCACAGACATTTTTGGGTCTTAAATAATATTTTTGAGGTCTTAAAAATGTCTTAAAAAGCATTAAATTTGGCTTTTGAAATGGTGCAGGAACCCTGCTGATTGTGCACATTAAGTAATCAGTCAAGTCAACAGTTCCTCACGGTGAATCCAGGTCTGTTTTTAAGTATAGATTTTTAATATAGAATCCAAATCTGACGTTCTGATAAAGTTTCCCTGCAGTCTGAGGCTAATGCCGTTTTAACAACCACTGCTTAAAAAATGATGTGGAAATGACTCATGTCTGTTTATGCAGGATTTAATGAAACTGCTGCTGTTGGAATAATTGAGGGAGGAAGCCTCCTGAACCAACAATGCATAACAATGATATAGATGTATGAAAAATGAGATGCACCGCCGTCAGCGGAGGACAACATCATCTTTATTCTGGAGCTTGTTGTTTCCCCCTCAGAGCTTCTTTGTTTCTCTGTGTCAGACCTGTGGACAAAAGAAGAGATTATTTTCATGTCAAATCAATATTCAGAAATTCAAATGCATCGACAGGCTCGGCTCGTTAGATCAGAGCAGCACAGCCGTCGGACTTGTGTCACAGGAAGGATGGTATTAGACTGAGCTCGGCGTCACAGCTTCACACCTTGATAATTAAAGGCAGTTGTTTCCTCCGGCACTGATGGTTTGTGACAGAGTGCTGACAAAAATACAACTCTGATGTAAATATAGGGATGAATTAGTAAAGAATGACAATAGAAACTGGAGCTACAGCATAGCAGTTTACACAAGGTACACAAAACTGAGCAGTTTAGGTACAGTAATGGTTTAAGAATAAGTGCTGGACGTGGGTTTTTGTGGTGGTTAGACATGTAGACAGATTTACTTTGCTTTAGACGAGATTGTTGTTCCACATATTCTAAAAGTTTCGTGAAGCATCTGATCAGTTTATCCATAAAACAGAGTGGTTGTTAGTTTAGATATCAAGAAAATTTCTCAAAACATTTCTGAGATATGGAGTTCAAAAGCAAATTATGAACATTGAGCTTGTTAACCATATCGGACCTTTAAATGTTATCTGTTGTTCTTAAAGCAAACTACTCAGTTTTTTTTTGAGATACTAAGATCACATGAAGAGAATAGACACAAGGCAACATGACCTTACACTTTAACTTTTGATATTTGTGAGAGTGAACTTATGCTCAGTAGGCCTGTCACGATAATCAACAAATCAATTAACCACAGGATAAATAAAAACATCCTCGGTAAGTTTGCTTGCCTCGATAAATTGACATGCATGCATGTTTGTTTCCTTCCTCTCTTTTGGCCAAACAGGCTGAATGAGAAGATGGCTCACTACGTCCATCTTTCTCAATGCCTGGGCGCGTTGGTTCTATAGCGGAATGAGTGGGGTTAGGGCTAGTGATCCATCTGTCATACATTCAATCTTTGAGGGGGAGGCGGGGCCACTTGCGTGTACACACAGAGAGCTGAAGTGAGCGTCGGAAGGAATAACAAGGAAACAAACACTAATATGAATGATTGCACGGAAGCAACGGTTCCTAAGCTGAATAAACTGACTGGGAGAACATAAATGCCACAAACAATTCAGAAACTGTATAAACTCTATTATATTTATTTTTGTTGTTGTGTGTATTTTTTATTGGAGTATTGTTTTTTTCTTTACAGCGACAGGGTATATATTTTTTATTGTTTTTGATCATTATAATGATTTTTTTACATGCAGTTTTTCCCAAAATAGAGTCCAGAGATTAGCATCGATGCCAAAATCTTCAGTGGCATATTTTTTTTGTGGAACTGGACCACATTTCTTTATCAATGAAAAATAAATAACAAAACTACAAACTTCTCCACAGATAGGATATTTTCACCTCACTTTCAGCTTGTTTTAGTTCTACAAAGGGCTTTGTATTCTATCCTTTACACAATGGCTCTAGCCCCGCCTGCTACGTCATCTGATTGGCCGGTAGTGAATGTGACTGACAGAACAATCATCCAATCACCTGTAAAATATGCTCCCACTCCCAAACACTTTCTATGGGCTCTTTCCCAGATGGACTAGTGAAATTCATTGAACAGTCAGTATATGTCAGGTTAATTTTATCGAGGTGATGGAAAAAAAATCCTTCAAAAATTCCTAGTGATATTAAATTCACAAGAAAGTTAAATATTGATGCTGAGGGAAGTGGTCTGACTGCTTGAAGTGAGAATAAAACAAATTGCTGAGTTGATGCCTCCAAAGACAGACATCTTCCTTAAATCGACCTCCACTTGCCTCGACATGCTCCCCCTCCTCTCTGTTTCCTCGACCGTCTTTGCCGTGCTAACTGGTGTGTGAATAGAAATCACATGCGACGCCCAGCAGGGGCATCCCCTCGTCTTAGCGCGCTCATAATCAGGGAGCGCCAGAGTTCACTTTTATGGCTCCTAATTAATTCTGTAGAATTCATTTAATTTCATTTTAGTGCTCCCACTGGCTGTTTCTGCTCTGTGCTCTCACGCCTCAGGCTACAAACACACATGAAGGCTGCAGCGTGGATAGTATAGAGCACAGTAGTCTCTTATGTTTAATGTGTTTGAATATTAACAGGAAGCTTTCAGGCTTACAGGAGTGGGGATTATTATGACTGTTTACTGTCTCGTTTTCACTGCAGTGCATGATTTGTTCAGACCGCAAAGTGTAGTAATTCATAATCTAATTATATACAGCATGATGTTGCTTTTGACCAAATATAAACTAAAAAAACATAGAATGGGCTCTTGCATTGAGATATTCAAAAATAAAATATTAGTGCCGCTAGGGCTGGGCGATATCACCTAATTTCAGTATGAAGATTAACTAAAGCTCTTACCTCAGTAACAATTAATGTAGTATTAATGGACTCTTTTTTTCATTTTTTGAGTGGGGGTTATGCTTAACTGTTTAAAGCTGCCATTTTTTCAGTGGAAAAGTGTGTATCTTAACCATGTGATTTTAAAATAGTTAAAGTAATAGTTTAAAATAGTCACCTCCATGTTGGCAGTGCCTCCTTTGCTCAAGGCCGTGCTTAAAGTGAACACAGGCTGTACAGAGGGGCGCAGTCACGTGACCTACATGAGAAAAATAATCAAAATAATCGACATGAGTAAAATTACTTTGGTTCAACAAGTGGTTTGGTCTAACTTTTTTTGGTCCATGACCCCATGCTAACATCACAAATATCTGGGGACTGTCTACTTTTAAAGGATAACTTCGGTTCCTGCAGCTTTTACATTGTTTATAGAATGAAGAACAACAATATACTCACCCAGAAGGCTTTCCTGATGCAAACGGTGCTTCGGGAGATATTTAGATCCAAAATCGAGCAGCGGACACCGATATAATGGTAGCCTGTAGGGCATGGATCGCCGCTCCTAAAAACTGCATTAATCGTCCAAAAACTCATGTTTTTCACCAATATTCCATCATGATTTGCTCCGAAAGGACCGCCATTGCAGTCTGTGTCTCTCCACACAGTGCTGTGTGGCTGAACTGACGAGTTTGTTTACATGCTCTTCGCGAATGCGCAGTGCGGCTCATTGTTTCAGAGGAAGACCGGCAGCTACAAATCGACTTCCTTCTTCCAGTTTTGTGCAAAATGGACGAATATCTATGGGATGAAGATGTTGTGGAGGAGGACTTTGAATATGATGGACGTCCTCACAGTTTGGAGCCAGATTATACAGATAAGGAGCTCATAGAAATGAGGAAGCGATCGCAACGCTCCAGAGAGTACTGCGCATGCGCGAAGGGCACGTAAACAGCTCGTCAGTTCAGAGGTTAGTTCAGCCACACAGCGCTGTGTGGAGTGACACAGACTGCAATGGCGGATCATCCGGAGCAAATCATGATGGAATATTGGTGAAAAACATGAGTTTTTGGACGATTAATGCAGTTTTTAGGAGCGGCGATCCATGCCCTACAGGCTACCATTATATCGGTGTCCGCTGCTCGATTTTGGATCTAAATATCTCCCGAAGCACCGTTTGCATCAGGAAAGCCTTCTGGGTGAGTATATTGTTGTTCTTCATTCTATAAACAATGTAAAAGCTGCAGGAACCGAACTTTTCCTTTAACATTGACAGAACCATGTTGACCTTGTGTTATCGTGCTTTTATTGAATCAGTTTTATCTTTCTGTCTTGTTCCATGGTTTGGAAACATGTCCTTAAAAAATAAAACCTGTTTACCGTAAAATGGTCTAGTAAGCTGATTGGAGAGTCTCAGCTTCACCCAGAATCCATGTACACTTAAACAGCAACAGAGGAAAGCTAACTCTGTTGTAGGAGATGACTCCCACCCTCCTTATACTGTTTCTTTCATCTTGTTTTTATGAATGGCACATATTTATCTTTTGGCTTGGTTTGACATATTTTTAGGCCTTTTTTGCCTACTGATGTTTTAACTTATCGTTGTTTTTATCTCAGGGATATATTCATTGTTCTTTTAGCATAAGCACTGTCGTCATTTTCTCTCCTCTTGTGTTGTTTTGTGTGTCTACAATACAAGAGAACTCACTCAATGAATATACCAGAATATACCCAAGGGTACAATAAATAGTCTGAATCTGAACCCCAGAGACTTTTTTTGTCTAGAATTAGTTTTCATCATGTTTGTTACACGGTGTGCAAATACATCGCAGCCAAGATATAGTGCACAAAATGACAATTTTAATTTCCCTGATTAGGGTATAGGCTTTTTAATTACAAGGCTGAAAATTAATGCTGAATTCAAAATCTCTCATTGTTCTTAAGTGTCTTTGAACTTGTTGGGTTTCATACTCTCAGCAGAGAGGATGTTACCACAGAGCAGATATTCCAGCTTCTCCTCATTGCGTTCAATGACACCAGTAAATCCATATTGAAGGAAAGTTTTGTCGTATTTTGTCTTTTTGCTGTCTGTGTTTCTGGTACTATTGGAGCTTTCTTTTCAGGGCCAGGTGGTGGAAGAACATCATGTGATTGTGGCTTTCAATCAAGTTGCCTCAACTCAGATATTTATAAATACTGCAATTTATTTGAACTACCATAAGATACCAAATAACAGCCGGGACGTTTATTTGTTTCAATCACTGAGCAGACCAGGCAACTATTTGGGACAGATGTTTAATTCCTTCTGCACAAAAATCTTGCTTAGCAAAAAATGAAAAAATATGGTAAATGTAATCAAATTATTTATTTACACCAGTATGAATATCACCTTTACATTTCTAGGCAAGATTACAGTACTGTAGTTATACCCTTGTCCTCTTCTTTCAACTCAGCACTCTCTTTACACTCTTAATACTGGTAAGGAACTACCAGTAGTTAAGTTTAGGTCGTGCTTCTTTTTTTTCGATGGCGATCTGTAGCAGTGTACCACTAACTGACGTGACTGGCCTCCTGACATTAGCCAAGGGCAAAAAATATGCAGCTGCAGTCTTCTTCTTTGGACTTGTAAAGCCCTAGTATGTAAGATTCCAGCTTTCTGCGCTCTAGTGACCTCTGTGGACGTTGAGAGTAGCTGCACTGTCGTGAAACAGAGCACCGTACACCAATGTGCATTTGTTGACATAGAGAGGGAGGAGAAGTCAACAGGACACCCAGAGAGTCAAATAAACCATGTGGACTGTTAAGGTTCAGTCTGATCATGTTTCTTTTCAAGCGTGAACAGTCAGTTGTGAGCTCAGCATTCACATGTGTGTTCTGTAAACTTCGACCGTATCTCGTAGGCTGCGCCGAATAAATTATGTTTATTTGGGACTCAACGATTAATGGTAACCCGGCTTTTATTTGGTATTTTACGGTACATTTATATTTGAGAAAGTGAAAGTATAGAATACAGTTGTTTAAAATTGTGTGTGGTGTTTTAATTTTAGACAGAATAATAGTTCACAAAAAAATTGTAGCAGTTGCCTTATTTATTGTTTTTTTCATCAATTGTTAGATTTCAGGCAACCCCTTTAAATTCCAGGCAATCTCTTGTGGGATCCCGACTGGATAGACCGGTTAGAGGGTCTAAATGTCGTTTTTGATCATTTTTGATTAATTACCCAGCCCTAGGTGCTGCCATTCTAAGAATTACTGACTGAATAAAACTGACTCAGCAGAACAAACAGCCGTTCGCATTTATTTTAACTTTAAACCTGTAAAAATATCTAATTAAAAAGCTTGATTGTCACCATTATGTGCATGTTTTTGTTTTTTTGTGTTGCAATAATGGCCTTTTTTTTACCCTTGAGCTGTTTATAACAAGAAAAAAAAACATGAGTGTTGTAATTTTAGCCTTGTACATTTTTTCCTAATCAAATAAGACATTAAATAACAGTATTTATGCTTCCAGTCTTATGAATACAGTTTATTAAAAGCTGAATAGCTCTGAAGACTTGCGTGCCACACAGTAAATCCTTATTTACACACATTTTTACAGCGTGTACCCCCTCCCTCTCTGACTCCACTCCTCAAGGCTGTTTCTTTAAATAAGAAATATCTTCTGACTAATTCATCTCCTTTAATCTGGGTTTTTAAAAGAGAGTACCCAGCCTGTGGTGCTAACACTGCAGCAGTCTTCTCACCAAGCTGGTGGCAGATTAAAAAAAAGGAAAACACTTGTGATCTCTTTGTAAAAGCATGACAAGATCGCGCAGACCAAATCCACAGGCTTAATGTTTGGGTGCCTCTTACTTCCCCACCACTTGCTTCTTGTCCAAACTGTCAGCGGGACTTGTTAGATCTGCGGGAGGTCTTGATCACAGTCGTTCACAGATGGGATGTGAACAGAGAGAATGGGGGAATAATCGAATAAATGAGATGAAGCGGACGGAACAGAAGAAGCTCTGCATCATGGAGATTTTTTTTGGATTACTGTCCATCTTCACAGCTTTAGCTTTATCTTAGCAGTTAAATTTTACACTTCTGAACATATGCAGGGCTTTTCTTTAGCGCTGAGTAAGTCTGTCATGGATTCAAGACCTCAAAGTCAATGGAGAGTATTTTCCTTTTATGCTCTTTGTAAAAAAGCAAGTGCATTACCAAATGTAGGATTCATTTTAGTAAGCTGTTTGCTGTGGAACAGTCTGTTTTGTGCTGCTTTTATAAACAGAACATTTGAGTGAGCATTTTTTCTGAACAATAAAACCCTGCTGTTTAAGAAAATAAAAGTTCCTGAACTTCTTTCAACAAAGCTTGACGGTGTTACAGAGATCATCAGACTCCTCAAGTCTTTTGTGCACAATGAATCCTAACGTCTTAACAATAACGATTTGCAAGCTGCTTCTTAAGTTCAGTCTTTATTAAACCGTTAAACGGGGCAGTTTGAATGAGATATTTCATTGTTATTTGTACACAGATGGTTTGGAGTGCCACCGAAGGTTTTAAAAAAATGTCAAGGGTTTCGTCTTCCATAAAAAACATGTGCTTAGCTCTGTGAGTGAAGTGTTAGGTTGGTAAATTAGAGGTGCAAATAGGGGGAACAGTTGGTAAAAGATGTCTGAAGTACTCTTGAAGCCACATGGTGTAGTTTGTCATCCCTGCAGAGCATATGAGTGGAGTGGAGCAGTGAGATTTCCCGCTCCTGATGGACAGAACTGCTTGTTGCACCTGCACTGTAAAAAAAAAAAAAGTAAAATAACAGTATTTTACTGTTTATTTTACAGTTTTTTCTGCATTTTCCAAATGTCAGTTAATTCACAAAATAAACTGTGATTTTACATGTCAAATGTAATATAACAGGAAATTACTGTAACTGTGAAAAAACACAAGAAACCCCATTAGAAATACGAATATTCATTGTTTAAAAATGTTAACAAGTGTATTGTAATTTTAGAAATATTTCTCTGTTATTTAAGGGAATAAACTGTAAAATTAAACTTTACAACTCTAAAAAAAAGGGAAAAATCATTTACAATTACATATAAATTAATAATAAAAATATCATAATTTCACTAATATTTTCTGTTATTTAAGGGAATAAACTATAAAATTCAACTTTACAACTCTAAAAAAAACTTTTTCTATAAAATAATGTCATGAAGGGGTGCTGGTTTGGCGGAGTGGTTAGCACCCCATGTACTTGCTTCTGCTGGTCCAGGTTCGATTCCCACCTGTGACCAGTTTGCAGAGTGTCCTCCCCTACTCTCTCACCCCCTTTCACAAGCCTATCCACTGTCTCTCTCCTATCAACAAAGGCACAAAATGCCCAAAAAATACATAAAAAATGATAATAATGTCATTAAAACCAACTATTAGCAGCACATTCCTGTAAATTTAAGCATAATTCTGTGTATTACAATGTCGATTTACCATCTTTATGGGTAATTTAATGTTTTTTTAACGTTAGATGTTTGTAATTAAACGTTAAAGAACCTTAAATTAAGGCAAAGTCTTGTTAAAATTACAACTACAAACTGTACGTTAATTACAGAAAGAAACTATTCTTATGAGAAAGCAATTTTCTGTTATTTCACGGTATTTTTTTGGCACCCCAGCAGCCGGAAAACTACCGTTTTTTTAACAATTTTTTTTTTTTTTACAGTGTGGTTAGAGGGGACGTTCTCCACGTAAACTTCTGAGGAGAGCAGATTTTGGCAGGTATCGATTAGTAACCATAACTCCGGGTTCCCGTACTACTGGCATCGCATTTCCGCATCTCCAGTTCCCCAACAGTGGTTCGCAGTCGGGAGAAGAGCAAAAATGTGATTTACCTTAAGTGAGGTTTAAGTGACGTTCCTTGCTCCTCTTTTAACCCTTTAAAACCCAAATATAGAAAAAAATGCACATTTTTTTTCACCTCTCAGATGTTGTTCTAGGGGCATCTGAAGCAGAAATTAATGGGTTTTTAAATTTTTAATGTTTTAGTAAGTTTTTAGGAACATGTAATATTACATTGGGCCTTGCTGGGAAGAGAATTTCACTGTTAATACTCCCACTGTTTAAACCAATATACAATAAAATAAGGGGTCATTTTCAGGGTTGAGCACTTATGCTGCACAATAACAGTCTATGTCATGAATAATAATCACACAGCCATCATTTTTTCTTTTTTTTTTCTGTCATTTACTACTAATAAAAAAGAACAAACTGTATTAAGTCTGAATTTACAAAAAGTGCCCCAAGCTGTCTTTACAATAGGACTCATTGATCATGTAAATGTGGTCTTTTAAAGAAAAAAAAATTGCTGTTGCTTTTGAGGTACCTAAACCTGATGTTTTAATATTACAATGCTGGTACTTACAGGGTTAAAGAAGAAAGTGTGTCTTTTTTTCTGATAAACCTGCAGAAGTTTAGGGCCCTATAAATCTGTGTTATTTTTTCCTATATTCCGTATTTTCTTTTATTTTTATTTTTTTTAATTCCTGGGTGTTTGTATTTTACGCAGATCTAACCCTGAGACACTGTATAAAGTAATAAAATATAGTCACTCACTCTTCAGCTGGTCCTCACGTGTATCTTTATATGTCCAGTCAACAGTATGTTGACACATTTTGCAGAACATTTGATCTCCTGACACATAATAATCATTGACAAACTGCTCTGCCCTGTACTCTGGAGTTAGCCGGGAGTTTCAGACCTTTTTTGCCGACTTACGTGCACCTTGAGGCTGGTCATGTCACTCACATCACTCTGCTCATCGCACCTTGACATCAGCGATCGTTGACAATGAATGGCAGCTTGACGCAGAGAATGCTCAGATCGCTTTTGGTGTGGACACAGGGTCAGCTGGTGTCAGACCAGAGATGAGAGGAAGAGGAAGTGTAGCATGCATTGTCCGTAGCATCAGTGACCCTTGGGGCATCTTCCTGAGAGATACACTCTGTTTCATTCTGAAAAAAAAAAGCTTTTACGTAAAATGTCGGCCATTTCCATGATATTCTGTGCTTCTTTTAAGTTCTAGGTTCAAGGTTTAATTCCGTGATTCTGTAGGGCCCTACATGTTGCTGAATCCACGGAGACTGCTCCACATGCTGCCATTGTTTTCAAACATGCAGTCACTTCCGGCTGGCGTCACATCTGTAGCTCCCGCCTCTTGTCTCTGATTGGGCCGTCAAGCATTTAGCCATAAAATCGTTGGACAATGGAGGTTAGCATGATGGACATGTAGGATTTCAGAGAATGTATCAGGCAGGTCCATCTGCTCTGCAAGGTTGTTTTCTATAACATTAAACGAAAGAGAAGCAAGCAATAACAGATATTGTCGAACCTAGTAACAGTAACCAAGAAGAGTGGCTTGAAAATTCATGGCTAACAATATTTCTTATATTTTCGTATTAAAAATCTAATTTTGTTGAAAAAGCTTCTGCATTCTGGTGATTACCCATTACAGAGACATACTGGAAAAAAGCCATCCTCCGCCCGTGCCACAGTCCTCACCCATATTGTTATTGTCACCATAAATATTAGTCCTACCTTTATTTCATGTAAATATTTGGATTCCTTGACCATGAAAACATACCATTAGCAATTGAATTCAAAAGTATATTCATTTAAGTTCAGTAGTTATTCACGATAATCGCAATTTTCGTCATGGAGGTTGTACCCGGATCTGGATCACTCCCAAAATCTAACCATTTGTTCCTTGTCCCAATCCGGACATTTCCTGAAAATTTCATCAAAATCTGTACTCATCTTTTTGAGTAATGTTGCCAACAGAGAAACAAACAAACAAACAAACAGACGCCGGCAATAACAAGATCTCTTTGGCAGTGGTAATAAATTATTGTAACTACCAATGCTGTTGATTAAGCTGGGGTATAAACCTCACATTGGGTGGTAAGCTCTGTCTTTACATTTACTTTCTATATATTTTAAGCCATATTATTTTCTTTATTCTCAACAGAGTTGTGGTTGATCTTAAAATGGGAAAAGCTGCATAAATTAACAGTATATTATCATGATTCATTGCAGTTTAATTTATTGTTCAGCGCTCTTCCAAACATTTTTTCTCTTAATCACCGTGACATTCAGAGCTCATTAATATTTTCTCTTCATCAATCAGTCAGACGCTGAGCCCGTGTTTGTGCCCGGAACACTCGCACAGACAGTTGATGAGCCCTCTGTCGATGTTTCTGCCGTCACTTAATCTTCCTGCAAATTTGCTCAGATTTGTGTGTAATTACTCTACTTGTTATTACAGAGCTCCACAATGCCATGTTTATGACTCCATGTGTGGGCTCTTTATTGAGCCAATACTATCAAAGTGAGGACCACAAATGTGCAAACAGACACACAATCGATAAACAATCACAGGCATGGCAGCTGGCTCCATGAAATGACAGGAATACAGAAAAAAAAGATCAATTTACTTTCAGCCACCTTGGCCAGCTCATTTCTCTCATCGTAGCTGGTGGCTCTCTGCCCTCCACCTTAGGGTGTTTAGTTGCTCTGACGACTGGGAGATGGTTGTGTTTGCGTGCGTGTTTTTGTTAGAGATGATTTGCTTTTACAGGCAGCAGAGCGCCTGCAGCCCCAGAGGAGAGGTGTTGGTCATACACTGCTAATTGAACTGACTTAAGCTAATGCTAAAAGTCCCCAGCGGGAACACAACATTGGAGCTAATTCTTCCTGTATTAAAAGGATTTGTATGAAGCAGTTGGATGGCTTAATTCGTCATTCTGTTTATCTGCCTTATTTGCCCTAAGCTAAGAGGAGTTTAAACTCTAACTGCCCCTGAAACATTTGGGTTGTTGGTCCTGATGTTAAAGTGCAAAAAGACTTGAATACTGTTGAACAGAACGCAGGCATAGCTTTAAGCTGACACAGCGGATGGAGCGTTTAATATATTTCCTTCGTCCGTTTGGAAAACAGCCTACAAAAAGTGTCAGGGAATAGGCAGAAGCTTTCAAAGCATATCTGGCAGGTGATTGGACCATCATAACGCCTATCACTTTTATCACAAGCCAATCAGATAATGTAATTGATGGGTAATTCTGTCATTGTGTTAAGGGCAGAAGGTGGAGCACTTTGTAAAACAATCTCACCACATACATTAAAATAGACTCCGCCAACACAGATTGTGTCTGACTGAGGCCTCGGGAAGGGTTCCCTTTGCATTTTCAGAGGGACACACGAGAGAAAATGAAAATGCTGTAGCGTGCATGCCAGGCCAGTAGATGGCGATGTAATGGTGATGTGAAATATCGTTTGGCAATATATCGCGATACAGTACGTGACGAAATGCATCGAGTTTGAAAAAAATGATTCACGAAATAAAGACGTCACGTCCGGTAATAGCACATGTGACCGGAAGTGACGACAACAAACATTAGCACCAACTACCTTGCCTCCAAAAAGCCGAATGATGGAGTCGAATGAGGTCGAAATTGAGGACGCTCCGCCTGGATACAAGTCATCTGTCTGGCAGTAATTAGGCTTTCTCATTAAAAAGTCGAAGGCGGCGAAAACGAGCCTACCGCTCGTTAGCATACACTCTCTCTAACCTCTCTAGGGTTAGAGAGAGTGTTATTGTTTGAGTTTGGCCTGTTAGGCCTTGTGTTTTCCTGTGTGCAACTCAAACAAAAACAAATAAGTTGTAATTACACAGTAATATTTTTTCTTTTCTACTTTTTTGATATTGTATCATGACGTATCGTATCGTGACCCGGGCATATCGAGGTGCAGCGTATCGTGAGTTTAAGTGTATCGTCCCATCCCTAGTTACAACACACATACCCTTTCTGGTGAAGGCAGACTTTTCTCAAACAACAATGGCAAATGGACGCACAAAGATGCAGGAGTTTCTTGTCTGGACAGCAAATCTGTCTGGATATTTTTGACTGGATAACAAACCGAGCACGGTAAGTGGCCCACATGTTGATTGGTAGATGACTGAAGCTGTTGTTGTTGTTGTTGTTGTTGTTCCTGGTATATGAGCGCAGCCTTCATGTGAAAGAGTGCGGTGAATGCGGTGAAGTCAGCGTTTCACACTGAAATGCTGAGCCCCATCTTCATGGAGCTGGATAGTGATCCGTTTTCAAATCTTTCCACTCTGGACCCTGGTATCGAAAGTTTGCAGATTCAGGCACTCCAGCAGTGGTGTAAAGGAACGAAGTAATAGTACTTAGTTACAGTACTTAAGTATGTTTTGGGAGTATCTATACTTTACTTGAGTTTATATGTTTTTTGCAACTTTTACTTTTACTTCACTACATTAAAAATTAAAAAATGATACTTCTACTTCGTTACATTTAAATTGTCAACTTAGTTACTCGCTACATAATAAAATGTGAATATAAATTACACTTATTTTCACATTTTATTTTGAAGAGGACTGTACGGACTGTTCGTGCTCTTGCACAAAGCTGAACACACCTCTGCCTGCCTCTGCAGCCTGTGAACGACTGTTTGGCATTGCAGGACTTGTATTCAGCCCGCGAAGAACACGACTGAACTCATGCAATTTTGAAAATCAACTTCTGCTAAAGATGAACCGCAAGTTTGTGGACTTAACGTAAGGGAGGAATGGAGAGAGGGAGTAAGAGGTGAAGGGAGCTGAGGGAGGGAGGAAGAGTTAAACTTAATAAAGCTTGGGAGAGCAACAACTATTTGTACCTGTTCTCTTTGTTTGTACTTTTACTTTTAATACTTAAGTACATTTAATAGTAGCTACTTTAAGACTTTTACTTAAGTGATTTTTTAATGAGTGACTTTCACTTTTAGTTGAGTATATTTTATATAAGATATCTTTACTTTTACTCAAGTATGGGTTTCAGGGACTTTTTACACCACTGCACTCCAGGTATCGTTCTCATGTAAACGGGAGGTGAGAACGCAATGAAAACTCTTCGTATTTAATTGCTTCTGTTGCCGTGTAAACAGGCCCTCGGTAAGCAGGCAGCAGCTGCTTTTAGAGGGCCTGAATCAACCAGAGAGGCAACAATGGATCAATTACATCAGCAGTTAAATGTTCAAGAATGATCACTCTCTGTGTTATATGAATTTCTCTAATATTTCCACTCTTTTGAAATTGACAAAACAATTTGGCCTCAATCCAGTGCAACTTCAAGAATGGATGAAAGGGGAAGACTGTTTTGACAGGATGTATTGGACATAAGTAAGCAGTGAAAAAAGGGTTTGGGAGGAAGGAATTACAGTCGGAGACAGGATATGTAATAGATGACCAAAAGCATGATGCTGCATTCTTCAAATCACAGGCATGACCGAGCCAAGCCAGGCCAATTTTAAACAAATGAGGAAATGGTTCATGCCTGGAGCAGATTATTTTATCGATTAATGTCTTAATATCCTGAATTTACAACCCTGTTGCCTATGATACAACTAAAATGAAGCCGTAGTCTCAAGGCTGGCCATGTTCATATCCATGCAAAAATGTTTTTTTTTTATTAGGTTACAGTTTCTTAATCATGTGTACATGATTTGTCTTTTTTAAATTTTCCTTAAAAATCAACAGAGTCTTTGTAGATCATTAGATTGCTAAAAAATGCCTTCAGTCAGACTTTTGATAGATATTTAAGGCCTTACACGGCTTAAAATGTCTGAAAAGTGCCATATGCTGGTGCCTTTGACAATTTACATCATGTCTGTCGGTGTTAATTAAGAAATGACTTGATTTAAAGGTGCTATGAGGAGAATCTATTACCAGCGACATTAAGACTCTGTTACCCACGAGCACGCGCGGTGACTGTCGTAATGCTGCGTTCCAGTAACCTCGGAGCTGGGAGTGACATCATCTCTGACTTATCGGCGTTTGGTGGTTGTTGCTTGTTGTTGTTGTCATTGAGAATCAAAAGAATTGGAGACCAGCAGTGTTGATGACGGCTGTTTTATTTAATTATTATTGTTGTTACGAATTATGTTGATCATTGTGTTGTTGTTGTTTGTTGTTTTTGAAATATTTTTCACGTGTCTAAAAGGGGCAGATAACAGAAGATTGTTCTTCTTTCTATTCCTTTTCATTCAATTATATACTTATATGATTGTATGAAAATCTTTTATTTCAGATGTATGAATGAAATAAATAAAACACTAACTAACAAGTTCCTATTTTTGGACGCAGCATCAAAGTAATTATTTCCTCAAATCCAATAATCCTTAAACTGCATAAAAGGATGACAGATAGCAGTTTTATTTTAAAAAGGAAATGGAGATTGGAGATTTGTGCCTGACAGCAAAGGTTTATTACCACCTACCTCAGTGAAGTCAGACTTATTTCTGTCTGTCTTGGAAGAGGACGGTAGAGGAATAAAATAGCAAGATGGAGAAAAATCTGCAGCTCTGCAGTTTGCATGTTCACATCGAGTCTTCTGTGCCAAGTCCTTCATCATATTTAAGCTTCAAGAGCTGGCCCTATAAATGTTAATGTTACTGAAATGGCCTCAAAGTCGGTCACTGTCTGAAAAGTTTGACGTATGAAACTTTTTCACAAAACTTCTTATGGAGGAACATGGTGAAAAAATAATCTGAGCCCTTCGCAGAGATCCAGAGAAGAAGAGTTGGGGGCTATATAAAATAAATGCAGAATAGAGGTTTGAGTATCAGGACATAGGAAGGATGTTTAGAGCTTGTATTTGGGTCATTCTACAGAAACCTGAATTTTTGGGATGGCAAAATGTCTTTTGTTTTATTTCTTTTTTTAACATTTAAACTTCAACTACATTGTTACAAATGCCATTTACTTTAAGAATACACATAAATGAAAGCTTAAGGATTTTTTGTTTTTTGGTACATTTATCACAAAACACCATTTAATAAAGTGTATCCACACATCTGATTGTCACTGGTGTTCCTTATTGTTACCCATAAGAAAGGTAACACCAGTGACAGTTTCACAAAAATTGCCCTTTAACAAAATGGCTGCTGCAGAGCATGACACAGCATGTTACTAATCTTGATATAATCACTAAATTATGTCTTCTAAATAGATTTTTATTCGTTTGTTTGCAATTCCCTGCCAATAAAGTTGGTTACACCAGTGACGTCAACTAAAAGCTTCATATGAAATCATGAGATAAATGTTAATATTTCTGAAAACTGAAAAGGACAATGTTTTTACCAGGGTCCCTCTTCATAGATCTCCAAGAAAGAGGTCAAAGGAAGTCAAGTGATGTCATCAGAGTGATTTCTTTCTCCAAAATAAAAAACTTTTGTCACATGGTAACACCAGTGACATGACTGCAGGGGACGACTACTTTTATATATATCTTATAATGCTTATTTGGCATTTTGTTTTAAAATCTAATTTATATCATATATTTGATAGTTATTTATACATTTTTGTACCTTTTTTTTTTTTTTTAGAAAAACATATTTTAAACCCAAAATACAGCACTTTCTCTCCATCCATGACTGTGGGGACGAGCACTTTTGTTGTGGTTGAGGTTCTAAATTATTGATTAAAAAGCAAATAATACCAAGTTGATGGCTCCAAGTAGTGTGGTAGCTGAAATAATATGTTTTTTAAATAAAATACTTTAAAAAATGTTTTCTTCAGGAGTAATATATCTCTTAAGGCTAGGGACAGGAAAATGCATGTTTCTGTAGAATGAGCCATTTCTATTCTGCAGCCGTCTGCTCTTTTGAGCTTTCTGACTTTGTGTGTTTACATCTTCCTTTGAAAGTGTGAGGGCACTGAGAGAAAGCACAGGGGGAAATGGCAGTGTGGCAACCAAAACTGTTCAGTATGCAGCCAGAGTTACTTTGAGGTGCATAGAGCAGGAGCAACAATCGAAACACTGAAAATTTCCATTTCGAGCATTAAGAAAATTTCTCAGAACCCTGAACATGTGAAGTCAGTAGATAAGACAAAGGCTGTGCATGCTGCTCCCAAAACTGGTTTTCAGAGCTGAACAAATGCTGCTCAGACACTTTGTCAGCACACAGCCTCTGCATTTTTGTTTAAACCAGCAAGTGTCTACAAAACAGAGGGCGGCAGACAAGAAGTGATGAACAGCTCAAAACAAGATTCTACCATCAACTTCTTCTGAGAGAATATCATCTTTGGTCTGAACAGTCTGTTGATTCTCCTTTAGTTACACTTTAAACCAGTGTCTCTAAATCTGCAGTTTTATTTCTCTTCACCCAAGTTGTGACAGAGTTGTTAAGAGGGATGTGTTCCAGTGTGTTAAACATTTTGTGTCTTTACTTAATTCATAAAAAAGTAGAAGGAAATAAACTTCAGTCAGTGTGAACACAGAGCTTGGAACAGCAAACCTGAAGGGAGTCTGGCTTTGCTACTTTTTAAGAAGTCATTACTGTGTGAGTGTATTTAAAATGTACAGTGAAAGTTCAAAATGTCCAATTTTAAGCCTTTGGGAAATATAAATACTTTGCCTGGTTGCAGGGCTAACATTTGACCCTTTTCCATTAGCCCTACTCGACTCTACTCGACTCTACCCGGCTCTACTCTACTCGCCTTGTGCTGCTTTTCCATTAGCCCCAGTCGCCTGCCTAACAGGGTGCAGTGTCGCTGTTAACAGCTGAACGGCTCTGTGGTGACGTCATTTTGAGCGCGACACAACAATCTGTGGCTTTTTGTCACAAACCAAGTAAAAAAGAAAAGCAGAAGAAGGCTGCAGGTGGCAAGAAGAAATACCCCTTGAGAAGCACAGGAGAGTTTTGGAAGCTATACAACAGAATGAAGCCGAGGACGAGAGCAATCGAGCAGCAAAGAAAAGACTATGAGGGTAAGCTAATGGTAGCTACCGCTAGCATGCTAGGTCGTCGAGCTCATGACTCATCGATGATGACGTTGTCTGACCAATCAGTAGCCGGCAGTCGGTGACGTCATCTTTTAGTATCGACTCTGCTCGCTTGGAACCAGAGCGGAGTAGGTACTAAAACTAGCTTGTTTTAGGAGGTACCAGGCTGGTGGAAACACGCTGCAAATCGAGTAGGGCCGAGTAGAGTAGGTCCAAGGCGTGCTAGTGGAAAAGGGCCAATTAAGTCAATGGATTTATTTTTCTTTACTCAAATGAACTTATAAACCTAGTTTTCTAGCTTTGCATTCAGATCTAGAATGTGAATAAAATGAGCAAAAGGCATATACAGCTCCGTCTAAAAGTGTTTGCATACCTCTTGATTTTTTTTAAGCATGGATAATTTGCACTAAATTAATTTCATACCTACTGCAAGTGTTCACATGAGCGACATCCTGTCCCATGTTTATTGCCCAGAAATTCATAATTTTTTGACTGGCTGTTAAAGTATATTTTTCTAATAGTTGTTTTTTCCAAATTCAAATTATTTTTTTTTGTATAAAACTCGTTTGCAGAAACATGTACCCCCAATAAAAGCAATATTTACTTAGAAATATTTCAATTTGAAGGAATTATGGCCATATACGTCACATTTAGATACATATATATTTTCATATCTAAAATGGAGTGGTAAGTAAAAAGTGACAAGTTAGTGATGAAGCCATTCCACCCCTGTTTTAGGGAGTCATTACCCTAAGTCATTGCCCTAAACCAAATTGAAAAAGAAAAAAAAAGCCACTCCAGCTCAAAAGTTCAAGGTAACTGTCTGCCCTGGAATTTTTAGTTTTGGGTCAAACCCGGGATTTTCAGTTGATTGAAAAACTACCGCAATGAAAAACAATCAGCTACTGATCCGACACATTTGACTGGCCTGGTTCCCTAACCACTGCACCGAACCAGCACCTAGAACTTGGGCTGACCACGCCTGACCTTGAACCACTTATTTTAGGTTTTGCCAACTTCAGTTAAGAAGTGAGACCAGCTTTACATAAAAAAAAATACAATATTGTAAAAAAGAAAACGTTAATAAAGATAATTGAGATGAATACTTTGATGACTGAAAACATTTTGGCAGTTTACTGAAACATGTATTAAATACCAGTAATTTTGTGTATACATTTTGCATTGAACATTCCATTAACATTCAGATACAGCCATTTTTCCCTTCTAGCCGAATGCCAGCCAAGTACAAGTCAATTACCAGCCAACATCCAGCCTATGGGAGTGCCCAAACTCCACCATAAACATGCCCATGATGGTGCTTTTCTTACAAGAACACACCCAATGAGCTTGTCCTTGCTGGAGTAGCGCTAGCGTTAAACAGTTACTATTTCTATGTCGTCATGGGGATCTCTTTACAATCATGAAAGTGGGCGGGTCTCTGTATGTTCCAGTCTAGGCCCAGTCATGGAAAGTGGGGAAAATATAAGTGGCTTTAGCTGTACAGTATAGCATGTTTGACGTCTACTAAGGAAATATTCAGAATGATGCATGAAGAGCTTTAAGGGAGGGTTGATGGAGATGTTAGAATTGCGGGATAATTGCAGTGAGTCGCTCCTGTTTCATTAATCGAAGGCAGACACTCCTGTTCTTTTTGTAATCAGGATAATTCTATGACTACTGATTAGCCTATTGTTTAGAACTCTGCGGAAAAATCACCCACCTTCTCCCAAAAAAAAATAGATCATTTGTCAGTGTGTGCAACAGTCTTGCCCGACAGATTCTCATCTCACATCATCTTAGGTGAGGAATTACATCTTTAAGCTAATAGGCGTGTCATCTACTGTATTAGCACCCCTGCACAAACACACACACATTAGCGAAGTGTTAAATGGTGTGTTTTCCCCTGAGGACACTGATCCAGGCGGAGAAATGTCTTTCTTGTAGCGTAGTCAGGCATGGAGAACCTGCCTGCATGTGTGTGTTCGATGTTGTGTGATTGTGACTCCGAGCTCATTAATCCCCTTCCAATCGGCCATGACATGTTCATTAGCCTGCTGCCTGTTTGCATTGTTAACGCTGAGCCTCAGCAGGGGCCACAGCATGTGTGTGTGTGTTTTCTCACGTGTGTCAGTGTGTGTTAATGTGTGGAGGAGCTCTTAATAAGCTTGGGTCCAGAGAGAAGACGTGATTAGTTGTTGGAAAGAAGCAGAAGTCATGAACTTAGAGAAGGACAAGATGAGTGTAGGATAGATGTTGAGTGTATGGTGAGAAGAACTTATGGTGCTTTTTCCATCTGTAGTGTCCACTCAACACTGCTCGGTTTGGGTGTTACCTGCTCCAATAGACTTAAAAAGGTTGTATCGTGCTGTTTTTGTCCCAACATTCTCCCTGATTGACCAAGGATGGCAGATGCAAATGGTAAATGGTGAATAGACTTGAGCTTTTTGCACTTTTCTAGTCTTTTGACTACTCAAAGCTGCTTTACACAGGAGATCACACCTACCCATTCACCACCATTCTCCCCTACATTCTCTCACTGATGGTTGTGAGTTTTTACATTAGTTTTCCATCAGTATCTCTAACACATTCACCTTTCATGCCCATTTACACACCAGTGAGAGCGAGGTGGGGTTGTCTTGCCCAAAGACACATCGACATGTGCACTTAAACCTGCTGACCAAGCGCACTATCCAACTGCGCCACCGAAGCCTGCTTCCTTGCCTGATCACTTGTCTTATAAGATTAACATATAAGATTATTCTGTGGTCTGAGGTGTGTTTAGTGTGAATTTGTCCTGAATATCAGACCAGTGCCGGCAATCGTAAATATTAAACTTGTTCAATACTAACAACCAAAAAACTTTATGCGTGTGGGGAAAGTTGACAACTAGTCATGAATTGTGACGTGGAACTGAATGTAGCCAACCAGGAAGCGAGCTGACTGAGGACCAAGGAAGCATGCGTAAATAAAAGCAAGCATGGCAGACCTGAAACATCAACACAAAGTTCAGTGGACATAAGAAGCAAACGACCACTTCACGTGTTCACACAGTCACTATGCCAGACTAGGATGCTTGTAAAGCATTTCTGCCCTCAGTACAAGTCACTTACTTCCTTCATTGCCCCACAATCGCGTTCTCAAAATCCTCATTTTCGGCCTTTTTCCAAGTCTCGTTGAAACGCTCGGACTGAGGATGACCTAAAGTTACCTCGCAATGTCACAGCCCTTTGTGCTCCGATTGGTCAGTTCTATTGGGGGCTGAGCCAGCCTGTCCTTCTTCTTCTACTGCATTTTCCGGCAGGCTCAAAGCAGCGACCGTGCACGGAGTCCCCCTACAGGCCAGAGCTGGTAATGAGTGAAAGTCAGCTAGGGATATTTAAACCCCTGCTGGATGGATGTGTTCCTCACTGATGGTTTGTGGCTAGCGGACATCACAGAGAAGGAAGTGTTTTATCAGATTACTCCAATAAAAAGAAAGGTACCTCGTGTCGTCACGACGTTTGAAATCTCGCAGTCATCTCACAATGACCTATTTTCAGAGACATCAAATCTCGTTCTAGGATATCAGAAAAAATACAATATCTAATTTTTTGAAAATTAAGGGGGTGTAAGGTCTTGTTTTCAAATGTATTATATTATATTTAAGTATTAAATTATGCATCAGCATGATATGTCTCCTTTAATTTAGTTCCCAATTTTCGGAATAGTCCAAAGACCACCATCATTCCCTCTTCTCGTATGTCCTCTCCCATGTTGCGTGTTGTGTTTTCTGGCTGTTGCCACAGACAATCTTCTTCTCTTTCGCTTTTATAAAACACATTTGATCACATGAGATTTCTGTGTTAGAGGACTAGATTCTAGATCAGTGGTGGGACAGAATCGTTGTGTGTTTGTGCTGTGTCCAGATTATCGGAGCACACCACACACAGAATGATCAAAACTGTTCAATGCCTGATTTTTATCTTCAAGTGTGCCGTCTCTAACAGATAAAAACATCTCTTCAGATATAGAAAATCCTTTTGCGTGTACCCTCCTATATAATAAGTACCTCTGAGTCATTTTCTTACCATGATAAACTTAAGTGGCATCCTTGCATTAGCAAGGGAAGAAATAAAGATGATCGAGCTTCTGGCTAATATGTGGCTATTTGTTACCGTTTCTTTATAAGCAAACTGTTCTCTGTGTGTAGTTACTAAACAGTTAACTACCTTTATTACCAACCTTTATTAGAAAAACTGCTCCAAATGGCCATAGTCCAAAAATGCTTTGAGGATAACTTTCAGCTTGAGCCACTTTTTATAGCTTTACTCCCTCATTATGTAAAATATTTTCAAACAAGGAAAATTAAGGTTAACAGATGAGTCAATATAGTGTATCTTCTGGAGTGGAGTTTTTTTTTAATTGAACAAGTGCTCAGAGAGCCCAGCTGAGGAACTTCTGACATTCTTATTGAAAATGTAGAAAACTGCCATATCACCAATGGCGATTAATTATTTTAAAAAGTCTTGTATCTGTATCCGGATTTGGATTTCAGATTATATGCCAGAATCTGAAAACTTTCTTGTGCCATAACCAGTGCTCTTAGAGAAGTTTAATGAGGATCCATGGAGAAGTTTTTGAGTTAACATGTGGGAAGCTGCAAAGTCCTTTAAAAACCCTGGTTCCACATCTTTGTTTGGATCACCTAATCACTTCTTCCTTTTGCCATGACCAACATCCCCGATTAATTTCATCCATTTCTGCTGAGAACTTTTTGAGTTTTACTGCTCACGGACAGAAGGACAAGCAAACTAACAGGCAAACTGGAAAAAAGCATATCCTCCTTGGTGGAGCAAAAAAAAAATGCATAAAGAGTCTACTGCTGAGTTTATGTCACTTTTTAATAGTTGTACAGTTACCATATCACCTTTTTTTGGGTCGGGGGATGGGGACAGACTTTGGGGACAGCTTTTCTCTTCTTCACTTTTATGACAAAATCTTTCGCTAACAGCCCTCAATTATATTAAAAAAATGCGAAGGAAGTTGCAGTGGAGGTGGGCGGAGCTGGACAGGCTGCCTCTACATACCAGAGACACGCAGTTCAGCTCTGTGTTCTGCGCTGTGTGTTTAAAGCCTTTGTTTGATGGTTCATAAGTTAGTCTGATTTTTTTTTTACCTTTTGCAGTTTTCTCTCCGTAGGTCATGAATATCTATGACTTAAAAAGGGGTCAGCATTATAAATCAAGTTCTATCTGCACACTCTGTGATTTCTCACTGCCCTTGCTCTGTTACGGTGATTTCTGCTCCCCTCATATATCATTGCCGTATTCCCAGCTGTATTTCTTTGCTGTTATGATCAAGCTCTGTTGATGCATTGGTCCTTTAAACATCCCTGGTGTCTGCGAGATGCTGCAGCTCTGGAGTTATTCCCCACTGACCAGCTCTCCTCAGAGAGGAACAGAAAATCACTGCTGTGTCGGTGCATTGTCCTGGACTGCTGAAACTCTGCGCAGAGGAGACTCTAGGCTCTGTGCTGCTTAATCCTCACCTGGCACTCCAAACTTCACTGATGACAAACTGCTTTTTGTTTTTTAAATGAACATGAGACCTTAGAAATTCTCTCATTAACAAAAAATAGTTGATATTTTCCTTTGAACTGAACATTTTTCTGTTTCAGAATTTCAAACAAAAGGCCTTTATATTGTTCGTAAACTCCTTCAATTTGTAAAGGCACAACATACCAGATGAGGATTTAAGTTTAGCTCTAAAGGTGCGTTCACACCGGACGCTACCTGTACTACCTCGGTGATCACTCTCCATGCAAAGTCAATGTACAGCCGCGATGGGGCGGGGCTAACCCTCCCGCAATGCGACAGCTGGCGACAAGACGACCACTTCACTCGTCGCGCGATGTCAAAGTTAAAAAAAAGTTGATCTATTCAGGCGATGTCGTGCGTGGCTGTGCAGCATCAGCCAATCAGCGGTGTGTGTACGTGTGACGGTGCAGTTATTCATCCGGACTACAGAGCGGATGACTTCCGCATAGGCGGAACTAATCTCAGTGAGGACATTTGCAGACGGACCGTGGTAAACTCACAGATAATGCTGCTGCATCATCAGCTGCAGACTTTTGTGTCTGATAAAGTGAGTGAAAAGGACACAGCTGGAATAATGTCCGCTTATACACCCTATTATGTGATATATGATACGATCGCGGTAAAACTCGAGCGGACGTGACGTCACCGACCGACGTCCGACGCCAGGCGACCAAACAGGTAGGCTATTTATGGACGCGCGACGCTACCTCAGTGGGCGACGCGACTTTTGTCGCTAGGGTGTGAACGCACCTTAAGGGGTTGGTGTTGTTTGGGGACAAAGCTAAAGAAAAAATGCAATGGTGCCACTTACTAGTCCATTCCTTTAGTTAACCCTCTATTGCATGGAATATTACTTAAAAATGGTAAAAAAAAAATGTTCTGAATGCTTCTATTACTTAAAATGGACTTAAATAAAAGATAAATGAAAAAAAATCTTTAAAAAAGTTGTGTGTGTGTGTGTGTGGGGGGGTCTTTGATCAACAATATGCAATCATGGAAAGTACCATAAAATCAACATTTTTGACCAAAAAGGCATTTTATTTAAAACAAGACTCAACATATCCATGTCCTACTCATTCAAAATGAACAAATAAACATTTATACAGTGAAAACATTGTCTAATTTCAACAGTTATCTAAAACGTCTGCTAATAAAAACCCAAACCTTGAACCTGGCTCAATAAAGTACTATCTATCATTCTTTGTTCTCATTTCATTTTGTTGTTTTTTCCGTTTTATTTCATTTGATTTAAACCCATTTCAGTTGATTTTGATCTGATTCCTCCTCTAGTTTGACAGTTATTTCTACCCTGCTCTCTTTCCCTCCCCTGTAGAAGTAGCTGGGATGCATCTTGTACGGAGGAAATTGGATACTATGTTAAAGATGGCCAGGAACATACCTTAAATTATAAAATATAAAAAATATATAATGTTACTACTTTTAAAACGTCAGCAAAAGCTGTAAATAGTCTCAGGATAATTTCATGCTATGTAAGCGAATGGAACTCCATTAGGTTGTATACACTAGGAATTTTCCATATTTGCATATTGTTGCCATATGGGAACACGTCTGTTTTGGCATATTACAAAAAATGTATAACAACAAAATTGAATTAAATGTAAACAAAATAAAGTTTACTTACCCCAGATAGCGATTTAAATTTTTATTTGGTGAAAATACTCCAAAAATTCTAAATAAAAGACAATCTTGGAGAGCCCCAGACAATTATGTTTGGATGTCAAATGTCCATTAGCATAAGGACTGGCAAACAAGACATCCTGGTCATGCGGCCTCATAAATTCTATGTCCTTCAAGCTAAAAGCCCCCTTTTCACACCTAAATGTAAAAACATACATTTTATTTCACAGTTTTTTAGAAAAATGAAGATAAAGTAATTGTAGCCATATGGCAACACTATGCAATAGAGGGTTAAAAGAAAGCTACATTAGCACCCAGTGCTTCCCCAAAAGGGAAAGATGTACCTTGGCTCGGGCTAGAGTTGGCAAAAATGTTCATATGACACCTCTAAGGCACAATAAACTACACTTCCTGTTGTTTAATACACCCTAGATTCAAGCCTCTATCCTTTTTTAATGTTGTCTGTAGCTGTGTTTGCTTGCTTTCTCCATTTAAGCTATGCTAATTAAGCTAGCACCAAGCCTTAGAATATCATGTATCTGTATGCACATTGGAAACAAGTAGTCTTCATATTCAGCTATTGAGACAAAAGGAAGTCCATGACCACACAGAAATTGTTAGCATGTTTTATGTAAATAAACAGCCAAATTTACCGACAGATGCCACCACGTAAAACTTGCACACTTTCCCTGATAGGAACTTGGCTGGTTCATAGCAGGTCCTTGATTGGGCCTGAGCACCCTGAAGGTTTTAAATTGTACGTTTCAGGTCATGTTTGTTTTAATTTGTGGTGTCAAGAGTCCTCTCTGTTGTTTTGGCAGTTTCTCTAAAAAACAAGGAAAAGGGTGAAGCTATGGGGAAGAACCATCTCGGGGAGACGCCCTGCGCACACATGAATGAATGAGCATGTTTCAGAGGAATCACAGCCCTCGAAAGTTGTCTGGTAATTGGCTGGAAACTGGAACTAGGCAGGCCTTGTTCTTAGCTCCTTAGCCTCGATCTACCAGTTCAGCTGTTTGGCAGAGGTTTTCAGTAAATTCAGGGATATTTATTGTTTTTAAAAAAACAGAACAAATCAAATAATTGATTCAGTTAGCATTTCAGAGAACAGAGAAAACTACAAACAAACCAAAAACCAGGTATTTTCTTGTTGTGTGATTGAAAGTTTTAAAAAAGCTGACAGTTGAATACTTGATGGCATAAAAATGCAAAATATTTGAGACAAAATCAGTTACAAAAGACAGAAAGGTTTGTAAATAAAATAGCAATCAAAAATAACTTTAAAATAAATAACTTTAAATTTGACAAACACACAAAATGAATGTTTTTGATGGATAACAGATTATATGTGCATATTAATATACATAATCATATCAGTAACTAATTAAAGGAAAAGTTCGGTTCCTGCAGCTTTTACATTGTTTATAGAATGAAGAACAACAATATACTCACCCAGAAGGCTTTCCTGATCCAAACAGTGCTTCAGGAGATATTTAGATCCAAAATCGAGCAGCTGACACCGATATAATGGTAGCCCGTAGGGCATGGATCGCCGCTCCTAAAAACTGCATTAATCGTCCAAAAACTCATGTTTTTCACCAATATTCCATCATGATACGTTCCGAATGATCCGTCATTGCAGTCTGTGTCACTCCACACAGCGCTGTGTGGCTGAACTGACGAGTTTGTTTACGTGCCCTTCGCGCATGCGCAGTACTCTCTGGAGCGTTGCCTTCGCTTCCTCCCTTCTATGAGCTCCTTATCTGTAAACTCTGGCTCGAAACTGTAAGGACGTCCATCTTATTCAAAGTTCTCCTCCACAACATCTTCATCCGATAGATATTCGTCCATTTTGCACAAAACTGGAAGAAGAAAGTCGATTTGTAGCTGCCGGTCCCTGAAACAATGAGCCGCACTGCGCATGCGCGAAGGGCACGTAAACAAACCCATCAGTTCAGCCACACAGCACTGTGTGGAGTGACACAGACTGCAATGGCGGATCATTCGGAACAGATCATGATGGAATATTTGTGAAAAACATGAGTTTTTGGACGATTAATGCAGTTTTTAGGAGCGGCGACCCATGCCCTACGGGCTACCATTATATCGATGTCTGCTGCTCGATTTTGGATCTAAATATCTCCCGAAGCACCGTTTGCATCAGGAAAGCCTTCAGGGTGAGTATATTGTTGTTCTTCATTCTATAAACAATGTAAAAGCTGCAGGAACCGAACTTTTCCTTTAAGTATTCAAAATAATAATGATGGTAATAATAATATAATAATAACTTTTAGCCTTTTAAACCTTTTCTTTCCCAAAAAATAAACTATACGTTCTCTTGGTTTGTTTGCAGTTGTGTCTGTATCGTAAAACACCAACATAAACAGACAATGATGTTTTACGATTATAACACATTAAATATCTTGATTTTATTGACCTCTGCCGAACAGTTGAGCTGGGAGCTAAAGGGTTAAGCCACTTTGTAAAACAAACTCTGGCCAAAACACGTTGGAAGTGGAGTACAAATACATATACTTTCCAGATGTCTCTAGTGTTTTTTGTTTTTCATTTAATAAAGAAATTTGGTCCAGTTCTGATAAAACTGCTACTGAAGCTGTTAGCATCAGTGCTAATCTCTGTACGAGCAGTCCCATCCTGCTTTCTTCTGGTTCATAGCTCCTTCGTCTTCCTGCTTGGAAGGACTCTAATTGGGCCGTACCACTTTGAGTTGCTTGAAGTTATTGTAGACTGGAGCTTGGCAAGATGGTTCTGCCTTAATATACACATTGA
This sequence comes from Scarus forsteni, assembly GCA_036419115.1. Taxonomy (NCBI): domain Eukaryota; kingdom Metazoa; phylum Chordata; class Actinopteri; order Labriformes; family Labridae; genus Scarus; species Scarus forsteni. Next base: position 10,041,043 of record JAZDUH010000341.1, read on the forward strand.
ATCTGTCTGTTCCATTCACACTGCGAACTTATGATAACATTTGCACAAGTAGTTATTCCTCTAAAGTAAAATTAATGCCTTCCTATGGCTGTGAGCTTGAAAATAGCTGAACATATTTTCCACAGCATTGATTGGCTCCTTTTCTATCCTTGTCTTTTTCAGGCAGAATGTTCTTCCCACAGGATTGAGTTTTCACATTCAATTAAGTGTGGTTGTGTACAGTATAAACACAAAAACACATATTTCTGGTGCATTGCATCATTCCTTCAACCATTTTTTTCTTACCTCCTTTCCTAAATTTGCTTCCTCTTTCTGTTTTTTCCTTCCAGCTTAAATCCACCCTTACTTTCGTCAGTTTCTTGAACATTTTTTCTCCTAATGTTATTGACCCTGTGCTTGTTAACTTTCAGCCATCTTTTCTTACATCTGCCCTATGATCCGTCTCTTCCATCGGCATTAGTCATCTTCTCACTGTTTTTATTCCTCATGGAAGCAAAGACCCTTCACCCTGTTCAGTACTTTCTTTTTTGTTTATTTCTCATGTTCTCTTATTTTGTTTTTTGCAAAACACAATCTGCGTGCCACATGCATAGAGACGAGCCCTCTCTCTTCCTCTGCTTTCATTTCCGTTCATATCCTGTACCCCCTTCTCCTTCTCCCTCATGGCTCACTTTTTGTGTCCCTTGAGCTGCAAACACACGACACTGAAGGTCTCCTGAAGGTCGTTCCGTTATGTCTTCGCTTCTTAATATTTCAGGATGTTGTTTTGCCACTGTATTCGTTCAGTCTGCCTTCATCGTCAGACACGCAGTGACACACAGCAGCAGGGCTGTTAGTGAAGCAAACAGCAGGTTGTTTAGATCAGTAAGTGCTTCATTATGTAAGATGTGTTTACCAGATGTTTGTCAGCAGTTTCAAATGCCGCCTCCCAACTCTTTTTTTCTTCTCCATTAACTCCTGGCCTTCTCTCTATGTTGCTGTTTATTTATCTATTATGTCATGTTCAACTCCTGTAATAGATAATGTAAGTGCCACAAACTGTAAGAAATATTTTCTAATCTCAATGATGCAACATTTTTGTTTCTAAAGAGCCATTATGAAGCCAAACTATAGTTGTCACCATATTGGATATGTTTACTTAAACTAACTTAGACTAACTTTACTAACAGGTAAGGAGGCTTACAGACACCCTTAAGCTTCTTGGCAAACAGCAACAACACCTCTGTTATCTAGTCAATTTAGCCACGCCCCTAAAACAGTATAAGCCCAATCAAGGCATATTTAAAACAAACCAAAAAAGAACTGTACATTTTTTATATTATTATTATTATTTTCAAAAAATATCACAAATTATTAATTGCTTTTTAAATAGTGAGCAAACACATATTAACCCGATGGATCAAATGGATGGATCATTCAATATATTATACTTATTTTACTTGGCCATCTGGGAAAGAGCCAATAGAAAGAGTTTGGGAATGGGCAGAACCTTCAAAGGCATGTCTGTCTGTTGATTGGACCATCATTCTGTCAATCACACTCATTATAAGCCAATCAGATAATTATGTAGGCAGGCGCTACTGCTCTAATGTAAAGGACAGAAAGAAAAAAGAAGTATCCAGAAGTCTGGAGTGTTGTCATGTGTTTTTCATTGAATACTGAAATTTGGTCCAGTTCTAGTAAAACTGCTCCAAAGTGGCTAGCACCTATGCGAATCTCTGTACAAGCAGTCACTTCCTGCTTTCGTAGCTACTTCCTCTTTCTGCTTCTAAGGACACTGACTGGGCCGTCCCCAGTTGGGCCGCTCACAGTTGCTATAGATTGGAACTTGGCAAGATGGATCTGCCCAATTATAGACAATGAATCAAGTGGAACTAGCTTTACTGCAAGGTTAAACACTTAGATCTGAAGTTTAAAAAATATATACATAGAAAACCTAATTAAGGAGGTCCATTAAATAGACATTGATCTCTTAGCTGTTACTAAGAATTATTTTAGATTTTACAGAACAGGATTGAATATCTACATTTGTTGGCTTGATATGATACTGACTTATAAGTCCATTAATGGGCCAACAGATGAAGCATTTCTTTCTGCTAATTTTCACTTAAAATACAATTTGCTCTCCTTAATTAGTCATAGCAGCACTATCTTATTGTTTTGTTTGTAACCCTTTACGCTTCTGAGTATTAATGCACTCTCAAAAACACACAACTCTGTTCCCCTCTCCTCACAGACTACACACTTATTTGACAAAGGGATGCCATTTCTTGCATGAACTGCCCATTATTTGCAAACCCTTGCAACAGTATGTGTATGCTATTTAACTGTCCCCATGATGTCCACATTCTCTGGCTGGAAGGACTATTTGGAGAGGCTATGACTTCATTAACTCTCCCATCCAACAGTAAAATATCAAGCTTTGCCAGTTTTTCGTGAAGCTCTTACCAAGCCTGACCCTAACCCACTCCAGTCAGGCTCTCTCTTCTTGTTCTAAACTTACTCATCACTGCCCTCCTTCATCCTTAGCCATAGCCATTGTGGAACACAGTAAAGAGATGGGCAGAGTACCTTTCCTCTTGACCTATTGTTTTACAGTAGCTTAGTGTGAACTCATTCTGTAAAGTGGTACACACTTCTGGGGAAATAACTGTGAAATGCTGCCAAACTTACAAAGTGCTATGTACAGGTAGCTGGGGCACTTTGAGGCTACTTTAACGTGGAAACTCCTGACTTAAAGACGCAAAGATTTGTCCTTTGCGTTTTAGAATTCTTCTGCGCTCAGACAAGGACGCTCGGAGACGAGTTAATCCGCTATAGTGTGCATGCCTATTCAGTAGATGGCAGTGTAGGTCTGCAGAGAGGCAGTGCTGCTACAATACACATATGAAGAAGAGAAACTTTTCACAAACAACAATGGCTCGGCGGACGGCCAAAGCTGTTGTTGTTCCTGGTATGCGTGCACAGCCTTCACCGTAAAGAGTACTGCGCATGCAGTGACGCCAGCGTTTCATCCTGAAACGCTTCGATACGGGTTTACACGGGGTTGCATGGAGAGCGTTTTGGAAACTTTCCGCCCTGGAGCCCGTTTTCAAAAGTTTCCGTTTTCGACAAGTTTCAATGTAAACGCAAGGCCAAAACGCAATGAAAACGTATCAGATTAGACCGTTTTCGGGGCTGTGTAAACACAGCCTGAGTCTAGGGGTAGACCCTTTTCTTTTTGTTAAAGGTCAACCTGATATCAGTTGTCCTTACAAACTTGAATTTTTCAGCATAGAATTAAAATATTGTTTAAATATCAATCCACTTACACAAAATATTCAACAAAATAAATTGTTTCTGTTGTCAAGAAAAAGCAGAAATTGGTTTCTTAGCACTTCAGTTGTGTCAATGGACATTCCAGCTTTCTTCTCCTTGTGGTATGTTGTGGCTTTTGGCAGCTCCCAAATGAGCTACGCTACTATTTAGCAGTTACGCTGCATAACAACCAGGTGCTGGTTCAGTTAATGGAAGCTAATGACTGTTGGACAATGCCAAATATTGGTCTCATAACATTTTAAGGATTCTTTGGTTTAAATCTCATGTGGACGCTCCGCCAGGTGTGGTTCACAGCTCAAGCTACATTTTGGTTGCCAGAGGTTGATGCTCTGTTTAATGTTGCATATGTGCTCTGTCTTTGGACTGGGTTATTAAAGGCATGAGAAATGACCTGTAAGAGATGTATGACCTGTTGAATTTTGTTGGAAAATTTGGCCAAGAAGGCAATGAAGCGAGCATTAAAAAAGGAAATTAATCCCTAACAAAGAATAAGTACCTTGAAATGCCTAACATTCCACACTAAAATCAGCTGAATATGCATGTCAATATGAAGAACTCTATTGCTGATAAGCTATATTGAAGGATTGAATCAGAAAAAGATATTTCTGTATTTGTGTAGCAGGATGACAGATTGTCAGACTAGGTCCAGTATTTATTGGCAGACATTGGCACTATGCTCAGCACTTGTTAAAAACTAACAAACAAACAAAACAATAACTTGAATTGCAACAATAACTTAATTCATAAGGACATTAAAAACACAGAAGGGACAACTTACAATTCAGTCATCATATTTGAAGCATATCATTCAAGATAAAGGAGCATTTCATCTTCAACTGTTCTCACTTTCTTCTTCTCTTTTTTTGTCTTAAACCAGCCCAAGCAGCGCACCTCCCTGTCTTCATCCCTGGACGTCCAGAGGCCAGTCAACCACAGCTGCGAGCCCAGCGAGGTGAGCTCATCTTTGGGCTACGCCAGCTTCAGCACAAGCCCCCCCGCCAGCCCTCCGCTCAGCCCGAACCAGGAGGACTCAGCAGGCTCCAACGACGACTGTCAGCTCACAGGTGAGACTTGACAAACAGTCAGCGGCTCAGAAAGCAATTACTGTCGGAGGGAGTTTGTCTGCCAGAAGTGAAAGTGAGTGTCGGCCCCGCTGAAATACACTCCACCCTGATCTTTGGCCTCGCTGTGGAGAACAAACAAATATCTGCTTACATACTAAAGCGCTTACGATCATGACTCCTGACTTCATTTTCTGCAGGTCTATTGAATGTCAGGAAATAATAAAAACAAGAACTGCTCTGTGATTGCTGTGTGCCTACTGGGAGTATTTAAATGCCACGCAGAGAGGCTCAGGATGAAGGCAGGAACAAAGCTTGAAGAAAGCCCCACGACACGTTCTTTAGTGAGGGATGAACAAGAGGCTCAATGACCCTGAAGTTTGACCTGGAAAGTCTTATCAGTTCATCCAGTAGATATCAGGAAGAGATGACCATGAGGCCTAAAGTTATTTGATTTATTGCCTCCATAATTCAACATGTGCATCTTTTAGTCAGAGGGGGCAATTGTGCCAAATTGGGTTGCTAGCAAAACACTGGACAGGCTCCAGTATGTGCAAAACTCAGCTGCCAGGGTTCTTACGCGCACTAAACCCTGGCAGCACATCATCCCCACTCTCATTCACCTCCACTGGCTCCCGGCCAAGTTCCGCATTCATTACAAGCTCCTCCTACTCACCTACAAGTCCCTTCACGCACTTGCCCCCCAGTACCTGGCTGATCTCGGTCATCTGACGCCAACCTCCTCTCCATCCCGCGGACCAAACTTAAAACTTTCGGTGACAGAGCCTTTAGTGTGGCTGCCCCCACCCTCTGGAACTCTCTCCCCTCAGAAATCCGCACCTCTCCCACTCTGGACTGTTTCAAATCACTTCTCAAAGCTCACCTGTTCTCCCTGGCCTTCCCTGTTTAAATGTCTAGCTTAGGTCTAAATCAGGTTTCCTGCTTTGGTCTTTGTTTTACAATCATATTAGTTTGTCCACTCTACTGTGGAAAGCGACCTTGGGTGCCTTGAATGGCGCTATATAAATTTAAGTTATTATTATTATTTGAAATAAAGGGGCCACCGATAGCCTGGTGGCTATGTTAGCACACATCCATGTATTGAGGCTCTCGTCCTGTGTAGCCAGCCTGGGCTCGGTTTTAGCGTATGGAGGGCTTTCCTTGTGTCCTCCCTTGCTTTCTATCAGACTTTACTCACAGTTTCTGCACCATAAATAAAGGCAAAATGCCAAAAAATATATCATTACAGAGTCAGGACTGAATATAAAGCTCCATACTTGACCTTGATCTATGATAGGTGTTTAACAGCCATGTTTTGCTTTGCTCAGATACTTTTTTTTTAACACTACTAGACATTAGCTATGTTCGAACTCACTCACTATCACCAATATGGTGCACTATATAGAGTGTTCGCCATTTTGTGGTGTTGTTCAAATTCTCAGCAGTTAATTTCATCCACTATATAGTGCACTACAAAATACCCACAATGCACAGCAAAAATGAGTGTACATACGATGTACCCTATATTGTACTCCCGTATACCACAATGCAATGTGGTCGTGTTTTTCCATAGAAGAAGAAGAGAAGGAAGGCCGTGAGGCGCTGCTTTCATTCATAAATGTAAAAAAACCGTTAAAGTATCTTTAACACGTTCATAGCGTAACTCTCTTTAACATCTTTTAACGGCTGTAAACAGCTTCAGAATTTGCTACTTATCCTCTCGAGTGCCCGGTTTGTTTACGTGAATTTTGGCGCGTCCACTTCCGTCACAGGAATAACCGGCTCATCAGCTGACGCTACGACATTTAGGAAATTTCAGTGTAGTGTCCGAAATGTCGTTTGGTCATTCCCTATGTAGTCCACTATTTCATTTACACCACATAGGGGATAGTGAGTGAGTGAATGAGTGGACAATTTCGAACACAGCTTATGTTCACGATTTCTTATGCCTAAGACCCTTCTAGTTTACATATAATCAGTGCCACTGGTCCAGCTGTATTCTCAGTCTGTCTGAGACGCTCTGTTAGGCTCCCTTTCCCACATGGGTCCAGCCCACTCTGATTGGTTTGTAGTACTTAATCAGAAACACTACATTCATTCTACAGTCATGTGCCTCTCTGAGCAACCTGCTGATGAAATATTGGCAGGAAGTCACACTGGTAAATCTTTTCAAGGCATATATATTTCAGCCAGATCAGGATATGTGCAACTCAGCTTTGTCTTGGGCCTTTCCTGGGGCAGAGTCCTTGAAGGTCCCACGTTCTCCATATATTTTATTTGTTTCTAATTTTTTTTAAAGACTTAGGAAGAAAAAGAATATGGCACCTTTTACAAAACTCTCAGTTCACAGAGAAATGCTTAATAATGGCCCTTAAACTGCTCTGTTTTTACTTCCTGGGGTTTATGATGTCATAGCTATACAGCCTCCACCTATACATGCGTTTCTTTGCCCATCACAGGCAAACGCCACGATTGTTTTCAGAGTTTGCTCCACTGCCTTTAACCCCTCCTCCAGTATCCCATCAGACATTGTTTGGACTGCCAATCAGCACAGAGCTCTTTATCACAGCCTCAGATCTTAGTGTTTCCTAAGGGGAGTGAAAAAGTGCTGCATCTGAGACTCCACAGAGATTAATCAAATCCTTGATTAATGGACAACCAGGACATGTAAATGATCAAACACAGCAGGACATCGGATATTAAAGATCTATTATCTGGAAATGTGATAAAGCCCAAGTTTACACCCGCGACAGTCTTACTCTTGTCCATGAAATACAAAACTTATCAGTCCTTGCTTGGTTATCAAGAGAGACAGTAAAGTAACAGCACAAATACAACTTTTGAAAGCTGACATTATTACTTTCATAAAAATTTAGGGTGGTTTGTGGAAAATATGTTGTATATTTAGAGGTTGTAGGACATAAGTGGTTGAATTTTGCACCTTTAGGGGTTCATGTTCAATGCGAGCTGGTTGGTGGTGGTGAGTGGGATGTAGAAATTAGTTTTTTTAGACAGTAAATCAGTGAAGAATGCTGAAAATCTTGCATCTTTTGTGTGTATGAGGAGGCTGATAACTAACAGAGGTGTTGTTTGGTCAGGCCTCTTCAATAATGCATAAGGAACACATTCACTCTGAAGGTCAATATATTGAATGTCTTCATTTGACTATTAACATTGATGCATTCATGCTTTCACCATTCAGCTGCATTTTATAACAGGCCTGATTTATTTATCGGCAGGTGTTGAAGTCTTTTCTTTCATTTTGTCATTGTTGCCTGAGCGCTGTTGTTGTTTAAACTCTTTCAGCCCGGAAACCAAATGAAACTTTAATCTTTAGACCCAGGCTCCCGGGAAATTGAAATCGTATTTCTCCTGTAATACATGAAAACAGAGCCAAAAGGTAAACACCTCAGAGACTTCGACAAATCTAAGAAAGAACTGAGGCGGACCGTGGAGGGATGATCTGTTTCTCTCGGGGACTCTCGAAGCATGATTCAGTTTAGATTCAGTAGCCCTATAAATAAATATGTCAATCCAGCGTGCATATCATCGGTTTAAGCTTACAGAGCAGGGTAAGTGTTGCCAGATTGGGAATCAAAGGCTGAAATAAGCAGAAAGAAAAATTCAGCATGGTAGTTTGACCTTTAAATAAAGTCAGGTGGGTTAGACAAATCTAAGGCCACACATCATGATTTATTAATGACAGAACCGCTGCTGTTAAAGCAAGTTTGGAGGGCATCACATCACGAAGAGAAACTGAATGTTTGGGACGGATTGGAAGGCACAACACGCTTCAGGGATTATTTGAGACAGCTAATTTTAGTTTTGGTCTTCGTGAAATTCTATGTGACTGATCGGCAAATAAGTGAAGCCGCAATATAAAGTCACATCCTTAACGGCTAAAAACTATGAGTTGCTAGTGAAATAGCTTTTTAGCATGCTAACAGATTATTTTAAGCCTGATTTGTTTCTCTGTTTAAGATTAAACAAATCAACAAACTTGATATTCATCAGTTTTTCAGTGTAATATCATGACTTTGTGTTATACTTTTTTAACTATCTGGGGTGAATTAGACTTGATAGCTTTTTATTACTGAAGCTCTTTAAGCTAGCTGTCATGCTAACTATTTCCTGTCCAGCTAGTTAGTGTTTAGTAAGCCCTCTTTATTTTATCGTAAGTCTTAGGGGTGTAATGAAATGGTCAACTCACGATACATGAAACAGGGCTCACAATACGAAATACTCACAATACAAAATAAAGATTATAGAAAACCCCCAACAGTAGGAAGTTGTGCAAAAATCTCATTTTCTTTATTTTCTTCCTAATGCAGACATACAAAAAATATTGCTACACCAGTACAAAATAAATGCTCTTTGTTGTAGTTAATTGTAGTTTTTCCCCTTATTTAGACTACAGTGCAAATACAAACATAACATCTCAATAAAAAGTGCTTTGTTGTTGTAACAATCAGGATAAGTACATTCTTGAATGAAAAGGAAAACAAATAGCAGTCCTCAGAGCTGCAGTTTAGACCTATAAATGTCTGAACTGTGAACTATAATATTTAGCCTATAACAGTGCATATACTTCTGATCTTCAAGTATGATCAAATTCTGTCAGCTCAACTCAGTAGATGCAAAAAACAAATATTGTTTTTTATGCGGACTTACACAAACATACAGCTGCCGCCTGTCTCCAGTTCCAAACAAAATGTTTGATATGCTAATATTCTAATAAAAGAGGATACCTTTTAAGGGTATCATGGTACATCATGATAGTTGAACTCGTCGCAGTATACGGCAAACTGTAGCGGCATATTTTGCACATGGTTGTTGTTTTGTCCACAATCTTCTCACCGTTCTCTCGTCTTTTACATAGAAGGCCAAAATATTCCACACAACCGATTTATTTGACGAAGGAGCGTCAGCTAATTCCTCCACTACGTCTTCCTCCGTTCTGAAGCGAGTGTTTTGCTACGTTAGGCAAGGAGGGTAAAAAAATCACCACTCTCAGTGGTGCATGGCACCCCTTCGCGTTTTTTATTTTGTGCTTTTATTTCATGGGTCTCTGAATTTTATTTCTTCATTTTTATTTCTCGAAATTTCGTGGCAGGAAATTACATTACACCCCAAGTAAGTTTGATAATGGACATCTGTTCATTTTTAATGGGAAATAGTTTATATTTACCAAAGGAGGTTCAATTAATTTAGATGGAACTATTAGGTCGATATGATATATATCCCATCATGGAGGCTACAATATGATGCATATCCCATTAAGTGTAATTTATGGACTAATTTATGTCTTTTTTTAGAATCCCTGACAACTTTTAATTTGTTTTTTTTTTCATTGAGAAAAGAAAAAGCATAGTTCTACAACCAAAGGTCTTTAAAGATTTTTAGACCTTAATAAAAATGTTTAACATGTTCTTCATTTATGAAGTTTGGCTTTGACTTTGAACTGTGCCATTAAAAACATCACCCACGGGGTGCTGGTTTGGCAGAGTGGTTAGCCTTTCTACTGTCTCTCTCCTATCAATAAAGGCACAAAAATGCCCCAAAATACAAAAAACAAAAACAAATAAAACATCACCCACAGTGCATCAACAACAGCTGTCACAGCATTTGAGGCCTTATTGATTCTTTCGAACCAGGATTTTTTTTTTTTTTTTGCCATAATGCTATTTTGAGCACAGGCTTAGGAATTGTGCAGTTGGTATTTTTCTGGTATAAAATCTTTTTGAAGGTTGTTCTTCTGAGACAGTTTGCTATAGTTTCTGCATTTTACACAGTGTCCCTACTGAAGTTAGTAGAGGCGAAAGTTCACCCAGGACAAACATTTGCAAGATGTTTACTTTGACCTTAAGAAGCCCAGAAAGTGTACTATTCTTTCTTCTTGAATACAAATGTGGTTGTGATTATGACATAAAGGAGCTGTTTTCATGTGTTTTTGTACAGAAGGACGTCTCAGAGGTTTTTCGAGGTGAAAACAGTTCTCATTTTGTAAATTAGTCTCAAGGCTGCTTCACTGGAAATAAGGAAACAAACAAGCACTTTCAAGGGAAATCTCTGCCGGATATCTCACAAACTAGACATCAGCAAAAGATGCTGTCCTGGTCCTGTGGGGGCAACTCTCTCCCTGTCACACCAAATGAAACTCATGAAGCCACTTTCAGCTAATGACGCCCCCCTGCTGAGTTTAAAGTTTCTCCTCTGAAGAGGGAGATTCTGGGAGATGAATGAGGTGTTCCCTCAGAAGGACCCGATAATGAGGGACGCCATGTCTGCACATGTGCATTATGTTTGCTGCTTTGACAGAAAATTAAGAAGGAAATGAGCAATAATATGTGATACGTGTTATATTAACATGTAACTGAATTTAATGACAATATGTTAAGGCTGGGCAGTATGGACCAAAACATCATACAATTTTTATTGGGCAGAATGGCAAAACATAATTTCTATGTTTTCTTTGAAGACAAGATATGTTTGTAAGGGCATATCTATCTATCTATCTATCTATCTATCTATCTATCTATCTATCTATCTATCTATTAGGGGTGTAACGCAATGGTCAACTCATGAAACGATACGAAATACGAAACAGGTTCAACGATACGAAATAGAGATTATAGAAAATCTCCAACAGTAAGAAGTTGTGTTCTTTATTTTCTTCCTAATGCAGATATACAAAAATATTGCTGCATCAGTACAAAATAAATGCTCTTTGATAGAAAAAAGTATTTTTTCCCCTTATTTAGACTACAGTGCAAATACAAACATAAAGTCTCAATAAAAAGAGCTTTGTTGTTGTAACAATCAGGATAAGTACATTCTTGAATGAAAAGGAAAACAAATAGCAGTCCTCAGAGCTGCAGTTTAGACCTATAAATGTCTGAACTGTGAACTATAATATTTAGCCTATAACAGTGCATATACTTCTGATCTTCAAGTTTGATCAAATTCAGTCAACTCAACAGTAGATGCAAAAATCAAATATTGTTTTTATGCAGACTTACACAAACATACAGTTGCTGTCTGTCTCCAGTTCAGAGTAGTTGGTAGTTGGTAGTTGCACTCGCCGCAGTAAACGGCGAACTGTAGCGGCATATTTTGCACAGGGTTGTTGTTTTGTCTGCAATCTTCTCACCGTTCTCTCGTCTTTTACATGAGAGGCCAAAATAGGTCCACACGACCAAATTATTTGACGGAGCGTCAGCTAATTCCTCGACTTCATCTTCCTCCATCTTGAAGCAAGTGTTTTGCTACGTTAGGCAAGGAGGGTAAACATCACCAGTCGTGCGCGCGCCCCTTCGCGTTTTTTATTTCATGCGTCTTTTAATTTTATTAGGTCATTTTTTTCATTTTGCGAAATTTCGTGGCACGAAATTTTGTTTCACCCCTACTATCTATCTATCTATCTATCTATCTATCTATCTATCTATCTGTCTATCTATCTATCTATCTATCTATCTGTCTATCTGTCTATCTATCTATCTATCTATCTATCTATCTATCTATCTATCTATCTATCTATCTATCTATCACTTTCTTTGTGTCACTTCCTGCTGGCATATTTGCATTATTTGTTACCATAGTGTCGAGATGCCTTGTTGTCATGGCCTCAGTGTTGGTAAGCTGTGGATGTGACGGTGAATACTTCCTCCTCTCACTTTCTGCCTCTAACGACTGCTGCTGTTGGGCATCGGCAGGGGAAATCAAGGGACATCAAGCAGGCGGGAGATGTGTGTGTTCGTGTGTGTGTGTGTGTGTTTCATCCAGTTCAGAGGCCCAGAGAGACTTTGATGTGTGTCGAGGATCAGACCAGGAAAAAAAAAACACATTCATTATCATCCACAGGTGCACATCCACACAGAGTGATCTTCATCTGTGATTCTCATTGAAGCGTTGTCCCCGTGTTTGTGTAACAAGAGGGTCTTATTTCCTTCTTGAAGCCCACGTAATGAGTCATGAGCCTCACACTCATGTCTGTCTGAAGTCTTCTGAGGACAGAGATGAAGGAGCAAATATTGATCTCGAAGTTAAATCTAAGGCTGGGCAATCACTGAAGACCCGCTGCTGGTGATGAGTGTGTGCCTTGTCATGTTGATGTATTTGTGTACAGGAGTTACAGCTAAAAATGATACTAATGCTGTAATACAACTTCATTTTTATCGTCTTTCTCCCCTTCTGCATCAACACACTGCTGCATTCAGGTTCTCCAGTGCAGCAGGTCTTCTTAGGACAGTTGTCTCAGAACCTTGGTTGTTTTATCCTATCCACCTTCTGAATACCAGCTCAATACGTGTTCTTTTGAGCACAGATTGGATCTTAGAAGAAGGAAAAACTCTTAAAAGTGCTAGAATCAGGAGAATAGGGAGGGTGATCAAGCACTTTGACTTGTTTTAGGGCAAGAAGCTGCTTTACTAATAGCACAGTGTGAGCTCACTGTTTTTCTAGAACCTGTCTGTAAAGGTGTTGATTCACCTTTAGTCACATTTATATGAAAACTTTGATTCCTCTTTAATTTCACATAAAACTTAAAGGGACTGTGAGGAGTTTCTAAGTAATTACAAAAAATTCTCACTTTTAAAAATATGCCTGATCGAAATACACACTTTAAGATGAGTTTTAAAGCATCAAAATAGGTTATCTATAAATGCTATTCCTTAGCTTCGCGGTCGGATCGGACAGGGCTGGACTGGCCTGGATATTCAACTTCGGGAACAAGACAATTAAAACTAGAGCAAATTTATATTATTCAGACACGTCTTAGAGCACCGGGCTGTAAGTAGCGATATATAGCCACCTACAAAACTACGATAATAAGTTTTCCAAAAATTGCTTGTTGTCACACATCAAAAACTACCGCTATGTAACTAGAAAGACATGCATCACCTCGTCGCTTTGCATCCTGTAAGTTGTTGAAGTTGTAAAGCAATGCAGAGTTCTAAGGAAGGTCCGAGCTCCATCACAACAAACGCTTTGGCTTGCACACGTCTTTTGGTGCGTTCCAGTTGTTGTCAGAAGTAGGAATTTTGAGTTCTGAGTAGGAAACTGCAACTGGAACGTCCCTCAAAGTCGGAATTTCCTACTGGGAACTCGGTGAAACCTTGCCACCCCGAGTTGACAATCGAAGATGGATGCCCCCAGTGTGAACAGTTATTTAGCTCCTGTAGTAATCAATTTATTTGCACTTTTGGCTGGGGTATGTCGCTCTAGATCAGCTGTATACATAGTATTGTTAGACTTATATTTCATGTGAAATATTACTTCATGTGATATTTGTGAACAACAATGCAGGGCATGCTAACAACAGCTTTCAATAGCCTGGCAGATTGGCATGTTTTTTTCAGACTTCAACTGGAACGCCGATAAGTCGGAGATGATGTCACTCCCAGTTCCGAAGTTACTGGAACGCAGTATTACGACCGTCGCCGCTCGTGCTCATGGGTAGCAGAGTCTTAATGTCGCCGGTAATAGATTCTCCTCACAGTCCCTTTAAGTCAGCTTTAAAAAGATTTTAAATGATCATGTAAACACCTAGTTCCAATTGAAAATGATGAATCTGTATAAAACTTAATTCCGAAGTAAATTCCGAATGAAATAATTCCTCGATCATGTATGCATTCATCTTTAAAGTAATTCCGATCGTTCTGCGCTTGCTTGTTCTCTTGTCCTGCAGCTATGAGGCACAGGACACTGATGGGAAAAGGAAGGCTGCTTGAAGCAAGCCTGGGACTCCACAAAAGCCGAGACAATATATTTTATTAGAGCCTTAGAAGATTTGGAAGTAATGGAAGTATGGAAGTTGAAATGTGGACCTTTTATAGCTGTAGCATCTAAGTTGGACAAGGTTTCCACGACAGAGACGTTCTTGACACTGAGCTGAAGTTTTTCTACCGGTAGATGTAAAGACGTTACTATTGGTCCTTTTCCACTAGCACGCCTTGGCCCTACTCTTCTCGGCCCTACTCGATTTGCAGCGTGTTTCCACTAGCCTGGTACCTCCTAAAACAAGCTAGTTTTAGTACCTAGTCCGCTCTGGTTCCCAGCGAGCTGAGCCGATACTAAAAGATGACGTCACCGACTACCAGCTACTGATTGGTCAGACAATGTCATCATCGATGAATCATGAGCGCAATGACCTAACATGCTAGCGGTAGCTACCATTAGCTTACCCTCATACGTCTTTTCTTTGCAGCTTGATTGCTCTGGTCCTCGGCTTCATTCTGTTGTATAGCTTCCAAAACTCTCCCGTGCTTCTCAGGGGGTATTTCTTCTTACCACCTGCAACCTTCTTCAGCTTTCCTTTTTTACTTGGTTTGTGACAAAAAGCCACAGATTGTTGTGTCACGTTCAAACTGACGTCAACTGGGGCTAATGGAAAAGCAGCACAAGGCGAGTAGGGTCGAGTTGAGTAGAGTAGAGTAGGCTAATGGAAAAGGGCCATAAGTCACGTCTGCGCCTGTCCAGTCATAACCATTCCCAACCATCAGGTCTTGAATAAAGGCAAATATAAACAGGTTTTCCATGTAAACGTTTATTCAAAATTATTATTTCCATGTAAACACAAAGGAGAAAACTTTAATTGAAAATCATTTAACTCTGAATAATTAATTCCAAAGTAAAAAACATCATGTAACCATGGCCATTGTCTCTTCTGGAATCCACTCCTCAAAACTGACACCACTAATGTGAAAGAAAACAATCGACATGGCGTTAAATTTGGACTTAATCTGCCGTGCTTTCTTCATCCTGGGTGATGATGGTGTTTTCCAATGCTTTGACTGCCATTTTGTCTCATAGGCCCAAGTTTCTTCACAACTTTAATCCCTATTTCAAATAAATGGCTTTTCTTTATGATATTTAACTTGTCTCCACAAATGTGCTTGCTTTTTTTATTTTGTTTCAATGTGCTCAGTAAATGTTCAGATTCTGCCGTGTCTGCAAGTTTGGGAAGGGCTGAAGTTTTATGTACTTTATTACCATTCAGCTACAAAAACATCTGCCAGAATTTTATGTCTGAAAAGGGACAATAAATATCCTATTGTGACTGTGCATAATTTCCACATTCTGTTCCTTGATGCTATTTCCCGTGGTGGTTCCCTTTTTTCTTTTTAAATTAAAAATAGTAGTACAATCAATCAACATCAACTTATCACCACTGTTACACATAAGAGTTCCACGAAGTGTGCTTTAAATCATTTTGCATGAGTGGCTCTCTGTAGAATATAAGAACAGTATGGAGTAGATCGGCTGCACTCACAGTGTGTAAGTATCCACTTTAGTCAAACAATCTCTCACACACTGCTCATACTATAATGTTCCATAGGCACTTACATACTGCAAGTGTTCAGCACATGGATTTTATTCCAGCTGTTTCCGCAGCTACCTGTTCAAGCATTTTAAATAGTCTGCAATAAAATCAGATATTGTTAGGGAAGGAAAACACAGTAAAAAGGGTTATTAACAGCAGGCAGGAAAAGTTCCACCTGCTAAGAAAATTACTCTTGTTTCAGTGTTGTGTTGTTTCTGTCCTGCTGTATTCAATCATAAGTCTCGCCCTTTTGAATATGACACAGATTAGGTAGCTTGATAGAATTTAAACATTTATTTGCATGTACACTTTCTGATGAAAAGCTGTGACTAAAGATTTTTCTTTCTCAGTTTGATTATTGCCAGTAAAAATACTAACTGTGTAATTTTACCAAAAAGACAACTTGAATGAAACAGTAGGTACTTTTGCAATAATGAAATTATGAACACTATGTGAAGAGAACTCTAAACCTCACATTTATCACACTATGCCAATTAAGTGCTAAAAAAAATGTACCTTTGCTCATTGTTGCCACACTATCACCACCTTGACTCAGGCTCTGTACATGCAAGCTCCAGAAATTAACAATGCTGATGTACTTAAACCTAAGGACTCTAGAAAACCTTTAGACTTAAAGGATAAGTTCGGTTTCTACAGCTTTCACATTGTTTATAGAATGAAGTAGAACAATATACTCACCCAGAAGGCTTTCCTGATCCAAACAGTGCTTCAGGAGATATTTAGATCCAAAATCGAGCGGCAGACATCTGTATAATGGTAGCAGATGGGGCATGTATAGCGCCGCTCCTAAAACTGCATTAATCGTCCAAAAACTCATTAGTTTCACCAATATTTCATCATGGTCCACTCACGCTACTCCTCCATTACAGTCCGGGGTCGCTCCACCCTATTCGTAGACGTGCAGCGGTTTGTTGCTCTCTGGCCAGCTGTTCTTCTCTTTGCCTCCGCGTCCTCCTTTTGATGAGCTCCTCATCTGTAAACTCTGTCTCGAAACTGTAAGGACACCCATCATATTCAAAGTTCTCCTCCACGACATCTTCATCCGATAGATATTCGTCCATTTTGCACAAAACTGGAAGAAGACAGTTATTGTGTAGCCACCGCTCGCCGCTGAAGCAATGAGCCACACTGCGCACTCCCGCGCAACCGGGAAGAAAGTTTTCAGTTCAGAGGTCAGCACAGTCAGAAAAACATGGGTGGAGCGACCCCAGACTGTAATGGAGGAGTAGCGCGAGCGGACCATGATGAAAGGTTGGTGAAACGAATTGGGCAGACGATGGTCGAAACTATTAATCTTATGAGCAACAAGAGAAAACACTTCCCTCATCACACACACACCTTAAATGCCATCAATCATGAACCTTTTCTGCCGTATTTACTTTGTCAAAAGGTCTCAGAAGTATACTGCAACATTCATCTTCAAGCACCAACATTCTTGCAGTTTGCTCTTGTTTTGTGTCAAACAGTGAAGATAAGCCGTTAGTGTCTCCATCTCTGCTGCTCAGAGGGTCATTCTCTCCCTGACAAGGTGTGAATCCAGTGATGGCCTGGAGTTACAAGGGGGGTTACACCCCTAAACCTTAAAACTTGAACTTAAATCCACCAAAAGTGAGGTGCAGCAAGTGGCCTAGTCGTCAATGTACTCCTCTCTATGTGGCCCTCGATGTAAAAAGTTTACAATAAGTTTGTAATTGCATTAATGCAGGGGTGTCCTCATAAGGTGGCACTTCCCTCACAAGAGCTTCAAACTTACATTAAAGTAGTGTTAGCATTACCCAGTCAGCCAGGGAACTCTCACAGGCCCGATACTGGGCACCTTGGGGCCCATTTGCATGACGACGTCACCAGAAATGGAAAATCCGTCACTTTCACTCGAGGATGTGATAACAAAGCATGTCCACACAGATCTGTGAGAACATTTAAAATGTAGTAGGTTGCATGCCTGGCCAGTTGTTGGTGATGCATATTTGTCGTGTCCTCGGCCAGTATGACAAATGCACCTCTGTTGGCATTGATGCAGCAGATATTCATTTTGTTGGCACAGTCAGCAGCACGCATGTTGCTCAGTAGTCGGCCATAGATGTTGTTGTTGTTCCTTGGTGCATGTGCTACTTTTATCTGAAAGAGTTCTGCGCCTGTGCTGCGCGTCTCTACTTTTCCTGACAACAGCAATTCCTGTTTACACAGAGACAACAAAGAAAGCATTTTCAAAACTTTTCAGTCTGGACCCCAGTTTCAAAAGTGTGTGGATTCAGGCACTCCAGGCATCGTTCTTGGGAAATTGGAAGCCTGAACATAACAAAAACTCAATTTTCTGCCATTTTCACTGTAAGCAGGCTCTTAGACCACTCTGGCTGTTCTCCTCTGACCTTTGGAATTTTTCACCAGAGAACTTCTGATCACAAACTTGAAACATCTTTTTTTCTCGTTCTGATGCTCAGTTTGAGCTTCAACAAGTTGTCTTGATCATATCTACATGCCTAAATGCATTGGCTTGCCACCATATGATTGGGTAATTAGATATTTGCGTTGACCTGCAGGTGAAGGGGTGTACCTAATAAAATGACTTCTGAGTCTTTCTGGCTGCCTGAAGCTCAAACCCGAGGAATAGATTGGCAGCCATTTTTAATTCCATTTAAATTTTTCCTCTTTTTCTTCTCCGTCTCCCCCTCCTTCTTCTCCTGCTATTCTGCTCATCCCTGTGCTCTCTGCACTTATTAGCTTCATAACGCCTATTGTAGAGTTGCCATGGTAACAAGTGGCTTACAGAGAGGAAGAGAGAGAGAATGAGAGAAAGAGGGAGTATATATATGTACGTAGATTCAGAAAGCAAAGAGTCAGAGAATTCAGAAGATGCCAGTGAAAAAAGAAAGAGTGGGTGAGGAGAGAGAGCGAGCGAGGCTAACATTGCAGGGAGGAGGACGGAGGGGAGGGGTGATGAACGAAAAATCAGGAGAATGCAGAGAATGAAATGTGAGGTTTCAGGAGGATGGAGAGAGAAATGAGGACAAGAAAGTGAAGGGAACACGCCATAAAAGGTCCTTCCTTCCTCTCTTCTTCACATCCGTCTCTCCTTCTTCTTCTCACATTCTGAACCATTCGTCAGCTCCAGCCCGGCGTTTATACAATAACTGCTCGGCCCTGCAGCGAAGTATGCAGGTGTCAGCCACCTGCGTGGGCGACTGGATAAAAAGTAGACCTATTTATAACCCGATCCATCACCACCACCGGCATCACCACTGCCGCCGCTGCTGCTGCTGTTGATGCTACGCTGCTCCATTTTATGTAATGTTGGACATCGCTCGGGAAGATATTCCCCTGGTGACCTGGGTGCAGAGCGCCAAGTGCAATGCAGTGTTATGCAAAAAGAGGTGCAACACAGTCGTCCTCTATGAATTATGCAGTGCCCGCTGCGACAAGTCAGTGACACACAGGCACAGATCTGCAGGTGTGTATTTAATCAACTGTGAAGGTGCTGCAACACTTCCAGGCTTCTTCTGCACAGTGAGGACAACTACTGAGGGTGATATGCTGCACTGACAATCATGTTACCCTAATGGTTAATTAAGGGAAACAGTGTTGGTAAGCTGTGAGTTTAGCTTTCATCTGTAGCTTTGACTGTTACAGCTCAGTTTCTTTTAGTTATTTTACAACCTGTGCATTTATTTTGGTGTTCTGTTAATGGAAGGACACTGATATTTAAAGCATTTTCTTGCAGCCTTCTTGGATCCAAACTGCAGAGAGAAAGTAAAGCTGCTGTAATTAACTTCTTAAAGAGACATGACAACTTTTTTTTTTTATTTTCATGTCTTGCCTCACTCCCAGGCCCATAACAAGCAGATAGGCACAGTTCTTTCGACTGTAGTAACAAGGAAAAGGCCCTGGGATAGAGCTCGCCCACCATGGATTAGCTTCGCTCAAACACTGGGCGTCAATGGGAAGCATTAGCCCGCTTGCCTGTAGTCATCAGATTAGCTCTACAGCAACTCTAACCGGTCCTGTGTGCTTGTTGTGACTCATTTTTTTAATGTGTGATGTTGCTTTATCTATTTTAAGACTAAGATTGCAATTAATTTAATTTTGGAAAGAAATAAACAGTTGCATGAAAAATTATGTGAACCCTTTGGGATTACTTGGATTACTGCTTAAATTGGTCATAAAACATGTTCTGATCTTAATCTAAGTCACGTCGCTAGACAAACACAGTCTGCTTTAACTAATACAGCACAGAAAAATTCTAAGTTTTCATGTTTTTATTCGACAAACAAGGTAAACAGTCACAGTGCAGGGTGGAAAAGTATGTGAACCTTTGGATTTAATAACTGGTTGACCCTCCTTGAAACTGTTTCACTTCAGCAATTTTCCTGGGAGTCTGAGTCTGGTTTGAATCCCTCTTTTGAGGTCATGCCACAGCATCTAAATTGGGTTGAGGTCAGTACTCTGACTGGGCCACTCCAGAAGCCGTATTTTATTCTGTTGAAGCCATTCCATTGTTGATTTACTAATATGCTTTGGGTCGTTGTCCTGTTGCATCACCCATCCTCTGTTGCGCTTCAATTGGCGGACAGATGTCTTAAGTTTTCCTGCAAATTGTCTTGATCAACCTGGGAATTCATTTTTCAATCGATGACAGCAATCTGAGGCAGCAAAGCAGCCCCAAACCATAATGCTCCCTCCACCATATTTCAGTTGGGATGAGGTTTTAATGTTGGTGTGCTGTGCCTTTTTTTTTTCTCCACACATAAAGTTCTGTGTTCCTTGCAAACAACTCAATTTTGGCTTCATCTGTCCACAGAATATTTTGCCAGTAGTTCTGTGGAGCATCCAGGTGCTCTTTTGCAAACTTCAAACATGCAGCAATGGTTTTTTTGGACAGCAATGGCATCCTTGGTGGTGTCCTCTCATGAAATCCATTTTTGTGTAATGTTTTATGTATTGCAGATTTGTCAACAGTAATGTTAGCATGTTCCAGGGATTTCTGTAAGTCTTCAGCTGACACTCTAGGATTCTTCTTCACCTCATTGAGCATTCTGTGCTCTCACAGTCATCTTTACAGGACCACACCTTGGCAGAGTAGCAACAGTGCTGAACTTTCTCCATGTGTGGACAGTCTGTCTTACTGTGGACACATGGACATCAGGGCTTTTAGAGATACTTTTTAAACCCTTTCCAGCTTCATGTAAGTCAACAATTCTTGACGGTAGATCTTCTGAAAGCTCTTCTGTGCGAGGCATGGTTCACATCAGTCAGTGCCTCTTGAGAACAGCAAACTCACAAGTGGTGTGTGTTTTTTATAGGGCAGGGCAGCTTATCTAACCACATTGATTGAACCCCAGGTTGGCTGACTCCTGGCTCCAACTAGGTCTTGGAGAAGTAATTAGCTTAGGGGTTCACATACTTTTTCCACCCTGCACTGTGACTGGAAAACATGAAAACATAATATTTTGTGTGGTATTAGCTTAAGCAGACTGTGTTTGTCTAGTGATGTGACTTAGATTAAGATCAGAACATATTGTATGACCAATTTAAGCAGAAATCCAAGTAATCCCAAAGGGTTCACATACTTTTTTTATGCAACTGTATATGAAACTAAACCACATAAGCCATTGAGGATGTGCTTGTTAGTAAGTCAAACATGTCTATTTGCTTGTAATGGACTCAGGATTGAGGTAAGACATGAAAACAAAAAAAATGTTGTTGTGTCCCTTTAAGAAGTCAACACATAAAACACCACTTGATTCACCTGAGCCACCCTGGATGTCCCTTCACCTTTTGAAGAGAATGACAGGGCATTGTAAAGCAGAGATGGGAACTTGAGCTGAGCCTGTTTTATCCTTCACGTGTCCCCAAGTTCACCTGTTATTGTGTTTAGATACAACCCGTTGTGGAGCTCAGCATGGCAGATTTTTGCCCGGCTCCCACACATCCCCAGATTTTTAGCCGAAGTGGATGCAGGCGACAACACACCCAAAAATGCGCTGGTTTTGATGTTTGTCAACCGCCAACACAAGAAGAAGAGGATATGGTGAACTTTGAGAAGATACTGTTGACAGAAATAGAGGATGAAAGCGTGGAAACATTATTTGGTGTCAGCCCTGGAACCATTTCCAAACTTAGGTCCAAATTTTTTTAGAGTAGTTAAGTCAAAGAGACACCCTGAAGTGGGTGTCTTGAACCAAAGGCTTTCTTCTAAGGACAGAGTGAATGTTGTTCAGCCCTGGAACCATTTCCAAACTTAGGTCCAAATTTTTTAGAGTAGTAAAGTCAAAGAGACACCGTGAAGTGGGTGTCTATATCAAGTGCAGATTTTAGTTGGTTGTTCAACAAAAATACATTGAAAGTGAATAGGAAGAAGCAAAGTTTGTTGTTGTTTTTGTTCATAAGGCACATCCCTCGTGTGACAATGGTCAATGAAGGACGGGAATTGTTGCACCAATGACTCAGATTTCTTCTCTTTGGACAAATCCACATAAAGCTAAAGGGTGTTGGGCCAACAGATGGATGTTAATATTTAAGACTTTTCCCATACATATAGCGTCTTGTTTTTGACAACAGGAAGGAGACAAGGATTGTATAAACATCCACAATGGTTGATCAAGGATTGAGAAAGTCAAAACACGTTGTTGTGGCTAGGAGGCAGGCCTACTCCCTTCTCTTATAGCTTTCAGTTCCGAGAAGTGGAAATTGTATGAATCATTTGGTGTGAACAGCTTTATAAATTTTACAGCTTGTGTTTTAAAGAAAACTATTGGACTTTCCAAGGATAAATATGTTAACACTTGAATTATAAAAGGGGATAAATAACTGACCAAAGTACCATTTCTAAGCTGTTTTTTAAAGAAGTATGAAAACAATTTCACAGTTCTCAATGAGTTTGTATTTTGATGAGTTGTAAAATCGTAACGTGAACAGATGTGGCCTCTTTCCTCCCATTGCTTTTTGTCAGTACTAAAAGTTGGACACAGGGCTCCAGACTAACTTTTGCATTGGTTGCAAAGGTGCACCTAAACATTTTTTTAAGGTGCACCAGCACAAAAATTAGGTGCACCCAAATTTTTCAGTGTCACCTTTAATGCCATATGGTCACCATTTTATTGCTCCCCGTAACTTCAAAGTAATGTAAATGCTTTTTAAACAAGAATAAGATGTAAAGAAATACTCGTCTCTATTTGAAGCAAAATTATTTATTAAAGAAAAACAGAGCATTTAAAGTGTTTAGTGCTTTACTGAACTGAAATTTAATTTTTCAAACTCAAACATCTCAAGTTAAATAAAATATCTCAAATTAAAAGACCTAATGTTTAAGGTGCAAAACTGAACTGAAAAATGAGATAAATATCCAGATTTTAACAGAGTCTGAGATTCAGAGTTACACTCCGTGCTGAAATCTGACGCCTCTCTCTGGGCTCATTTGCATACTAACAGCTGATTGGATGACTACAGAGGGCTGTGTGCGTGCGTGCGTTCTTGCGTGCGCGCATGTACTGGCCCTGCTGTACAACGAAGAGACAGAGGAAGCAGGTGCTGTATTTAGTCCATTTTGGTGGATTTTCCGCTACTGCGGTTACTTATGTCATCTTTAATAGGCTATATTACGTTTGTAGGTATATTGAAATGTGTTTTCTCAACTTCTTAACTTTTGATTTGAGAGAGAGAGAGATGATGGGCTTGTGACGGAAGTCAATGTTTTCACCCGGGGAGCGCCAGGTGCACCGGTGCGACCAACAAAAAATGTTATGCCCACTCTTACTAATTTTGGTCGCATGTGCAACCAAAATGGTCACACTCTCAAGCCCTGGGACAGGGTTGGGGTCATTTGAAAAAAGGAGAACATTTACCCAACAAGTTTTACCGTTTTGTAAATGAGCTGAGGGGATTTATCTTAGTGCAAACACAGAGCTTGGAGCCACAACTCCAGAAGCAGTTTGACTTTAGTTTTTGAACGTTGTTACTTAAAGGTGCTATGAGGAGAATCTATTACCGGCGACATAAAGACTCTGCTACCCATGAGCACGTGCGGCGACTGTCATAATGCTGCGTTCCAGTAACTTCGGAACTGGGAGTGAGATCTCCAACTTATCAGCGTTCCAGTTGAATTCTGAAAAAAACATGCCGATCTATCAGGCTATCGTTAGCTGTTGTTAGCACGCCCTGTGTTGTTCACAAATATCACATGAAGAATGTGATTATCACTATGGCAGCATTTTTGTAAATATAAGTCTAACAATACGATGTATACAGCTGATCTAGAGCGACACACCCCAGTCAGAAGTGCAAATAAATTAATTATTACAGGAGCTAAATAACTGTTCACACTGGGGGCATCCATCTTCGATTGTCAACTCGGGGATGGCAAGGTTTCACCGAGTTCCCAGTGGGAAATTCCGACTTCGGGGGACGTTCCAGTTGCAGTTTCCTACTCGGAACCTGGAAATACCTACTTCTGACTACAACTGGAACGCACTAAGACGTACCCCAAGCCAAAGCGTGTGTTGTGTTGTAGCCCGAACCTTCCTCAGAACTCTGCATTGCTTTACAACTTCTTTTTTCAACAACTTACAGGATGCAAAGCCACAAGGTGATGCATGTCTTTCTAGTTACGTAGCGGTAGTTTTTGATGTGTGACAACAAACAATTTTTGGAAAACTTAGTATCGTAGTTTTGTAGCCGGCTATATATCGCTACTTACAGCCCGGTGCTCTAAGACGTGTCCGAATAACATAAATTTGCTCTAGTTTTAATTGTTTTGTTCCCGAAGTTGAGTAACCAGGCCAGTCCAGCCCTGTCCGACCCGACCAAGAAGCTAAGGAATAGCATTTATAGATAAACTATTTTGATGCTATAAACTCATCTTAAAGTGTGTATTTGGATCAGGCATATATCTAAAAGTGAGACTTTTTTGTAATTACTTAGAAACTCCTCACAGTCTCTTCATTGTAGATTTAATATACAGTCATGGAAAAAATTATTAGACCACCCTTGTTTTCTTCAATTTCTTGTTAATTTTAATGCCTGGCTCAACTAAAGATTAGACTACATTTGTTTGGACAATTATAATGATAACAACAAAAATAGCTCATGAGAGTTTAAGTTAAGAACTAAGAACTATTCATTTTCCATGGTTTTCTTGATAATAACCAAAATTACTTAAATTCTTACATCAATAGCTATGGCATTGTACCGCCAAAAACACTACTTTTAAGCATTCCATGTTTTCTTTTCTGTTTGCTTTAAACACATGATACACACAAGACTTAATACTTGATTGCATAACCATTGTTTTTGATGACTGCAGCCATGCGTCTTGGCATGCTCTCCACCAGCTTCTGACATTGTTCTGCTGTCACAGCAGCCCATTCCTGTTGGACAAATTCAAACAAATTTTCTTTGTTTTTGGGCTTGTGGTTCTCCATTTTGAGTTTGATGATTTTCCACAGGTTTTCAATTGGATTAAGATCTGGTGATTGAGCAGGCCAAGGCATGGTGCGAATGTTGTGGTTCTCCATCCAGGCTTTAACTGACCTTGCCGTGTGGCAAGGGGCATTGTCTTGTTGGAAAATCCAGTCATTCGAGGCAGGAAAGAGTTTTCCAGCTGATAGGGTAGTCCTGTACATGACCTGGTTCATTCGGCCTTCACACAATTGCATTTGCCCTGTTCCACTCAGACTGAAACAACCCCAGATCATGACTGATCCACCCCCATGTTTTACTGTAGGGGCAAGACAGTCTGGGTTGTAAGCTCCTCCAGGCTTCCTCCTAACCAGTAAGTTGGCTGGAGTGGGCATCAATTCAAAATTGGATTCATCACTGAAGAGAACCTTAGCCCAATCATCAACAGTCCAATCCTTGTGGTCTCGAGCAAAGAGTAACCGGGCCTTCCTCTGCCTTTCATTGATGAAGGGCTTTATGCTCTGTGTGACTTCAAACCAGCTTCAACAAGTCGGTTTCGAACTGTCCTTGCTGAACAAGTCACATTTCTCGACAGTGCCCACTCATTTTTAAGGTCCCTGGACGTCTGACGACGATTCCTGACACAGGAACGGATGAGTGCACGGTCATCTCGTGGGGTAGAAAGACGTTTCCTGCCACGGCCAGGTAGCAATTTGGTAGTGCCATGTTCAGCTTGTTTTTTGTTGTAATGAACGGCTGTCTTGGAGATCTTCAGTTTTTTCGCTACCTGTCTCTCACTCATGCCAATTTCCAGCAGTGCCAAGATGGCTGCCTTTGTGGCTTCACATAATTCTTTTGTTTTAGGCATTATGTGAGAGCTGACAACTTCCGAGTTGTGCTACGGCTTGAATGTAAGCAGGAAACCACTCTAGGCCTTTGCATGTGCAGTGCTGCTTGTGACATGAAATGGCCTCTTATATACCCTGGAAATCAATTAAGCTTAAGAATGTCAAATAGGACATAAAGTATTATGTGACCAGCTGCATTTTTTGTTGTGTTCATTGTATTATACGTTTAGTGGTACCAGATATTAGAATGAACAAGAAATTGAAGAAAACAAGGGTGGTCTAATAATTTTTTCCATGACTGTAGATACATCTGATATGCTATGTTAAGGATAAAAACATTTTGTTCATTTTAATGTGCCTTTGGATTATTAAGATGATAAAAAGGATCTTTGAGTTCCTTTGCAAAGTCCTTGAAATAACTTATGTACTAAAAAGTTCGAAAAGGCTTCTGTCAATACATCATTTGCCATATTGTTTCCAGTTAGTGTTCAACTTCTAAACAAGCTGTCATGATGAACTCTTGTGGCTCAAAAGACCAATTGCAGACAACCAGTTCGTAATGCAAAAAAACAAGTTAATTATTGGAGTAGACAATCAATCCAGGCAAATGTAGCAGGCAGACAGAAGGCAAAAGGCTAAAAAACGGTCAATGACATAAAGGCTAGGCTATGAATTAGTGACATTAAGGCACAAACAATCTGGCAACAAGACAAGAGAAGGCACAAGGGTTAAAAACATGAGGTAACTGGGAATGATGAGACACAACTGGGGAAGTACAATCAGGGATAAGGTGTGACAACGACAGACAGGAAGCAGTACCTATGGTAACAAGGAAAGACAGGTGAACTTTCAAAATAAAACAGAAAAAACAAAGACAAAAAATGAAACATGAACAGAACTGGCTGTTTCCTTTTTGCATTTAAGCCAATGAATGCAATCAATGATCCATAATTTGACTCCCTTTTCTCTCTGTGTCTAAGTTTGTGCATCACTGACCTTTTGTTTTCACCAAACCTTTGAAATTTAATTCACTCATTTGTTCTCAAATATCACCGACTCCACCTGAACTTTAACTCCAGCCCACAACTCCAGGCACTCCCCTCTGCACAAACACTCCCCGACTTCCTCATCCTGCTTGATCATTCATCTTTGTTCATCTTCTTTGTTTGCTGCATTATTTCCATACCAGCGCACATGAACACACTTGTGACTTTTCTTGTCTTTCCATCACCGGCTCTGTCCTTTGAAGCCACTTCCTTTCTTTCCTATTCGTCTGCTCCAGCATCAGATGAAGCTTAATGAGGCAAATCAGCTATTTTTGGCCTCTGCTTTTGTCCATTAGCATATTTAATTATATTCAAAGCTTAAGTGAAACAAGCAGGCACGATGACAGGAATTTTCCCCGCTGTTCCACCCTGGTTGAATGGGGGTCCCCTGTGGTTAAGCTGCAGGCGCATGTGATGAAATTACTGCTCTTAATTCTGCACTTCTTCACCTAGGTACAGAGAGATGTGCCTCTTACAGTTAAGGCGAACGTCTAAATCCGGACCTGTTGTTGCTTCCATTATTCTATCCCCTTCCTCACTGTAACAGCACGATCGCAGAGTTTAATCTTATTGTAAAACTGTTTCACCCTCTGAGACAAAGCTCTAATTAACACCATAAATTCATTAATGAGCGTGATGGTTTTGATCACACATTTGGGGGGCTTGTATCATTTACTTTGCACCTCAGGCAGTTCTGTTAACATGTCATGGTGATATACGAGGGTTTTCTCTGTAGTCTGTGTTTAGAAAGACTGCAGATTTTGACTGGGGCTTTCTAAATTTAGTCTGGATGTCAACCATCCCGAGAAGAAAGAGTTTACAAGTTTCAGTAGCACACCTGTCAGATTCCAAGTCCCCAGCTCTCTGCAGGTGTTGCACACTAATAGGAACCATGCTATCTGGTGTCCTCTATGGTCCTGGAGGATGATTGAAGCCCCTCTTCTTCATACGTAGATGTTGCTTTACTTTTATTTAAGGCACATCATACTGATAAATATGCTAATCTGCATGATCTGATAGCCTTGCAGTGCAGCTGGATCTGCCTGATTCAATGTCTGTAATCAGACAGATCCATCTTGCCAAGCTTCAGTTAACAATGATTGTGAGAGACCCAAAGCAGCACGGCCCAATCAGTGTGCTACAGAGCAGGAAGAGGTGGAGCTACAAGTGAGACAACAGCAGGAAGTGACTGCTTGTACAGAGATTAGCATAGATGCTAGCAGCTCCAGTAGCAGTTCTATAAAAATCTGGACCGTGTTTGTTTGTTAAATGAAACAAACAAACACACTACAAACTTTTTGTGTTTAGCTGTCAATGTTTCTTCTTCATTGGCTCTGGTTTACACAGGTATATGATCAGTCATGGACAAGGTACTCAACTCTGTTACTTGAGTAAAGGTATTAATACACCTGGTCAAAAATTACTCCAGTACAAGTAACTGTCAAATGTTGGAGTGCCTGCTTTTGAAAATACTTAAGTATTAAAAGAACATTTTGTATTCATGTAAACACACTGTATTGTTGCTACAATGATTCTTTAGAACCTTATGACTGTAACAACCCAATGAATGCATTGACCTGCTTATAGACCCTGTAGGATTAAAAGCTCGTAGAATTTGCGACGAAGCCGATAGAGATGTCTATTGAAACACCATTGAATTGGGCTTCATATATGGCCGTGGATGATCTGGTCATCAATCAACTAATCTAACAATCTTTATTTGTGTAGCACCAATTCATAACAAGTGTTATCTTAAGACACTTTGCAAGAGAGCAGGGTAAAGACAAACTTTTCATTTTATGGATACACATATATGCATATACACATATATAAAATACACATATACATATATATATATACAAATATATACATCCAACACCCAACATGAATCCAATACCCAATCAGGAATCCCTCATCATGGCCTCTCCTCGAGAAAAGGCACAATGTGTATCCTGGTTTATTGAGACAAATCGGATGTGCAGACCCTGAGTATGGAAGAGATCCACCATTGCGTCCTTCAATTCTTGGATGGCACAAGAAATTTATGAAGACAGGGACAGTGTTGGATTAAGGGAGGAGTGGGCGACCAAGAACGTGTGAGGAAAACATCAATTGTGTAAGACAAGTATTACAAATACTGTCACATCCCTGTATTGACATAAATGAATTGTTGCGATCCAGATAAAAAAAATCAAGAAACATTTTTTCTTCGTGTTGCTCAGCCCTTTTGTAATTATCTTGAAGTTAAGAAGGCTTTTTACAGTGCATTGATTCTCGAAACTAGCAGTGCATATCTCTTCATTTAAAATAACTCTGAACTGGTGTATATGTTTGTCTCCAGCTCCACTGGCATACAGGTGCAGGTAAAATGAAGGAAGTGAGTCCAGGATGTTCCCTTTCCAACAGTCTGATGTGTTGCATTTCATAAATATATAACATCCTGTCGATTATTAAGAGCACACTGAAGCAAAACCGCCGCACACACAGCAGCACACAAACATACATGCCCCCCGCACACTCCCCGGCATACACACACGGCTCATCAGAAACAACCTCGTGTCACATTTAACTCTCAGCCTCCTCGTCGCACACAAAAGGAATTTCAATGAAGCCTGCGAATCCGCCATCACTCCTGACTTCAGGAGGCTAGAAAAATGGGTTACCGCGGGAGACGAGCCAGTTGCCGTGGCAATATACTCGGCATACTGGAATCAGGAATGAAAGTGTGAATTCAATATCAGCGGACTCGGCCCCTCGGCGCCTTAAGGCTGCTTCAGATACATCCAGGTTATCAGACATGAAGTAATGCACTCAGCGGGGAGTCTCTCTCTCTGCCTCCCACAGTGGGCGAGTTAAGACCAGCCTGTTTCTACCTGTTTGTGAAGCTTTAGTGCTGATGCCACAATCTGTTGCACTTATAGAACAAATATAGATAAGGAAAGAGCTCTGCGTCGAAGTTGATCTCAAACTGGGGTGAAGTGAAGAGATTTTCACTCAGCATGTTTCTGAATTTGTGCAGATTCAGGGATTAATATTTCCCTCTGTGATCACAATAGTCAAGATTTTGGCAGAATATCTGCATGTGTTGATAATAAAAATGTATTCGCCCCCAAGAAATTGTACTGGCAGAGTGTTCAAAGTCCCTCATAAAGTGACAGAGAATAACAAAAGCATGACGTTTTCTGCAGTTAAGTCATGGTGTAGTTTACTTAGTTGTGTGAGTGTTTATGCTGGTGTCATAAATGCTCGTGTTTTTATACTTTCTTATAAACATTTTTTTTGGCAGAGGACACCACATCAGAGAGATCAGGCCTCAGAAAAGCACTCAGAGAGCGCAGACCTCCGCCAAGCAGCACAGTTCCCTGTCTCCCAATGATAAAGAATCCTTTGAACAATTCCTGGATCCAGATGGTGATCCGGATCAACACCAAAATTGAATCACTTCTTCCTTTTCCCATGCTAAACATTTCCTGAAAATTGTATCAAAATCCATCCGTAAATTTTTGAGTTATTTTGTTCACAGACAGACAAACTAGAAAAGCACTCGGAGAGCACAGACCTCCGCCAGCGCCACAGTCCTCACCCATATTGTGATTTTTACCATAAATATTAGTCCTACTTTTATTTCATCTAAATATTTAGATTCATTGACCATGAAAACACACCATTAGCAATTGGATTCATAATGATATCTATTTTAGTTCAGTAGTCATTCACAAAAATCTGATTTTTCGTCATGGCGGCCAGACGCTTATCCGGATCAACACCAAAATTGAATCAGTTCTTCCCTTTCCCATGCTGAATATTTCCTGAAGATTTCATCCAAATCCATCCATAACTTTTTGAGTTATTTTGTTCACAGACAGACGGACGGACACACAGACAAACAGACAGACAAACAAACTCTCCTGAAAACATAACGTCTTTGGCGTAGGTAAACATACAGTCATTCAGACAAAAAGTGTCATAAGGAGTTTTTCACACTGAAGTATGAAGTGCTGGAGAGCTAGCTAAAGTGCTACAGTGCCAAATGCTACAGTGCACAGTGCTAGCTGCCTGGGAGCTTAGGTCCTTGTTATATTGCACTTTGCCCATTATTGCACAGAGATATAAAGTGCATGTTGCAGTGCACATTACCCTACTGCCCAAGATAGTAAAGTGGCATGTTGAATATTGGCCTGCCTGTAAAAAACTTTGTATGCAGTTTTTGTTAAGTTTTGTTTTCATACTGCCCCCTCCTGGTTGAAGAAGAGTCCAGTGAGCATGTGCTGGTTATTTGCCACGTGGTAGCCTTACAGAGCAGGCAGCGTTGGTTCATTTAGTGGAGGAATTATCTTTTTATTGTCGCCTTGGACACTATTTGTCCGTAAGTATGGAATTTTTTCTGTGTTTGTGATGGAGACAGAGGTAGAGGGTGATTTTTCAGATTGCGCTTTGTGTTTGTAACTTTTTAGCTGTAGGAAGTGTAGTTTAAGCTAGCAGAGCTGTAAGCTAGCAGCATGACTGTACATTTTTGGGTATACTTATCTTGGTTTTGACTTTGCCTTATTTTCTGGTCATTTTCTTTTACAACAAGATAACCTTCAATAAATGACAAGAAAAGTTAAGCCTTGTAATAGCTGGGTTTCACGTGACGTCACATTGTTGCATAGCGACAGCGGGCAATTCAGATGGAGGGCAAGAAGTAAAGTAACGTTAGAACTTGCGGTGAGAAACATTTAAGATGCCAGTGTTTTGTGTTGTTTACGGGTGCTCCAACAGCTCAAAGCGCAAGGACAAGGGTTTTTACAGAGTACCAAAGGTCGTTGTTCACAAAGGTGAGAAATGTAAAAAGCTCACAGAACAATGCCGAAAAAAATGGATTTTGAACCTGCGTTTGCGGTCCGGAGGAGCAGAGTCTGCTAATGCCCGTGTCTGTAGTGAC
The DNA here is from genome assembly GCA_036419115.1 of Scarus forsteni. Taxonomy (NCBI): domain Eukaryota; kingdom Metazoa; phylum Chordata; class Actinopteri; order Labriformes; family Labridae; genus Scarus; species Scarus forsteni. The sequence continues at coordinate 10,072,971 of JAZDUH010000341.1, forward strand.
CACTTCAATCGAGGTATGTAAGCCAGCTTGGTTTTTGTGGCTTTGTTAATATCATTGGGTTGTCGTGTTTGTTTCCATGGTTTGTGTACATCATAACCACGACTGCCAGCTGCTATAACCTTAACGCATAAAAAAAGAAGAAAGACTCACCCTGGCGAAGACCAAACAATAACCATCCTGTAGCCGTTTGGTGCCGAGGTTGTGGACCCATCCGCTGACAAAAAGTTGTATGCCTCCATACTTTTATAGGCTTTCATCTGCTGTTTGGTAATGTACGACGTTTGAATTACCAGATATTTAGCGATGTCGATGCCCTCAACTGCCGGTAAATCTTTTGTCTCTGCTGAAAACTCACTCGTCTTCATGAGATATGGATCACGCCCGACGTATCTGTTGATTAGCTGATTATATCTTTCTCTTGCAACTGGATCTAGATCCGAACAATATAAACTTTCGCCGGTCTCCTTCATAGACTCCATGTTTACTTCCTGCCCTCCATCTGAAACCACGCCCTCTTCATACGTCATAATAATCACGTCACTGAAACCCTCCTATTCTTGGAATATTTTGAGTTGTTAGCTGACTGTCTAGCTTTGAACATTGGCTACTCATAGTGAGGACAGTTCAGATATAATATTGCACAATGCCCACAGCAAACAGTTGCACATGCATATGTGTGAACAGATATTTCACAAAAAAAAGCAAACATAGATGTGTTATGTCAGCACTAATCCGAAAATATGGCATACATAGATGATCTTACAGTACATAAAGGAACTTGCAAGCTTTGGCTCTGGGGATATCGAGGGGCAGACAGGAGCAGATATATAGCAGTACATGGTGCCACCAAAAGCCTCATAATCAACCCAGTTTGAAGTCAGAACATCACTGTGGAACTCTCCATGTGCGACTCTGGATCATGAAAAGAACATGATTCTGTTTGAGACATTTGGGACATTTTCCTTCTTGAACCAACACAAGCGACGCATGTCTGCCAACACGTATTGGCGAAGTAACTAGCAAGTATATGCTCAGTCTCTAATGTTAAACCAGATGTAGATAATTGACAGTGATAAGCAAAAAAAACAACCACCTCAATTGCCTGTAAAATCTTCAACTATTTCTAGATCATGTATAAAAGAATGGCTTTTAAGTACTCAAATTTGGTCATTTTTTCTTGGGTTGTTTTGTGTCAGTAACCTCCAGAGTGTTAAAACATTTAGCTGATGTGAGCTTGTAAATAAAAAAAGAGATGATGGAACATTAATAACCATGTCTAAAATATATAATGTTTCATTCTGTTGACACTTAAGCTGTATCTTGACCCTATGATTATGAATCTTTGCATTTAATAGTACATTTATAAGTCTGACATATACTGGATGTAAAGCTAGCATCCACTAGGGCTGGTTATCATCGTGTCTTGGGCATAATTAGAATTCCCTCTCCTCCGCTTTCACGTTTTAAGGTAATGATTCTGACATTTACAGCAGCACTTGAAGGCAGCACTTTTCCCTTTCTCTTCAATATGTGGTGGATTTAATGTTGCCTTTACAAATCAGTGATTCAGACTTCAAATCACTCCTCGTCATTACCCACCCCTTACGCGGGTTTATTAGCAAAGACTACATCTTACCTCGCAGGAGCTTAGCGCCTCAGGCCTGGGGAGCTGATGATGATTTATCCCGGCCCGTGGTGCTCAGGAAATATGGCTGCCTCTTAAATCTGCGAGATGACTGACAGCTTAGATATTACTCTGTAGTTTTTAATAACAGTCAGCGCGGAGCCACAAGAGACGGAGCGATGAACAACGCTCTATCAGATGTTTGGATCATCCCCCAGCCCGACATGCTGCCGCACACACAAGAAAATGCATCTCGGTATATTAGAGATACCTCGCTGTATTTATAGTGTTTGTGCGTTCACGGGCTCACAGTCCATTTAGTCTTTAACCACAAAAATCAAGGCAAAGATAAGAGTAAGGCAAGGGTATTTAGCACCTGTTCACAGCAAGGCCACCAGAAGGGTTTATAATAGACTGAATGTCATTAGGAAACAAAGAACTCAAGGTAGGGGCACACTAATGGAATACAAACAAAAGAAGAGGAAAATAAAGTTTGAAAAGACAACAACTGCAGGGCGGCATACGTATGTTAAAATTTGCTAGTTCGGTTTGTTGAAGTGAAGTAAGAGGTAGAGTTCACAAGTAAGGCATAATCAAGAGACCAAAGGACATTTGGCCTTTCCCCTCCTGATCTCAAAATGTTACCAGTTTGACCTTGATCCAAAGTGGACTTTTGTGTTGCACAAAGAGAAAATCTGGATAAGTGTGTTGAGGTGTTACATTCATAAGCAGACCGAGAAACTGAGGACCAACAACTTTCATTGTGTGGATTTGCTGTTCATCATGAGACTGGGATCCACATTCAAGATTTCCTGCTGCTTAACAGAAGGTTTTTTCTTGCCACCATGATGGAGGGATTCAATTCAATTTAGTTTATTCGATATAGAGGGACAATGTAAATTCATACACACTTTAAAAAATAAAATGTAAATGTACCCAACTCTAGCTACCAAGCTAATTTCCATTGGTAGTCCCCCCAGCTAAAATATAAAAACAAACAGGTTAAAAGAAGAAAATACAAGTATAATATTTAAAAGGTTCTGTTCTTCTTGTTTTGCTTCTTTTTAAACAAAAGAAAGAACACAGAAACATTATCATAATAAAACGATAATGTTGGCTATATGGCTTTATGTTGGGCGTTGGATGTATATATTTGTATATATAATAAATCCCATTCGAGATGGTTTGGGGTAAGCTGGACTGTAGAGTGAAGGCAAAAGGGCCAACAAGTGCTTAGCATCTCCAGGAACTCCTTTCAGACTGTTTGAAACCATTTCAGGTGGCTCCCTCTTGAAGCTCATAAAGAGAATGACAAAAGTCTGCAAAGCAGTAATCAGAGCAAAGGGTGGTTACTTTGAAGAAACTAGAATAAAAGACATGTTTTCATTTGTTTCACACGTTTTTGTTAAGTACATAGTTCTACACATGTTCGTTCATAGTTTGGATACCTTCAGTGAGAATCTACAATGTAAACAGAAAATAAAGAAAACACATTGAATGAGAAGGTGTGTCCAAACTTTTGACCTGTACTGTACATGTATATATATATATATCTATATATCTATGTATGCATATATATATATATCTATATAGCTCTATCTATCTATCTATCTATCTATCTATCTATCTATCTATCTATCTATCTATCTATATATCTATCTATATCTATATCTATATCTATATCTATCTATATATATCTATATATATATTTGTTTATGTATATATATGTATATGTGTATTTTATATATGTATGTATGCATCTATGCATATATGTGTATCCATAAAATGAAGAGTTTAATGCTCTTTTGTAAAGTGTCTTGAAACAACACTTGTTATAAATTGGCGCTATACAAATAAATATTGTTCGATCAGTTGATTGAAGGGTGGCATGGTGGTGCAGTAGGTAGTGCATGTGTCTCACAGCAAGAAGGTCCCTGGTTTGATCCCCGCGTCAGACAAGGCCTTTCTAAGTGAAGTTTGCATTTTCTTCCTGTGCATGCGTGGGTTCTCTCTGGGCACTCCTTCTTCCTCCCACAGACGAAAAAAATCATTAGGTTGATTAATGTCTCTAAATTGACCTTAGGTATGAGTGGGAATATTTTTTGTCTCTCTATGTAGCTCTGCAATCGACTGCCGATCAGTTCAGGTTGTACCCTGCCCCTCACCCAATGACAACTGAGATACCCCCCCCCCCCCCGACCCTGAAAGGGATAAGGGGTATAGAAAAAGAAAATGTATGAATGAATGATTGATTGAACTTATGACCCTTTGACTTCTCATTACGAGAAACAAGAGCAAAATTGAACATAAACCCTTTTTAAGTTACTGCATTCACAAGCAAAAGATGATCGAAGCTAAGTCACTCCTAACAAGGACTACAAAAATGGCTGCAGGCACAAAAATGGCTGCAGTCATTTCTGATTGTGTTTGAATAGTAATTAGTAATTCATACACTACCGCCACAACCACGAGGACCAACTTGACTGGATTATGAGGAAGCTCTCAAGCAAGATGTGAAACACTCGAAATATTTTTTCTCAACAATTATGTATGAGCTTAAAATCTGTGAAAAGTAGGTGTAAGATTATCACAAAAGAGCAGAAAATATAAGCTCATAATTTTTGTTCTACGGAGCTTATCAGCAATGACCCAAAACACAGTGAAAAAGCTCCACTCTGTTAGTCTTTTAGAGATAACATTTTTGCCCATTTGATGAAAATTACTTCAATTGTTCTTCACTTAATGATTTCAAAGAAAAGGGTAACAAAAAACAGACCCTAGAGTGGATGATTCCTGTTGTTTGTAGGATAACTGCATGCTCAAAGTTCTTAATTTTTACTTTTTAAGTTGTACATGTCTATATTTTATGGAGCATCATTTGATTATTACTTGTGTATGTTTGTCTTGATCCCATGTACCTTTGCCAGATTCCCTGATGAGGGAAATTGGAGGATGCCCTCTCTTTATCATTTTTACTTTCCCGAGGGTTGATGTGCAGAGGGAAGGATTTATTGCAGTGCTTCCATGTCAGTCCCATTGGGGGTGAGGCAGCAGAGTAGAGTAAGATAAGAGGATAGGAATCAGGAGGCCAAACCTTGAGCAGAGTGTCGACACACTGACTCAGAGTGTGTGTTGCTGTGCCAAAGTAGTAAATCCAGGCCTGTCACGATAACAAATTTTGCTGAACAATAATTGTCCAAGTAATTATTGACGATAAACTATATTATTGTCAATACTATTCTGATTTTTTTCATTTTTTCATTAATGTAGTTATAATATTTGTCATACTAAAGTGAGTGCACCATGTCAAAAGCAAGAAACTTTAATTCTTAAGAGTATTTAACTGTAATTGGAAGGTCAAGATCTTTAAATAAAATAAATCAAACAAACAATATAATGAATTTATCAAACAAAAAAGAAAAAAAAATTAAAATGAACTGGACTGTCTTCCAGGAAAAATTGCATGTAAATAAAACTAATTATACTGATCAGAAACAATAAAAACTAGACCCTGTCTCTGGAAAGAAAAAATGAAACTCCAATAAAAAGACACTCAAAAATAAAAACAATAAATGAAATGTAGTTTATACAGTTCCAGCATTGTTTGTGACATGTACTTTCTCTCAGTCAGTCGGTAATCTGTCAAACGTTTGTAACATTGCTGGCCTTTTAGCCATATTGAAGGGTTGCATTTCTTTTGCAATGTAGTGGATGACACTGTCTGTGAACGCACACCATTTTGCACTTTGCTATTTATATTTACTTTGCCGACCAAACGCCTCAGTAAGCGCTGACAGTCAGGACACTGCACCTCCCCTTCTCCTTCGTCGCCACTAGTTTCAAACAAATACGACATATCGGCTCGTCGGTGTTCATGGGCTCACACCATGTTTATTCTGTTTAAAACCAAAATATTCCCACACTGGGGCTGTGGCAGCCGGCATAAGAACCGTATCTTTCGTGCCATCATTCATATCAGTGTTTGTTTCCTCAATACCCCTCAGGTCGCTCACTTCAGCTCTCTCTGAGTGTACGCGCGAGCAGCCCCGCCTCCCCCCCTCAAAGATCGCATGTCTGACAGATGCTCACTCCACTATAAATCCGCTAAATCCGCTATAGAACAGATGCACCCCGGTGTTAAGAAAGATGGACAAAGTGAGCCATCTTCTCATTCAACCTCTTTGGTAGAAAGAGAGGAGGAAAGCAGACACGCATGCACGTGTCAGTTTATCAAGGCCGGCAAACTACCGGGGACGTTTTTATTTATCGTTCGGTTAATTGATTTATTGATTATCGTGACAGGCCTAGATAAATGCTGTAATTTTGGTATATTAGTCAATTTGAAACCAGAGATCTGCTGTAAGTCAAGAAGCAGTGAGATGCTGTCGATGTCTCTGGGCTGTGTTTTCCCCCTTTTGGGTTAATGCTAATGTACTGCAGTATTACAAAATGATAAAAGATCATTCACATGAATGCATCTCATGCAGAACAAGCCTCCACCCACTCAAACAAGCCAGAGATGTGATAATTAACTCACACTCGTGCATCAGACCAGAGGAAGATACTTTTAGGAGCCACTTTGTGTCCCTTAAGAGTCGAGCTGCAACTGAAAACACTTCATTCTAACATTTTTTAAATCATGATTATGGAAAAGTTTTGTTGTTTTTGAGCAATAGAGCAGAACATGCAGAAGACAGGGATGCTGTTAGAAATCCCTTTGTTATGCTGTTTTTTATTTATCTGTCACCGTGGTTGTTGGTTTGAGCGTTCAGTGTTTCACTGTGTGTGAACTTCAATCAAACCTGTTAAAAGCAACGCAGTCAGACAACTGATGTCTGGATTTGTTTGAATTATTTATCTAACCATTCGGACATAGTTATGTAATATCTTACATAGCAATTTTTCAAGACTGACTTTATCAGACTCCCTGTTTAAACCTAAGGGTAGATGCTGTGGTGGTAGAGAGTCAAAAGCAAAAGTGCAGTACTGATGCAGGGCATAGCTGGCTTACAGTTACCTGAAAAGTCTGTAGATGACAAGGTAAACGACGATTTGTGTTGAGAGATAAATGCAGTCATGTAAATAACTTGACTCATCACCAGAGGACGATAATCGATCCTCTAATGTTGCGTTCACAACGCAAGCGACCCAGCTACGAAAATCACGTCACCCACTGACTTATCGTTGCGTGTCCATAAATACCTCATTTTGGTCACCGTTGCCGTCGGATGTCACTCGGTGACGTCACGTCCGCTCGAGTTTCACCATGATCATATCATATGTCATATAATAGAATGTATAAGCGGACATAATTCCAGCTGTAGTCTTTTCATTCACTTATCAAACACAAAACACTGCAGCTGATGCCCTGCAGCAGCATTATCTGTGAATTATACTGTGGTCTGTCTAGGCGGAACTATTGTCCACACTGACTAATGTTTCCCACACGGACATAAATTGTTCCTCTGTAGTCCAGATGAAAAACTGTCTGTCACGTGCAAACACCGCTAAATGGCTGATGCCGCATAGCCACACACGACATTGTCTGAAAAGATCAACTTTTTTTAACTTTGACATCACGCGACAAGCTATGTGGTAGTGTGAAAAGCGGCTGTCGCATCGCGGGAGGGTTAGCCCCGCCCCATCGCGGTTGTACATTGACTTTGCATGGAAAGTGATCGCCGCGGTAGTACAAGTAGCGTGCGGTGTGTAAGCACCTTTAGGGTGTAAATTATACATTTTAGGATTGGCTGATCTGTCGTAAAAAAATTGCTCTCTGACTATTTGGCAACTACTTTAACAAGGGCAAAGATGGAAACCTGTTGTATGTGTTCTTGTGAGTGTGATCTTATGAAGACACAATGCTATTCCATGAATGGAGGTGACTGGAAGCTGGCTGGGTTTTGGCTGGCTGGAATTATAACCTTGGGGATCAAATTGATCCGCCTTATAAAATGTCTGCAATGAGACAGATCCATCTTGCCAAGCTCAACTCTACGACAATTGTGTGTGGCCAAAAGCAGCCTGACGCAGGAAGATGTGGAAGTAACTAGTGAGATGACAGCAGGAAGTGACTGCTTGTGTAGGGGATAGCCTAGATGCTATCAGCTTCAGTAGCAGTTTTATGATATCTGGACCCCATTTCTCCTTAAAACTAATAACCACTCTACAAACGTATCTATACACATTTTTTTTCTTCCACTTTTGCCTTGATTTCCTGAGTTTTCTTCCCATGAAATGGCTCCATTCTGTGCTTTACACTGGAAGTAGCACCTACCTTATACATTATCTGACTGGACTGTAGTTAATATGATTGATGGAATGGTCATCCAATCAGCTGCCAGATGTGCTATTAATAGCTTTTGCCCATTCCCAACACTTCCTGTGAGCTGTTTCCCATATGGACTAGTGGAATATATCAGAAGTCCATCTGTGTGTCAGGTTATCTGCAGCTGGATTTGCTTGACCCAGGTGTCCCATGGATAGTTTCACAGTTTCCTCAGTCCTCTAATTCTGTTTTCTGACAGAATTTCCTTTTTATGTCTTTGTGTGTGAGTAAGTGAGTGTGTATATTGAATGTGGTTTGGGGGAGGGGGAATTGTGGGGGTCTTATGTTTTCATTTTATGCAATTATGCAATTTTCTGCCTTTATTCCACTTATTATTTTATTTTATCTTTTTCGCATGTAAAGCACTTTGTATTACAAAGTCTTGTATGAAAAGTGCTATACAAATGAAGTCTGATTGATTGATTGATAGTTGAAACAGTCCATCGATGTGTCAGGTATGTCCAAAGTGTTAAAAATCTATTGGAAATTTCTCACAGATCTACTCAGAAATGAAAAACCACAGGTTGGTGACCCTGCTGTAAGGGTATATAGGATTGTTTTAGCCTATAATATCTATAAAAAAGCAAAATTAATTTGTTTTGTCAACTCTCATAACTATGAAAAGGAAATTAACTCATGCTTGACATTTAATTTTCACATCAAACCTAATTTCCAGAGGCTGCTGTGGGAAATAAATCAATTTTTAACCTCCAGTCAATGTGGAAATTAACATTTGATGTTATTTAATAACAGTTTTGACACATTCTGAGATTGATTGGTCCCAAAACTATCATCCAGTGGACAGCTGTGCTACTGAACAGATAGAATATCATATCTCAGCCGTGACAGATCAACTCTTCTCTTCTGCTCAGACACATAACCTCCTGCTCTGTATCTGCAGTTCTTCATCCATTCCTCCTGTCATTCGGTCCCTTACTTCTGCAGCCTCTTTTTCAGAGCTCATTCCCTCCATGGTGTCTGTGTTCCTGCCTGTCAGTCACTGTTACATGCTCCCTGCCCACCCCCTCACTCTTAATCTCACTGCCATTTATCAGACCTTTTTCTTCTGCTTTCTGCCACTTAGTAACTCATTTGGCCTTCTACTTAAACTCTGTTTTCTATTCAGTCAGATAGCCCTCTACTTCATCTCTATCTTTGCTCTCTTTCTCTTTTCCTACTGATCTTCCATCATCCATCCTGAAGCCTCGACAGGAATACGCTGTTTTTGGACAATAATGCAGCAAATACTGAGAAGAAATCATAAAACTGTTGAAATTCTGCTGCAAGTTGAAAAGAAACACAAGAGAAATCATATCCATCTCTTCCAATTACAGCTTTGATGACGGTGGATCTCCCCTCAGCACCTTTGGCCCACGATAAGAACATTTTATTCACCTTCAGTTATTCATCTTTTCTTGTCTTCAGGTTATAATAAGTAATTAAAAAGCTTACCCTGAAATGAATTCTTGCTTGCGAGAAAAATGCCAGCAGGAGAGAAACAGAGAAGATCATTTGGAAGAGCTTTTACTTTACAAGCCAGTATGAGGTGATTAAAGACAAGTCAGTGCCAAAATTAAATAAAATGAAGTCATTCTAAGCAGGGTGTAAGCACCTGGAGTGTGAATAAGCTCCTCGTGAGAGTTGGTGTTTGCTCTTAAATCATAGGCCTTCGCATATGCAGTTACAAGACCAAATCCTTGAAATGCATATGTGAATTCAGAATAGCTGCTTTAACAGAAACAAGAACTTTGTGAGGCTTACTGTAGAAGATCTAATTAAACAATTATTCAGATTTAACAGATTTTCAGTCAGTGCAAAATACTTAAAACTCATCAAATTTAAGAACCAAAATGAATGTGTTGAGTTTCTATGATACATCATATGATGTGCTCAGACACGCCATCAGTAGGGCTGGGTTAAAAAATCGATTTAATCTATTTAAATCGATTTTCCTTTAAGGGTCATTCTACAGAAACTTGGGTTTTTGGGATGGCAAGATGTCTATTGTTTTATTTCTTTTTTTAACATTTAAACTTCAACTACATTGTTACATATGTCATTGACTTTATGAATACACACAAATGAGAACTTAATGATTTTTTTTGGTACATTTATCACAAAACACCATTTAATAAAGTGTATCCACACATCTGATTGTCACTGGTGTTCCTTATTGTTACCCATAAGAAAGGTAACACCAGTGACAGTTTCACAAAAAAAATGTCCTTTAACAAAATGGCTGCTGCAGAGCATGACACAGCATGTTACTAATCTTGGTCTATTCACTAAATTATGTATACTAAATACATTTTTATTTGTTTGTTTGCAATTCCCTGCCAATAAAGTTGGTTACACCAGTGACGTCAACTAAAAGCTTCATATAAAATCATGAGATAAATGTAAATATTTCTGAAAACTGAAAAGGACAATGTTCTTACCAGGGTCCCTCTTCATAGATCTAAAAAAAAAAAAAAAGTTAAAGGAAGTCAAGTGATGTCATCAGAGTGATTTCATTTTCCAAAATAAAAGACTTTTGTCACATGGTAACACCAGTGACATGACTGCAGTGGATGACTACTTTTAAATCTATTTTATAATACTTATTTGGCATTTGTTTTAAAAGGTATTTTATATCATATATTTGATAGTTATTTATACATTTTTGTACTTTTTTTTTTAGAAAACTCAAAATACCACACTCTCTCTCCATCACTGAGTGTGGGGACGAGCACTTTTGTTCTAAATATTGATTAAAAAGAAAATATTACCAAGCTGATGGCTCTAAATTGTGTGATAGCTGAAATAATGTTTTTTTAAATAAAATACTTAAAAAAATCGAACACAAACTGTTTTCTTCAGGAGTAATATATCTCTTAATGCTAGGGACAGAAAAATGCATGTCTCTGTAGAATGAGCCTTAACTGGTTGATAATCGATCCATAAAATACAAAGATTCATCTTTTAACTCGGGTAGTTTTTTTCTTCTTTGGACGTGCAGAGAAGCAGCCTGTGGTATCAACCCTGCTAGTCTCATGTGATCAGCGTTTAGTGCTGCTTTCTACTGAACAAGATCTCATGAGACGTTACTGCAAACAAACATGGTGGAAGCTCTATATGGGCACCACTGGTAAGTTTAAAAGCTGATGTTTGGATGTACAGTATTTTAGATTTAACAAGTACAAAGGAAAATACGAGTTGGACAAAAAACAAGTAATATGCAGAATATGCATTAATGCATATCATTAAAATATGATTAATGTAACTGCTTTGGGTTTAGTTCTTCATGTTAAAACAATTTGTAATAGTGTACCAGGTCAAAAGGTCACTTTTTAAATTTACAGCACTATTTTAACTGAGATATCCCAGACTGAATAAATATCGAATTGAATCGTGAATCGAATCGATTTGAGTATCCCGACTCTACCACAGTAACCCAACCTGTTAATTGAACAACTTTACCGGTCTCAGAATTTGATGATTTTTTTCCCACTTTGAGAATATATATGTGGCCAAATAATTTGTAAGTATTGTAGTTGTACAGCAACTGTAAGTTGGTCAGACACATCTCTAAAGAATTGAATTTGTTAAAAAAATCATAAAAAAAACTATTTTTTTTTCAGTTAAAATTCAATAACTTCTTTCAATTGTAATACTTAGCTTTACATTTGATTTCAAAAGATGCACCAGACTTCAGTGAAGGTGATTTGACCCAATTTGATGATTTTTTATGTGTGTTTGAGTAAGTTTTGGGGTAAAGTGTGCACCCTGGCTCACACCTATGGCAATGATCATAAAATAGGTCATAGTACAGGCCCTGGATGACTTTTGGATTTTCTAAAGGTATATTCTTGGGAGTCTCTGGGTGTACTACAAATACCACACAATAAACAAAAAATTGGGCTGTGGGAAAAATTACATGTATTGTGAAAGAGGTCCTTTGCTCTAGTTTTAATTGTCTTGTTCCTGAAGTTGAGTCTCCAGGCCAGTCCAGCCCTGTCCGACCTGACCGTAAGGCTAAGGAATAGCATTTATAGATAACCTATTTTGATGCTATAAAACTCATCTTAAAGTGTGTATTTCCAACAGGCATATTTCTAAAAGTGAGAATTTTTTGTCATTACTTAGAAACTCCTCACAGTCCCTTTAATGAACTGTAATTTGGGACATAATTATCATGCAACATGACTTGATTATCTAATTAGCTAATTATGTTATTAACGATCATATGTACTTTATCCAGATTACTTATTGTAGCTGTAGTAAACACCAAGCCGAGAACAACTCCAGAAGTATTTAGACTTTTCTTTCATCTTAAAGTTTTTTTCACGCTGTTATTAACTGTTTTTGTAATATTTCTGTATTATTCACATCCAAACTGTTGAATATTTTTGCTGCTATCTCCATTTTTTATGATTTTTATGTTTTTTGGTGAAAGGGTTTTATCAACTTTTTTTTCAATCAGGACAATACAGTATTAATTCTTTCAGTAAAGAGCTTTTTTCATTGCTTGAAAGGCAGCAGTTTTGGAGACAGGAGGTTGGTGCCTTACAGCACCTTATTAGAAGTTTTTAAAAGGTTCAGGACTACTGTGTAGATCTTAAACACAATGGTATGAAGGTCGAATGAAGAGAAGGCTGATGAACTTGTTTTTGAATAGTTGCTGACCTTTCTCTGTAACTGCAGTTAACACATTTAGCAGACAGGAGTGATGAATGCTGGGTAATTACCTATAAATAGATTTGGTGTTTAGGTACTGTGAACAAATAGCTCAGTGTCCAATCTGTTCTTCACGCTCCTCTTTCTTCTTCCTCACTGTCTTCCTCAGAGCGGTGGGTGGAGTGAGGATTTTCACTGCTGACGTTTTTGACTTGTGTAGTTTATCAACTTGAGGGATCGATAACCCCACATAGCAAAGCATCAGTCAGTGTATCAATAAGATAAATAATAAAACAGTGCCTGTCATTACTTCTGCTTGTGTATTGATGAGGATCGATTGGCCAGACTGACTGATAATTAACTAACAATACTGAGTCAATATGTTGCTCAAACAAACACGTCGATGCCGCAGTTGTTTGTCTTGACAACAGATACACGTCAGTATGTGAGCTGAGCTGCTGCGTGCCACAACTTGTGTGTGTTTCTCTGTGTTTGTGTGCTTGTGAAATAACAATGCAGGTATGCAGGGTGATGAAGCCACTATTACACCATCCAGTTGTTAGACAGTTTCTTCATTTCAGTGAGTTATGTGTGATTGTTTCTTAGTGAGTGGATGCTGCCTGGAGCTCAGGTAAGAAACAGACTAGCACTCGTGATTTAGAGCTGAGCTGTGTGACACCAACTTAATATCACCGTATTTTTATTTATGTTTGTGGTAATGTTGTTTCATATCAGAGTTTATCATATTATAATACAGAATTAAAGGAACTGTGGTTTTAGCTGCATGCTAAAACACTATAAACCACTTGTTTCCACTTAAACAGGCCTTTAAACAGCTCAATGTCAGTCTACTTGATCTATTTGTTGAATTCTCATTAACTTGTAGCTTGTAACAGAGATAGTGCTTTTACATTTTGTATGTCTTCTTATGAGAACATTAAAGGATAAGGTCGGTTTCTACAGCTTTCACATTGTTTATAGAATGAAGTAGAACAATGTACTCACCCAGAAGGCTTTACTGATCCAAACAGTGTTTCGGGAGATATTTAGACCCAAAATCAAACGGTGGACATCCATATAATGGTAGCACACGGAGCATGTATAGCGCCGCTTCTAAAACTGCATTAATCGTCCAAAAACTTATTAGTTTCTCCAATATTTCATCATGGTCCGCTCGCGCTACTCCTCCACAACAGTCCGGGGTCACTCCACCATGTTTTTGTGACTGTGCTGACCTCTGAACTGGAAACTTTCTTTACGGCTGCCGCGCATGTACAGTACGGCTTCCTCCTTTTGATGAGCTCCTCATCTGTAACCTTTGGCTCAAAACTGCTCGAAAGGACACCCATCATATTCAAAGTTCTCGTCCACAACATCCCCATCCGATAGATATTCGTCCATTTTGCACAAAACTGGAAGAAGAAAGTCGTTGTGTAGCCGGCGGTCGCCCCTGAAACAATGAGCCGTACTGCGCATGCATGGAGGCAAACGTAAAGAAAGTTTTCGTTTCAGAGGTCAGCACAGTCACAAAATATGGGTGGAGCGACCCCAGACTGTAATGGAGGAGTAGCGCGAGCGGACCATGATGAAATATTGGTGAAACTCATGAGTTTTTGGACGATTAATGCAGTTTTAGGAGCGGCGCTATACATGCCCTGTCCACTAACATTATACGGATGTCCGCCGCTCGATTTTGGATCTAAATATCTCCTGAAGCACTGTTTGGATCAGGAAAGCCTTCTGGGTGAGTATATTGTTCTACTTCATTCTATAAACAACGTGAAAGCTATAGGAACCGAACTTATCCTTTAAGCTGCTATTGAAATGGCTTATTCCTGATATGGCTGATCACAATAAAGGAATCTGTATAACGTAACAAGATGGACTTTATGGATCTGTCTTGTGTTTGTGTTTGTAAACAGTTTGGCTGTTTTAGAAGGCTTGGCTTGTGTAGTGACAAGGCAATCCTTAAAGCATGTAAGCTAATGCAGGCTAGCGGATAATGTCGGTCTCTAAATATTTAAATGAACTTGACAGGACTAGTTTTAGGATTGATTAACCCAAGTAGATAGGCCAGACTTAAGCTCTAAGACATAACTATTAACCAACAGCACTTCCTGTTGAGAATTTATACTGAATCCTTGTCTGTGTTGTTTATTTGTGTTTGACAGTTTACCTTGTTTCACCTTCACGTAATGCAAAGACAGTAGTTGTGTTAAAGAAAAAACAGCTTAAAAGAAACAATGGTGAAGAACAAATCAGTCAATAACATCTTTATAATTGAATAAACTGATTATTTATTTCTTTTTTAACAGAGAAACAGCTAGGGTGTTCCCACGAGAGTAATTTAGAAACTAACTAAAGCTACATTTAAATTACTGTAAACCAGCTAGTCTAATTAACAAAAGTACATGAAAACAGTGTAAGTCAAGCTCTCTCATGCATCTTTTGATCTATGTGTCAGCAGTTGAATAATGTGAAATTTGTTTGCAGGGCGCGCTGCCAATGCTAATGTTAGCAGCGTTAGCATCACAAGCTTTTTAGTGTTCCATTCATATTTCTGTGTTTAATTAGGGTAATGGCTGGCACAGTTGATCATTTTATGTATAAATGACATGACATGGCCTTAACGCACGTTAATCTCAATATTGAAGGTTGAAATACTACAAAAATGGTGCTACCTTCATGCTACTAATGCCTTTTGCAGCTCTTTATATCAGTGGGCAAGTTGGTAGCACAAAAGTAGCCATTAAGTCAAACTATAGTGGTTACTGGTGACAGGTGGCTACATTACAGTTCAGACAAAGCATTTGACAGGGACTTTAAGGCCTAACAACTTGTTGATTTAGTGCTGGTTATTTAAACAAATATGACTGTTTAGCAGACCATAAGTTTCATTCTTCCTTGGCATCAAGCGTAAAAAAAGTTTACAGTATGTACAGCTGCTTCTTTGAAGAAGAGCTTGAGCCACTACCAACTGTTTCAATTCAATTAAGACTGAGGAACAAGCAAGTCATCCATGAAAACACCCATTTAAGCTGTTGTTTAAGCTACTGTGGTAGACATTGATAACTGCAGGCTTGGGACAAACGGTCGGTCTGTTTTAGCACAAACTTGTCAAAGCCCAAGACAGGCCAGCAGAGACTCCCTACAAAGTGAACATATTCACCTAATGTCGCTAAGAAGAGCACCAAACTTTCAGATTGCTGTGCAGCATGTCTGCCTTACTGGATAATCAGTCATGTCTTTGTATCTATTTTGTAAGAAACAAATTTGCATTTGGGCAGCTAATTTGTTCACCTAGTTCACTCTGTCAGATGCTAAATGAATTCTTTGTCCTTTTATTCCCACATCTTTTTGAGTCATCACCTTGATTCTCGTAATAGTGACTTTTTCCTTATTGTTATTTTTACTAAAACTGCTCAGATCGACATGACCAAGGCTTTCGGAATAGCAGTAGAAAAGGAAAAACAATGCAGCCTTTTAACATCACCTTTCAGAGAGCGTTGGTTCACAAAGACAGCCTCCATGAGAATTATATTTGTTTAAATGTGTTTTGATATGAAAGGTTTCTTTTAATTTTAAACTCTGACACTGCTGTTACATGAGGAGGAGGTAATGCCATTGGGTTAATGACCATGGAGCTCCTTCTGCTCTGCTATTCTACATTTAGAGCAAAACAAGCTGAAAACTATTACTCAATATAAGCAGTTTTTAATTTATGATATTCTACCACTGTGGCAGTAGGGATAGAAATCGCAGATAGCACATGGATACCATACTGTTCCAATTCAGTTTTATAGCTACTTAACATGATGATATTGCAATACTTAACACTTAATTGTCTGCATTTATAAAGAAAAGACAGAATTCTTTGAAACTGAACAAGAAATCTATCTCCGAATATTCAACATGTCACTTCAGTTTTATTTAAAAGGGGATCAAAACTCGACAGACAGACATAGCAAGTTAAGCTAGGCTTCCCTTCTCTGTAGTGCTTTAGTGCTGCTGTTGTTGAAGCAGTACTTACAGGTGGCGGCAATCAGTCTTAGCACAAAGTTAGGGATTGAGCTTTTTTCTCAGATACACCTAGAACTGGGAGGCAGCTTTGACAAGCAAAGCATGTCAACTGTTGGATATTTATTTGTAGCGTTAGCTTAGCATTAGCTTCACTGTCATCGGATCTCGCAGGGTGGTGCTGCCTTAGATGAGCCTTATGTCAACTCTGTCCAAAAACAGTCCACACATCAGATTTAAACACCTGCAGCACAGTCCTTTCATCTCTCTCCTCCGCAGCCATAGTTGTTTACTTTCACGCACAATGAATATATCCGGTCTGGCTTGGCTCAACTGCACCATCATGTGGACTTAACAAGGAATTCATTTTATTTCTTCTGAACCAAAGCCTCATCAAACTTTGGAAATTTATGCATTAAAAAATATTTAATTTATTTGATTGTTTGATATTTAACGTGTACGTGACAAAGCGAAAAGGAGCAGGAGGAAGTATAAACTCATGTATTCCTACTCCCTTAATCTTACTTAACTTCCCAACTGAAATCATAAGATTTTCTTAAGTTTACGAATATATAAATAAAAACTACAATCATACCGTGAATTTTTTTACAAATATATCCAACACTATAGTTTATGGATTTTTTCCCCACCTTTACTTAGTGGTAGGTCGAGCTATAGATGACACTGTGTTGAGTGGTGTGTTCTGAACTTTTGTTGATACCATAGTTGCAATAATCCATATGATGGCAGAAGTTTTACCGTCGATGATTCTTATACTGATTCACCAACACATAGGTCAGTCTCTGAGATAGCACTGCAGAGCAATTTTAAGCTAAGAAAAGGAAACTTAATGAAGGTTCAAAGAAAGACCATTGATTGTGTTCAGGTGGAGAGGAAGAGAAATGAAAGGCTTCCTGGGAGTGGAGCCAAATTGCTCCTCTCCGCTGTTATCCATCCTGTAATTTTTTGCCTGAACTTGCCAAACTGTCTCCACTCTCATTAACAGAACTAATGTTGGCCTTTTTTTTTTTTTCTTAATCTCTGCTTTAATTTGGCTGAACTGAGCTGAAAAATCTTCAATATTAGGGAAAAATGTTGCCCGGGGCCAGCCTCCTACCTTTGCAGACCTCTGTGTTTGAACTGGCTGAACTCCTTGCACCTCTTTTATAATTCATCAATATGTCAGAGCCCACGCACACATGTACACACAAACTCACAAAGCACTCACCTGCTGATTTGATTGCCGGGTTTATCTGCCACACGCTTTTCACTCTCACCCCTGAAGACCAGAGACACTTAACCATCAAAAGAAAAAAAAATAATAAAAATAAATCAAAGAGACGCTTGCACTTGGGCTCTCTGTTGCCATCGCAACCAGCTGGCTCACCTGTTGCCAACAGCTTCTCATCTTTAAAACAGAGGAGAGGCAAATAGTGTGATTAAGTGTTGCAAAACAAGTCCAGGATGTAGAAAAACACGTAGACAGAAGCATAAGTGTTTGAATGAAAACTGTAATGTTGTGACTTGTGATGCCTTCAGGTGCTGAGATAACACAGAAAATGTTTTGCCATCAACTCAGAACTGATTTGGCCCTCTTAAAGTAACTGGGAAATAAATCTTGCATATTTTTCTTCAATGGAGACCTCCCTTTCAACAAACAACATGGCAGTGAATCGACACCATTGATCCCCAATAGACCGTTGATGCTAAGTGTTATTGATTAAGCATGGTGAAGACAATGAGGAAAAGAATAGAGATAGATTGCTTAGAGCAAAGGTCAACATGTTGTGTGTTTATGCTGATCTTTGAGCTAGTCTGTGTTGTTAACCCTGCAAAATTCTAAGTGTTGGGAGGCCAGTCACAATAATCACCTAGAAAAGCACTTGGAGAGCGCAGACCTCTGCCAGCACCACAGTCCTCTCCCATATTGTGATTATCAGCATAAGTATTAGTCCTACCTTTATTTTATGTAAACATTTAGATTCCTTGACCATGAAAACATACCATTAGCAATTGGTTTCATAATGATATCTATTTTAGTTCAGTAGTTATTTTTTTCGTCATGGTGGATCTTGACAGTGATCCGGATCAACACCAAAGTTGAATCAGTTCTTCCTTTTCCCATGCTGAACATTTCCTGAAAATTTCATCAAAATCCATCCATAATTTTTTGAGTTTTTTTGTTCACAGACAGACAAATTCTCCCGAAAACATAACCTCCTTTGCGGAGGTAATAAATCAATTGACCGCATGATATATTAAAACGTCCTTGGTAAGTTTGCCAGCCTTGATAGGTTGACATGTGCATGCATGTTTGTTTTCCTCCTCTCTTTCTACCAAAGAGGCTGAATGAGAAGATGGCTCACTCCGTCCATCTTTCTCAACACCTGGGTGCGTTGGTCCTATAGCG
Source organism: Scarus forsteni (assembly GCA_036419115.1). NCBI lineage: Eukaryota > Metazoa > Chordata > Actinopteri > Labriformes > Labridae > Scarus > Scarus forsteni. The sequence continues at coordinate 10,092,006 of JAZDUH010000341.1, forward strand.
GATTTACAGCAGAATGAGCATTTGTCATATATTTGTCGTATACACCTCTATTTGACCTGTTCTGAATTTATAAAGTTGTAGTTGTATAGTCTGCCAAGTCTTTCTTTGGGGTACATCTTCCTTAAGTATTGTTAAATACTCTTAAGAGATTAAAGTTTATTGCTTTTGACACAGTGTAATCACTTTATTATGACATATATTATAATTACAGTAACGAAAAACTTATGTTTCAAAACAATACTGACAATAATATCATTTATCGGCAATAATCTTTTTGGACAATTTCGTCCAGCAAAGTTTGTTATCGTGACAGGCCTAAGTGTTAGTCATAATAGAAGAGCTGGATAAACCGCACTCTCAGTCCATGTGCCGCCTGAGCATGACTCATGTCTCCAGCCCTCATTACCTAAAGACTGATAATGTGCTTCATACTGCTCAGGTGCCTCCAAATGCAGCAGTCATATTCCAAATCATACAAAATGGCTCTCCATTTGAGGACCGCTGTTAAAATCGCTCCACTTCCTCCCTCTTTTATTCTTCTGCAGCATAAGAGGAGCGAGAGTTTTAAAAAGATCTCAGACAGTCACTCGCTCTTCTGGGGCTCTCTCGCAAAAACATAGAGCTGAGTGACATTTTCAGACTTAGATTGTCTCATGAAAGTCTCTCAGTCTGAATTATGTTGCTGTTTTATGTGGAAGTGTGGGGGGATGTGTCAGGGACAGCCACGGAGTGCTAGCGGAAACAAATTGACAACAGGACGACAGAGACTGTGTGTTTGGATTCTGCGTCACACTACAAGGTTGTTGAGTGTGCGTGCAGATTTAAGATGACAGTTTTCATGTTTCCAGTAGGGCTGACACTGTTTCTGTGCTAATAACAAAGAGATTGAGGTCTAAGGTTGACACATACTTCTTTTTTTTATCCCATTAGTCATGTGTAACATAGGTCAGCATCTTGATACTGGGGATGTTATATTGGCAGATGATTGCTTTAAAATTGAGATTGCTGATATTCTGGCTGCACATATTGGCCATAAACTAGATTCCATATATTGGCTGAATGTACACATGTACCTACCCAGTGTTAATTTTATTGACTAATTATTTTCGTCATAGTTTTTGTCCACAACCTTTTTTCCCCTTACAAAATCTAGACCATAACTAAAAAATAAAACGAAGTCCACATGGACAAAAGCTAAACTAAATTAACTGACATTAAATAAATGGACTGGAATGTTTGACAGATACTTAATCCAATCAGACTTAATTTCATCATGTTGAAAGTAGGGACAAGTCAGGAATATATCCGATCACAGCTACTTTGGTTGTTTGGAAAGGTTGGACGAGTTAATAGAGACGTCCAATCACAGCTGCCTTAGCTTCATGGTGGTTGGATAAGTTGTGGGGCGATACAATTAGAGCGGCTCTCTTTATGACTTGATATATTCATGTAGAGCAGGTTCACTGTTTGTTGTCAATTCTGGTATTGTAACTAAGTTGCTCTGCCAGGTAGACTGAATAAAAGTGAGTGCATTTTACACAACAGTTACATTTATTTCTGTTAATTTATACACTCAAACTTTTAAAGCATTCAGTAAAGGGTTATTGGATGCTTCATTTCATCCAAGTGTAAAACATGACTTCAGAAATTCAGGGAAACATAAAGAATGCCTTACCCTAATGCTTCAAATTTTAGTCGATTAAATTTACAGTAGATGTCATCAACTAAAACTAGACTAAAATTAAAACAGTTCGGATGACTAAATTATGACTTAAGCAAAAAGATAAACTATATCGCCCAAAGTATTTGCTCACCTGCCTTGACTCACATATGAACTTAAGTGACATCCCATTCCTAATCCATAGGGGTTCAGTATGACGTCGGTCCACCCTTTGCAGCTATAACAGCTTCAACTCTTCTGGGAAGGCTGTCCACAAGGTTTAGGAGTGTTTATGGGAGTTTTTGACCATTCTTCCAGAAGTGCATTTGTGAGATTACACACTGATGTTGGACAAGAAGGCCTGGCTCTCAGTCTCTGCTCTAATTAATCCAAAAGGTGTTCTATCGGGTTGAGGTCAGGAGTCTGTGCAGGCCAGTCAGGTTCATCCACACCAGACTCTGTCATCCATGTCTTTATGGACCTGCTTTGTGCTCTGGTACACAGTCATGTTGGAAGAGAAAGGGGCCAGCTCCAAACTGTTCCCACAAAGTTGGAGCATGGAATTGTCCAAAATGTCTTGGTGTGCTGAAGCATTCAGAGTTCCTTTGACTGGAAGGAAGTGGCCAAGCCCAGCTCCTGAAAAACACCCCCACACCATAATCCCCCCCTCCACCAAACTTTACACTTGGCACAATAAAGTTTCACAAGTATCATTCTCCTGGCAACCTCCAAACCCAGACTGGTCCATCAGATTGTCAGATGGAGAAGTGTGATTCTTCACTCCAGAGGACACATCTCTACTGCTCTAGAGTCCAGTGGCGGCGCGCTTTACACCACTGCATCGACGCTTTGCACTGCACTTGGTGATGTGAGGCTTGGATGCAGCTGCTCAGCCATGGAAACCCATCCATGAAGCTCTCTGCACTGTTCTTGAGCTAATCTGAAGGCCACATGAAGTTTGGAGGTCTGTAGCGATTGACTCTGCAGAAAGTTGGCGACCTCTTCTCACTATGCGCCTCAGCATCAGCTGACCCCGCTCCGTCAGTTTATGTGGCCTACCACTTAGTGGCTGAGTTGCTGTTGTTCCCAAACACTTCCACGTTCTTATAACACTGCTGACAGTTGACTGTGGAATATTTAGGAGTGAGGAAATTTCATGACTGGATTTGTTGCACAGGTGGCATCCTATCACAGTTCCACGCTGGAATTCACTGAGCTCCTGAGAGCGACTCATTCTTTCACAAATGTTTGTAAAAGCAGTCTGCACGCCTAGATGCTTGATTTCATACACCTGTGGCCATGGAAGTGATTGGAACACCAGATTCTGATTATTTGGATGGGTGATTCTGGTGTATTTTGGAAAAACACTAAAACTAAAACTAATGTCACAAAGAACACTGCATGGACCATAATGGTTTGCTCTGTTATCACAAAATGTCCACTTCTGTTAATCAGCAGTATCATTTTTTTTTTAGAAGAAAATGCTGTTTCTCTTGCTTCACACCTGTTCCTCACACATGTAGACTGTCCTAATGAATGCAAGAGGTTAATTTAAGGCTTTGGGCTCTTGACAAAGAATATTGGTTATCATCAAAACGAGGAAATTAAACAGAGATGTGGCAAAATATGGGCTCCTTAAAGCTTGTGGACCAGATCAGCTGCTAGTGGCAGAACATGTGTGGTGCTAAAAACAGTTGCTTGTCACATGAAAATGAAGAACTGCAAATTTTACAAAGTGGACATTTACTGCATTTTTTCTTCCTAAAATTAGTGAAAGTACATGAAGCAAGTGTACACCTCTGTCTCAATGAAAAGCCTTGCTCCAGATATTGTTCATCTTTTTGCTCATTATTATCTTCCACTGGCAGGGGTCAGAAGTGGGCAAAACCATGGCTTTTTTGAGAAACAAAGCATTTACTGCACACCTTTATGCTAGTGGAGGGGAATCAGGGGAGTGATGCTTGATATTGTTACCAATGAAAATCTACAGGCAAACTTTTGCCCACATAGAAACTAGAAATCAGTTAAGAAATCATTAATGGCATTAGAGTCAATAAAATCTTATGGATTACCTTCCCTACCCCCTCTCTTCCTACTTTGTTTCAAAGGGGTAACACTGTTTGACATCTTCTTTGGCATGTTTACTTCTTCCTGACAAGAACTGCATATAACTTAAGGTCAAAGATAAACCATCTCTGAAGTCTCTACCTTCTGCACCTCCTCTAATGTCTCCATTTTTACCTCTGCCGATCACTCTTGTGCTCTGCGGTTAGCTTTAGTCACACAGTGTAAGACAGTTTGTTAGTAAACTATAAATAAATAGGAGCAGAGCATTTCTCTCCTGGAGGGCCTGAGCTACAATCTAAATCTCAGCAGAACATTATGTTACTCTTCCACATTGAAGATTTATCAATATGAGTGCGAGACTCGCTCTGATGAGGCGTAATAAATAATCAAGGCAGAACAGAAATAATAAACACACCTCTTGTTTTGCACCTTGTATCCCGAGGAAGGCTTCTTCTTAACATGCCAGACATTTGTTGTGCCCCCGGGTGCGACTTGTTTGCGGATGTGAACATAAGCATACAGAAGCTGACAGGCGGGTAAGGGAGCAGACACACATACATGAATCCATAAGTACACACAAAGACAACATTAAGAATCAAAAAATGCCTTTCAGCTGCTGTTCTTCCACCTCCATGATCACAGACAGCTAGCGGCGAGATGAAGCATTCCCTCGAAGAAGAAGAAAACGTTTCTGCTGCGATGAGTTTCTGCATACATGCACAACATCAGACACCCAAACACTAAAGCAGACAGTTAATGACCAGAAAGCCAAGTCAGGAGGTCCCGCAGAGAAACAAACATCTTTTCAACTTTGAGGCAGATGTGAGCTCTTCTTTTATCCTCTTATGCTACCGCCACACCGCACGCGAATTCGCAAAGACGCACATTGTGATTACCATCAGCGATGACATTCCCCCCAACGTCATTGATTTGATGACGTATGACGCTCAGGCCACCTGCTCCAGCTCAAACCCTGCCGAAAAATGGAGGAGAGGTTGATCTGTGCTGTTTGCCATCAACTGGAGCTATACGGTTCGTTGTGTGTACTCTACAGAGACCGGAGCAAAAAAGAGCAGGCTTGGGTGAAAGTCTCTGAGGAGACAGGTTTTGAAGGTAAGTTCTGTAAATATTCGTTTCCAGCTGGATTTGCCTGCACGGGCCATCACTGAGTCCGACTGGCTCCAGCTCTCTACTCCGCCTGCACAGTGACGCCCATCAGCGCGTCGCCCCTCAACTTTTCAAAATGGTCCAGCATCCAGCCTCGGGTGTTACGCACGGCGCGTTACAGGCACTATACGCGTTTAAATACCCCAATTCGCGTCCGGTGTGGCCGTAGCATTACTTGCAGATTTGTGTGTTTTGCTTTTTTTGAGAGCCCCATTTCTTCCTTTCCTCTTGTGTACAATCACTTTATAACAGTTTTGCCTAAAAGCGATCCATGTTTTTGTGTGTTCTCCTCCAGACGACGGGCCGTACCAGCGAGACCCGCCTCCAAACCCTCCCTGCCCTTCCTCCTCGTCCAGCGCTCCCCCTGAGGACCGCAGGAAAAGCCACATCCCAGAGGAGTTCGCAGGCCTCCTTCATGGATCCTCCCCGGCTTGCGAAACCCCCGACACGCCTTATCACCTCTACAGCCCCAAACCTCGAAAATATGCCTCCACGGACGTCCGGAGCAGCCTGCTGCAGACCCCTGACTTCAGCATCGTGATTGGAGGAGCAGGGTCCACGCAAGTCTGCTCCAGGACGGAGGGAGAGTCGTCACCTCAGAGGAGCGACAACGACGACCCGCAGAGGCCTCAGGTGGTCTACAGGACAGTTTTCCACACAAGGGTCAACCAGGATCAGGTGAAGAACTGCGATCAGCTGGACCAACCGCGAGGCTGGTCCACGCTGGGACGCCCCCCTTCCTCGTACTGTGATCAGAACGGGGAAGTTCCAGAGTTGAGGGGAGGCGTGCCCAAAGGTGGTGCGTTAGGGGCGGGTTACGAAGAGAGGGCGTGCACCCTGGGGAGGATGAGGTCCATGCCTCGCAGTGTGTTGGACCTGCAGCTCTCCAAGTCCCTGTCCAAGTCTGATTCCAACCTGGTCGCAGTGTCTCCCATACAGGTGGGTAGATTTTTCTTGTATTAGCATCTTTTACTGTTTGAGCTTCATAGAATCACAAAAATGAGATACCAAAACTGACCTTATACCGATCCTCATGCTGTGCTGCACTTATTTTGTCATTTTTTAATCAAGATTTTATTTTAGTTATAAGTAAAAAGCCTCTAAATTTTACCTATTCATAACAATCATAATGAGTGGTTGTCTTTTTATGTTAACTTTGTGATCTGCTGGTGACCAGTCCAGGTTGTACCCCGCTTGTAGCCCAGTGTGGTTTGGGACAAGCTCCAGCCCCTTATGATCCCAAAAGACAAGTGGTAATAGATGGAAAAATTATATTTTGTGTGTTTTTAGTGTTTATAAGGAAGGTCTTAATGGATTATTGCTAAACTTTTTCTGTTACTGTGTGACAATGATAAAGTTTATGATTATTGAACATGACCATGTTTTATATAAATACAATGGTTCTCACTGTATAGCGTGGGTTTGGTATCAGACCCTCCTGTGATAAGTGAACATCTGCAAAATAGAAATACCCTATTTAGATATACCCTTGGCATGTTTACCTCCACCAGGTTATGTTATCGCCGACAACTGTTTGCTTTTTTGTTAGTAAGTTAGTTTGTTAGTTTGTTAGTTAGTTTATTTGTTTCTCTGTTAGCAACTCAAAAAGTTATGGACGGATTTTGACGAAATTTTCAGCAAATGTCTGACTTGGGACAAAGAACAACTGATTCGTTTTTGGGAGTGATCCACCGTCTGGATCTGCCATGACGAAAAATGTAATTTTGTGAATAACTACTGAACTAAAATAGATATCATTATGAATCCATTGCTAATGGTATGTTTTCATGGTCAAGGAATCTAAATATTTAGATGAAATAAAGGTAGGACTAATATTTATGGTGAAAATCACAATATGGGTGAGGACTGTGGTGCTGGAGGAGGTCTGCGCTCTGTGAGTGCTTTTCTAGTTTTATAACTTTAATGGTACTTTTAAAATAATTTTAAGGTCTCTAAACACACTTTTAGAACATTAGAAGCACATTCAAACCCATAAAAAGATATTGAAAGTGAATCAGTTAATGTCATGCAGAACACCAATCACTGTTGAGAGTCATGGACAAACGTCAGGGACGGGGGAAGGGGGGAAGAGTTCTCCACTGCAGTTCTGAACTGTTCAAAACTGCCGTGGAGAATTCTGCTCAGTATAGTGGGGAGGAAGCCTAATGCAGTCCTAAGGCGAATGGTATTAGCGTGGCATGTATGGAGCTCAATCAGGCTGATTGTGGCTCAATCCTGAAAGCTTTCTGAGGACAATTAACAAAGACATATCCGTTTGTGCCCTGACTGTGTCCCATTCAAGAAGATGCAAGAGACAGGGCTCATTTGGGGCTTAAGTGATGCACAGTTGGCTCGAATGTGGCTGACATAGTGTCAGTGGGATAGAAATTCATGGAATCCTCGTATCGTTGTATTGACCTAATTTAAGCGAGACAGACGCCCCAATGCGCTGTAGAGGTCTTGTAGAAGCGTTACTGATGGTGTATGTGCGGGGTGTGTCCAAGGGAGACAGTCATTTCTTCCAGTATCATGCCGCTCAAACCAGCCTTGCCAATCATGTACAGTTGTGCACAATTGCCATGAGAAGTGGGAATGTGTGGCTGGGGCATGAGAGGGCAAAGCAAACATCTCTCCTCCCTGCAAGATGTGAAGCCACATGATACACAACACCCAATCGACAACCTAGAAAAAAATACAGACTCTCTGATTGGCTGAATTGGTACATACGGGCATTATATCGTGACACACAAGATTTAAACTCATAAACAATGCTGCAGCAAAGTGAGAAAAATGTACGCCGGATCAAAATTAATAGATCTTCCAGAACAAACACGAACTACCAGGACCACGAAAACTGAACCCTGATATCACGATTTACTATACTCCAGAAACTGCACAAAACTGGGGACTCTGTTGCCACTGTTTGCTGTTTAATGTTTGAACCCTGTTAAAGCCACTTTGCTTTGAGGGGGCTCACCTGAGACGGTACAACTAAACCCGAAATAACCAATTTATTTTAAAATTAAAGGTCAGAAGTTCTGGTCAGAAGAACTTCACCAACTTCCAAAGTGTTTGAAGAGAAAGGGTCTTGAAGAGATCAAAAGAGATCCAGCAACATTTGTAGTTCAGGAAACAACTTGATTAGACCTAATGAAGTTGTTTCCTGAACTACAAGAATTCAAAATTCATGCATCCAATAATTTATAAGGAGCAAATAAATAATCTTGTTTAGAAGCCCCACACTATGCTCAATAGGGATTGGTACCTTTCACATTTGAACCGATACCATACCGATGCCTGGTACCTGGGAGTCGGTATCGGTACTCAACGGTACCAATTTTCGGTACTTTTGCGTATGTTTATGGGGCAATAAATAATAATTTGTTTGATATTAAGATCTCAAATTTTTCGAATGTAAATTTATTTCTCAATATATAAAATGTGACAGATATATATCAAAACAACATTCAACTGTTTGTATTGTAACATTGTAGTTGTTCCAAAAATGTCTTCAACATGAAAACCAGTAACTAAAATGAACCACAACTTAATAAATTAACTGCAGCCCTCACTTTAACTTTAGGGCAGTTTAACAATGGGTCCAACAGAGCTGTAAATAAAAAAAGCATTTACATCAACGTTACAAAGTACAAGGAACCGACCTGATAATGATTACTGACGCACATTAAAATGCCAAGCTAATACCATCGTAAACACGAGGCTTATTTACCTGGACCAGGTATCCTCCTTGTCACATTTGCTGCCATCACCAAATGTTAAAGCCATTTCTTTTCCTGTGTCTCTGGCTGCAGACGACTAGTCGCCATTGGACACAGGCGTGCTAACAGTGCTGAATGAATCCTTTGTGGTCGTAGATCTGAGGCTATCAAAAATTGTGCACTCTTCAGCTTTAAGGAAAACTTTGTGCGTCACCAGGTGCTTCCTCAGATTTGAAGTATTTTCGCCGCTGGCCTTACACTTGGCGTCACAAATATTGCAGCGAGCATAATCTCTATCACATTTAATAAAGTAGAGCCATACTTTTGAGCACTTTCTCTCAGCCATGCTTGCTTTGTTGACTGAGCCCACGGCTGCTGACGTCATTACGCTATTGCTGTGCTGCGTTCAAGTCCGGTATGGAAATTCACCTACTCTACCCAATAGTACGCCTGCTTCCTCCACTCCCTCACAGTCACAAGGATGCGTTTAGGTACCTAAACATGGCACGGTTTGATTTTACGTGAATCATACTCGGTGGTACCTTCAGAATTCGGTCGGTACCTCTTAAAGTACCGAATTCGGTACCCATCCCTAATGCTCGATACACCTTTAAATGTCTTTTTTTCTGCTCTTAATGCCTTAGTACAAAAACAAGCAAACCCCATGTAAAAAATCCCTCTGTTCTTTCAGTGTGCTTGAGTTAGCTCAGAAAAAAAATCCAGGTTCCAATTCAGGTATTTGTTTAGCTCCAATGGAAGGAGCATTTCCATGCTGCTGAAGTAAACAATAGAGCACAGTGCTGAAAAGCAGGAGCCACATTTACTCCTTGGGATGGGTGCAGTTAAACAGTTTTCTTGACAGTCTATATTGAGACATTAAAATTCAGTGTCTGAGTGGATTTTTGGCAAGAATTGTCTGAAATAATTGCATAACCCTCAATAACTGGGGTCTCAAATCAATTAAAGCAATCATAATTATGCTTTTATCTGTTATTAGGCAACCCCACCGGTCTGGACTGTCTAGACTCTGATTTCCTTTATTTCTGTTATTTTCCTCTACAATCACTCTTCCTCTCTCTTATCAAAGCTTTGAAAAGAGCATGATTTATGAAATAGAGCCCGGCGTTCTGATGCATTATGAATGAGAGTTAAACTTTAAAGGGTCTTTTCTCTGATACCGACTTGATCCGCTGAGACGTTTATGTAAGAGGCCAAGAATGACACTTCAGTCTCCTTAAATAAAAGTTGTTATAAACTTCATCCTGATGAAAAAGGTCAGCACAGAGATCACAGCCAGCATAAGAGGAAAAACATTTGTCGTTAATAATCAGCCGTATGAATTATGCAGCTGTTGAGGTATTTGCATCCTGCTGCGTCATGAAAGTGCCGTGAAAACACGGTCCAGCCTGTTAGATAACGCAGTAATCTGGGCCACACTGCCTCCCTGCTGTGAGGCACGGCTTACGAGAATCCTTCTTTTAATTAAGAGTAAATAAATCATAAGTTAAATACAAAGTCTGTTTGATGAAGTATACTCCATTATGGATGAACCCTGATGAACTGTGTGAGGACTTGCTTTTCCTTTAAACATTTTGAAGTTTAAAGTTTGGCAGTGCTTGCTCCTCATTTTCTGTAATTTACTTCTGTTTGGAGAGCCCTCATGTCTTCTCTGTTCAGGAGGAGCACAGCTGGGGATCTGGATCTCGTGGGCAGGGGCCAGGGAGTCCCAGCCCAGGAGAGGGTGGAAGTCCTGGGGCAAGACTCGAGCGAACGCCGTCCTTTACTGCCGAATGGGAAGAGGTAAGAGGACATTTTCTACATACAGTCTGTGCAGTTTATCATCAAATGTGTAGAATAAAAAGGATGTTACAGAGAAGAGGAAGATTCACGTAAGAAGAGATGAAAACAAACGCATCATCTTTTCAGTTCATTGGTTGATCAGCCTTTTTCCACCCCAATTTAATATTTCAAAAATCAGTGTGATGGTACATCACCGCAAAACAGGTTGAATCTAGGGCTGAACGATTTGAGAAAATAATCGAATTGCGATATTTTTCCCCAATATTGCAATTGCGATTTACTCTGCGATTGTTTTAATGTTCCTCATCTTATGTATTCTTAAACAAACATAAGCAGTAGATCATTTTATAGTAAAACCAATATGACATTAAATCAATCTAAGGATAAAAGATTTTAGAAAAAGTGGAGAAGTGAAGAACAGAAGCAAAATAGGAATGAAATTGTAAAAACTGGTGGAACAATGAATTCGGATGATAAATACCTCATTAGAATAATGAGAGCTGTTGCATTAAAACTCATCACCAAGAACTGGCTGCAGAAAGTCAGCCCACGGTTAGTTAAATGGAGAGAACTGATGGAACAAATAAAAGAAATGGAGATGTTAACGTATAAAATCAGAGGGAATCCAAGAAATGGTAAAATATTGTGGATGAAATGGGAAAACTGAAATAGAGAGGGAAACAATGTAAACTAATGACAATAATAACACCGACAAAAAGAAGGGGAAAACAAAGAGTAACCCTAACCATGCATTCTGTGAATGTAAATAACTAACACTGATAAAGGAAATCAGTCAACAACCAACAGGGGAGCACTTGTTTATTTTTTATTTTTTATTTATTATTATTATTTTTATCATTTCTTTTCTTTTAATTGATTTATGTAACTATGCTATTCAACTTTACTTGATTTTGGACTATGTATCAGTGGCATTTATATCTATCTTACTAAGTTTGTGGGCATTTATTGTATCTATATATGTATTAAATGTATTATTTTACTTTATTATGTAAAAAGTCTATCAATTGCTCAGGTTTATCCATACCGTAAAAGTATTTATGTTAACATAGTCTTATTTACTTGTTTTTTCATATTATGATCGCTATTATTCATCTAAATATCTATGGGTTCTCCTGTTTTATTTTAGTGTTTTTATATTATATTAAGGAATTTCTCTTGATTTGTTGTATAAATAAGGAATTTCTCTGGATTTTTTTGTATGAATTATGCATCACAGTGGTGTTGCACATTTTGGAAAAAAATTAAGGGGCAAAAAAAAAAGAAATTGTAAAAACTGGGTAAAAAAAAAAGATACGCAAACAGAAAAAAGTCAATAGGTGCAAATTAGGTATGAAATTGCAAAAAAAAAAAAAAGGCAAAAAAATTCAAAAGTGACTATGGAAAATTGATTATAGCAGCAAAATTGGGATTAAATTTCAAAAACCATGTAAAAATTCCAAACATGGTCTGACAGTGGCCAAAAAAGAAAAAGATGAATGGGAGCAAGATAGGCATAAAGTTGTAAGAACTGGGTTAAAAAAAGTTAAAGTAGGCATGAAATTGCAAGAAACTACATCACAATGCCAAAATGTTCAACACATTTTGAGTTAAAAATATTGCACTGTCTGCGATTTGAAAATTGCAACAAGCCATATTGCGATTTAATCTAATTTGCAATTAATTGTTCAGCCCTGAATCACATCCCCCATTTAGAGCTGCTGAAGAGATTATCTTTTGACTGTAGGCAGAGGCAGGCTAACACTACCCATTGACTCCCAGTGTTTGAGCTAAGCTAAATAGTCTCTTTCTTGTTACTGCATGCACAGTCGAAAGAATGGTGTCTATCTGCTTGTCATGGACTCATTTTTCAAGCCTATGTCACTAAATTTCCCAGCTTCCCTTGCAATGCTAGCGAAGGAGTTCTAAGACAACAGCTAACAATAAACTAAATCAGCACGTTTTTTTTCTGACTTTGTAACTGGAGCACTGATAACTCTGAGGTCACGTCATTCACGCTCCCCTCTTTCCAGTTCCGATGTAAATGGAACGTAGCTTCATCACATGGACAGACGTGAGTGCACAATCTGCTGTCCAATCAGAACGCAAAAGCTGCTGCTGTAACTGAGCTGCTAAGCGTAGGTCTGGGCTCTTAGAGTAATTTTCCAGTTTTAAATGTATGTCTATCCAAAATCCAGAAGTGCTAACCTTAGTTTAACAGTAAAAACTGAAGCATAATGTGGTAAATAAAAGGAGAACAATCACATCCCCCATTTAGAGCTGCTGGAGAGATTATCTTTAGACTGTAGGCAGAGGCAGGCTAACACTACCCATTGACTCCCAGTGTTAGACCTAAGCTAAATAGTCTTTTTCTTGTTACTGCACGCACAGTCGAAAGAATGGTGTCTATCTGCTTGTCATGGACTCCGGAGTGAGGCATATCCCTTTAATAGAGACCCTATGGCAAAATCACATGGCATTGAACAATTAAGCCGTGAAATGACAGATTTTGCAGCAATTTTGAAACATTTTTAAAGTTTCCTTGTGTAAGAAACTTAGCAGCACAACAAAAAACTTGCTGATACCTTCAGGAACTCTTGAAACAGTCTGATTCTTTCCACAGAAGAAATTTTAAAAACTCTGCAGCTATGGTGTGCTCTCTCTGAAAAACTCCTCCACAATCCAGCGAGAGCCTCACTGTTAATTTCTCTGCTTCTTCACTGATCTTCTGTGCGCAGCGCTGGAGTAGCAGCAGATATAAGAGAGAGCAGTTTGTCTTATGGGTGCACAGCAGAGGTCACAGATGCCGCTGGGTGTCGGTGTGCTTGTGCTGGGGGCATCCTCGGAATTAAAGGGTCACTGACATAAATGTGACCCTCGGACTGGACACACTGTTCATCCTCATGCCTCTATAAACACTCTGGGTCACGAACACATTAGCCTCTGCTTGCTGCTCATCGCTCACAGCACAGAGAAGTTTTAGAGACACCGATGCTCCCGAATCCAAACTGAAGAATCTTTAAACGAAATGTGAATGTGACTAGTCCCTGTATTTATGAAATCATGCCAATGCTTGTACATTTTTAACATGCATGTACACATTTACGTGAACATGTTCATCAGACACCCAACATAGCCTGTAACTTGCTGAGGGTGATGAATTACCATATGGAATTTCCCATAATTCTCAGCAATTAAGGTGACCTTTCCTGTTTAATTGCATGCTACGGGAGGATGAGATAAGATGGCTTCAGGGAAATCCTGAAGTGATATATATGGAGATGTCAGAGGAGAAAATAACGACGTAGCTCTATTTGCAGCACATGTTCAGAAAAGAGTTGCATTATTAGGAGGACATGAACCACAGGGGACGTCCCGCAACAGACCAGGATCTGAACATTTCCTATTCTCATTAGTGCTACAGGGGTAATTAAGGTGTGTTGTTTGTTGCATATTTGTGCTGTAATCTGATTTTGCTTTGAAAATTGCTGAGGTGCTAGACTGTCGTTCTGTTTATGCTAATTACTGTATCAGGCCGTAGAGAACTGCAGGGATTTGATCACTTGTTTTTTGTAATCATTGAAGATGGATTTGATCTACAGAAGGACACAGATCAAAAGCAACTTTGAGTTTTTTAAATGGATGGTAATAGTAAAGTAAGGTAGGATAAATTCCAAAGGCACACTGAGACTTGCTTCAAGGCATAAGTTTGCCGTTTCACCATTTGAGAACCAGTGAAATATGATCCAGCGATTCTTAAATAAAAATCCATCCCTCCACAGTCCAAGTACGCAAATGCATTAACTACTCTAACAAAAACAATGCTGCAAACAGAACTTTTTCTGCCGTAAAACTAGACTCTTTAACATGGAGTGCATAAGACATCCAGTGCTTTTCCACCCAGCCTCTAGTGGACACTTCAGGAATTGCAGTTCTTGCACTTCTACTTGGCTTCAAAGCTTGCAACTTGGACACACAGCAGAGACACTTTTTGGCACTAACCCAAACGGCTGTAATGACTGTATGGTCAGTTTTAAAGGCAGTGCAGCACACAAAATACACTTCTGAATTATTTTTGTTCAGCTTTTCATTCCTGGATATTTCATGACAGTACATTAGTGAATGGAGACTACAGATGCAGTCACTCCTTAAAAAATCAAAAGAAATTGGTTTTACTGTGTTTTTAGCCTAATATAATCATTCATTTATTTATTTATTTATTTATTTCTGTAGATCTACCTGTTGTGAATTTTGACCTAATTTTCTAGCCTATTATACGTTTTATTGTTTTCTTATCTTAATGCTTTTTCTTTGCTTTCACCCTTTTTTTGCTTATTCTCTTTTCCTTGTCTTAATGTTTTTATCGTTCATCTTAGTCCCCCTGATCACATTTTACGTTACTGGCTTCATGTTTTCTTTGGGGTTCTTGTTGTTAGGAGGGTGGCTGGGAACGGTACACTTGTTATGGTTTGGGTAACATAGGGGTCTTTCGTTCGTGGGGCTGGTGGCATCGAAGACTGCAACAGCATGTCTGGGCTTGGGCTGATGTGCGTTGGTGTGTTCTTGAGTTTTTCTGACTGTGTTGGGTGTCTGGGATGGGATTGTTGTGCCAGCTTCTTGTTGGGTCTCAGGTTTCATCAGCTTTCTTTTTTTATAATTCAAAATTTTTATTGTTTTTTAAACATTTATAGCCATTTGTTAAACAAAGCAACAAAACATTAAATCAATAACAAACTAAATAGTAATAAAATAAAATACAATATTAAAAAATAAACAAGTAAAATAAAATAATAAAAATAATCATCATAAATAAAAATGGCTGTGCATATGAAAACATATATACCCGTAAATAAATAAAAATAAATGAAAAGCAGGCGGTAGGTCATAAACAGGCAGTGTCTGTCATAGATTGTCCAAAAATTGTAGAAGTCCCAGTATGGTAAGAGCAAGCAAAGGGTGCGGTACATTTAACCAACTCTCACAAGGGTAGATTGTTTCCTTCATATACATACTCCCTAAAACTCTCCCATCTTTCATTGACTGTTGTATTGCCCCCATTCAACCTCACCAACATTTTTCATATGCAGCCGTTTCCATCATTTGAACCTTCCAAGTAGCCAGTGTAGGAGTTTGTGGTTCTTTCCAACATCTTAGAATCAGACGTGCACAGGTTAATAAGCCAGCTTTCAGTATTTGAAAGTTAAATTTCTTTATATATGGAACTACTGTTCTTCATCAGCTTTCTTGATTTTTTTTTTACCATGGGCACAGTTGATCTGAGAGTTACAGTAAGGGCTCATTCTCTCTTCTGAGCAGGTGTCACTGTTCGCTCAGTAGGACGGAAACTCTGGACCCCGGTTTAGCAAAATATTGTGTTTTTATTCATTATTCTGGCAGTTACAGCGGCAAAACATTCTACGTGAAGAGCTCCTCATGGAGACATCTTCCTGACTCGCCTCTCCGGCTCTCCGCTCTGGAGAGGTCTCACACACCTGAGCCACACCAGCCTCGTTATCATTTCCCCTCAGGTGCTCTAATTATCCCCCCACGCTCACAGACAGAAAACTCTAATAAACCACCCCCTCTTTAATATACCATAGTTTAACAAACTCTATTGCTAAGGATGTAATGACAGGAAAACATTATCAACAGAATAAAAGTGAACATCATGTATAAATTGATTGGCCAATTGAAGATCAAAATAAGCTACAGTCGTCCTTTAAATACTCAAAACTAATTCCCCAATTCTTAAATTTACATAATACAAAGAATACACAAACCATACAAAATCTCCATTACACAACATGATATAAAGTGTGTGCGTATGTGTGTGTGCGAGTGTGTCCATATGTGCGTGCGTGAGTGTTTGTATGGATGCGTGGGTGTGTGAGAGTTACACAGACAGGGCAGCAGACCCGTGAAAACCTCCCTTTACAGTAGGGATAAAACAATTGGTCATTTTCATATTGAAACTGCGGTTTCAGACAATGCAATGGTGTGATTGCTAAAGCTGCCCTTTTTTTGCAGCACTCCTCACAGACCCATCTTTGTGTCAACTATTTTACAAATTTGCAGAACATTTGCATTTAGAAATGGTTCACAAATGAATGTCTTACTAACAACTGCATATCGGCTCTCATTGTTCACTTAAAAAAGCTGCTTAAAAGAGTCGATACAAACATCACATCTCCACTGCAGAAGTCCTGGTAAGCAGATCAACAACAAAAAATCTCTGTTTGAAAATAATGAAAACAGATTATGTATCATCAATATTAGGCCCCGTCCACATGAAGCCAAACCGAGGTCTAAACGCACATGTTTTTCGCCGAATCAGTGTACCATCCATATGGAGACCTCATTTTCGGGGTCTGTAAACGATCATTTTTGAAACCAGGTTCCAGAGTGGAAAGATTTTGAAACTGTATACACAGCTCCGTGATTACTGGCTCTCCGCAAGTTTTCAGATACACTTACGTCATAGTTTCTAATCTTCATTGACACGCATGCACCACACGCTGTAACGACAATGGCAGCATATGTGAAGCATATGTGCTGATGAAGCTAGTGACCCTACTATCCCTGTTGCAGCAAAATCTCCTTCTTCTCAACCACCACCGAGTTAAACAATTATCGAGGACACATTACGACACTTTATGATCACTTTATCACAATCTCTGTTTACAACTTTTGCCGCAAGTGTGCATGCCCTCTGTTTTTTCATCTGTTTCTGCTTGTTTCCGTCATATCGTTACAGCGCCCCGAGAGGTCTGGCATGTGTTTTACAGCGTTTTGATGCGTATCGAGTGCATTCATATAGACGCACACATTTTCTGAGACGCCTTCATCTAGATGACGATCATTTTGGAAACTGTTAATCGTTTTGTCTTCATGTGGATGGGGCCTTAGATAATGGAAAAATGTGTTATGTGCGTTTGATCATTGATTTCCTTACTGTTGTCTATACTGTAAACATATGGAATTTTGCACTGAAACCTGATTTGAAGAAAAATGTGAATCAAATTGAAATTGCGATATCTGCCAGAAAAATCATGATTAGATCTTTTCCTGGGTTAAGCCCTACTAATTAGGTCCCTTGGGTGCCTTGGTTTTTTAGTTAGTCTATGTATGTGACGGTTCTTTGATTTAAATGGTTCTCTTTTGGAGTGACAGTAGTTCCTTTCATGTTTAATCTCTTGTGCTTTGTCTTCTGTGTGGTTCTGTCTGCTTGACAAAGAACTTTTTAAGCCTGTGTTTTAAAAGTGCTACACAAAGTTATGATGATTCATCTGAGGCGGAGTGAACTGGTGTAAAAAAAAAAAAACAGGCTCTTTTATCAACACAGTTAAAGTTTCGTTGTCTTTTTGCAACAGGAAAATGTGATATAATTGAAATTTGGAGTGTGTGCCTCACAGCAAGACAGTCGCTGGTTCGATCCCGTGGTTGGTCAACGGCTTTCTTTGTGAAGTTTGCATGTTTTCCTGTGCATGTGTGGGTTATCTCCAGGCTCTCTGGCTTCCCCCCACAGACTAAACACATGCTCATTAGGTTTACTGGTAACTCCAAAATATTGCTCTTCAGGTGTCAGTGCGAATGGTTATCTGTCTTTTTATGTGGCCTTGTGGTTGGCTGGCGACTACTTAAAAATGTGCCCCGTCTCTTACCCTATGTAAACTGGGATTAGGGATGTACTGGCTACCGGTAAAAAGGTAAACCACAGTAAAATTTCCCCCAGTAAGTATTACCGATTCCTGTAAAAATGACCATTAAACCGCGTTTGATTACCACACTTTGTCAACAACGCACGGTGATGCTGCTCTTTGCCAGAACAAGCCAAAACTATGTGTCTGCCTCTCGTAAACCGCGTGATTAAAACTGCTGTAACTCTCATAAACGAGCAGACTGAGAGAGAGAGAGAGGATTCAATGAGTCATACCTGAGTGAACTATAGGCAGTTTATCAGTATTTTCTGTGTAAATAATGTATAAAGGTTGTAAATAACAGCATTAGTATCATTCTGGAGTGCGTTCTTGCCATTCTTACGCCCCTTATTCACTGTATTTTGCCATATTTCGTAGTACTCTTGTTCCATCATAGTTTGTTTTTTATGGAATTCATCAATCGTAATTTGGAAATATTAAATAAGGAGATGTGGAGGAGATCTGCCACGGAGAGGGGAGACTGGAAGAGAGTCATGAAGGGGGCTAACTGCTTTAGGGTCTATTGTTAGCAAATCAAAAAATGAATTACAAAAACAATCTGGACATGGTCCAATATAACGAGCTATAAAACTAATGCTACAGGCAAACAAAAATGTGTGAGTGTATGTCAAATAGATCAAGTTTATTTTTGGTCGTCTCAAAACTTTGAACATGTTCATTTACAGTTGTTTATAAAGAGAATCCTGATTAATGTTCAAATCTGCTTTTTTTCTTTTCTTGAAATTACACACTGTTTAAGCATTTATAACATAATAATGGCAAATACTTGATAGACTTGTTTTCTTTTTTTCTCATGAAAAAGGGCAAACACATTTACTCAAAGGACATTTCCTGACACAGTTATTGACAAAAACAACAAAAGAACTGTTAAAATTACATTAAAGGGGTTAAATGATTTCAAGACTATGTAAAAGTACTTTTTGAACATTTTGAGCACACTGCAACAATACCGCGATAATATTGATAACCATGATAATTTTGGTCACAATAACCGTGATATGAAATTTTCATACTGTTACATCCCCAGCTGGGATATGCTCCAGTCCCCTGCGACCCCAAAATGGACAAGAGGAATAGATAATGGATGGACTGATGGATGGAAACTGACGTGCAGCCCCACACCATCCAATCCTGTCACTACTAATAAACACCTTCTATAAAGTATTATTGATGAATTATAAGCAGCAGAGCTTTAAAATAATAAACTGAAATGAAAAGATAAGCAGGTAGCAGCTCACAGATTATACAAGGACTTTTAAATCAGGCTTAATGGACCTATCAGTACCAAGTTTTTACCTGGTGGATGTGAATGCGTGATGAGTTGGCAGTGCCATGCAGAGGCTGCTGTTGTAATCAAAGGCCACCTTCACGGTCAGCCAGCTTGTAAACACACTGAGCATTTGTCAGAGCTGCTCCTTTAAACACCGGTCTAAACCGGCTCACATCCAGGCCACGTTTTCTCTGACCTGCCGAGATCCAGCGGCCCTGACAGGTGGATGGATGTGAGGGTTCTCATAGTTCAGTGGTCAGCAGAAGGTCGGGGGTCAGCAATCACCGAGCATCAGCTGGCCGCCCGACACTAATGAAGCTGCCTCAGCTCCCTTCAACCCTGTCCTCTTCCTCCTTTATCTCCCCCCGCTCTCTATTTGACGCTCACACTAATGTCTCCTTTTCTCCTCCTCTACTCCTCCATGTTTTTAATACACGAGGGGAAAGGCTGACATTCAGCGCTCTGCCTGCTGTAATGATCATGTTATGTGACACCTGGATCTAGAAATAGGGGATAGCCTTATTACTGAGAGATGACTTTTTCTTGCACCCACTGAACATTTCTCTAACACTGCCTCTGTCTTTCTCTCTTACTCATTTGTTCAGATTGACAAGATTATGAGCTCCATCGGGGCAGGGATCGGCTCGGGACTGGACATCAAGGATGACACCTCAGGTAGAACACACACGGACATGAGTGTGTGGGTAAATTTGAAACAAAGATGATTTTGGTTTGTTACTGCTTGTTTTTCTGTTTTGGTTATCAGATCATTGGTAACAGCATCTCTTCAAATTCCAAAGTAATTGCTGAGACTGAAGGACACCGTAATGTGTTACAACCATCACCACAATTTTCTGTAGAGAAACAGGAAGGAGAAGCTAACAGTCAAGACCCATTACTGAAATGGCACCACCATTGTGACAAGCACAGGAGGTCAATCTTAGTTTATACCAAGTTTAAACAAAGTTTAGGTCGTCCAGCTTGCCCAGTGTTTAAACAATACACTTCAGTTTGCTTTCTTACAGTTAAATTGATGCCCTCTTCATCAGTTATTTGAAATATTATAACCTTGTGTGTCTTTCAACTCTGCCTTGGATTTTAAAGATAGTCTAGAAAGTCTAGAGGCATGATTCTCGCTTTGGGTGCGAGAGGTACAGGGTCCGAATCCCGGACGAGCCCCCATATATGTTACGGCCTCTGGAGCATAAAGAAATTCAATCACAAATTGAAGGTTTTAAGGCTCAAACCCAAAGAGACCAGTAATATATAAAGGACACAAACAAATGGGTCAGGAGTTTCAAAAGAATGTGCACTTAATTTAACACAAAAAAATCAATTATTTACTTAAGCAAAAGGAAAGAAAAATAAAAAAGCTGAAGGCACTGGCAAAACAAAACAAAAGAGGGATGGTACAACATGGCTAACCACGCAATGGGCAATCGAACCAGCCACCACCCCCTAACTGAACTACCTAACCAGAAGTAACCCTAACTTAAAGAAATAAAGCCGTGAAAATAGGACTACCAGCGCACTACAGTCAAACTAACATAACAAAACCCAGCAATCTGGCATTCCTTGGGAGAGAAAAAAAACACATGATTTAAGATGCTATGAGGAGTTACTAAGTAATTACAAAAAAGTCTTACCTTTAGATATATGCCTGATTGAAATACACACTTTAAGATGAGTTTTATAGCATCAAAATAGGTTATCTATAAATGCTATTCCTTAGCTTCGCGGTCTGGTCGTACAGGGCTGGACTGGCCTGGATACTCAACTTCGGGAACAAGACAATTCAAACTAGAGCAAATTTATATTATTCAGACACGTCTTAGAGCACCGGGCTGTAAGTAGAGATATATAGCCGGCTATAAAACTACGATACTAAGTTTTCCAAAATTTGTCATGTCTTTTGGTGCAGTTGTAGTCTGAAGTAGGAATTTTCGAATTCCGAGTAGAAAACTGCAACTGGAACGTCCCCTGAAGCCGGAATTTCCTACTGGGAACTCGGTGAAACCTCGCCCCCCCAAGTTGACAATGGAAGATGGATGCCCCCAGTGTGAACAGTTATTTAGCTCCTGTAATAATTTATTAGCACTTCAGACTGGGGTGTGTCGCTCTAGATCAGCTGTATACATAGTATTGTTAGATTTATATTTACAAAAATGCTGCCATAGTGATAATCACATTCTTCATGTGATATTTGTGAACAGCAACTCAAGGCATGCTAACAACAGCTAACAATAGCCTGGTAGATCGGCATGTTTTTCTGACTTTGTAACTGGAACTCTGATAAGACGGAGATGATGTCGCTCCCAGTTCCCTCTTCCCAGTTCAGAAAAGAATAGAATAGAACTTTATTTGTATTGCAGCAAGTGCAATGAAATTGCCAAAAAAAAAGGAAGAGCAGTTAGCCGCAGCTACTGTTAGTGCCGCTATCTTGGAAAATTTTGAGGTTAATGGAACGCAGCAACAGTCTTTCACCAAGGAGATCATGTTTTTACCAGCATTTGTTAGTTTCTTGGTTTGTTAGCAGGATAACTCAAAAAGTGATGCCCAAATTTTGATGAAATTTCCACTGATTTTGGTCATGCACAGGAAAGATTTGATGGTGATCCGAATCCAAATGCTTTTTGTAGGAATTTTAAACAATGCAAGAAAGGGCAGTTTAACCTGTTTTCACCAATAGCTTCCCAAGGCATTTGGATCCCATTTTCAGGGAATATTGCTTATAACAAGAGGTACAACTGGGAGATCCAGGAATCTTTTCAAGAATTTGTTCACACTGTGAGATGGAGCAGTTTCCACAATGTTGGAAATGCCTTTGTCTGAGCACTTCTAGTCATAACAAGCAAAATGAACAAAATGTAAAACAAAATCTTAAAAAAAAAGAGTTTCTTTTTTATTCTTTATGAGAAGTTGAATGATTTAATTTGCTACAATGGTTTCTGTAATTACATTCAATGAAACACAATTAGTGTGTTTAGGAAAACAGTTGAATAAACTTAAATAACTGTCAGTAACTATAATCTTTATGACTGTTAGTCTTTACGATGTTACTTTTGTTGAAGAAAATTATACTGTCAGTGATTCACACTGGGGAAATTCAAGTGAATTAAATAAACTAAATAAAAAAACAATAAAGATTAGATTATTTTATCAGAAGATATATTCATTCGACTTTACTTCCTCGTTTTGCCTATTCAAATTTGCTCTATTGTTTCAAGCTTGAAAATAATGATAAAATTAATTGCACTGTTGCTGGATCCGCTGTATGTATTGTCCATCATCATCAATCTTGCAAAGCTTAAAACCAAAACAATTGATCTCAGTCTGCAGAGGCACGGCCCAATCAGTGACAGTAGGAGGCAGGAACTACAGATGCTAATGCTAACAGCTTCAGGAGCAGTTTTGTCAGATCTGGATTTCTTTATTTGACGAAAAACAAATAGAAACACTGAATGCATTGTCCTAGGGCAATGTGTTTCACTTCACTTCTGTTTTGCAAGAGTTTGTTTCATGAATCAGCTCATGTTTTGTCCTTTGTTTATATTTTTGGTTTTCATTTTTATGTGTTTGTGAGCTGTACTACTCCCAGATAGTGATGAAGACATTTGCCCTTTTGCTGTCTGTGGCTGTCACGTTTTCAGTCACTGGTTTTGGATTTCAATTTACTTGCCTACCAAGTTAAATACTAGCTAAAGATGGCACAGCTCGATCGAACATGAAGCCATTCCTAATAAAACGGTTTCAACTGCAACTGTTTTAGGGGTTTCATTCCCAGTTAAAATAATGTAATAGCAAAGAGATAACTACAATTTATTCTTCTATGCCACATTTTCCTAATTTGATAATGCTCAGCAGGCCTGATGGGAATCTGTGGGGTCCTGATGTGAGCACTGTTGTATAGTCTTTCTTGCGTGTCAGATTAAAAATTCATTCTTTTGTCAAATTACAGGTATTTTGATGATTAATAGTGCCTGAATATTTGTAACAGTTAGCCCTCTGAAACAGATAATGGCATTAATGTGGTCCTCATGGTCACCAAAGTTGCCCATCCCTGCATGTAGCATAAAGGACAACAACAGAAGAAAGAAGATCTTTATTGTAACAAACCAGAATCATCTTCATGTGTGTGTGGGTGCTTCTGTTTTGACTCCCCTGTGAGCATCAGATCCTTGTTTTTGACAGTTTCTTCTCACCAGCGTACCTGCGAATCCTCCTCCTCTTTACTGCATACATCCCCCTCCCTCTGCATTAACTCCCCCATCCGCCACCTCCAGATCTCCCCCCCTCCTCCTTCCATCTCTCTCTTCATCTGTGGGAGCAGAGCCTTTACAAACCATGGTTACCACAGGGAGAAATCCTGTTTGTGCCAAAGATGCTTCCCCACCACCACCAACAACACACACCTCATATAGCTGCTGCTGCTGCTGCTGCATACATACACGCTGAGTGGATGTGTGTGTGTTGGAGTGGGAGGGAGCTCGGCTTCTTGCAGACAAAGAGGCTGAAGCTGTTGTGATGGCTATTATCAGCGGAGCGAGCCTGATATATGTAGAGAGAGCAGGGTGACGATCGACACCCTGACAGAAGACAGAGACAGGAGGTAGACAGAGGAGAGAGAGGGAGCGAGCGAGCGAGAGGGTGAGGGAATGAGGGAGGAAAGCAGCGCTCAGAAGAAGAGAGAGAGAGGGAGAGAGCGAGAGAGGAGGCTGCAGGAGCATACAGATGAGAGTGGGAGTACTTGATAAAGAGAAATCTACAGTGCAGGCAGCTCTCGCTCTTTCTCTCTCTCTTTTTCACACACACACACACACACACACACTTGCACACACACATACATGCGCGCGCAAGGGAGCAGCCAAGCAAGCGCAACAGCTGAAAAAGAAAGCGGCTGCTTCGCTGCGCGCCACAAACACACAGCTGCTTTTTTTGCTCCCGGATCTATACCTCCACATTTTCTCCAGCACCCACCTCCGGCAGGATTTAACCCCAGGATAGGAGCTCTTTTTCTGGATACAACTTCAGACTTCACCCCTTCCCCCTTGGATTCAGAGCAAACATCTGGACGCCTTCCCTTTACCTGCTTGCACCCTCGCATGCTGACCCCTTCCATCCTCACCATGCCTTTAGCCTAGCCCTCCCACCTTTTTCTCCACCTTTGTGCCCCCTCCCCCCCCTCTCTCCCCAAAAGACCCCAAAAGCAAGCATGGCGGGCTCCTTTGACAGCCACTTCGCCCGCCACAACATGATGTGGCAGTGCCAGCTGTCTCAGCCGGACTGCCGCTGCTACCGCGTGGACGGCTACTCCCTACTGAAGCGTTTGCCCCTCCACCCCCTCATAGGTCCCCGGTGCCCGCTGCAGTCCGTGGGCCAGTGGCTCGACTCCATCGGCCTGGTCCAGTACGAGAACCACCTGCTGGCCAACGGATTTGACAACGTCCAGTTCATGGTGAGTGTTCTTGGATTTTAAAAGCTTGTTGCAAGTTTTTTCCATCACCTACTTCTCCCATTTTCTTTTTTTTTGTGTCTCTTAAATCTAATCTCCTCTTTTTGTGTGTCCAAACCTCCCACTAAGCTCCCTAAGGTGCAGCTCATCATCCCTAATCATCATCTTTGCAGTGATTAGCAAGCCTACTTTTCCTCCGTCCTCCCTGATTTCCTTACTTTATTGGATTTCCGCCTCTTTGTATCATTTTCTCCCTCTGATTCCATCTTTCCATCATCGCTGCCTCTCCCCAAATGATGCCATGTGAGGTCCTCCTACGCACAGAAATCCTACGCCACATCTCCGGCATCAAGCTGCACACATGCACATGCTCACAGCACCCTGCAAATGCAACATAAAGTCAGGCTTGGTTTGTATTTTTTCGGTGTTTGCTGCAAAGGGAGTCCTCTGGGGATCAAACCACCTGTAGCATGTGAATTGGAAAGCAGCCGGGATCGCTTTTATCTCCCGTGACGTAGGAAGACCCACTCGCTGGGTCATTTCTCACCCATAAGTTCTTTTGGTGTTTGCGTGGGTGTTGGTAGGAGCTCTAGAAACAGGAAAATAGAGGGTAAATGAATGATAAATGAGCAGAAAGAGAAGCAATGAAGGCAAATAAAGAGAAACTGCAGCAGAGGCAGAAGAGGACGCACACTGTGCAGGAGCAGAGGGATGCTGACTGAAGGAGTTCTTTATATGGAGTTTAAATTGTCTCTGCACGGTTATAACCTCACAGCTACATGGAGACAACCTCTAAGAAGCAGAGCGAGAAATGTCAGAAGGTTAATTTAAGAGTTTCAAGCAGGAGGACTTATGTCTTGAGCAGGTGCCCTGTATCAGACCTCATCAGTGTGACATCACGGTAAAAGCAGGAGTCACTTCCTGTTAGACACATAAGATAACCCTTTAACTTCCAGATCAGCTGATGGTAGACCAAACTTTGGGTAAATTGCATC
Source organism: Scarus forsteni (assembly GCA_036419115.1). Taxonomy (NCBI): domain Eukaryota; kingdom Metazoa; phylum Chordata; class Actinopteri; order Labriformes; family Labridae; genus Scarus; species Scarus forsteni. The sequence goes on from JAZDUH010000341.1 coordinate 10,117,851, forward strand.
TTATTCATGAATGCATCAAACTTTATAAACCTGATTAGATCATCTATATTCTGCGGGGCCTTAACATAATTCTAGAAAAAAAGCAGTTTTTCCGTTTTGTTTTTTACAGTTGATAGATTTTTAAATGTTCCTCATCCATAAATGTAAAAGCCCTCATTCTAACAGCATGTGTGGAGGTAAGATGACGTTATTAATGTGTGATGGCACCAAAGACCTTACCCAACAGATTTAAGTAATCTTACCAGCTTAAACAAGTCTCTTAGGGTAAGGTAAATGATAACAAAATAAATTAATAATATTACAAAGTATGCTCAACCAGACAGTTGAGCTGGGTGTTTATGACCAACCAACAGAACTAATGTAATTTTAATTTAAAAAAAAAACCGTTGTCTCATTAATTTATTATTAAAGAGGGAATTTCTCAGATGGGTAAACCTAGCATTATGATAAGACCAAAACATACCTTATATGAAATGAATATGACATCCAAAAAGCTTAAAGTGTTTCCCGACAAAGGACAGTTGTCTTGTCCTGTCTGTCACTGTTTCCCCTTCTTTCACACTGTGGTGTGGCACGGCCCTCCCCTTCAGCTCACATCAGGGGTTAAATAAAGTTTGATTTGATGGAGTAGCCTACAGGGAGGGCTGATGATGGTCACTATAGCAGTGAATCTTATTTACTTATCTGTCACTGCAAAAAAAAAATGCATTGGTCTTTCCAACTCTGCCATCAGACACAGTGCTCAGCTGTAAAGATAATGCAGACAAGGGGGGAAAAAAAGAAAAAAAGAAATAAGCAATGCTTGTTTTCACAATTATAATTTAAATCAAAGGCTAAGGAAAGGATAGAACTCAGCTTAACTTTATTGTTTGACATGGTCCCTGAACTATCACACTCCTACACACATGACAAGCCCTGAGAAGAAAAAAAACAAGGACATTTTACTTATTTTTGTTCTTTTCACTTTTACAATGGAATTACTTGTTCAACTATAAACTCTCAGCTCAGCCATTTGGCAGAGGTCAATGATTTACAAATATCTAGGGTGGTGAAAAAGATTGTTGCTTTTGTGCCCCAATTAGTCAAAACTACATTTTCATGGCTATTTTTGAGAGAGTTAAAGGGATAGTTCGAGATTTTTTGAAGGTTTGCTCAAGGATCTATGGCACTTGTAAATATACCATTAAAGCAACTTTTCATCTCTCCCAGAGAGAAGATAACCGAGTACGGGCACTAGTCGGTACACAGCAGGAACTGGTGCCATCTAAGCCTTTTATTGAGTAGTTTTATCCCACTTTTGGGATAAAACTACTCAATAAAAGGTTGGCTCCACTAGACGCTACAGTAAGACTCTTCCCAGTGTTTCGCTATGTCTTTCGAAGCCCCTGTGTTTTTAACTATTTTGTAATGCAACATCCATATCCAGCAGCTTCAGTTTTTCCCTCCCAGTTAGCTGCCAGCCAACTTCCAGCCAGTTACCAGCCAATCACTGTCCAACTTGCTCATTCATGCATTTTTAGGTTGTCTTCCACAAGTTTACATGGACTCAACCTTTTCCTTGGTTATGAGAGTTGCTGCCAAATCAACAGAGAGGAGACTTGACACCACAAATTCACACCAACATGGCCTGAAATGTACAGTTAAAAGCTTATGAGGTGGGCAGTCCCTGCCATGGACTTGCCATGGACTTGCCATGGACCAGCCAAGACCCTGTCAGGGAAAAGTAGGGAAGTTTTTAAGAGGCTGCACAAATATGGGCTGCATATCTTTTCGCCAGACACCCCCTGCTGTCTGCTCTTCATCATGGTTGGAGCAGAGAGTTAGTTAGAGACGGTCAATCAGGGGCCGAAAGAGCACAAACTGATATAAAACTTACTCTCCTGTATATTAAAAGGTTGATAGGAAAAGTGGCACTGGCAGAATGACAATCATGGATTTACATCACTATTCAACACCTTTGTGAGAAAATAATGAAATATATACCTAGGGCTGGGTGATATGGCCTAGAAATAAAATCCCTGATTTTTTTCCGCAACACTCGATTTACGATTAAATCGATTTTTCCCTCCCTAAAAAAAAAAAAAAAAACCTCCCAGTGACATAAAAATGAAACAAATCAAGATTTGCCCTTATGTTGTCTAAATGTTTCCTTCTTGAAATCAAAGTCTGGGTCATAAAAGGTTGATTATGTAGTATAAACATAGGCAGGTTTGTCTACATAAACACTAAAAGGCTGAGGTATTTTTACAGTATTAGCATGAAACTCTCTGATCAGTATTTAATCTACTTAAATAACAAATACAAGCCTATAAAAGTGCTTGTGCAAACCCTACAAGGCCGACCATCATGAAAATTGTATTTTTTTTTCAAAAATTGCAGCTATTTACAATTGGACTAAGGCAAGAAAAAAATCTCGATTTCTTATTTTTTAAATCTTCTTCAGAAAATAATTCAAATTAATCAATTTTTGCCCAGCTCTACATAAACCAGGGCTGTCACATTATCAAAATTCTAAATAATTGTAAAGGAAGGGTCCACAACAGCAGACAATCAACAACAATGATCTCAAACAGCCTACAATTCAAAGTGGTGCTCCGTTGTGATTCCATAAACTCTTATTACAAAAGGAAATTTTTAATTTTAGTTTGATGGTGTAAATTTAGTGAAATAATTATGACAGGCACATCTCTCATTGACTTGTGAAATCTGAGATATGACTGAAGATGAGTAGCTTTATTCTTTTCATATTATCAGAAATTATAATAACAACATGATACTGGGAAAGTGTTGAGCTTCTTGGGTCGGTCTGCTTGTGGATTTAATGTTTTTCTAGCAAAGTCCTGCGATTAAAGGTGCAATATGTGGAGCTGTATTTAGGCTGGTAAGGTTTTTCCATTAAAAACGAAAGGAAAAATCCCTAAGCTCTCACACTTCACTTTCTTTCTCCTTGTTCCTTAGCACTTTTTGCCGCCTTCTCTGTATATATTTTATTTGAAAGACTTGAATCACAAAAGAGTAAATGCACTTATCAACCATTTAAATAGAGGTTCATTTTTATAAGTTATTATGTGTGTGTATGAAATGTGTGTGTGTGTTTTCTGGTCCTCCACTCGGTGTGACCTGCATCTCTTCATTTGGTTTCCGTGGCAACAGGGAGGAAATCACAGAATCTGTGTTTTTCTCTTTTGTGTGTTTCTCCCACACGTGGTCAGTGTGTCTCTGGTTTTGGCTCGCTCTGCCAGAATCCTTATGTGGATGTAATATTAGTTAATTTGTTTTGGCACATAATGAAAGTGGACATTATTTGTGTGATCTAATTGTGTGTGTGGCAGGAGTTGATTATGATTTATATCTTAAACCAGTCCCATACTCAACAGAACTCTCATGCTGTTTCTTTCTTTGCCCTTTATTTTTATTGAGAGCTCAAATTAATTAAGCTTTACTCCATTATTTATCATTAAAACATGTCACTTAGGAAAAGTACAGTAAATAATACTGCCAGTACACCAAACCAAAGATTGAAGGTACACAAATCGAGACACTTGGTCGTATCGTAAGGAAGAACAGAAAAACATAACTGACAGAAGAATGTACATTTATTATGCCATTACTCCTAAGTCCTCTTAAAACACGCAGCATCCTTATCAAACTTGTTACTTTATGTGAGGACATAACGGTAATGTAGAATCTTAACATGGGACACAGGATATTCAGCATCAATGTAGTTTATATTTGTCCTGAATTAATTGTCAAAGCTGAACTGACCAATCACATTTCAGTAGTGCTTGATAAACACAAGACAAAAGTAGCATAGTTGGCTAAAAACAGGTGGAACATAAGGAGGGATCAAATAGTTGTTTCATTTCTCTTGAAAACTGACTAAAATGTTCTTGTCCTTGCACCGGGGGTGGGCAACTGGCGGCACGGGGGCCACGTACGGCCCTCCGCCTCACTAAATGTGGCCCACTGGTCATTTTCTAAAAACAATTGTAAATATGAAGAAAACTCAAATATCTAATCAAAATAATTGTATATAATCTTGATAGATATTTTTATTGGCTTTTTTAAAGGTGCAGTGTGTAGAGTTTGGCATTTTAGCGACATCTAGCGTTCAGATTCTAGAACGAACCTAACCGTAGCCAAAACGTCACGTTGCTGAGCAACGGAATCCTGTGAAGACCAAAAAGGATCCTGAACACGGCACACAATTTATGTTGTGTGTGTTTATACACACAGTTTGAATCCCTAGGACAGAGTAACAACTTTCTATGCATCCACTGCCATCCTCTCCTCTACTTCGCCTGCATTCCAGTAGATTTCCAAACTGGCGGACAGATTCGCGTTTCGTTCTTTTTGTCCCTAAAAACCACCCGTAGACAACGCGGTCGATCAATATGTCGGCCTACACGAAACAGCGGCCCGCAGTAATGTAATATTTTTAATAAAGATTTTTCTAACTAAATGAAAATAAAACAAACGCTTTATGGGGATGATTGTACTCATATTTTGATGGACTTTACATACAAATAGAAACATACATCTCCTATATTCACCGTTTCTGTTTGGTGAAATGCGGTGGATGTATAAAATGCCACATTCTACACACTGCACCTTTAAGATATTTATGACCTAACTTTGCTATTATAGTGTCTCTAAATCTCTCTCATAAAGCACTGGGACATTGTATTAAGTATTACTCAATACTGTATTTAAAAAATGGCAGCAGTAAAATCTTTGAGCCTTAAACATTTGGAAACACTCATCCTTTTATTGATTTGAAAATAGCTTCATCGGCTTAAATCCCATGTATGTTTGCTAAATTTGCTTGAATTCTGTGTCAAGTTTATGTAATTATGCATAGTATAGTATTGTGTTGTAATATATGTATATTAGTACGCTAATTTTAGGATTCATTAATATTCTCTTTAGGTTTTTATCCACATTTTTTTTTCCCATGGAGAATTTCTCAAAATTTGAAACTATGTGGCCCTCAGGCTGGGAAAAATGATTTTGTGTGGCTCCCTTGGTAAAAAAAAAATTGCCCACCCCTACCTTGCACTCTATAAATTTGCTAGATGTCATTTTGATTGAAAAGTTTCTTTTTTCAGCTCTAGATTTCTGATTCAACATGGAGCAAAGCCTCTCTTAGTTTTATGAGCTGCATTTTCTTCGACTTCCAAACTAAGAAAGACATTAGCAACAATTTATCTGTTGTTAAAATTGTCTTCCTGCCTCTTCATTCAGCAACATTTAAGGTTTTACTCTTCAGATTCCTAAATCAGGATGAAGACATGCAGGTCAACCAGTCGGTTGACTTGCCCGTTAAGGGTTATGAGGGTTATCTTTTCCATTAAGGGCATGAATGGAATTCTTTTACTTTCTGAAACATTTTTTTAATGAAAATGTCACAGAAAGTAGAATTTGTTAAAGTCACCTTTCACTGGGGTGCTGGTTTAGTGGAGTAGTTAGCAACCATCATGTCCTATGCACATGCTTCTACTGGCCCGGGTTCAAATCAAGCCTGTGGCCGCTTTGCAGAGTTTGTTCCCCTACTCTATCACCCCTTTCACAAGCCTATCCCAAATGCCCAAAAATCATTAGATTAAGAATCACCTTTAATTTAGTCAATAAATATATTTCTTCATGTGTACCCTTCTAGCTAGCTTTGAGTAGTTGCGTGAGAGTGTGTGTGCTTGTTTGTGAGCATAAGGGAGAAAGAGTTAGCCTCTGTGCATAAAACTGTAGAATTGTAATGAAACAGTGTAACAATATCAAAGCTCTATATGATATATAGCTGTGAGTTGTGACCATTGTTTTCAAACAGTGCTCAGTAGACTGGCAACTCAACCGAGCGGTTCGCCATTACAGTTGTTGGCTAGTGAGTGTTAGGCAGCCACTGGTGCTGTAAGGAGGTGGAGAGATGTTGTGATGCTGCAATGTGTTGTATTACAAGGAAAATACATATTTATAACACTTTAAGGCACATAGGCTCAGATAAGCATAATCGGGGCTCGCTGAATTGAATTAAAGTTGGCTTTTTTTTCACCTTATACATGGTATGGTCCAAGCAACAAAATGAACAGTCACTACAACAAACATAAAAATTCAGACTGGATGAATGGTCCTTAGTTACAGGACCAAACATGGGATCATATCGTGAGTTCTATTCACATTGAAACTAGGAAGAGGAATGTAGAAATTACATCACATCCTTGCAAGATGTGTTCCAGGTACAAGCCAGTATAGTCAAGATAAATGACTTCAAAATCCGAAATTCCTACCAGTGTCGTTATCTAATTTCCAACTCAGACTATCTTAGTTCCAAAATATTCTAATGCACTGATAGAGTCTGGGGGTAAATGATTCTATATTGTGGCTAACTTCTGTACCAGATATTGGCCCTTCTTGCGGGTAAAAGTCCACATGCATGTGCTGATTATGTGCCTCTGATTTAGGAGCTATATACCAGTATAACACGTCTCAATGTGTACACTGCTTGAGTTGTATGATACCAACCATCTGCTTTACATCTGTGCAGTAGAGCAAGAAGGGATGGCTTAAGAACAGAGAACAGCCCTGGTGTGAGGCAGACAGTTGCATTACCTTTTAGAAACATTTTTTTGTACTTTTGATCAACATTAAATATCAGTAATAATTTAAGCTTTAATATCCTGTTATAGAGCCCACCATGGTGGGTTTGCTAGTTATCCGACTTTTCTTTCTGTGCTTCTCAAAAATAATTTATTTTTGACCTGTTTATCTCATATTAAGCAGCTAAAATGTTGGTTAAATATTCCAAATGATCTCTTGTCTACTGTGTCGACACTGGGTCACATCTGTTTTCCTAAGGGGTGAAAAAGTGAATCACTGGAGGAAGGGATCATGGGAGCAGCTGCATGGGGGTTCAGGCGCCCAACAATGTCACGCAGAATGTTCATATCAGGGGATTTAATTGAGTTGAACTGTTTTGTCCCTGCATGAACCCCCCCTATTCATTTTTCATACCATTCTCTCCCAACAACGCTCACCACGCGCTCTCTATCATATCAGCTCAGACGTATCCCACTCTCATTTGCACCTCGTTTTAAGTCGCTAACAGTTTCTGGCAAGTGCTTCAGAGAGATCCTCAGTCTCAGGCTCACCCCTCTTGTCGAAAAACGTTACTCAATAGCTCAGTCGTCTCCTTTGTAAGGCCTCTGGATACAATTAATATTAAAAGAGAAGAGTTTTAAAAGGGTTGCAAACATCAGCGAGACTTCAAAGTCTCTTTTGTCACTCTCTGGGTCTCTCTTTGCATTAAGTTTTCTGCTGCATGAAGTTTTTTTTTTCACTTTTTTGTGATAACTGAAAGGAGAAGTTGGTGTTTTGCAACCAAAATAACTAGGGTTTGTTATTTTTTTTAAAGGGACTGTGAGGAGTTTCTAAGTAATTACTAAAGTCTCACTTTTAGATATATGCCTGATCGAAATACACACTTTAAGATGAGTTTTATAGCATCAAAATAGGTTATCTATAGATGCTATTCCTTAGCTTCGCGGCCGGGTAGGACAGGGCTGGACTGGCCTGGATACTCAACTTCGGGATCAAACTATTAAAACTAGAGCAAATTTATTTTATTCGGACACGTCTTAGAGCACCGGGCTGTAAGTAGTGAGATATAGCCGTCAACAAAACTACAATACTAAGTTTTCCAAAAATTGCTTGTTGTCACACATCAAAAACTACCGCTATGTAACTAGAAAGAGATACATTACCTCGTCGCTTTGCATCCTGTAAGTTGTTGAAAAAAGAAGTTGTAAAGCAATGCAGAGTTCTGAGGAAGGTCCGGGCTGCATGTATTAGCATCACAACAAACGCACGCTTTGGCTTGGGTCACGTCTTTTGGTGCGTTCCAGTTGTAGTCAGAAGTAGGAATTTCTAGGTTCCGAGTAGGAAACCGCAACTGGAACGTTCCCCGAAGTCGGAATTTCCTACTGGGAACTCGGTGAAACCTCGCCACCCCCAAGCTAACAAGAGCTAACAATAGCCTGGTAGATCGGCATGATTTTTTCTGACTTCAACTGGAACGCCGATAAGTCGGAGATGATGTCACTCCCAGTTCCGAGGTTACTGGAACGCAGCATTACGACAGGCTCAACATATGAATACAGTCAGATAAATGATAAAAATGTCCTTGAATGCCATCAGATTCCAAAATCACCTAAATGATTCAAATGAGGTACAAAAATATTTTTCAAATTTTGTGCGTTTTCTTTTCTTTTTTTTTTTTTTTTTTAGGATTTCAGTCGAAAGTGAAATAAACGTTTCAGCTCCAAAAAATAGAATTTTCTAACCATAATTATTTTTTCCAGGCATTAAAGAGCTGCATATGTAAGAACTTCATCTTTGGATAGATATGATTATGTTTTTCTTTTATTTTTTAACTTAGGGCTAGTTCAAAAACTCAAATATTCAAGGAAATGTCATTTCATTAAAGTAAATTAATTCAGCCATGTAATGTATTTTGAGTTCAGGTTATTCAGTTCTATTTTTATTTCAGTTAAGGAAATTAATTTCACTATACCTCTTTTTAAGGTCCTATTTTTAAATTCTTAATTTAACTAAATTAAATGAATTCAAATAACAAGGTTCAATTGAAAAATGTGGCTTTAAGGGGAATATATAATATAATAAAGTTGGGTCAAGGAAGCTCAAAAATGAATATGTGAAATCAGAATAAAAACAAAAGTGGGTTCAAGAAATTAATTATTTTGTGCTTATCGTTCCGTTAAAAGAAATACAAATCGAGCAAGCAAATGCAAGAAAAATGTTTTTATTGACCACAAATTGACATTGAAGCTACAGGGATTATGTTTGTATCTGCAGCTCTCTGTTTAATTTATGGATGTGGATTCAAGGATAAGTGTCAAGGAAGTTCAGCAGCTCTCAGTCAGTAAAATATCAACTCAAATGGCATTTTCAGCGTGAAACAAGCCACTGCAGCAACAAAAAACAAAGTCTGTTTTCCATCCTCGGGCTAGTTTGAGTCTCCTCAGGCTGATTGGATGTAAATGACTTTGACCTTGAGTCACATGAGAGCTTTCATATTCTCTGCAGCAGTATATGCAGCCGTGCACTTACACATGGACCAATCAGCGACACGTTCACCTATGAAAGGGGTCATTAGAAGGGGGGCGTGTCCACTCACTGTCACCAGCCTGTAGAGGACAAGTGCTGCAACAATGATGGACAAATAGCAAAGGGGCGGACCAGTTGTTATGGTGACAGCGTTAGATATGGAGCAGGCTAGATGGAGAGCAATCATGTATCATTTAAATTACTTTATATGTGTGTGAAAGGGTGAAAAGGGTGGGTGCAAAGAAAGAGGGGGGTTTTACTGTATATGTGCTGCTCACCAAGCAGCTCATTAAAGCCTTCCCTAAAGCGTTTCTCTTATTTGATTCATTCTGTGAAATCTTATTATTCTCCAAAAAGATCACATATAAATATCTAGAGAAACATAACATTAATATGACTATACATTATTAAATATCAGTATCTGCCTATTCAGCGTGTCATGGAGCAACCTGTTGCTCCAGGAAACAGAGCTCTATTGCTTAATGGCGAGAACCAGTTGATCTTTTTAATAACATTTTTTATAGTCTGTCAAAGGAAGGCTCAGTGGCCACTTATCAGCTTGGTTTTGATCTTGAGTAGCTTGTCAAGGTTCAATATATATATTTTTTTAGTACTTAAGTACCAACATTTATGACATGAATTATGACCCTTTTCCACTAGCACGCCTTGGCCCTACTCTACTCGGCCCTACTCGATTTGCAGCGTGTTTCCACTAGCCTGGTACCTCCTAAAACAAGCTAGTTTCAGTACCTACTCCGCTCTGGTTCCAAGCGAGCTGAGTCGATACGAAAAGATGACGTCACCGACTGCTGGCTACTGATTGGTCAAACAATGTCGTCATCGATGATTCATGAGCGCGACGACCTAGCATGCTAGCGGTAGCTACCGTTAGCTTACCCTCATACATCTTTTCTTTGCAGCTCGATTGCTGTCGTCCTCGGCTTCATTCTGTTGTATAGCTTCCAAAACTCTCCTGTGCTTCTCAAGGGGTATTTCTTCTTACCACCTGCAGCCTTCTTCTGCTTACTCAGTTTGTGACAAAAAGCCACAGATTGTTGTGTCGCGCTCAAAATGACGTCACTGCAGTGCCGCTCACCCTGTTGGGCAGGCGACTGGGGCTAATGGAAAAGCAGCACAAGGCGAGTAGGGTAGAGCTGGGTAGAGTCAAGTAGAGTAGGGCTAATGGAAAAGGGCCATTAATGTCATATTTTTGAAAATCGTCATTATCATCAATTCTTATTAAGGTGCCATCAACATGGAGAGGTATTTAGATATATCTGCACAGGTATTTATCCTGTAGGTGTTTTGTCCACACAGTCATGTCATTGGGTGGGTGAAAACGCACATTTCTGAAAATGGGTAGCAGTAGGGGTAAATCTCAAAACAGTGACCTTGCATTTTTGTGTGGACAAGAATTTTTTTTTTCAGCTGAGATAGGGACTTCAAAAGGCATAAATAATGGGTGGATGGAAAGTTTATTCTCTTCTAATTTGACAGCTTCTCTAATAATGAAGGAGAAGTTTGAGGCCATGTTATCTTGTGAGGGAAGTACCATCTCATTAAGACACCATTCAAATGCATGAAAATGTCTTTTTTCCAGTGGAGTTAAGGCACAACCCCAGAGATGTACAGGACCTCCAGTGGCTGGAAGCTGGCTGGAAGTTGGCAGGCAGCTAGCTGAGAGGGGAAAATTGAAATGGCTGGATCTGTATCGCCATAACTGTTAAGTCTCTGTACACAGCAAATGTAGACTGCTAATGTGGTAGGCCTATAATGAATCGATAGGAGAGTTTTTTTCAGTTAAGAACTTGGACTGTGCATTTTCTCTTTATTGCAGTATGGGTCTTTGCAGCTTAGATTATCATGGTTATTGAGGAAATATACATTTTTGGTCATATTACTGCATACACATACCTAGAGAAAGAGACCATTGCCATAATGGCACAAATACAGCTTTTTTTCTAATAAAACCTCAGACTTTTGAAATAGTTTGCGTTGCGTCAGCAGTGCAGATTTGTTTTGCAGAGTGGTGTGTGGCTAATGCTAATGTTGGCAGTGCCTGCATGGCTAGTCTCTGGTCTCTTATTTACTTAAACATCCATATTTCTGTCTTGAATGCTGTTCCTTGATGCTTTGGTTGACTTTTCATTTGAGACTATAACCTGGCGTAAGATCTTTTTTAGTTTTTAGATCAAATTATAATTAAACCAAGCTCTTCTATGAAACACTATGCTCTCTGCTCAACTCATAGTATTCATTCAATCTCTCAGTTATAGGGCATCTGGGCAGTAGCCATGAAACAAAGCTACTGTACTGTGTTGCTAGTATTGGCTAGCAGCTTTCCACCTTTGACAAAGGATTTGACAAGGATTTTGCACCTGTATTTATACAAAATTTGGAAGACTTCACTTACTCACCTGAAGTATGGCAGACTCGGTTTGGTGTTGAAGTTTAATTTTTAATTTGTCACATGATGTGTTGTATAACCACCCACCACTAGTTGGGGCTGTGGTCTTTTTGCTTTATATCTGGTAACCTGCTGGTTTCTAGCTTTAGTGTTGTTCATCCATCAGAGCACTGGAGGCTGGCAGTGCTTGTAGTGCTAATGTTAGCTGCTATCTTTTGATATTGTAAGTGAACGCTACATTAGCTTTCTTGCTTTGGTTGGATTTGGCTGAACTAAAGCCCCAGTCACACACTCCTGTTTTTCATGGCGATTGTGCACGATTGTCATAATCCTGATAAAACATGCTTTGGTCGTGGTGCATGCGCTACTTGGTCTGGATCAGCGTTGCATAGTCATGGATGAACGGCGGGGAATGTGGAAGAGTCCCGACAGTTTTGAACTGTTCAAAACTGTCGTGGAGAATCGCCGCTCTCAGTATAGCGGGGTGGAAGCCTAATGCAGTCCTCAGGTGAACGGTATTAGCGTGGCATGTACGGAGTTCAGTTGAGCTGATCGTGGCCCAATCGTGGCTCAATCCTGAAAGCTTTATGAGGACGACTGACAAGGATGCATCCGTTTGTGCCCTGACTGTGTCCCATTCAAGACGGCGCAAGCGACGGGGCTCAGTCGGGGCTTACGTGACGCGAACTGAGCTCGAGCGGGGCTGACGTCCTGTCAGCGGGATGGAGTCCTTGTCATATCGCTGTATTAACCTAACTGGAGCGGGATGAACGCCCCCTGAAGCGCTGTAGCAGCGCCACTGACGGTGTATTTACAGGGTGTGTCCAGGGGTGAGACAGTCATTTAATCCCGTATCATAGCGATCACACCAGCCTCCTCAATCGTGCACAGTCGCTATGAGAAATAGGAATGTGTGACTTAGGCATAAGCCTCAATTCACTGCTTTTTGGTTTGCTTGCCTTGTTTGGTTCTTGTTTGGTTCTTGTGTGGTTCAGATGGCATTCACCCCCACTGCAAACTGAACTCTGGTTCTTATGGAAACAAATCAGGTTCTTTGGTTTGCACCAAAGTTTCTGTTAGCTTTCACATCACCCAAAATGAGCCAGATTTTCCAAAAAAAACAGAATTCACTTGGTCTGGACTGAATATGTTAGGTGTGAAAGTGACCTTTAATCAACTTGTAGATCTGCGTTGTTGCCGGTCATCCCGTACATCTTTGATTTGTTGAGTTCATTCTTTACACCTATCATATACCAACCGTGGTGGCACTGTATGTTTCTTTATAGGGATCCAATAAGAAAAAGAAAACATCCTGGGACTCGCATCAATGTCAAGTTCACACGTTTACAGAATCACTTAAGGGTGAATGGTCTGCATCTTTATGAGACTAAGTGTGCAGCAAATAGCCCATTCACCTTGGTTAGTCCTCTGACAGCAGCCACACGTCCCCGTTAGCACTCATCATCACCATCAAACATGCACACACTCAGTGCTAAACACGACATGCCTCACGCCAAGAGGTGTGACCAGAATACAGAGGGACAGTCGTATGCTTTGATGATAGTGGAAGCAATAAGCCCGACAAACACAGATTATGGTACGCTGAATGAATCTGTGTTAAGCTCTTTTATCATGATCTGTTCTTATTCAGTTTCATGCAGTGAAATAAATTGAAACAGAGGCAGAAGCGGGTTTATGAAGACAAAGGTGGTGCGTGGTTGGCCTGTAGATGAAATTCCAAAAATAAATTGAGGTGCTGAGCCAGAGTGATAAAAGAAATGAAGAGATAAAAGTTGATGTCCTGTGGCAGGAACTAAAGGGACTGGAGCAGATAAGAGCTGCTGTGAGAAATTAATTTGACCCAACATGTTTCTAATACAGGGGGACAACAATTTATGAAATGAAATTCTGTCTGTGTCCGTGTTTCTTTTGAAATAGAGGCTTCAATCTGCCTTGTAAATACACTGTTATTAGAGGGGAGACATGGTCATGACAGATAAGAGATACAGACCACAATTTAAATCTCTATGAACACTTTTATTGCTATTACTTTTATTTATTTTCGAAATTTTCAAGTGCTGGTAAATGCAACAACATAAATTCATGTTCTAGATACCCCAAACTGGATAACCCTTTATATTTATTATTTAATATTAGAATAACAGATAAATGCTCATATATGGTCAAAATTGTACAAAAATTTGCAACATTTTCCTTATTTTTTTTCATAAAATATTGAAAACAGTGATTACAAAAGTGGTAGCTTAGACCCCCTAGAGCAAGGGTGGGCAACTATCAATGCCAACAGGGCCACATTCCTGTTTTTTTCTGTGGCCGAGGGTCGCACTGTTACATATTGTTGACACTCTCAATAAGAAAATGATACAAATAAACAAAAAATAGCTTAACAAAGGATTATACCAACACTTATATATCCTAACTAAAACTAATTTAAGCTTCTTTTTAATGCTTACCAGTTTTTAAAGCTCAAAATTATTACCATTACCATAGTTTCCAAATGTGTTTTTTCTTTATCAATAAATTATATTTTAATATCTCATAAAATATTTTTAGAGATACAATCATAGCAAAGTAAGAACTTTAATTACTTCTAAAAACACAAAGCACGTACCAGCAATTTAAGGTTGGTAAAAATATTTTATCACCTATCCTAATTTATGCATTACTGGTTACTCATGATGAATCATGTTCAGCAGCTGTTGTTTTGTTTCTTCATATTTCCACATTGTTTGGGGTTTTTTTTGGCAAATGACTGGTGGGCCACATTGAGTGACGTGAAGGGCCACATATGGCCCCTGGGCTGCCAGCTGCCCACCCCTGCCCGAGGGTTTGCAAGACACCAAAGCGGACTAATGTTACGGCCACACCGGACGCGAATTGGCATATTTAAACGTGCCTGTGACGCACCGCGCGTAACGCCCGAGGCTGGACGCTGGACCATTTTGACAAGCTGAGAGGCGACACGCGTCACTTCGCAGGCGGAGTAGAGGGCCAGAGCCAGTCGGACTCAGTGATGACCCGTGCAGTCAAATCCAACTGGAAACGAATATTTACAGAACTTACCTTCAAAGGCGGTCTCCTCTTTCACCCAAGCCTCCTTTTTGTTCCGGTCTCTGTAGAGTACAAGCGTCAAATCATATAGCTCTGGATGATAGCAAACAGCACAGATCAACCTCTCCTCCGTCTTTCAGCGGGGTTTGAGCCGGAGCAGATGGCTGGAGCGACACATGTCATCAAATCAATGACATCGGGGGGGAATGTCATCACTGATTGGCTGCCGCGGCACAGCGTCACGCGAATTTGCCTCGAAAGTTCAATATTTTCAACTGGAGCGTAGAGGCGTTTGACGCCCCAAATGCGCCGGACGCTCTATACGCGCCGCGCCAGACGTTACCAATGCGCCGCTCATGGCGAATCTGCGTCCAAACGCGTCGTTGCATTGACTTTGTATGTAATCTCAACGCGCGACTTTGCGAATTCACGTGCAGTGTGGCCGTAGCATAAAAAGATAAAAATTTATAAAAATTATCCTATCAGGAGTACAGAAACATGATGTCATATTTTTAAATTTCACACCAGCTCTTTTTATTTTTTATTTTTTACTTTCAGTGGCTTGAAATGTAATCCTATTTACCAAGCATGACTGGTGATTTAGACTGGACACGTGAAGGTCTTGAAACAGCTGTGGCACAGATTGTTATTGCTTTGGCATTGCTTACCTTTTTTGTTGTGAGGCACGTGCCCTTTTGGGCCAGAACTGGAAAGTTAAACAGTAAAGATTCACATTTTACTTGTTTCAGCTTATATTAATGGAGACGTCGATAGATTATTACCTAAAGAGGAAAACACAGTTTGATTTTTCTTTCTGGTTGTTCTTTTCAAAATAAAAGCCTTGTGTGGCATTTATTACAGGATGCTTTTATTTTGAAGTTTAACCGGCTCATTTGTCAGATCAATCAAAACTCATGTCAGGTGTTTCTGTGGTTATTTCTGAAGAGAGGGAGGGCTTTGACATCAATCAGTCAATCAATCAATCAAACTTTATTTGTACAGCACTTTTCATACAGGACTTGGAATACAAAGTGCTTTACATGAGAAAAAGATAAAATAACAATAAGTGGAATAAAAAGCAGAAAATTGCATAAGTGCGTAAAATGAAAACATAAAACCCCCCGCCAAAACCACATTCAATATACACACTCACTTACTCAAACACACAATGACATAAAAAGGAAATTGTGACAAAAAAACAGAAATAGAGGAAATCTTGAATTAAAAATGAGGAAACACAGGAGCTAAAACTAAAATAATACTTAAAAATACTGGAAAATGCTAGAGGGTAAGATAAATTAATGTGTAAATACACAAATAAATAAAATAATATAACAGTATAGAATAAAAGTTGGATAAATAATATGGTAAAATGAGAAAATGTAACATCAGGTGCATAATAAAATCAGCTAAAATAGGATAATAAAAGGAAAAGCATTTAACAAAGAATAAAATTCCAAATAAAAAACTGTACTGAAATGTAGTAATAAAACAAAATAAAAGGGTTAAAATAAGTTAAAATATAACGTAAAATAATAATAAATACAATCAGCTAAAAGCCAGATTAAAAAGGTATACATTTTTAAATCGTAATATGGTAAAATGAGATAACTTGCACTGAAGTAAGATAGTGGAAAGAAAATCAATAAACAGATAATACAATTCCAAACAATAAATCTGAACTTAATATATTAATAAAAATATTAACGGGGTTAAAATGAATATTTTAATAAGATTAAATAATACTAATGATAATAATCACAATCATAATAACAATAATAAATATAATCAGCTAAAAGCTAGACTAAAAAGGTGGATCTTGAGTTTTCTTTTAAAAATATGAACAGTAGGGGCTGCTCTCAGGTCTTCAGGTGGACTGATCCACAGACGGGGGCCGTAAAGGCAAAAAGAAGCTTCACCGTATGTTTTAGTTCTTACTCTGGGAACAGTTAAAAGACCCCTACCTGAGGACCTGAGGGCTCTACAGGGTTCATATGGTAAAAGAAAATTGGATAAATATGCAGGAACAAGACCGTTAAGAGATTTAAAAACTAATAAAATGACCTTAAAATCAATTCAGAACCTCCGCCAGCGCCGCAGTCCTCACCCATATTGTGATTTTGACCATAAATATTAGTCCTACCTTTATTTCATCTAAATATTTAGATTCCTTGACCATGAAAACATACCATTAGCAACTGGATTCATAATGACATCTATTTTAGTTCAGTAGTTTTTCACAAAAATCACATTTTTCACCATGGTGGCCAGACGCTGATCCAGATCAACACCAAAATCGAATCAGTTCTTCCTTTTTCCATGCTTAACATTTCCTGAAAATTTCATCAAAATCCATCCAGCACTTTTTGAGCTATTTTGTCCACAGATGGACGGACGGACAGACAGACGGATGGACAAACAAACTCTCCCGAAAACATAACCTCTTTGGCGGAGGTAAAGATACAGGCAGCCAATGCAGAGACTTTAAAATCGTTGTAATGTGGGCTCAAGGAGAATCAGTCAACATAAGCTACAATGCCACAGCCAACAAATCCAGTCAAAAAACTTATAAAGTAAATGAACTCACAATATTGACATCAGCACTGTTGCCATTCCCTATATCCAATCAGAAATAAACTGGCATACTACTAAAACTTGACACATTTCCCAGCCTTACTGCCAAGTTTGAGAAACCTCAGACTCTGCTTTCACACATATGCCAGAGAAGATAAATGCAGTGCTGCCAACTTTGTATAGAATTGGAAACGAATTCAAATTAGGGACTTAAAGAGCAGACAAGGACAGAGAATGAAAGAATGGTAAGCGAGCTGAGGACGCTTCCTTTGACTGCAGAGGAATAAGAGAGAAAGGCGAGGGATAAATACAGGCGTGAAAAGAGCAGAGGAGATACAATAAGCCAGGAATGATTTGTAGACCTCGTCTGAGCTTGTTTGTGTTGATAATGGCCTTCTCTTCTATTGCCGGGATAAATTTGAGTTCTCATTCTGGTCTCTCCTCAGCCCCTGCTGCTCTGCATGAATTTTAATTCACAGTGTTCAGAGAGATTGTGGCCCACTGTGGAGACGTTTTACAGGGGGACGATCACACGCTAACAACATGCCATTGACACATTATATTAAATTGAGTTTATTTTCATTTCGAACATGCATGCAAAGAACAACAAAAAAAATAGGGAAATGCCAATCACATACACGAAAAAAAAAAGGATTGTAGCAACCACACGCTCGAAAAGGAGCAGAAGTAAAATACTTTTTTTAGTTCCTACCCCTTATTACTGTTCCTCATAGTCTTATAAGAAAATAAATTCCTCTATTAATGCAAATACATTATACAAATGTATATTACGAAACATATAATCTATATAAATATGCTAAACTACCTATACAAAACCAAAAAAAAAAATAATCAATATACATATACATACGCATACGTACAAAGATATATTAATATGGATATACATATATACGCATACACACATATACACACACATCCTTCCTACATATATATACACATATATACACAGACATATATATACATAATATAGGCTGTGTGGTTATTTCTGGACTGCAATCAAGTTTTTCTAAGATGTAGAAAAAGATGGTATTGTTCATGTCCAGTTAGTGTAAGAGTTTATTTAAAAAAAAGAAATATACCAGGCCTGATGAGCACTAAACGTATCATTAACCTTTTCATGCATGATGTCCGCTACAGTAGACAGATATTTGAAATAAATTTTATACCCTTTAGGTTGCAGTACAATGCCCAACTGTCAGGTGGGGAACTCCAGAACACGTGTCTCAAGTTTCATAAAAACATTAACTTCACATTATTTTTAATGTGGCTAATATTAAATGATGCAGTTTCTGAATTATTTACCATATTCAGAAATTGCATCATAAATCCAAAACAGCCGACGAAGGGAAAATTTGTCATTACACCAGTATTAAGATTTTACATAATTTTGTATATTTTATTTTAAATTACACATACAGACACATACACACACTTCAGACTTTTCTTTTACTTTTATTACTTTTAAAAGTGTGTCAAAGATGTTTGTGGATCTATATTTAATTCCACTAACTTACTAATTATACTAATGATGCATGGTGAAGTAGACGGATGCATAACTCCTTGAAAATATAACTGAAAAAATGAACATGATTTTTTACTCGTTTGAAAGTAAAAACATTGAAAAATCTATTCCTAAGGGATTTAATAATTCATGCATGAAAGGGTTAATATATGAATATTGACTACTGAAATATTAAGTCTAAGTAAGGTACATAATTTCATTCATGTATGTTAAGCAAAAAGCTTTATTCATTTGAGTCAGGCAAACCAAAATTTATGGTACTAATCTGATAGCACTGCAAAATCAATCAATCGATAAAAAAATAGAAGCCCCATAAACCCTAAAACTGACATTATATTGTGTTAAATTGTCCATGAAATGAGGGAAAATGCTTGGAAATGTTCAAATTTGCAGAAATTAGTTGGCAACAGTTGAAAAGTGGTTGAAAACTGAGGAGCAAGAGTTTTATTTACTTCTTGTCTGTTGCTACAAATGTAGCAAATCATTTTTGCGGTTTGGACGGCTCTCTCTTTTGGAAAATAAGGCAGAAGATAAAAAAAAGTTAAAGATCTTTTTATATTGACAAATTGAGATTTTGTCATCTTGAAACTGATGGTATTTGGGGAAAAGATAATTCTGTCAACCTCACTATGCAGAATTTTTGCCAATGTTTTTGTACAATCATGCAAAAGAAAAGTTATTTGATTTAAAATATGTATACTTGGGTAAAGTTAAAGTAGTGACCCAGGGATCAAGTTAAGTCAAAGTGAAAGGTTCTTTATTCAAAGAGCTCATGTTATTTTTTTATTTATATATATATATATATATATATATATATATATATATATATATATTTTTTTTTTCCACCTTTTAGTGTGATATAGCACTTCTATCAATACAAAAAGTCTGGCATGGACTTCTCCTTTTAGCCTTCTTTATAACACCAGTAGCTGCCAAAGCATCCTTCTCTTCCTACAGTTTTTTGGCTTCATTGCAGTTTTATTCTAGAGAGTCCAAAATTAAATAATGGTAAACAGCTAAGGCATTTCCTGAGGATCAATACACTCTTTGTTCTTGATTTATTAGCTATTTATTGGTTTGGCCGAGAGTTCCCTGGTGGTGGTTTTTGCATACCAAAACCAAAATACCCAGGTATGACTTTTGGTCCATATTTCTAAGCCTGGTCATGTTTGTCTACACAGAAAAGTGGTAACTACATTGGCTAAAATGAAGTCAAATTTGTGAACATGCTTGTTTTGGCTTCCAAAATAAGCATAAGAAGAACATTTTAGTAAATCTGAAAATTGCTTTTTACCACAAACTCTACCTTTAAGTGACACTTGTGGAGATGATGATCCCACCTGTACGCCATTATATTGTTTTAGTTACCAACAGATGCCATAATCTCTCATCATAAAAACTGTAGTGCAGATGTTTGTTTTTCTAATACATGTACTCAGACCAAACAGGGTAGCTTTATTCAGCTATTTTTGCTTTTAATGTACAGTAAACAAATACAGTGATGTTTACACTTTGCAGTGTTAATATAGCATTAAAAGTGTTGTCAGTGACGTGGGAGAAAACGAGTGGAGAGGTTGTTGATAAATGAATTCTCCTCTCACCTCACTCCACCCCCTGCACCCACCTACTAACTACTCGTCAGATCGACGGCTGTTACTGTTATGTGAATCACCACAAAGCTAATGTTGCTAACCTATCCAGCAGAAAGACGGCGACATCCGCGTCTGTTTTCAGGTCTTTCAATTTGCGGAGTTCCCTCCACTGTCGGAAAGCAACACCAATGTTGACCCGGGTCTTCACTCTTTCATGGTCATAGCCCTTCTTTTTCACTTTTCACTCCTCTGACCTTTTTCTTTTGGGCTGTTTTTCAACCACTGCTACTGAACATATTGTATCTCTCTCTTACACTAACTGCACACGCTACGCAACCTACGACTCCCCCTCCCCCCTCTGTCTGATCTGCGCACGAGTATGATCGCCCCCTGGATGTGGAGGGGGTGTGCCCTGCTTTGGTGGCTCGGCCTGAGCCGCAGTATTTACCTGCTGAAATTCAGAGCCAAGGCTGTGTAATGAAACCGGGCTTTTTTTTTCAACATGCTGTCAGTGGTGACATCTTGTAGATGGAGAGGAGAAATACAGTGATTTTGACAAATAGTGCATTAGATTAGAAGATTAGAAGATCACTGACTACACCTTTAAGACTCAAGTTATTACAAAAGATGCTATGATGGAGTCAGCAATTGTTCTTCATGAAAGCTGAAGTACCATCTCTACAAAAAAGAGTGAAAGCAACACTTAGTGGTGTGAATCCATGTAGAAAGTTAAGAAGTGTTCATATTAACTCTGACAGTGTTCGTTTGTTGATGCAGATTTTATTGTGTAGTTGTCACTTTATCCCTCTGAGTGTTCATTCAAGTACTAAATACAAAGTTATTTGAAATATCTAAATCAATGGTGAGTTCCTCAGTGCATAAGAACCAACACATAAGGTATCACAAGGGAAATCGTAGCCTAGAAAACATGGTCATTAATCCTCTGTTGAGTTTTATTGATGTGTTTGTTCGGTGTTTACCCGCTGATCCATCATGTTGCACCCGCAGATGGCAGATATGGAGCAAACATAATGTTACGACACAAAAGAAAGCAAGATGAAACAGGTTGGAGAAAGAAAGACCGAGCATGAAGGAACTCTATCTCTTTCTGTCGGGATCCCAACAGGGAGAAATTAGTCATTCCTTTGAATCCCCCTCTACTATCTACTCCAGCAGTCATTACTCTGAGCTGGAGTTGTTGCACGGTGACTCTGGGCTCCATTAATCAGCCTGGGAGCTGATCTATGAACTGCACTCCTCTCACAGAGGCCCCAGCCGGCGTTCAGGTTGGTGAGCAGAATGAGGAAGGAATAAGTTTAGCAAGCGGAAGAGTCCAATCAGCTGCTGCCTCAGGATTCACAGTCAGAGCAGGGATGGACTAATGGAGCCCTGGGGACGAGAGTTTTTCCTAATAAGCCCGCTGCAGCGTCACGCAGTTTGAGGAGGGTTTTTTTAATCCAAAGTGTGGTGACATTTTAAACTTTCATGCATCAAGGATTACTCAAGAGAAACTCCAGGGGGCACAATGTCAAAATACACAAACAAAACGGACCACATCTGGCTGTGATGAGGGACTCTTATTCAAGACATTTAACCCAGACAGGCTAAATACAGCATGGATCTGCTCTTCATTAAGCCTGCCATCACTCTTGGAAAACACACTTTGCGTCCCCCTTTATGAAGAGCCAAAGCTAACTGAAACTTAAACCACGTCACAAATACAGTATACACCTTAAACAGTTAGAAGTTTATTAACCAAACAATATTATTTCCTGGTGTTTAGTTTGTTTTCTTTTTCAAACATATTTCATTTATTTTTTTGATATCGAGGGATTTATTGGTGACATTTGGAATTTGAAACTTATATTTCTGATTTAAATGACACTTTCCAAGTCTGTACTTTCTAAAATTCACTGCTGTGCTCCCTGCTTCTTGCTGCCAACTGCAGATGGATTATAAAGTAGTCTGCAGTCAGTTGGGGAACTGTGTTTCTGTGACAGTGGTGAGCAACACTGGGGCTCCACAGGGGACGGTTCTGGCTCCTTCCTGTTAAGTCTGTACACTGCAGACTTCAAGTGCAGATCAGAGTCCTGCCACATTCAGAAGTACTCTGATGTCACAACTTTTGTGAATGGGCAGGGAGAGGAGTGAAGGGACCTGGTGAAGGCCTGCAGTGACTTGAGTACTAAGAACTGCCCCTTGCTGAATACCTCCAAGACCAAGGAGATGGTCATTGACTTAAGGAGAGCCCAGCCCAAGTCGTTGTCCAACGAATTCACTCTGCTGAATTCTTAACAGCCCAATCAGGGAAGAGGGCGGGAGCAGCAAAACCGGATGACAACTGGAAGTTGAGAACCGGAAGTTGAGAACGGACATGCCGATTGGCTTATTGTCCTCATGGCTACCCAGTGAAATTTGGTGAAATCTGCCCTCCTCAGAAGTTTACTTGTAGAGATTGTCTTTGACGAGGTTCATGTCACATATAAGTGTTAAATGAATCATCTGTGTGGTACGATTTAGTGTAAGACGATAGTATAAGGCCGTTAGCTGCTAGCGGCTCACGTCTAATGGTCATTAACTGTTGTTAGCTGTTAGCGGCTAAGTTAGCAGCTAGTGGCTAACGGCCATGAACAGTTTTTAACTGTTGATAGCCATTAGCCGCTACATTAGCAACTATGTATGCTACATTATAGGAGGCAACCATGCTTGATGTGGATTGGTCTGTGATGAATGTGATGAGCCAAACGATTGTCCAATCACAAGCTTGTGTTTTTTTTTACGTTCTGCCCCGGTAAACAAATTCAAAGGGCTCCTACCCAGACGGACTAGTGAAATATTTCTGTGGCAGATATATTGAGCTGTCCATCTGGCTTGTTAGGTTAAGCTGGACTGGTCTATGACCACAGATGCTGTGTACTGGAAGGGACAGAGCTGGCTCTCCTTCCTCACACCTTTCAGGTCTTTCGATGTCTGCAGTGAAATTCTGCACATGGTCCGTCAGTCAGTGGTGCCAGTGTTCTGGTCTGTGCTGCAGTCTGCTGGGTGGCAACAAAACATCCTGGGGGGAAAGAGAAGCAGCAGCAGTGGGAGACTTCTTTCACTTTGCAACCTACCAACCTATCTATCAATCAATCAATCTATCTATCTATCTATCTATCTATCTATCTATCTATCTATCTATCTATCTATCTATCTATCTATCTATCTATCTATCTATCTATCTATCTATCTATCTATCTATCTATCTATCTATCTATCTATCTATCTATCTAGTATAATTGGTGAGAGTACAAAACTGTTATATGGCAGATACAACATGGCAGTGTGTAAAGTGTGTAACCCCTCTTTCCTGGATGATTTCAGGTGCTTCATTAAACAGGTCATTAGTAGTTGTTTCTTGGAAATAATAAGAGCTTGCCCTCAAGTTACTAGAATTTTAAATTTTCACAGCATGCCTACTTCAAAGACCAAGACAGTAGATCTAAATTTGGTTTGTTGTTCTCAGCCCTGTGCGTACACTATGATGCTTCCATTAGCTTGTTTTTGTCTAAAATAGTTTAATATCTTGTCAGTTTCTATCACATTTACTCTCTCTGTGAAAGAGTTAGACTTGCCACCAATTAGCCTCTCACTCAGGGAGTCTGGACCAAGACACATCTGCAGATTTCTGTTGATGTCTACTTACTATCCAGTATTAAAGTTGCTTGATCAACCTTTAGCTCTGGCACTGGTTGTTCATTTCTTAGATATCCTAACATTAAGCCCCAGTCACCCCAGTCATAATCCTGATAAAACGCGGCATACTTGGCTTGTGGTGCATGCGCCATACTTGGTCTGGAATCAGCGCTGTATAGTCGTGAGATGAACGCCTGGGAATGGAAAACTGGGTTCAAAACTGCTTTGGAGGATCGCCGCTCTCAGTATAGCGGGATGGAAGCCTAATGCAGTCCGAAGGTGAACGGTATTAGCGTGCCATGTACGGAGCTCAGTCGGGCTGATCATGACGGTGTATTTACGGGGTGTGTCCAGGGTTGAGACAGTCATTTCATCCCATATCATAGCGATCACACCAGCCTTGCCAATCGTGTACAGTCGTGCACAATCGCTATGAGAAACGTGAAACTGCAACTGGGGCATTATTCATCACTTCCACCTTGTTTGATATTTTTAGTCTCTTGTCAGGTTATGACTATTTCCAAACTTGAGCCGGCTCCAGGCCTTGGAGCATAAATGAGAGTCTGGTAATTGAATGTACGAGGCTCAGAAAGCTCAGCCTCACAGAAATCCGCAGTCTTAAAACTAAAGCCACTTGAACATTGATATCTCTGCGTTAGGGAACTGCAGTAAAAACCCAACCTCAGCTTTACCCTGTCTAGAATTAAAATGTCACAGCCCTGGAGCAAAATGTCTTATTTTGAAGACACGGTGGCCCCAGAGTCGACTCCTGAGCAGCAGCGGCGCAGAGGAAGGAAAAAGCAGAGATGTGGTATCTACCTGTATTGCTCCTCAGCGTGTCTTCGATGTTTATCGCTGTTATTAGTGTGACAGGAAGGAGATGTGGACAGACTGACAAGAAGATGTGGAGTAAAAGTGGTGGTCAAACAGCCTCTCTCCTGCTGCAGTTTCTTAGCCATCATTTGGGGATGAACTTGCTGTACTGCATCATAATCTAGCTGCATTTGTGGCTGACTTTGCCTTTCTCTGTGCACACCATGATTTCCCCTACTTCTCTGTTCATTCAATCTTTCCTCTAATTACCTGTCTGCATGCTTACTTTCTTATTCCAGCTCTCACAAGGGGGGCTGATAGATATCTCAAGGTTTCTCAATGGATTAGCTAATAGTGAAACCCAAAAGGCCTTACAAAGAGCTATGCTTCATAAATCTTTCTTGGTTAGCTTTGCACCAGCTGCAAACTTTACATATCTAGCCCTGACCTTACACATTTCACCTTGAAAGTCAACATTGTTTGAATGACGTAAGGAGGGATGGAGATGAAACTCAGGTGTCATCAAGGCCTGACTCAGCATTTTTCTAACCCCCGATCAATAATGTATGAGCATATCACTACAGCTAAACATTGTGTTACTTTATCGTACCACTGTTTCATAGGTACATCAGTTCTTTTTAATAAACCAATACCATAGAGTAGTGCAGGGATGATGTGTTTTTAAAGGCCAGCACGCAAGCTAGCAATTTGCTGGTTCCCTTGACTGCAAGCTCACTAAAAGCCTCTTGGATTTTTAATGTGTTTTGGATGATTGCAGACAAAAAGCTTTGAAGAGAGCTAAACATTATAAAACTTTCATGCTCTGTTCATTGTTCACGATTTATTAAGTTTACTGAAATGCTATCAGTAAGCTATTATCAAACCACAACATGCTGGTACGACTTTTATGTATAAGATCTTGCTGTAACCTTCTCAGAGAATTTTCTCTTAGTCAAACAACCTTATCAAGTTGTTCCTCAAGGCTGTGACAAAAGTGTATAAATGGTCGATTATTAAAATACGATCAGTAAAACTAGCGGTTGGATTCTGAAGAATTTTTGTAGTCTTGTTAGCAGTTAGTCAGCGACTGTCATTTTAAACACAACAATGATAAAAGATTCAAAAGCAAGAAACAGCAGATACATTTTATTATTTCTCATAAAACATTGAAATGCCATTTGGGCATGAATTTTATTTCAGACTTTTATCCAAAACCGGTATCCCATTAAGACCCAGGCTTTAGAACCAGTAAGTGCTAAATGCTTACTGATTTTAGCAAATTTGGACTCTTTCCTGTGCCTCTCCATAGATCTGTTTGTGGGTTTTATAAGTTTCAAACGCCTTGAAAGCAGTAAAAACAATCACTTTTTACAAAAAAATTATGCTATTACTATTCATAAAAGGGGAAGGGGTCCATTTCTTTAAAGGTAATAATAAATACACAACTTTTCTGCCCCACAGGATTAGCTTGTCAATCAATCAATAATCAATCAATCAAACAAACAATTGTTGTTTTTATGGTACTGTTTCATAACAAATGTTATCTCAAGACCCTTCACGATAGAGCAGGTCAAAGCATTTCTTTGTTTTAAACACGTCAACACACAGAAAAACCCTCATGCCTGGTGGGCTGCACACTTACCTCCAATTCCACTTTGTCATCCTGTGTAGCATTCCACACCCACAACACACTCCACAGCAAATCACCCACAGTCACATCACTCAGTCAGTTTCCACATCCTACACCTAACTCTTTTTTCAGCCAAGCCACTAGTGCAGCTCCGCACTGGTTCGCTGGTAAATATGCGGCAGATGTATCTTAATGAGAGCTACTTCAACCCTGCATCAATCTGCACCAAGCAGCTAAGCAACAAGTTTTTGAATCATTTCGAAAACAGCTCTTTGTTGAAATATCGTCAGTTCGGCATCTGTGCAGATCAGCATCTTGCCGGCAATCAAACCTTTAGTCTACATGTTGCTTATCCTGTTGCTTATCCCACGATTCACTTGTGAAGTTGTAGATTTCTCATGATCTTTCGATCTTTTGTTTCAAGCGGTGGACTATTTGAGAATTCTAGATGATAACACTGGCTGCTGCAGGATAATGGGCAGAACACTGTGAGCTCTTATAGAAAAGAAAAAAACATAAGCCAAATTTTCTTTCCTTTTTTTTTTTTTTTTGCTTGTTTGCAACAGTATGTAAGAGGTAAAACAGTAGATGAGAAAAGAAAAGTTGAAGCTAAGAACAATAAATAAGGAATGACAGGATTTGTGAGTTGGAGTTACTTACAAATACGTCTAGTGAGTGTTTTGTTTTTACATTTGAACAATATTTGCTTAGAAAATAATGTTCCATATTTAAAATTAAAGAAGTGAATATAGTACTGTCCGAAAACAAAGATAGTCGTTGAAAAGCAATTTCAGCCGAGGATTGATAACAGATCCCTCAAGAAATCAATAGAATTTTTTTTTTGCTTAGTAATTCCCTTATCAGTTCATTTTACTTTGTATTGCATGATTTGGAAATCAAGGATTTCATGCTTTCTTCAGGGGCAGTCTGCAATTATAAAAATGAAGGCTAGAGAAGTGGTAAAAATGGTGGCTATATTTATTTATTTTTATCATGAACATGTTTCTGGTCCAGAATTGAGAGGATTGAAACACCAGAAACTTTCAGAGGTGTTCATTTTCACAGCATGGTATAGAATTTAAGTAGTGTTTTGTGCTTTTTGCCATGTGCTTTGTGCTTTACATAAGGATGTAACGAAATGGTCAACTCAAGAAATGATACGAAATACGAAACAGGGCTCACGATATGAAATACTGAAAATACAAAACAAAGATTATAGAAAATCCCCAACAGTAGGAAGTTGTGCAAAAATCTAATTTTCTTCCTAATTCAGACATAAAATAATATTGCAGCATTAGTACAAAATAAATGCTCTATGAAAAAAATATATATATATATTTTCCCCCTTATTTAGACAATGGTGCAAATACAAACATAAAATCTCAATAAAAAGTGCTTTGTTGTTGTAACAATCAGGATAAGTACATTCTTGAATGAAAAGGAAAACAAATAGCAGTCCTCAGAGCTGCAGTTTAGACCTATAAATGTCTGAACTGTGAACTATAATATTTAGCCTATAACAGTGCATATACTTCTGATATTTAAGTATGATCAAATTCTGTCAACTCAACAGTAGATGCAAAAATCAAATATTGTTTTTTATGCAGACTTACACAAACATACAGTTGCTGTCTGTCTCCAGTTCAAAGTAGTTGGTAGTTGTACTCGCCACAGTATACAGCGAACTGTAGCGGCATATTTTGCACACAGCTCTGTCGTCTTTTACATAGAAGGACAAAATAGGTCCACACCACCGATTTATTTGACGAAGGAGCGTCAGCTAATTCCTCTACCTCGTCTTCCTCCATATTGAAGCGAGTGTTTTGCTACGTAAGTGAGGAGGGTAAAAAAATCACCAGGGGCGCCCCCCCCTTCGCATTTATTTCGTGCTTTTATTTCCTGCGTCTTTTAATTTTATTTCGTCATTTTTTTTATTTCGCGAAATTTCGTGGCACGAAATTTCGTTTCACCTTTACCTTTACATTGTTGCCACTGAAAACCAGTGTAGGCCGGCTTTTGTAGGAATGGTTAAGAGAATTGTTTCATGCATCAGTATGTAGAAATGAAAATGGCATTGGTATAATAAAATCTTTTCAATTCCGATTTTTAGTCAGAAAACACATATAGATATATAAAATTAGAATGAAAATCAATTTTAATCAATGACTTAAACTCTGCCAGTGCATTCATGTGGTCCACTGAAGAGTTGTGAGGTATCAGAAAAGCCAAAAAGCCCTTATACTGAGGATCCTTCTTGATGTTCGAAAACAGGAAGAATGGTTTCTGAATGTGGTCACAGTAGAGTGAGTTTTGGGAGAATGTTAGGCACTCTTTAGGAACTGAAATGTTTGAGAAAGTTCAATCGTCTTTTTATTGGAACGGGTAAAAAGTGTAAAGCATCGTGTTTTAACCACGGGTATCTTCATCAGAGCTTGTGTGGTGGTCACACCTGCACATTACTTTTACATTTTTCATCCTTGTTCCCTGCCTTTGGGCGTCCCCCTCATTAAAGCTGTCTGCTATGAAGCCAGGCCAGAATCTTGCATGTTTGGAACAGAGATCAAAATGTGCTGAAGTGCTCATCATAGCTCTTGTTTTGTTTTCCCTCTGCAGGGCAGCAATGTGGTGGAGGACCAGGACCTGCTGGAGATTGGCATCCTCAACTCGGCACACAGACAGCGCCTCCTTCAGGCCATACGGCTTCTGCCAAGAGTAAGCACAGCAGTTGATAATTAAATCAATAAATGGTGTTGTTTTGTTCTTATATGAAAGACAGCTAGTTTCTTTCAACTGATCAAAGTATTTCTAGTTTATAGCTGTTGGGTAAAAAAAAGCACAACTGTTGATCTGCCGCCAAAATCACTTTGTGTAGCATAAAACTGTCTAAATCTCCTGCTCCATCTGTGTTTCCGTGTGATATAACTCCCTCCGTGGGTGGCTGGATTTCTCTGCATGTTGTGCAGAATACTTAAAGTGCCAGGGAGTGAGGGGATTCAGGGAAATATGCAGTAAGCTACCGAGTGCAGCATCCAAACCACATCCAATTGAGAGATGCAGAGAAGCTCTCACACTGTGCCGGGTCTCCTATAGCACCCTGCATCTGTTACGCTCTAATAAGAAATATGCAGGAATCTAAGTCTCTTATGGGGCATACAGAGAAAAATCCACCTGCTGCTTCAAGAAGGAAACATTGATTTTAAAATGAAACGGCGAATACGTGTCGATTTAAAAGGAGGTTGGTGCAAGGTCTATGAGTTTGTAAAAGAGTCAAACATTAAACCTGGCATTCATAAAAAATCAAAAACCTTGACAGATTTTAAAACGTAAGAGATCACACACAATTTGACATAATGTTTAATTTACCATATTAAAGTGTGTGATGTGCTAAAGGGTTACCACCACAGCACCATACACACTCACAGGTTCATTCGCCAGCGACTGGAATCTTCACTTTTAGAGTTTTTAATCTTGCATGATGACCGAGCAAAAAGTGGCTGGGGTCAGGTGCTATTCTCCGGCTACATGACGCTTCAGAAGCTGTGCAGCTAGCTGCTCACCGGTACATGAGGGAGTTAAAAACATTTCCAGTCTCCGTTCCTCACTATCGGACTCTGTGACTGAAACTTTAATCCATTCTTTTGTTACATCCCGGCTGGATTACTGCAATGGAGTCCTGTCCGGGGTTCCAAGCAAAACCCTGGACAGGCTCCAATATGTGCAAAACTCAGCTGCCAGGGTTCTTACTCGCACTAAACCCTGGCAGCACATCACCTCCACTCTCATTCACCTCCTCTGGCTACCGGTCAAGTTCTGCATTCAGTATAAGCTCCTCCTACTCACCTACAAGTCCTTTCACGCACTCGCCCCCCAGTACCTGGCTGATCTCCTCCACCAACACACCCCATGCGGTCATCTGACGCTGGTCTCCTCTCCATCCCGCGGACCAAACTGAAAACGTTCGGGGACAGAGCCTTTAGTGTGGCTGCCCCCACCCTCTGGAACTCTCTCCCCTCAGAAATCTGCAACTCTCCCACTCTTGACTGTTTCAAATCACTTCTCAAAACTCACTTGTTCTCCCTGGCTTTCCCTGTTTAAGTGTTTAGCTTAGGTCCTGGTCAGGTTTCCTGCTTTGGTCTTTGTTGTCGATTCTTATTTGTTTGTCCCCTCTACTGTGGAAAGCGACCTTGGGTTCCTTGAAAGGCGCTATATAAATTTAAGTTATTATTATTATTATTATTATTATGAGGGAGGTAGTGGGGTGGAGGGGTGGGACCATGGGTGGGACGATGCGGAGCAGGGGAGACAGGGGACTGGTTGGACTCACGGACCAATCCGAACCGCCATTCCCCGCAGTTTGGATTGGTCAACTATTATGCCGCTTTGCAGCGGATATTCTGAATGGATTTTTTTCATTCTTTTTGGTCTTTATATTGCGTAGATCGGACCATAGGACCATAACGGCCTTATAAACGGTGTTAAGATGTACCAAGCTTAGACCATAGCTTTAAGCCTCCATTTCTGATGTTTATCTAACTCCAGCTTTTACTCTCTTCACTTTAGCTGTTTTTTTTGCCTCCTGCTTCAGTCATCTTGTTCTCTGATTGGCTATAGTTCAGTTTCTCATGAGGACGAGTATGCACTGAACAGTCCCCGGTGTTTTCCAAGCAGATGAAGGAGGGTAAAATCCCTTAAGCACACCTCTCACCACAGGACTACTTGGCCAGTTAATCTTTAAAACTGCCAGATAATCTGGTTTTTGCTGAGTTTGGTCTGAAGGGAGGAATGAGGCCTAAAATCCACTTGGCTGTTTTCAAGTGTGTACCCAACTGAAGATCAAAGATAGAGAGGGAGCAGAGGAGGGTGGGAAGCAAAGAGAAAAGCTGGTTTCACCCAAACACCCAGAAAACTTTGATGTTCAGTCAGCACTTGCATCTTTTACCACTCTTTTACTTCCAAAAATGATACCTTTTAGTGTTTGTCCGCCTTCACACTTATGGAAAAACATGTTTAATGCAAAGTGAAGGTTGTGTGATCTTTGTTTGTAGGGCTGTAAACTCTGTGAAGCTGTTTTGACTGTCAGAATAAAAGTGAATGAATGATGAATTATCCGCCACAATCCAGAAGTTTCTCACCAAAGTCAAACCCCTTGCTGTGAGTGTCCTTTTCTGACTTTTTTGAAACTTTGGCATGTGTGTTCGTGATCCTAAAACATGAGAAGAATGTGATTCAAACCCAGAATAAAGTCTAAAAACTTTCTATTCAGCTCTGTTGCTTCCTATCTTCTGCGTCTTGTTGAACTTGGAAAGCCCTTCATCAAATACTATATTCATACATTTCTACATTTTTAATGGACCCTGTGATGAAACTAGGCTGTTGCATCAGAAGGAATGAAGATAATGAGGAAACAGCGCTGTGCATCTATCAAATAAAATGTAAATAGGATTCCTACAGCTGCCATCTTGTGCAAGAAATAGGCTGTAGCATAGATAAGGTTGGCACACTGTGTGCAGGAAGATCCCAGCTGCTCTGTGGACAGAGGTGGAGTGCATGTGCAGGGAAATGACGAATCACATAAACACTCACAGTTGCACTTTTTTTTAAAGAATATGTGAGACAAAACACCAAAACATACTTTATCACTGAAAGATAACTTTCACTTTTTTTTACTTTTAAGGTGCGACCTGTTGGCTATGATGGAAACAACCCCACGTCGGTGGCTGAGTGGCTTGAGTCATTGGAGCTTGGCGACTATACAAAGTCTTTCCTCATCAATGGTTACACCTCCATGGAGTTGGTGAAGAAGATTTGGGAGATCGAGCTCATTAACGTGAGTCAATGTTTTGTTTTACTTCCTGGTTTTTTGTGCTGTGATGAAAAAAAAAGCTCTGTAACTTCCTGTTTGTTTTAACTACCATCAAGTATCATTAGTACACTTTGATTTTCCCCTCCGAGCAAGCTACCTGCTAGTCACCAGCAAACTTCCAGCCAAATGCATTTCTTTATGCTTTTTTTAATGTATTTTTGGGGCATTTTTTGCCTTTATTGATAGGAGAGAGACAGTGGATAGGCTTGTGAAAGGGGGCGAGAGAGTAGGGGAAGACACTCTGCAAACTGGTCACAGGTGGGATTCGAACCTGGTCTGGCAGAAGCATGTACATGGGGTGCCTGGTTGCTAACCACTCCGCAAAACCAGCACCCCTTATTTATGCATTTTTGATGGTCTCCATTAGATAATGCATCCCTTTTGGTAATTAACCTTTCCCTCCGTTATTAAAATGGCTGCCAAATCAAAAGGGAGCAAACCACAAATTCACACAAACAGTCTAAAGCTTACAATTCATAGCTGTTGGGATGGGCAGGCCCTGTGATGGACCAGCCAAGGTCCTGTCAGGGAAAATGGGGAAGTTGTCAGTGGTTGCGTCTAGAGCTGAAATGATTCCTCGAATAATCGCAATTATTCGATTACAAAATATCTTCGAGGCAAATTGTGTGCCTCGAAGCCTCGTTTAATATATAATCATACATATAAAATATATATCTGGACTACTATACAGTGCACGGTGTTTGACACGGACGGTCATTTCTGTGGCACAACGCGCCTGCTACCTCCGCTGCTGCGCGGCTTGTAAAATCATGAAGGAAGAGAAAAGAGAGGGACAGAAAGGAGAGAGTCCGCAGAAGAAATGGCAGAGAGTGTCCCAAGTGTGTGGTCACTACAAGAAGGGATGAAAAGAAAACACAGTGCAGTGTGTCTGATGTCAAACGGAGTTAGCTTAGCACGTAGCTTAGCATGATAGCACATCGTCAATGCTGCAGCACGTCAACAGTAAACATCCGGTCTGTGCGTCAGAGCAACACAACAGGATGACACTCATGATACATCAACAGAAGCAGCTAAAATGATCAATAACTGAGATATGGGCGAGTAAATAACCTACTTTGATTATGGCTCCGTGTAAAGGCTGGTTCAGAACGTAAATCAATGCGGAGGCTACTTACCCAGAATCATCTGTATTTTGTTCACATACTTTTCACATCCAATATCTTTACATTTAATTTGATTGCAGAGAGTAGAACAGGAAACACTGACAGTGAGTAGAGGAAGCAGGTGTAGGGAATGCTTTCATATGTTATAGAGATGTACATTAGCTAGTTAAATTATCTTAGTATCCAAGAATGACATTATTTGGTCCTAGAAATAAAGTAAGCAAAATAAGATCATTAATATGGTACAGTAGTAAAGGCAATAATTTAGGAAAAAGACACAAGCATGAATACAAATAAAATAAAAATAACCATACTTGAAAAAAAATGCTGAAAAAAGCAACATATGGCCCAGAGTAAAAAGTAAAAATATAGATTTTGAGATCCCATTCATGCTCAGAATGTTCAAAATAAGAAAAATAAGTTGTTAATTTCAGTGACCTGGCTTTTCTGTTTTGTATGTTACTAAAAATAATGTGTAGTGATTCAGTATAAAAAAAAATTGCAGTGAGCGCCATGTAACTGTTATCTGATTACTCGATTAATCGACACAAAAAAATAATAAAATAATAAAAAAATAAAAATAAAAAATTGATAGAGTAATTGATTACAAAAAGAATCGATAGCCGCAGCCCTAGTTGCGTCTCTATGTGCAGCTGTCACTGTAAAAAAACTCACTGTGACTTTGGCTGAGCCTTGGTTCCCAAACTTATTAGTTTTTCATTTCATAGAGAACTACAGATGAAGCTGTCAGCATCTATGCTAATCTCTGTACGAGCAGTCACTTCCTGCTGTTGTCTCTCTTGTAGCTCCCAACTCTTTATGTTTAAAGGGATGCCAATTGGGCCGTGCAGCTTTGGGCCAAAATCATTGTAGATTGTAACTTGGAAAGATGGATTTCTCTGATAACAGACAAATCTATTTCAAACATCAACCTGCCATTGTTACTTCCACCAAGAAGTTTAATATCTTTGCCCTCGTTTGTTTGTTTGTTTCTTAGCAAGAATAGGCAAGAACTGCTGGAAAGACTTTGCTGAAATTTTCAGGGGATGTTGGTAATGGCCCAAATTAAAAATGACTTTTGGTGGTGATCCAACTATTTATAGACAGTGTAAGATAAGGCAGTTTTCCACATTGTTGCTAATAACACAATAACCTCTCAATAAATTTGGATGACCTTTTCAGGGATTGTTGGTCAACTAGGTTGAGTGACTTGATTTTGGTGTGATCCGGATAATCGCCATTACTAAACAATCGAGTTTGCTCAATATTTGTTAAACTAAAAATGATAACAACATGATTCCAAGAGCTAGGTGTGGGTTTTCAGGGTCAAGGCATCATATTATGATATTAACTTTATCATCGACCAACTTATAAAAAGTTTAACAGCAATATGTGAGCTTCCTTGGTGGAGGTTTGTGCTTTCCGAATGTTGTCTAGTTTTGTCTTTTTTTAGTTCTTAAGCAATAAAGGGGAAAAACACATGTTCTATCTTAAAATTAATAAAAACAAGCACACAAATCTCCTCAGAATTCTCAGATTTGTTGCTGTTGAGTGAAACAACTCCTTTTTAATCATGTGATGCTATGATTAAAGTAGAGTGTGATCCCTCTTCTGTCACTGCACTTCTACTTTATCTCCGATCTTGTAGAAAATTGTGAAGACAGGCAGTACTAATATCACTTAATCACAGCAAAAACGAGTGCTTATCTTTGTTTGTCTTCATTTTTCTTTGTTCTGCAGACAACAGGGACTCAGCTGGGGCTCAGTGTTACTGATTTCTTGTTGGTTTGTGTTCTCATCTCTCACCTCTGTGACAGGATGTGTTTGTTTCTCCACCTCAATTTATCACAACAGAGACCCAATACATCAGCTCGCACTTTGTCCTTCTGGCTACATGTCAAAAAAAGTCTAAAGTTGGTGTGAAAGTTTCTTCAGTAAGGGGGGGATGCTGAGGCAAGACCGTTAAGAATGCTGAACACTAACAGGAAAGAGGTTAGCTGTTATGCTACGCCTTGTAGCATCTTTCTTTGCTGTTACTTCTCATAACAGCTCTCAGGTTGCTTTCCGCACTGAAACAAGTGGGTGTTTAACTTTTAATCCTGTTGTTTGGATAATTGAACACAGCAATTGAACTCTTTCTTGAAACCAAATAAACTCGACAGAGATCTCCAAGAAGGTGGTCTCAGTAATCTTTACCCTGGGGCAGTTTGTTTGTCATGAGATTACAATTAACCCTTAACCTTGCAGTGCAGTTGTATCAACCTGATCCATCTTGCAAAGCTCCAGTCTACAACGTTTGTAAGCGGCACAAAACAGCAGCTCAATCAGCATCCTTTAGAGCAGGAAGAGGTTGGAGCTGTGAGTGAGATGACAGCAGGAAGTGACTGCTTGTACAGCGATTAGCATAGATGCTAACAGCTACAGTCACAGTTTTGTCAGGTCTGGACCACATTTCTTAAAAATGAATGAAAAAAACAACAACAACACTACAAACTTCTTAATGTAAAGGACATTTTTGCTCCACTTCTGACATGTTTTAGGATATTTCGTTCTCCCACATTCTGTACTTTACACCGCTGTAGTAGTGTCTACCTGCTACCTTATCTGATTGGCCCATAATGAATGTGATTGACAGAACGATCCTCCAATCACCTGCTGGATATGCTATTGAAATGTTCTGCCTATTCCAGAACCCTTACGATGGGCTCTTTTCCAGATGGACTAGAAATATATTGAACAGACCATCTGATGTGTTAGGCTAGCTTCTTAGTCCATTATTCATTTTTGTGCTATATGGCTGTTTTTGTCAAGTGGTTACAATCAGAGTATAACCAAAATCAGCTTTATCACATCTTAATATCGAGTTTTTAGGTCAAATCGCTGCTAAAGCACGCTAATCCTAAAGGTGCTATTAAAGCTAATGGCTTGCTTGCTTGTTCCACATCAGTCCTGTCTTCTGTTTACATCTAGACTGAGCCAGTGTTGATTTTGATAGCACTTTTTATTTAGTTTAAATTATTGTCTTTTGCCTAAAATCTTTTAGTTCAGTCAAAATGTAGTCATCCAAATTATTTTAGATTAAGTCTACTTTTAGTTGATGAAGTTTGACAGCAGTTTAGTCGACGAAATCTGATGTAAATTTAGTCAACTGAAATATGACGTGTAAAGTGTAAGGCATTTTTGTTTCCTTGAATTTCTTAAGTCATGTTTTACACTTGGATAAAATCAAACTTTTAATAACCCTTTTTGAATACTAGTAAGATTTGAGTGTATAAATGAAGAGAAACAAATTTAACTTTTGTGTGAAATGCAGTCACCTTTATTTAGGCTACCTGGCAGAGCATCAGACAGTGAACCTCCTCTACATGAATATATCAATTCATAAAGACAGCAGCTCTGATTAAACCGCTCCACAACTTATCCCACCACCACCAGGCTAAGGCAGCTGTGATTGGATGTCCATCTTAACTCATCCAACCTTTCCACACAACCAAAGTAGCTGTGATTGGATGTATTCCTAACTTGTCTCTACTTTCTACATGACAAAATCCGTCAATTAGTCTAGATTAATCAATTTAGGTTTAGCTTTTGTCCATGTGCACTTGTTTTTATTAGTTACTGTCTAGTTTCTAAAAGGGGAAAAAAAGGTTGTTGGTGAAAACTATGACAGAAATAATTAGCCAAAAAATGAACACTGGACTGAGCCATGAGTGCAAACTTGATAAGATTGATCAATAACGAGTAAATTCTCCGAGAAAAAGTTACCGCAAGATTTTATACAGTTGGAAATATTGTAGTTGCTTCAAAGCTGAACTGCCATGTCGTAGTTTCATAGCAACTTACTAATAGCTTCTCACTCTCGCCAATGACGTTCCCGCTTGAGAAATAGTGAAAATTAGACTTATTTGCAGACAGTTGGACTTGAGTCATAGGGACTCGGACTCGAGGCGACTTGAGCCGCTAATGAGACGACTTGCAACTCGACTCGGACTCTGGAAGTAAAAACTCAAGACTCAACTCGGACTTGGAAAATGTCTCCAGGCTCGACCTGACTTGAGACAACATGATTCGGAAAATGATTCGCTCTTTCCTTTTAGGCTCAGTACACTTGTCCTTCACCTATTGTTGTCTCGCACACGACACAGTACTACACACATACGTTCCTACCACACACCTGCTTCTGCTACAGTGATGATCAGTGGACAAGGTGCGAGGGACACAGGTTTCAAATTAGCAACCGCTCTGTCTTCTGTGCCCAAAGTTATTTTCTTTGCATATGAAGAATTTCAATCAAATGGAAAACGAAGACACGCCAAGTGCACGACCTACTACACTTTGATTAGCGAAAAAGAGGGCACAACATCGAACTTTATCCACCAACTGAAGACACATGACATTTAACTTGTCATTTGTGTAAATCTATTTTCCTGATAATTTTGAAACCTCCTAACGTTGGCCAGGTGGCTAACGTTCCTGCCATAGGTCAATATGGCAGAAACGTTAGCCCGACCTGTGGTCAATATGAAGCTAGCAAAGCTAACATTAGTAAAGAGGGTGCACGCGTGTTGTATATGTTGGAAGATGAGGTTTCTCTCTTCAAGATAAAAATCGGAGTGCTTTTTTGGTGGACTGGGGAACAATGGTGAGGGCCTCGACCCATCATAATCTGTGACTTGACTCAACTTGGCTTTACAAAA
The DNA here is from genome assembly GCA_036419115.1 of Scarus forsteni. Lineage (NCBI taxonomy): Eukaryota > Metazoa > Chordata > Actinopteri > Labriformes > Labridae > Scarus > Scarus forsteni. Next base: position 10,155,958 of record JAZDUH010000341.1, read on the forward strand.
CCTGTGACTCGACTCGACTTGACTTGCCCACAACAGAAAATACTTGGAACTTGGGACTCGGATCGGAGGGACTTGGGCAACTGTCTGCTTATTTGTTAAGATTATCACAAAGAGAAGACCATGTTTCATATTTTTCTGTACGCTACAGAGCTCATTATCAGCAATGTACCAAAACACTAACCTGACAAGCCAGATGGACAGCTCCATATATCTGCCACAGAAATATTTCACTAGTCCATCTGGGTAGGAGCCCTTTAAATTTGTTTTCAGGGGCAGAACGTTTTAAAAAAAACACAAGCTTGTGATTGGATAATCGTTCTGCTCGTCACATTCACCACAGACCAATCCACATCAAGCAGGGTTGGCTCATATAATGAAGCAATGTTTTCATTGAATTTGTCATTATTTTTTTCTTTTATATATACATTTTATTTTATTATTTTGTTTATATTGACTGCTGATGCTGCTCAGTGATTTTGAACACTGTATGATGCAAAATGTGCCTGTTTGTTACATGAAATGGCTGAATAAAGAATTGAAAAACAAAATTTGCATAAATAGCGACTGAGGTAGCTGCTAACAGCTAACAACAGTTAATGACTGTTAGCTGCTAACTTAGCCGCTAACAGCTAACAACAGTTAATGACTGTTAGCTGTTAGCTGCTAACTTAGCCGCTAACAGCTAACGGCCTTATACTATCGTTTTACACTAAGTTGTACCACACAGATGATTCATTTAACTCTTATATGTCACATGAATCTGGTCAAAGACAATCCCTACAAGTAAACTTCTGAGGAGGGCAGATTTCGCCAAGATTTTCTAAGTATCCATGAGGACAATAGGCTAATCGGCATGTCTGTTCTCAACCTCCGGTTTTCAACTTCCGGTTGTCGTCACGCCCGCATTCTACAGCTCCCGCCTCTTTTCCCTGATTGGGCCGTTAAAAATTCAGCCGCGTGAAATCATTGGACAACGGAGGCTTGCAAGACCAGAGCTGCAGGATTTCAGAATCAGGCAGCTCTGTCTGCTCTACAAGGCTACCAAAACACAGTGAATTATCAAATATGCCTTTAGTAGGGAAGTAGCGCAAAGCTAACTTAATATTGGCCTACAAATTATAGTCATCCATGCACCACTGTATGGCCTTTTTTCTATGAGAGCTGCTGGGAAAGAACCAGTCACAAAAGATGACCCCTCCGCCGCTGCACTTGGGTTGAAGGCCAACAAATGGTCCTGCAGATTAGTCCTGGAGGATGTAATTGGCCAGCTGCTTGCATAGTATCGACACAGCCTCCTTTTTTCTTGAGAAGTTGTGCACTTGTTGTCTTCTGAGGTCGAAAGAGCAGCATGAGTAGATGGATGGTCCTTTTATTCGTATCCTGGAGTATAGTGTGACAGTCCTAATGAACACAGCACTCCTGTTTTAGTGACACCCTTGACCTCCCTTTCCTAAAACCTGTGAAATAGCACTGCAGATAGCCTCCCAGTGACAGTAGAAATTGATGATTGTGATCACACTTGTTCCTGTCAGACAAGACAAGATACTTATCATCTGGTGCGACATGGTGCCAAAGAAGACCGTAAATGTGCACTAAGATTAAGTGATAGTGATTTCTGGGTTTAATATTTGCAGTAATGAAAAGCAGGTAGCAGCTTTAACTATCAGTGATCTTGGATGGTAACAAGGTTTGACGTTTGGGCTCCGGTGTTGTCACAAGCAGCGCAGGTTTTATGATTCAATTTTTAGCGACGTGAAATCTTGAGCAGAGAGGGGATTTGCTGCAGCCTGATCTCATCGCAGTGATTCTCCCCTTTGATGCTCCAAGTGTAACGAAATCAGGCTGGATTGCAGAGGGCGCTCAATGAGAGAGAGAGAGAGAGGATAAAGCGATAAAGTGATGAGTGATCAGCTGGAGGAGGTGGAGAGGGAGTTATATAAGCATGTGGGATGCAAGATGTTTCACAGTGCTGGGGATGCCGCCCACATGCTGCACTCCTGTGTGTGTGTGTGTGTGTGTGTGTGTGTGTGTGTGTGTGTGTGTGTGTGTGTGTGTGTGTTTCTGGATGCATATGTAAGATGTTGAATGTGTTAAATGATTTTGTCAAACTCTTCATCAACCTGGTCTCACTATATTAAAGTGATGGCATTATGTAGATAAAAAGTGTTGCATGTAAAGTGTTTCCTCTTCTTCTCTTTAAGACTTGTATATGATTAAAATAGGAATAATGCACAACATAAGGAGGCCGTCTTTGTGAGGAATTACATGCTGAGTGATAATGCACTGTAATTACAAGTGACGCCACTAGAGGCTGCACAGGTAAAGCTAAAAAACACAGGGATGAAAAAGAAGGCAAAAAAAGTTGAAAATGTGAGATAAATGAACTTTTAGGTGAGTTTGATGCTCCCAGATATCACGCTAACACAGGGGTGGGCAAATTTAACTGCCATAAACGCCACAATATTGTTTCATTCAAATTCAGATGGCCAAAAATAAAACAAAATGATCAGAAATAGCTTTTACTATCATATTTTCAGCTAAGAAACAAACAGTAATGCTAAGTTTGAATACAGATTTAAAGTTAGTTTGCATTCAATTAACAAATCTGTACTGATTTTTATATCTATTGAGTCCCCTTAAGAATAGAATTGCCTTTTTTTGTTTGCAACATACCTTGTGAAAATAAATTTACAAAGGCACAACATTTGTTGCATTGTGATAATTTCAACGTATTCTTCCTGGTACTCATCCCACCACCCAAACAATCCCACTGACCTAAAAGAAATGGTTCCACAAGATTTGATAAATACAGAGAATTACAAGAGCTAAGCAAGATATAATGTTAATTAAATGAAAGGTTTTATTAAGCATAATTAGAACATTTAGAATAAAATAAACTAAATTAACAAATTTTCAGGCAAGATATAATAATAGATATCAGTATATGAGAGGGCAAAGAGAGAGAGAGGAAATAGATTTGAAAAATATTAATTTTTCAAATAAAAATTAATAAACAGAAAAGGGAGGGGTAGCATCAATAACTGTTATAATAATATTTTAAAAAACTAGCTTCGCAAAGGTTCCAGTTTTTAAGAATATTTGCTATGAAAGTTATTTTGCCCTTTATTTCTTCCAGAATGTATTAATACTGCTGATTATAAAGACCATTAAAGAAAATTGAAACATTGTTTGAAACAAGTGTTTATGCCCTCTTACCAAAAGAAAGTAAAGTAAAGCTTCTGTATTGATATTTTTATTACTTGAAAGAACTCATGGGCATAGACTAGGGGACTTGCAATACTTTTTTACTCATATAGGCAAACTTTCAGGGGTTTATGCAGCAGGTGATTGAGATATAATCCCGTAAATGACTTTTGTTACGAGCCAAATGGATACGGTAGCAAAGTGGGCGCCACTGCAGCGGTGTAAAGGACAGAGCATGAGCCACTTTGTTAAGCAAACTCTTGGCAAAACGTTTCGTAAGTGGAACAACATCATCCTTTACATAGAGAAGTTTGTAGTGTTTGTTTTTCATTTAATAAAGAAATGTGATCCAGATCTGATAAAATGAAGCTGTTAGCATGTATGCTAATCTCTGTACGAGCAGTCATTTCCTGCCGTTGTCTCAACCGTAGCTCCCACTTCCTTCCTGCTTTTAAGGACGCTGACAATTGCTATAGATTGAAGTAGAGCTGGGCAAAAAATCGCTTAAATCGATTAATTAGAATTATTTTCTGCAGAAGATTTAAAGAAATAAAAATTTAGATTTTTTTTTTCTTGCTATAGTCTAATTGTATGTAGTTGCAATTTTGGAAATAATTACAATTTTCATGATGGTCTACCTTGTAGGGTTTGCACAAGCACTTTTATGGGCTTGTATTTGTTATTTAAGTAGATTAAATATTGATCAGAGAATTTCATGCTAATACTGTAAAAATACCTCAGCCTGTTAGTGTTTATGTAGACAAACCTGCCTACGTTATACTACATAATCAACCTTTTATGACCCAAACTTTGACTTTAAGAGGGAAACATTTAGACAACATAAAGGCAAAACTTGATTTGTTTCATGTTTATGTCACTGGGAGTTTTGTTTCTTTTAGGGAGGGAAAAATCGATTTAAATCGTAAATCGAGTGTTGTGGAAAAAAATCAGGGATTTTATTTCTGGGCCATATCGCCCAGTCCTAGATTGAAGCTTGGCAAGATGGATCTGATTGACATGGAACCAGGCGGATCCAGCTGCACTGTAAGGGTAGTGAACATGAGGACATGATTGTGGATTAAGCCTGATCTGATACATCTGAAATGTTGGTCTTTCGATATTTCTTCACACACTGGGAACCATTTTGTGCTGACTGTGTGGATTTCTCTTTCTTTTCTTTTTGTGCTGTTTAGAGTTTGACTTCTCCAGAAAGCGTGTCAGTGTGATTGATCCTCTCCTCAAATTTTATCTTGTATATACGATATAATTTTTGACTTGTACAGTACTTATAACTACTTTGTACTTATTTAAAACTATTTATTTTCACTGAAAAAGGAAAAGCTCTAATGTTGTTGTGTTGCATTCAGTATAATGACAGTAAAGTGCCTCCTATTGTATTTTATAGTATTCTATTCTATTCTTTCAAGAAATATTTAAACTATCCTAAAATGCACATGGAGCTTCAGCTGACAGGATGTTCTACCCTTTCCTTCTGACAGCTGCTGAAATCAAAGGTATACCAAGAAATAATCCCCCCAGATAGACAAGGGACAAGAGATAGAAGTTTTTCAACTTTTCCAGCAACTCTCTTATGTAATGCTTTACAAACTTTGTCCATATTTAGTGTTTATGACCAGCACGTCTCATTAGTGATTGTGCCTAAATGAGAGAGCTGGACGTCTGCTGTACGAGCTGTACTGATGGCTTTGCCCCTGCAGCTGGGCTCCGTCACCGAGGCAGTCCCCCGGGGTTTTTTTGACACTAAAACAACGTGACGTGTGGAGGACGTATAGATGTGAGAACTGAGGTGAAGGAAAAAGAGAACAATAACTCCAAACAGAGTTTCATCAGGTTATCACCACGGGCAACAGATGCTGTGACGTCCAGGGAGACGATGGAGGAGCATTTAGAGGAAATATAAGAGTGTGTGTGCGTGGTTTTATTGGGCACATATGTGCTGTCCTGCTGTTGTGGGATTGGTGGAGAGTCTCCAAACAGCATTTCATCTTTCCAATCCACATTTGGACTCACACACACTCATGCTGCCACTAACTCACACTGACTATGGTGCAGACAGAGAGCAGATGTGTCTCTTTCTCTCTCAGCTGTATGTTTTTATGAAATCAGGGTAGACTGACTCATCTGGGTCACATCTGCTCCAAGTTATCTTTAACATACTCTAAAGTGAGAATATTTATGAAATGTCAGCATTTAGATTTTATTTTAACACCTTGACATACAAGAGAATAGATGTTTATTGTCAATCAGTGCCCTTACAAGTGTAAAAATATGAAATGTAACTTCATTTGTCAGTGATTCTTTTGTTTTGGTCAAACTCAGTGCCGTGCATGAGAGAAAAAAATGTTTATTAAGCACCCCTCTCCTCGAGGATCTGTCCTTTAAGCTGCTTTGTGCCCCTTATTTTCGCCTGAACCTGGACTCATTATTGAGCTGTGTCAGGCTGTAATAATGGAAGCACATAACGTCTCTATCAGACGGCTTTTAATATCACAGGTCTCCTGGTAAAATCTGACAGCTTGTCTCAACACTAATTTACTGTCAGAGGCTCTGGGACTCCGCAGGATAATGACTTGTTTGGGAAATTAACTGGATGTGGAGAGATGGAAGATCCATTTTATACGTCATTATTGAATGACACTATCAATAAGGGTTATTTTATTTTCATTTTCTAAATAACAGATACATCAAGTGAAGAGTCACAATGACATAAATACGAGGGCTGGGTATCGATTCAGATTTTCTGGATTGATTCGATTCGATATGACCAGGTCTCAAATCGATTCGATTCACAATACAATAAGATATTTATTCAGTCTGGGATATCTCAGTTAAAATAATACTGTAAACTTAAAAAGTGACTTTTGACCTGGTGCATTATTAAAATTGTTTCTACATTAAGAAATGAACCCAAAGAAGTTAGTTTAGTTTAGTTTAGTTTAGTTTAGACAACTTTATTTATCCCAATGGGCAATTCTGATTTTGCAGTCCACCTAAGGTATACATACATCTACAAACAGCAAAAGAGACAACAATGAACAAAATATAAATAAAGTCAGTACATGACAGAGAGCACATCAATACACAGCAGCCTTCAACAGACCCTTCCCATAGCCAGGGTCAGGCAGATTACAATACACATTAACAATTTATGGCAGGTCAAAGGGACCATGGAGATACCCAACAGTGCATTTAAGATCCCACACAGTACAACAACGAGAAACAAAAAAAAAACAAACAACAACAAAAAAAAAAGTACCAATATATCAGTCCATAAGACTACTATCAAGGTCAAGCAGCCTGATGGCAGATGGAATGAAAGACTTTGAGTACCGGTTTGTTCTCCTACTGGGGGCGATAAAGCGCCGGCCTGAGAGCATTAGGGTAAACTCTGAATACAAGATGTGGTCATGTTGGGAAATAATTCCTTTCGCCTTTCTGACCACCTGTCTCTTCCATTAATTAATGTAATTAGTTACATTAATCTTATATTATTTATATACATTAAAGGGACTGTGAGGAGTTTCTAAGTAATTACAAAAAAGTCTCACTTTTAGATCTATGCCTGATGGAAATTCATACTTTAAGATGAGTTTTATAGCATCAAAATAGGTTATCTATAAATGCTATTCCTTAGCCTTCCGGTCGGGTCGAACAGGGATGGACTGGCCTGGATACTCAACTTTGGGACAAGACAATTAAACTAGAGCAAATTTATATTATTCAGACACATCTCAGAGCACAGGGCTGTAAGTAGCGATATATTGCCGGCCACAAATTTATGATACTAAGTTTTCCAAAAGTTGCTTGTTGTCACACATCAAAAACTACCGCTACTTAACTAGAAAGAGATACATCAACTAAGTTGAAAGTTGTTGAAAAAAGAAGTTGTAAAGCAATGCAGAGTTCTGAGGAAGGTCCGAGTTGCATTTTTATTAGCATCACAACAAACACACGCTTTGGCTTGGGTCTTTTGGTGCGTTCCAGTTGTAGTCTGAAGTAGGAATTTCTGAGTTCCAAGTGCTGCAACTTGAACGTCCCCCGAAGTCAGAATTTCCTGCTGGGAACTCGGTGAAACCCCTCCACCCCCAAGCTAACAACAGCTAACAATAGCCTCGTAGATCGACATGTTTTTTTCCAACTTTAACTGGAACGCCGATAAGTCGGAGATGATGTCACTCCCAGCTCCGAGGTTACTGGAACGCAGCGTTACGACTGTCGCCGCACGTGCTCATGGGTAGCAGAGTCCTAATGTCGTCGGTAATAGATTCTCATAGCACCTTTAATGCGTATTCTGCATATTACTTGTTTTCTGTCCAACTCCTCTTTTCCTTTGTGCTTGTAAAATCCGAAATACGTCCATACGTCAGCCTTTAAAGTCAGCGGTGGTTCCCGCATAGTGTTATTTGCTTCTGCCGTGTTTGTTTGATTACTTGCAGTAACATCTCACGAGATTTTGTTCAGTGGAAAGCAGCGCTAAACGCTGATCAGGCAGCACTAGCTGGGCTGATGCCACAGGCTGCTTCTCTGCACGTCCAATGAAGAAAAACCTACCCAAGTTAAAAGATCGATCTTTGGATTTTATGGATCGATTATGATCCATTTAAAGGGAAATTGATTTCACAGCCCTAATAAATACTCTCAATGAGACAATAAGAAAAGAGAAACAAATCAACAAGGACAACGTAGACATTTTACCCACATGCACCCAACATATGAAAATAAAAAAGAAATAAATTGTTCAGCCTTCTTTCTACATTTGCTTATCCACATTTTAATATGTGTTTTAAAATAAATTGCATTTAATAACTTCATAATAAGTATTTCATTTGTATTTCTACTTAATCGTGTGTTATATATAATCGTGTGATATTCGTATTTTTCTTTTCAGTGCATTAGTGTTGAAAAAAAACTTTTTTGATATAAAAAGTTTCAGTATGTTCTTTATGTCCGTTACAGTCAATGTGTTCTACTCATAAAGATCATCCTCTACCAAAAACAATAAACAAGAGACATATGAATGCACTTAAATTTCTCTAAACTTTACTATAATTTTTTACTTGCAGTACTTTCCCACATAACTTCAAATTGGGTTATTTTGTTCTCGTCTAAAGCTGTTGTCCTTTCCATAGTCAAATACTGTTTTTGACTAAGTGAGACGAGTACGAAGATTTCCGATGTTTCAAAATGAGTTTCTGAAATATCAGGGGAGAATAGAATAATGCAGCTTTGTGGGAAGTCTTATTTGAAATATGAGAGATGCAAATTGATGACTTGATTTGATTCTAAGAGTATCTGACAGCCAGCTCTCAGTTTTTGGGATCTTATGACAATGTTAAAATTCATGAGTCAGTGAATTTGTTACTCCACATTTCAACATTTATTTGAAATATTCATAGCATTTTTAACTCTATCTCTGGTGCAGTATATTCTGTATATTGTCTTATATTTGATTTAACTTACAATTTCAGCATCCCCCCTCCATCAGTATGGATTGTCTTAGCAGGAAGATGGATCTGATTGTTTGGTTTGTCCTCTTAAGGAGGCATTTTAAAGCATTTATTAAGTTATTTTTTCATAATCTCCTCCTGTCAACCAGCATCATGTGTGTTTTAAGAGGCCTGCCCCTTATACTAAAGCATTATCTTTTGAGTTTTACTCTAAGACTAATGTTTGGCTTCATCATACATATTCATTTTCCTGCAGTGCTCTCACATCCTGTCTGAATCCACACGGTGGCGCTGCTGCCTCACTCTTCGCTCAGACCTCCTCCCGCTGAAATGTGTGAAATACAAATCTGCAGCATCAAGGCTGCAAATTGCTCTTGTTTCAGGAGAGTCCTCTGAGAGCACTGGCCGGGCCATTAGAAATGGATTTCATTTTGGAAAGCCACGCTCATGTCAGTGGAGTGCAGATAGTCTCTGGTCCTTAAGGAACGATTCCCTTAATGTTTTCCAGATGAGTGGACCCTGATATCACAGAGGAGGGCGCTTCAGGTGTGCTGGTGTGTGTTCATGGCTGGATTAGTATGGCTTTAGATTGAAGATTTAAGATTAAACCACTGATCCAGGTGTTGGTGCTTATTTGAATCATCTGTATTTATTTAAACGTTGATGTGATTTGTGTTGTGACGAAGTTTAATGTCATACCAAACTAAAGAACTTGACTCCATCAAGGGTCCCGTCATAATTTTGAATGAGTAACAATCAAGACTGTCTGGCAGGAGTCAGACGGGTGGTGCTGCTGAGTCAGCAAATGTTTTCATTTGACAGAATCAGAAGTCTCTGAGCTGTCTGACAAGTTTTGGCAGCAAAGCAGTTTCCCGAGGCAACAGTGGATCAGCGGTAGAGTCAGACCATCCTCAACCAGAAGGTTGGATTGATACCACAGCTCCAGTCTCACAATCATGTGTTTGCTACACATAAAACTCTGATTAGCTCCCACTGCTGTGTCAGTGTTGTCATTCGTATTCACTAATGTCCACATGTAAGCACGTATTTTTTTAAATTAGTTTTTTTCCTTCATTTAAAGGAGACATATCATGCTGATGCATGATTTAATACTTACATATGATACAATAAATTTGAAAACAAGACCTTACACCCCCTTAATTTTCAAAAAATGAGATATTGTATTTTTTCTGATATCCTAGAACGAGATTTGATGCCTCTGAAAATAGGTCATTGTGAGATGTCCGTGAGATTTCAAACGTCATGACGACACGAGGTACCTTTCTTTTTATTGGAGTAATCTGATAAAACACTTCCTCCTCTGTGATGTCCGTCAGCCCCAAACCCTCACCAAGGAACACATCCACCAGCAGGGGTATAAAACTCCCTAGCTCACACTCACTCATTACCAGCTCTGGCCTGTAGGGGGACTCAATACGCTGTCGCTGCTTTGAGCCTGCTGGAAAATACAGTAGAAGAAGAAGGACAGGCTGGCTCTACCCCCGATAGAACTGACCAATCAGAGCACAAAGGGCTGTGACGTTGCGAGGTAACTTTAGGTCATCCTTGAGACCAAGCGTTTCAACGAGAGCTTGATAATGGCCTAAAATGAGGATTTTGAGAATGCTATTGTGGGGCAATGAAGGAACTAAATGACTTGTACTGAGGGCAGAAATGCTTTACAGGCATCCTAGTCTGGCATAGTGAAAAGGAGAAACAAGCATGATATGTCCTCTTTAAAATAAAATACCCTGTCCACATAAAACACATGAATGTTTTTTTAACATATCTTTCATGTTTTTACAGACATGAAATATAACAATTAAATATTTACTAGACAATTTAAAGGAGCAAATGTTATTATCAAAAAATTACAAAGAAATAGTAAAATTAAAAACAAATAAAATACTATTATTACGATATAATGACATTAATAAAAACGAAAATATTGGCAGTAGTACAGTAGTTGACAGTAGTTTTCAAGAATAAAATGATAACAAATTAAATGAAATATAAAACTGAATTAATAAAAGCAGCCCCAATGACACCCAGTTCTGTCCCTGATAACAGTCGTCCTGTCTAAAGTCATTGTTTCCCAGGAAGCTGAGAAAGTGTCGATTCCAAAAATCGTCAGTTTTGTTCTTTTAGAAATTGTTTATTCTTTTAAGAGCGAGAGAGTCGTTCCATTCAACCACTGGGACACAACACAGGATGTTTTTTCCATGAAACTACAATGCTTGAAGCACATGTAAGCAGACCCTGTTTGGAACTATGAAGGCCTCTGGATATGTATTTAGAAAACACTTTTTTTTCTGCAAGAACTTTTTGTCAATAATTGGGCCACAGAAGTCCAACACTCTTTCCTAAAAGCACATAATCAAAGGGCAGTCCTGTAAATGCACTATGTACATTATAACTTCTAACTATGTGCATGATATGGACTCTTTTTTTATCCATTTCTATGCAAAAGAAATTGCCCTTATGTATATATATTAGAGTACATGGTCGTCCGTCTCTCTATGTGGCCCTGCAATTGTCTGACAACCAGTTCTGGGTGTACCCTGCCTCCTGCCCAATGTCAGCTGGGATAAGATCCCGCCCTGTGACCCTGAAAGGGATAAGCTGGATAGATTATTTGTTAGCTTTGTTTTGATGTTCTTATTTTTTTTTCTCATATCCATTTTATTGTCCAGAGTAACAGTCTCAACAACCATATGGATATGAAGTCCTCTTGAAAATGAGATGCTACATCTCAAGGGGCTTACCTTTAATAAATTTATATTCAGCAAACATGGCGCTATAATAAAAAACATGATGATTAAGCTCATATTCAGCAGAGACATGTGATTTTAGTTGCTTTGTCTCTGCCTGGATGGATACTTTTCTGGATGTATGCATGTTTATATGATGTATGTATTACATGTATTTGTATGGGTGGCATGGTGGCGCAGCAAGTAGTGCATGTGCCTCACAGCAAGAAAGTACCTGGTTCGATCCCTGTGTTGGACAGGGGCCTTTCTGTGGGATGTTTGCATGTGCTTCCCGTGCATTCGTGGGTTCCCTCCGGGCACTCCAGTTTCCTCCCGCAGACCAAAAACATGCTCATTAGGTTCACTGGTGACTCTAAATTGCTCTTAGGTATGAGTGTGAGCGTGAATGGTTGTACGTCTCTCTATGTGGCCCTGCAATTGACTGGTGACCGCCTCTTGTCCGATGACAGCTGGGATAGGCTACAGCCCCCTTCCCCCGGACCCCAGAAGGGATAAAGGGGTATAGAAAGTGAATCAATGTATTTGTATTAAGGCTGGGACAAAAACTCTCTTATCCACCCATTCGGTAAAGACCCTACCGAGCAGAACAGTCAGGCGGGGTTAAAATCTTGACGAAGCGCCGCTGCACTCGGCCGTATAACTTGGATGAAAAGCTGACGGCTGAGTCCGCAAACAAGTGGAGGATGAGTGACTGAACCGCATTTCACAGAACACACAGCCTGGTCTTTGATTTTAAGTTTGCCATAAACGGTGTAGAACCAAAAATACTTCCACACAGCTCTCCTCTGATGATTCGGAGCTGTTAATGTCCGCTCGGAGTGGAAACTCTTTGTTTACTGAGGTCAAGAGAGCAGCGGATGTGACCAAGGGTCAAGCTGCGCTCAGAGCGCCCTCTGTTGGATGGAATGGTCTACTCCAAGCACCCTGATGTGCAGCTACACTCAATATTTTACATTCAAATATTTATTTACTATTCAGTTACGGATATTTATCCCTATATTTGATCGGTTATTTGAATATCGAATATAAAACGAGAGCCCGAATTTATGTATGCACATATATGCATATATTTGTTTTCTATAAAATAAAGTGTATGGCATCAGAATGTTTTTTCAAAAAGCATCTTGAAATGACACTTGTCATGAACTTTTTACCATACAAATAAAGATTGATTGTTTGATTTCTCCTTGCTTCTGGCTGCTGTAGGTTGAAATTTGGTAGCTTATATGCTCTTTTTGCCTTACCGGTAGAGTATATGGTACTTCTTATCATAAAAACACGAGAAATTAAATAATTTAAAGTAAATGTATCAAAAAATGCCAGAAATTTTAACAACCTCAGTCCAGGATGTAACCCTAAATCACCCAACAGCAGTTAAGGATCAACAAAAATCTCTGCTTCCTCATGCCTGTGCCTCACGTGTGAAGGCCTGTCGGTGTGTATTCACTGTTACCACGGCTAAGTGTGTGTTTTACCTGCAGGGCCTGACATGTCCCGACATTCCCCACCTCTACAGCCTGACCATCCAAGAGGCGCACACGAAGCTGTGAGCGTGTTCTCATAGTGAGGGGCAGAGTAAAAGACTGAACGAGCGTCCAAAATGAATTGAGGACAGTTACGAGAGTTTTGCCTTTCTTCTGCTGCTTGTACTGTGTTGCCATGACGGCTACTAGTTACCATAGAGACTAGAGATATGTGCTTAAATGAAATGTGCGTGCTGGATTGCTTTTTTTCCTCTGATTCTGGTCCAAATAACTCCTCTGAATTCAAACTGAGTTGGAGTGTGTGTGTGTTCCTGCGCTTATCACCTTCTTTGTCACCTCTCCAAATGGACAGATTGTCCCACATCCCAACACCAGATGGTTCCTGCCTTCGTTAGACTCTGCAGGATTAGACCCTATACATCATACGATATTACACTCACGCCTGTATACTCCCGTTAATTAGTGAACTCCATAGCATATCTGAGTTATCTCACTATCAAGACGTCTAGGTGAGGCAAGTGAAGGCATCACACATCCCTCCCATGTTGCTCCATACATCTGTGATGCGTTCAAGTGCGCGAGGGTAAGTTTCTTCACATACAGTACGTGTGAAAAGAGTGAGTAGTAAGCTTCAGTGTGGGTGGATTTTTTTTTTTCGCCTCAGGACTGCAGTGTACTTCAGCGTTCCTGCCTGCTGATACCACTCGCCTGATTTGGCGCGCACTCTCCCCCATTGTAGCGCTCACCGTGTTGGAGATGGTGTGGGAGGCGTCAGGAGAGAATGTGTGTGACCCCCCTCTCGGAGCCGCTGCTGCCTCAACAATCAGCATCATCGCTTGTTAAACTCTGCCGGCTCACAGCTGGGATGGTTAAGCAGAGATTAAAAGTTAGAGGTTTTCAGGCTCCAAAAAAGTGATGATTAATTCAACAGTTTGCCTTTTGGTGCTACTCAAAGCTCAGCGCACTGTTGCTGAAAAAATATAGCTGCCAGAGCTTTAGGCCAAAAATGAATCACTAAGTGGATTATTGAACCCTTCAATTATATTTCACATTAAAATAAAGAGAAGTTCAATGACTTTGATGGATTTTAACAGAAGGCAGTTGATGTTTTGCAACTTTTGTAACAGTCTCACCAGTACATTTTGTTTATAATTTGACTTGAGATTGGGGCTGTGCAATTAATTGTAGATTAGATTAAATCGCAATATGGCTTGTTGCAATTTTCATTTTGCAGACAGTACAATATTTTTAACCCAAAATGTGTCGAACATTTTGGCATTGTGATGTAGTTTCTTGCAATTTCATGCCCATTTTAACCTTTTTTAACCCAGTTTTTACAACTATATGCCTATCTTGCTCCCATTCATCTATTTTTTTTTTGGCCACTGTCAGACCATGTTTGGAATTCTTACATGGCTTTGAAATTTCATCCCAATTTTGCTGCTATGATCAATTTTCCTTAGTCACTTTTGAATTTTTTTTGCCTTCCCTTTTTGGCTTCTGTTCTCCACTTTTTCTCAAATCTTTTATCCTTAGATTGATTTAATGTCATATTGGTTATACTATAAAACGATCTACTGCTTATGTTTGTTTAAGAATACAAAAGATGAGGAACATTAAAACAATCGCAGAGTAAAACGCAATTGCAATATTGGGGAAAAATATCGCAATAAGATTATTTTCTCAAATCGTTCAGCCCTACTAGGGATGCACGATTTTAGACTTTTGCAGATGTTGATATTTTTTAGAAAGACTACAAAGTATATCCTCGAATAACACTGTCCTGTTCCTTTCATTTGAAAGTATATATGTTAGATATTAATGTTGACCAACAAAAACAACATTTCATTCTGTATTTGAAGACAATATTGTTTATAAGATGTCAATATTCAGAGTTAATAGGGTGAAACATTGAGCTACATTCAGGCACTCTGTGGTAATTACTGACAATGTATGTGATTTATATGGCTAGCAAGTATGGCAGAAATTTTGACACTAGCCAATACAGGTGTTCCATTTTTCCGCTAATAGCTACCAATTCCAACATTCCACTTTATCAGCTATCTGCCAATACAGAAATTTCACTTTTTAGGCTAATACCTGCCAATCCTGATATTCAAATTTTGAGCTGAAAAGCAGAAAGAGGTGGGAGCTACAACAGAGACGACAGCAGAAAGTGACTGCACATTTAGAGACTAGCATAGATGCTAACATTTCCAGAGCAGTTTTATTGGATTTTGTCTCATCAAGGAATCATAAGGTTCAGACTCTGGACCATTAGATATGAAAGAAAGTTTTGTTGTTAGTCTATAAGTGATTTTCTAGCAGATATTCCACTATTAAAGACTTAACTAATGTATTCTTTTTTGGATGGTTTGATATTTTTCCCATGAATCTAAATGCAATTGAAACAACTATACTATTGAATTCTTATATTGCACTAATTAAACATCTTTAAAACTAAACATAAACAGTTCTGTGTTATTTTAGACTGACTCTAAGATATTTTTTGAGAATAAATCGATAAGATCATATTTTCATTAAGTCACTCCAACATTTAACCTGACACACCAGACGGACAGTTCCATATATCCACCACGGAAATATTTCACTAATCCATCTGGGAAAGAGCCGTTCGAAAATGTTTTTAGAGGCAGAGCCTTCAAAAACAACAGCAGCTGGTGATTGGACAATCATCCAGCTCGTCACACTAATCACAGACCAATCCACATAAAGCAATGCAACTACTATGACTTAGTCAGCTCTGTTGTTAGCCATTAGCTTAAACTACCTTAGACTATCCTCTTACATAATGATACCACACAAATGTATCATGTAACACTTAAATGTCACATGAACCTCGTCACAGACAATCCCTACCAAGTTTTTCAGCTTAACTTATGAGGAGAGCATATATCACGGAGTATCACTGAGTAACCATGATGACTGTAGACTAACCGACATGTCCGTGGAGGATTTATGAGGAAGTTGGCAAGACGGACATCCAGATTTCAGACAATGAATCAGGCTGGTCCGTCTGCTCTGCAAGGCTATCTAAGCCCTGGACCACACGAATATGGATATATTCCTAAATGCACATTTTTCTGTCCAATTGGGCCTCTCAACCACATGAGCACTCGATTTCACCCACATAAACAGAGATTTTTTAAAAATGGATAAAAAAGTGAAGAAATAAAAAAAGTAGCCGGTTGAGTGGATCCGTGTACCGGTGTTAAACAGAGCTAGTGTTGACGCGATGACGTCACTGTAGCAACGGTTGCCAACAACAAGAACGATGGCTGACATTTACCGCGCTATCTCTGTGTTCTTTGCACTTTTTGCCCTCATTACAGCTCTACAAATGAATGTAATGTTGTTGCATCGAAGGCACCCACTGCTGGGCAACGTCGGCATCTGCTGCACGCAGTATTATTACCATCTTCTTACTCCGGTGACTGCTTCTTCTTCCTGTTTTTTTGACTGCGCATGCTCATAACGTTCTTCTTCTATGGTTTTCACATTTTGCTAACCTGCCACTTATCATCCAGGCATGGCATTGCAGGCTTCAGAGGCGATCGTTTTAAGTTTTGCCTCTTCGTATGGACAGAGATATTTCTGTGGTGTGGACAGAGATTTTTTTTTAACAAGGACAAAGATATCCGGTCAAAAAAATGTCCATATACTTGTGATCCAGGCCTAACGTTAGTTTGCCACAAAACTATAGCTGTGTTCGAAATCGTCCACTCATTCACTCACTCACTATCCCCTATGTAGTGTAAATGAAATAGTTGACTACATAGGGAATGACCAAACGACATTTTGGACACTGCACTGAAATTTTCTATACGCTGTAGCGTCAGCTGATGAGCCGGTTATTCCTGTGATGGAAGTAGACGCGCCAAAATTCACATCAACAAATTGGGAGGATAAGTAGCAAATTTTGAAGCTGTTTACAGCCTATAAAAGACATTAAAGAGCTACGCTAACAATGTGTTAAAGATACTTTAACGTTTTTTTACATTTATGAATGAAAGCAGCGGCTAACAGCCTTCCTTCTCTTCTTCTTCTATGGAAAAATACAACCGCATTGCATTGTGGTATACGGGAGTACAATATAGGGTACATTGTATGTACACTCACTTTTGCTGTGCATTGTGGGTATTTTGTTGTGCACTATATAGTGAATGAAATTAACTGCTGAGAATTCAAACAACACTACAAAATGGCGAACACACTATATAGTGCACTATATCCATGATAGTGAGCGATTTCGAACACAGCTTTTATTAAGTTTCGGCGTTGAAGCCTGCAGCTGTTTGATCATCTGATTGGTCGTGAAAGTCACATGACACAGAGAATGGTGCTGTCTTGGCACAAAAATAGAAAACTGTCCATCGAACATGACGTATGTATTTTGTAACTTCTCATTTGGTTTTAATATTTTAGGGAAGTAATTGATGCAAAAGAGTTCTTGTTGAACTATTTATACTTATATATCTGATATTGACATTCTCATCCCCATATAAAACCGCTGGTCTACAGCTCATCTGTTAAGGCCCCCTTTGAACAAAATAGCTCGTCTGGTCTCTTTTGTTCAGCACAGTGATGAAGATCTGCTCCTTGCTGCCTTTATATTTCCAAACCTCTAAAACTGTTATCACCTTGAAAAATGATTTAAGAAATCAGTGCACACCACCTTAACCTGCTGCAAAGTACAGCAGTAGGCCTGACACAATAAAAAATTTTGCTGGACGATAATTGTCCAAAAAATTATTGATGATAAACGATATTATTGTCAACATTATTTTGATTTTTTTTTTTTTCATTTTTTCATTAATGTAATTATAATATATGTCATAATGAAATGAGTACACCATGTCAATGATGAGACCAAACTTTAATTTCTTAAGAGTATTTAACTGTAATTGGTTGGTCAAGATCTTTTAAATAAAATAAACAAACAATATGATAAATTCAACAAAAAAAAAGAGAAAAAACAAATAAAATGAACTCTCTATAAGGAAAATTCCATGTAAATAAAAATAATTATACTTATCAAAAACACAACAAAATATTCCCGTACTTGGACTGTGGCAGCTGGCTTAGGAACCGTATCTTTCATGCCATCATTCACATTAGCGTTTGTTTCCTTTTTACTCCTCAGGACGCTCACTTCAGCTCTCTGTGCGTGTACACGAGAACAGCCCCGCCTCCCCCCAAAGATTGTATGTCTGACAGATGCTCACTCCGCTATAAATCCGCTAAATCCACTATAGAACCGGAAATAACCAGAGGTATAAAATCTGATCACTGATTGTCTTTTGTGCTTTTTTAGCTCACATAGAGGCATCTGTGTCAATTTCAGTCTGTTTAATTCTTACTGAAAACACCTCACAGGAGCTTAAACCACAGTGTTTCTCAGAGATATCAGGAAGCCAAGAAGGAGAGTCATACTCTATCTTTGGTCTCCATCCTGCTGAAGACTCTTTAAAGACAGAAATAGTCTGAGTGATGTTTCGCTCTGTGGGTTGGATTTCATTTATGTGACACTTAAAGCCACACGCATGTGAATGTACACTCATGTTCATAAACACATGCTCCTGTAATGCACAGGCTCTGCTGTGGTCTCACTGGTGTCCTGTAGAGAGTTAAAGGAGGGCAGACTGTGTGGAAGTGGGTCAGGTTTCAAGTATGCTCCTGATAAGGATGTTTGATGACTTTGGCTGAACTGTTCTGATTATATTTATCCTTTATTGCACAAACAGCTCTGTGACGTTGTTCCTCTGAATTCATAAAGCCTGAAAGATAAATTGCAAAAGAGTGATTAGAATCAGATATCAGAGTTTTTCTGCTCTGAGCTGTTTACGGGCAAATGTTTGAACTTGCCTGAATTTAAAGGTGTGGAGAGAATGATACACAGCTGACGATCAGCAGAACTGTGATGTGTGGGCCTTATTGTGGCCGTGGTGTTCAATGGGATTGGGGTGATTATGAAACCCTGAATCACAGACACCTCTCTCTCCCTCCCTCTACCCCCTCAATTTCCATCCAAGAGGCTAATGGCCTGAAAATATTAAAAAAAAAACAAAAAAACATGCAAACGTGCAGGATAAATTTACTTTTGCAATATTACAAAACCTTGTCTGTTATGGCCTTTTTCCACTAGCCCTACTCTACTCTACTCGACTCTACCCGGCTCTACTCTACTCGCCTTGTGCTGCTTTTCCATTAGCCCCAGTCGCCTCCCCAACGGGGTGCAGTGTCGCTGTAAACAGAGAGCGGCTCTGCGGTGACGTCATTTTGAGCGCAACACAACAATCTGTGGCTTTTTGTCACAAACTGAGTAAAAAAGGAAAGCAGGAGAAGGCTGCAGGTGGTAAGAAGAAATACCTCTTGAGAAGCACAGGAGAGTTTTGGAAGCTATACAACAGAATGAAGCCGAGGATGAGAGCAATCAAGCTGCAAAGAAAAGACGTATGAGGGTAAGCTAACAGTAGCTACCGCTAGCATGCTAGGTTGTCGCGCTCATGACTCATTGATGATGACATTGTCTGACCAATCAGTAGCCGGCAGTCAGTGACGTCATCTTTTAGTATCGACTCAGCTCGCTTAGAACCAGAGTGGAGTAGGTACTAAAACTAGCTTGTTTTAGGTGGTACCAGGCTAGTGGAAACACGCTGCAAATCGAGTAGGGCCGAGTAGAGTAGGGCCAAGGCGTGCTAGTGGAACAGGGCCATTAGTGTTGGTGAAAAGACAAAAAAACTAAAGAGTATTTCGAGTATTTTCAAGAGAGTATTTTACTCTATACTTATTTGAACAATCAAGTAAACCAGAGGACTTGGACCAGCTCCATAAAACTTTGTTAAATGGAGGTCAAGGTCGAATGTTGGCTAATGTTATTACCAAAATTTAAGCAGGAGTTTTAATCCTTGATTGATGTGATAATTCTAGTGGTGGCACGGTGGCACAGCAAGAACTTTACTGGTTTGATCCCTGTGTCAGTCAGGGCTAGGGCTGGGTGATATGGTCTATAAATAAAATCCCCGATTTTTTCCCCACAAAACTCGATTTACATTCTTAATCGATTTTTTTCCCTCTCAAACCAAAAATACTCCAAGTGACACAAAAATGACATGAATCAAGTTCTGCCTTTATGTTATCAAAGTATATTCCTAAATAAATCAGAATTTCTCTCTTAAAACTAAAGTGTGTGTCATATATTTAGGAGTTAGATTGCTGTTACAATTAGGGCTGCAACTATCGATTATTTTCATTATCGATTAGTCGATTATTTAAATGATTAATCGATTAATTGGATAATGACACATTTTTGAAATTTCCTTTACAATTTAGCTTAAAGTTGTTTTAGATATTTTCTAAACAACAATAAAGGCAATTAAAAGCATTTTTCCTTCAGTAATAATATTTTATTACAGATTTTTTCTTTCTTGACTCATTGTTCAACACTGTAAGTACACTAATAGTGTAGCAGTTCTCCTGTTTGTTATGTGTTCAATGTGGACGTTAATGTTTCCTGAAAATTGATGGTCAGTGAAGGGAGCAGGAAGGCGGGGCGAGCGAGTCAGAGTTCAGAAAGGGGAGAGATAGTGGCTGTGTTCGAAATGGCTTACTACTCGAACTACTCATACTAACCCCGCCCCCATATTGAGTATGCAGTATGTTCACACTGTACAGTATGCAAATTTTGTGTATGCGCGAAATGCCCGAATGTATGCTCAATCGGCTTCGATTTCTGAGTATGGAGCAGAGCTTGCTTCACGTACTGCTTCTGCCCCACAATGCATTGCGCACTTCTGACGTGGGAAGACGAAATACAAAATGGAGACAGCCGGCAGCAGCTTCCAGCGCTTTTGTGTGTTGGTCATTTTGCAGCCCAATGCTGCTCATCACACACCCAGCAGGTGGTGTATAGCGTTATCACCATGGATACACAGGTGTTTGTCTTAACTTTCGTAATAACTTGGAAACGTGAAGGGGGGGCTGCTGCTGCCCAGTGTTTACGGTACGTGGACGGAAACACCCACCAAGCGGACGCTTCGGTCTCCGAAAACGGCGAGACAAATTAAAAACAGTTTCTATTTCAAACAACTGGGCTCATAATCGTGATGTAAATACTTACTTTCTCGCTAGAAAATATATTATTACTGAATGAATTTGTAGTTTTTCCGGAATGCGTTGCTTGTGGTCGGACTATTTTAATTTTCTCAGCGCTGCTTCCCGGCCGGCACGAAATGCATTCTGGAGTATTAAGTATGCATCTGTGCGTAACCGCTCGGGCAGCCGCGGCATACTCAGATCATCTTTGAGTATTCAGTATGCAGTAGTACTGATTGAGTAGGTAAGTAGACAGTAGGCAGTATGCCATTTCGAACACAGCCTAACTAACCTACTGTAAGCTACAATTTCATGCACCATAACACCCGCCATTAGTTGGCGATGAAAATCGATAATTATATTAGTTGCCAACTAATTTAATTATCGATTTTAATCAATTTAATTGATTAGTTGTTGCAGCCCTAGTTACAATAGCATTTTGGTCATTTTTGGATGTATTCCCTCACTGCAGCAGCAATGTTTTGATGTTATGGATGATGAAACATGCCTGACAGAAGAGTGTTATCAAAAAAATAATAAGGAATATTTTAGATGTAAGGATTTTAAATCACTTTCATCTTTCTTTCCATAAGTTATTTTCATAAAACAGAAGTGCTTATTATTGCTGAAAACATGAAGAGCCCTTGTTCATTACTGTCTTTTTATATATTTAATGTGAAGAGCTTTTAAATTATAGTCATGATAGTGCAATTGTTGAACCCACTCAACTCGTGCTGCACACAAACAAACACATTCACACTCCCTGTGAGCCAGCACGAGCCTGTCTCTGTACGGGCCCAGCGTCTCCATAGTGATGAGATGGAGAGGAGGAAGAGGAGGAGGGGGGAATGTAAACTGGGTAGAAAGAGAGAGAGAGAACGTGGAGAGAGGGAGAGAGAGAGCGAGTGCTCAGGCAGAGACATGTAGGAGATGTAGTCTGGCTGCCGCAAGCTGAGGAAAGAGGAGGAGTTGGTGAGCGCTGGAAATCTGCAGAGAGTGAGAGTGAGAGGAACGGAAGACAAAAGCTGGTGGTGAGGAGGCGAGGAGTACAGCCAGGGAACGTGGATAGAAGAAGAGAAGAGGAAGACGCTTGAGCTGTGGACATCAGGACAGCAACAGGGGAATTGAGCAAAAAAGGAGAAGGAAACTGAACAGCAGTCTTTGGTCTTAGATTTGGAATAAGCCCTGTTTTTAAGAGAGGTAGGTAACCCTGACTGGAAGATTGAGCAATGCCTGTTTGATCAAGAAAAAGAACACAAGATGTAGCCATTGATTTTTTTTGGTCTACACTTTTTTATTCAATGTGCTGAGTGAGCTTGAGGTGATTACAGAGCATGAAAACACTTCCACGGCGCTCAATCAACACTGCTGACTGGGCTAATTTACTCACTGTGACATAGCGTGTGCACATGTGTGCGTGCATCTGCAGGAGTTGGAGGTAGATGTTGCTGTGCGTCCAGTGTGTGGGAGTTTTATCCTCGAGCCACCTGAGGGAATGAGCTGAAACAGTGATGCATCAAATGTGCTTACATGAGGGTCTAAATCTCACAAATGTTACATGACAGCAGGGTGATGTCTCTTGTCTTTACCAGCTGTACGAGTCACTCAGATTGAAATCGCTTCCACTGATGTTGAGACCAAAATCTCACATTTGTGTTGCCAGACTTTCTGAATAATCAAGCGAAATCCAAAGTGTGGTCCCAGCTCGGGCGATGATCATTTTTCTGCTCCCAGATTGAGTCAAGTGAAGCGGAGAGTAAGAGCAAAAAGCCATTTCTACTACAGTTAAACCCACTCACATCCAACTGCTGTCCTCATTTGCGTCCCATCTTCATTTGCATGCACTCACATACTCTTAGTAGATGGAGAGAGAAGTGGGACGAGACAGGGGTGGAATAGAGTTGATTAAGCGAAGTGTGCTGTGGTTTAAAGGTAGTTTGAGAGTGTGTGCTTGTGTTAACACATACTTACCTCATAATGACTACTTATGGTTGGGACTGTAAACATTTATTAGATCTGCAGTGGCTAATTCATCACCAGATAATGACTGTTTTAAGGGTTTATTGACAATTTTTGAAGATTTAACTTCACCTGAGCTTTATTTTAAGTAGGGAGTTGAGATATATCAGACAAAACTGTAATTTTTGGTGTAATGTTTGGTAATAGGCTTCAAACTAGGATTGGACAATATGTTAGGTTAATTTCTGAGAGAGTATATTCTTTATATCGTCTATGTTGGGTTAAATACTCATTCTCCTGATCTTGATTTTCATTACACGTACAAAAAATCATCTTTATGTTAACTGCTTGGTAGACATATTAATTGGTAAGAGTCTTCATTAAACAGGCATTAATCATTGTATGGTTGACAAATTATTACTCATCAATCTCATCAGTTTTGTACTGTCCCCAGGTGTCTCCAGAAAACATTTGTAAAGTTAAACTCATCTGTTTTAGCCTATTCAGAACACACTAAAGAGTAAATCCTCATTTGCTGTATTCCCTCATAAAGTTGATGTGGCTCTAATGTTTACTGTGGCTGCGTAGCGATTGATGCACGGTTTGATAAATGAAAGGATGGATAAGTCGAAGTCTGAATAGAAAAATGGATAAATGATTTAATAGGCTCGAAATGGGATGAACACTTTAATATATCAATGGAGCATTGAATAAATGTGCAAATTGGTGTTTGAATTAATATATTTTTAAATAGAAGGCAAAATGCTAAATTGTAGAATGGATGTTTTGGTGAACGGATGGATAAATGGCAGAACAGAGATATGGATGAATGAATACATTGATAACTAGAAAAGCATTCGGAAAGCACAGACCACAGCTGCGCCACAGTCCTCACCCATATTGTGATTTTCACCATAAATATTAGTCCTACCTTTATCTCATCTAAATATGTAGATTCCTTGACCATGAGAACATACCATTAGCAATTGGATTCATAATGATATCTATTTTAGTCCAGTAGTTATTCACCAAAATCATATTTTTCATCATGGCAGCCAGACGCTGATCCGTATCAACACCAAAATTGAATCAGTTCTTCCTTTTCCCACGCTGAACATTTCCTGAAAATTTCATCAAAATCCATCTATAACTTTTTGAGTTATTTTGTTCACAGACAGACAAACTCTCCTGAAAACATAACCTCCTTGGCGGAGGTTGTATGAGGAATGGAGGAATAGCTAGATGGATATTTAAGCTGATGCAAAAATGGATGATGGATTAACAATTGGAAAGAATGAATAAATTGATGAATGATAGATGGATGTCTGGGTGCATGAATGGATGCATGAATTGACTGATGGGTGAATTGCTGTTTACTGTGGCTGGATGGTAATGCCAATTAGTTCCTATCCTTTCAGTAGCAAACAAACATGGGGAGTTTTTGATTTGGGAAAGGGGGCATATCACATTATGATCTAAAAAAAATTAACTAGATTTTTCTAGCTAATAATCTCTGGAAAGTAAAACAAAACAACAATGAGAGAGGAGGGGGCATTTTTCTCATATCTGGAGGCTTAGGTGGGGTGGGGGTGTAGACAGATCATGGACTTTGGTATGCTCATAAAATATTTAACTGATCTCTGCCCAATATGTGACTTTTAAGACATTTACTACCACTATTATGTCCTGTCCGCCATGTATGCGCTCTTGACTCCTTCATTGTTGTCTGTGCTGACTGCCTCTTGTTAGAGCTTGACGTCAAGGGAATCAAGTAATGAGGAAGTTATTCATCAAATAGGCAAACTATATAGATACCTCTTACTAGTTTGAATTCTCAACTGGAGCTTGTTCTTTATTAGCACCCCAAACATTTGACAATATGAGACTTGGTCCATATCACTCAGTCCTGCTTCAAAGTGTAGCAGTGTGCCCACAGTCTTCTCAAAAACAAGAGTCAAACGGTGAATTCACGAGTAAGGACCACACCATCAACAGGATGAATTCGACAATTTTTTATTGCTTACAGTGGATAACAAGCAACATAGCAGGTACGTGAAGCGGTTTGGGGAAACTTCATGGGGAATCCGCTGTAGCTCCCAAGCATGACGAAGCCCCCTATATAAGGCCCTGAGGAAAGAAGGAAGGAAGAATTTTTTAAGAAAGGGGAGGGAGGGAGGGGTGCATTGAGTGTGCGAAACAAAAGAGGGAAATGGTCGGTTAGAATTTATAGGAACACAAGAACAGGTGTGGTTGAGGTGTGGTCCTGCTCCCGAAATTCTGCTTAAAGGGACTGTGAGGAGAATCTATTACCTGTGACTTTAAGACTCTGACACCCATGAGCACGCACGGCGACGGTCGTAATGCTGCATTCCAGTAACCTCGGAATTGGGAGTGACATCATCTCCGACTTATTGGCGTTCCAGTTGAAGTCAGAAAAAACATGCCGATCTACCAGGCTATTGTTAGCTGTTGTTAGCACGCCCTGTGTCGTTGTTCACAAATATCACAGGAAGAATGTGATTATCACTATGACAGCATTGTTGTAAATATAAGTCGAAAAATACTATGTATACAGCTGATCTAGAGCAACACACCCCAGCCAGAAGTGCAAATAAATTGATTATTACAGGAGCTAAATAACTGTTCACACTGGGGGCATCCATCTTCGATTGTCAACTCGCAGGTGGCGAGGTTTCACCGAGTTCCCAGTAGGAAATTCCGACTTTGGGGAACGTTCCAGTTGCAGTTTCCGACTCGGAACTCGATAATTCCTACTTCTGACTACAACTGGAACACACCAAAAGACGTGTCCCAAGCCAAATCGTACGTTTGTTGTGATGCTAATCAATGCAGTTCAGACCTTCCTCAGAACTCTGCATTGCTTTACAACTTCTTTTTTACAGGATGCAAAGCGACGAGGTGATGTATCTCTTTGTAGTTACGTAGCGGTAGTTTTTGATGTGTGACAACAAGCAATTTTTGGAAAACTTAGTATTGTAGTTCTGTGGCCAGCTATATATCACTACTTACAGCCCGGTGCTCTAAGACGTGTCCGAATAATATAAATTTGTTGTAGTTTTAATTGTCTTGTTCCCGAAGTTGAGTATCCAGGCCAGTACAGCCCTGTCCGACCCGACTTGAAGGCTAAGGAATATCATTTATAGATAACCTATTTTGATGCTATAAAACTCATCTTAAAGTGTGTATTTTGATCAGGCATATATCTAAAAGTGAGACTTTTTTGTAATTACTTAGAAACTCCCTTTAAAGCTCCACCACAAGATGCTCCTTAATTTCCTGCAAAGACTTGTTTTCCCACAATGATAGAGCAAGCCTAAATACAAAGCTAGGTGAGGACCTTACAGGAAGGTAAATTGAGGAGAAGAATGAGACAGGTCCGTGCAAGACAAAATATTTTTCTTTTGCCAGATGTTGAGGAGAGGCCAGAACAGACAGAAAAAGACGGATTTGGAAATCCTGCCACAAGCTTTTTACTTCACCCGGCAGGCCATCCATCATAATCCTGCCCTCTGTTCATCGAGTCATCACCACAGCGAGTCGCTGCGATAGATTCCCTGTCAGTGAGCGGGGTTAGTCAGGAGGCTGCCCAGAGAAACCACAGTGTGATGGATGGCTCTGTGAGGGACATTGAGTGGACGTAGGCCTTTGACATACTAACTGGGGCTTGACGACAAGGGTTAAAATTAGTTATGTAACCAGTATTCTCAGACACAGGTCAGGTTTAAGTCTGTTTTCCTTGAGTTAAGTCATCCATATCTGTCTTGAAAGTATATGATCATCAGCAGTGACACCTCTATTTCACACCCTTCAGTTATATTTATGAGCTGGGAAGAGTTTTATTTCCAGTGTTGACGTCTTATACTTGGAGCCAAAGTGGGTCACACGACAGAAGCAAAGACCATAATTCAGAGGAGCATTTCTATTCAAATCTCCTCAATGACAGTTTAAGTAAGGTGATCAAGGCTGGAAATTCCTGTGTTTACAGGGGGCTCAGTGCACGGCTGTTTAAAGATACACATCTCACTGTTGCAATGCCAGAAGGAGGCAGATTTGGTGTCTTGATAGGAACATGGTCATGATGTTTACCAGGAGTAGCCTGAAGTGTTCGGTCTTATTACAGAGGCTCTGATGTGGCTCTTGATGGTGTTTGTGTAGCATCAGATATGAACTTTGTCCGATTATTTCCCAAGTTTTTGAAGGTAAAAAAAAAACACATACAGCACATATATTCGATGCCTTATTTTACTGGTCTTGGATCGAACCGGCAAACGGACAGAGGGGTGTTGACTTACTTATGTTTTGGCATTTTAAGATTGCAAAGAAAGTTGATGAAAGGTCTGAGCAGTAAATATAATGCTTAGTTAAAACGCAAAGCTTGGATCGAACTGTCCTTCCCAAAAAAAAGTTAATTAAACCAGGGAAGCCAAGAACATCAGCATGGAGTGATAACGTACTGTAGAGAGATGAAGTGCTGGATGAAAGGGTGGATAAATGTACAAATGGGTGGAGGGGGTTGATAATGCAATAGGTTAATGGATGTAGAAATGGATGGAAGAATTCATGGGTGAAAGGATGAATGGGTAAATAAATAAAAATGTCAATAAAGTGATGATTAAATGAATGAATGGGTGTTTAAATTGATCAGTTAAAGGCAAGATGGTCAAATTAACTGTTGGTTGGATGGATGGGTGAATAAATGGAAGGACAGATGGAAGAATAAATTGAAGGATGGATAGAGAAGTAATATATAAATAATAAAAGAATGGATGGAGGAGGAATGTAAGAATTTGTAGGTGAAATGACGGATAAATGAAAGGATGGATAAGTGAAAGTATGGATAGTTATATATGGTTTATAATGGGATGGATACATAAATATGTGGATAATTAAATGTGTGAATGTGTTGTAGGATAGGGGGATGAATGATGACTGGAAGAATAGCTAGAAGGATATACAAGCTGATGTTTAAATGGATGATTGATTAAAAAATGGAAAGGCTGAATAAATGGATTATTTCGGGAATCGATGAATAATTGGAAGGTTGGATAAATTGATTGATTGCTGGATGGGTAGACAGATGAATGCCACCAGTTCAGAAGCTAACTCTTAATGTATGTGCAGCTGTGTTTTTTTTTACCATCTAATTAAGAAAGCATGAAAAGAAATCCATTGGGTCACACTAGCCGGAAACAACGTAGTGTGGCAATGCTAACCGGTATCTTATTTGGCGAATAATCTTATTAGAACAAATAGTATATCAGGACTAAATTTGCCATGTTGTGCACCTTCCTGCAAGTTTGTGTGGAGGTGTTGGCATGTTTCTTGGCTCTTCAGGATGTAATTACTGGTAAATAAACACTTTATAGTGTTCAATTTGCTTGATGATTTCCCTCTCAACTTGTTCTAAGTATTGATTGCCTGTTGCAGCTCAGGGTCATGACAGCTTTGGGTTAAAAAGTATGACTGTATATCTTTTTTATTTCATAACTTTGATGCTTTTTAGATGGTCAAACATGGAAACAGTGCATTCCTGTGGTATAAAAAGTATTAAATAATCTATTGTACTATATAAACCCTACTACTATATAAATTAATCAGTCTTATTGTAATTTTGAATTGCACAACACTCAGAAACAGATAAAAGACTCAGTAATTATTATAATTTATTGTTGTAGTTAAGTGCCTGTGATTAGGCAGCCCCACAAATTTATTTAGTCATAGATTTGTCCTGATTAGAGTATGATAATTTAGCAGTTTAAAGTTTAGAAAGATTTTGACCAAAAAAGCACTAATAAATGTCTGGATTCCTTGTTTTAAAAAAAAAACTGCTAATTTTGACTGCAGTCTTGGCGACCTCCTGTGATGTATGATGCATCTAACATCTATTACAGATGTTAATATATATTGAATTGCACCACTGTAGCATGTAACCATTCATTTCATTCCCCCCACCACTCGACGAGAAAGATGGCACATACACATGCTCCTTTGTAACATCAGGCTGTTACAAGCATCCCATTGACCTGACCGTGTATCTGCAGCCTTCTCCCTCTGAATGTACTCAACTGCATGTTCTGTATGTTACTCACTTCACTGAGTCTGTGAGCAGCTGTTATGCTAGACACGCGGTAATTCTTACATTGCACACGTCACTCCTCTGGGATTTTTCTATGCTGCCATGTCAACATTGACTATGTTAGGTTAATGTAGACATCCTACAAACTGAAGCGGTCAAATGCTGGTGTATATGTTACTGACTGACAGAAAGCAATGCATCCAGTTGTTGAAGACTTTTGGTAAAGGCTGAGAAATTCAAGTGAGAGGAAGGAATTGGCAAATATTTAGAGCAGACTTTTCAAAAGACATTTTTCAATAAGGCTTAAACACTGAATTTTATAGTGTATTGCAATTGTTCATGTAGATCTTTATAAAAATGTATGTATTTTTTTCATATTGACAGATTCTGTCCACTGTTCTTATATTGGAACTATAGTTTAAATATCTGAAGATATTAATCGTTGGATTTGTTGTTTAAATCACTGTTTGACTGCCAACTCTGTGGTCTTAAACAATGATTTATTTGATAGCTTTGATAAAAACCCTGTTAAACACTTTAACCCATGAAGAAATATGCATGCACAAAATGGCTTGCTAACAACCAGTGGTGGTTTGTTATGTTACAGTATTTGTACTTTCCAGAAAGTTGCTTTCTTTAAAGATGCTACAAGGAGTTTCTAAGTAATTACAAAAAAGTCTCACTTTTAGATATATGCCTGATCGAAATACACATTTTAGGATGAGTTTTATAGCATCAAAATAGGTTATCTATAAATGCTATTCCTTAGCTAAGTGGTCGGGTCAAACAGGGCTGGACTGGCCTGGATACTCAACCTTGGGAACAAGACAATTAAAACTAGAGCAAATTTATATTATTCGGACACGTCTTAGAGCACCGGGCTGTAAGTAGCGATATATATAGCCAGCTACAAAACTACGATATAAAGTTTTCCAAAAAATTGCTTGTTGTTACACATCAAAAACTACCGCTACGTAACTAGAAAGAGATACATTACCTGGTCGCTTTGTAAGTTGATACGTTTCTGTAAGTTGTTGAAAAAAGAAGTTGTAAAGCAATGCAGAGTTCTGAGGAAGGCCCAAGCTGCATTCATTAGCATCACACAAACACACGCTTTGGCTAGGGTCATGTCTTTACGACACTTAGAAGAGTCTTTGTGTTGCCGGAAAAAGATTCTCCTCATAGCATCTTTAAGTTAGTGTTTAGTGTTTTGCTGATGAATTTCTTTAAAGAAGCTTTTGTTTGTTATGCTTGACTTTGTAGTTTGCACTGCTTTAAGCAGCTTTTATGAAACTACTCTCTTTGTGTATTTATGATTAAGTGTCTCACTCTGCCTCAGACACTTTGTTTAGCTGCTGTCACTTTAAGAACCCATTTACCCATGTGCCCCAAACTGTTCTGATTGGTCGACTGGTCTGCTCTGTGGTTATTGGCTGTTTCAGTGCACTTCAGTACCACATTTTCCGTGGCTCTGTATCCTTTCTATAGTCTATGCTCTGCACTGGACTTGCCAGCCAAGCCAGTGCGTTGAGCAACTAATGTATCAGTGGTAGATGAAGGTAGGAGGATCAGCTGTTTCAGGCAGCTGGTGACGCTGTTCACAGGAGGAGGGCGAGATGTCCTGATGTTACACTCTTTGTTGTCTTGTATGTGGAAATACTCCATCTTGTTAATAGAAAAAATGTTCTGATGTCATAAGGTTCAGGTAATTTAAGTTGTCCACTGACCCCCCTAGGAATTTCTATAAGTGAAAGGAGATATTCAAAGGAGGAACAGTGTCCTTATTTAGTATTATCATCATGCAAAGAGACACATAAATCTCATTAGAGGGCATTAAAAAACTTCGATCTGACCGGTGGATGATTAAACAGATGCTAATGTGTTTAAGAACATAGACAATTTCTTGCTAGAGCTTTGAAAATGTTTATAAATAGCTCAAGAGAATGAAAAAACAAAACTGGACACAATTTATAGTTTTCAGGTAAGTTTGACTTTACCACTGAGCAACCAGGGATCTTCTATGAGTGAAATGAGAAATTCTAAGGAGTAGCAGTGTCCTTATTTTGTATCACTGTAAGAGCAGAAACATGGACATGCTCTATCATGTAAAAGACATACATATAAAACACTAAAGAGCATTTAAAGCAAATGTTTGCAGTTAAAGCTCAAAGTTCAAGCTTGCAAATGATTTGATTTCAGTTTTTTTTAGCAAAGAGGTTAAAAAATAAACATTTTAACATGGTAAAAATTGTGCAGTTCTTTCCAATTTCTTGGGATATGGGATGTTGTTTTCAAACAAAACTTAGGTTTTAAAGTTGTTTGAAAATTATTAAGTTTTTGAGGGGTGAGTGCTGATAATTTTGCCAGAGCTGTTGAAAGATTTGAAAAAGCTAAAGGGAATTATAAATATGTACATTTTTCATGTCACAAGGATCAGATTAGTTTGATCTCTCCACTTACTTTTTTTATAGATGCGATTAGTTAAATGAGAAATTCTAAGGAGTAGCAGTGTCCTTATTATGCATCTTTTGGCCCTTTCCCACTGGCATGCCTTGGCCCTACTCTACTCGGCCCAACTCTACTCTATTCGTTTTGTGATCGTTTTCTACTAGCCCAGTTCTTTGACCACTGGGGGGCGGGGTTGCCATTAAACAGCTGGGTGTCCAGGTCATTTTGAGCGCGACACAACAACGCAAACAATGGAGCACTTGGAGGACCAGGACCAGGGAGAAACTTGACGGGACACCATTCTTGCAGTTGTTGTTTAAAAATGGCTCTGGTCCTTTCATGTTGTTTTGGGTGTCGCGCTCATGGCTCATCGATGACGATATTGTCTGACCAATCAGTAGCTGCAAATCGAGTAGGGCCGAGTAGAGTAGGGCCAAAGCGTGCTAGTGGAAAAGGGCCATTTGTAAGAGCATGGAGACACAGGGATGAGTAACAGCCATCTATCTTTAGTATGGTGCACAAAAAAAGACAAAAAAGCACAAAAATAAAACAGGTACTAATTTTTATCATGTTTTTCTCAACAGCTCAATCTCTCAGTGTGCACATAAATTTGAAAATAGAGTCTGATCAATTTTTATTCCTCCCTCTGTGATATACATCCAAACCAAAGCGTAATAGAAGCTGCATTTTTCAAGCTCGAGAAACGAAGACGGAAAAACTCTTTCAAGCTCGAACATTCCCATCCTAATGAACACATAAACAAACAGACAGGAATTCACACACAGCCTGGTGCCGTTGGACGGTTTGTGCTCCTCTGTAGTGTGAAAAATCACATCCATCCAGGGGTTCTGAAGAATTTATTACCCATAAAAATATCAAACAGCATTTCATATCGGGAATTCAATTCATGAGCTCCTCTGTGCGTGAGGAAAATAAGCTTTGAGAGATCTTGTTTCAACCTTGATCCTGCAGCAGTAGGCAGTGTTTGCACTCACACACCCAGCCTGTGCCTCCAGTCATAGTTACACTTCTCCTGCTATTAATGGAGATGTATCTGTCTCCTTGTAGGCGGTCTTATTAACCACAAGCTCTCATAGGTTATCTGCTCCCTCTGTGCTGAAACAAGCCTCCTGATTGGTCCCTGCTGGACATCATTTTCAACACATTACCCAGAGCTGCAACTCCCCTCCGCTCTGTGGTTGCTAAGTAACCCATGGTCTCCAGTTTCCTACCAGCACCCCCCAATGCAATGTGGTGTGTGTACTGAGATGTATATATTTACAGTGTGTGTGTGCACAAGAGTCTGTGATCCCGTTTAGAACAAATAGATGAAACTGGACCGAGCTGTCATGAACCTGGCTGACCACACAGATGCCTGCTTTCTGGGCATCACTGGCTGCCCGTGTGAGTGTGTTTCTGTGTGTAATCTATTGAGACCCCAGGCCGATCAATACTCATCATTCCAGCCGAAAAAGCTCCACCTCCGAACAACACACACATTAAGTGCGGGGATGGAGTCTGGAGAAAGGTGTCTGACTGTGATAAAGTATTCAGTGTTAGAAAAACGTCAATAATCGGAGTGAAGAACGAGCCGCGCTTTTGTTGCTGAAACTGTCTATATTTCCACTCTCACTGAGCTCTACACATTATCCACTTTATATCAACTCTTTCTTCTTCCCTTCTTGACAGATATAGTGCCACAGCATGAGCATGAATATCAGCTTTTGTTTATTCTCATATTCTGCTCTTCTGAAAGCGGCTGCGGTTATCATTCTTGTTAAAACATGGCCCAGAAATACAACAGCCAGGATCATTATGTAACATTTAAAGGAATATTTCTTTTCAAGTGTTGACTGGTTGCCTGGAAACTGCTGCTAGTTAAAAATATTAAAGCCCAGAGCTCACATAAAACGGAATATTACTCAGTTTATTATAATTTGAATAGAGAAAAAAGTATTTTTTTACTCACTGAGCAATGCAAGTGCTTAAAAACTGATTATGTGGCACCTAAAAGAAATTTTGTGCTGTTGAGCTTGTTTCTGCTCATAAAAGCCAATATTCTGTCTAATTTCTGTTCATATATATCACTGTATCACATATATATATATATATATATATATATATATATATATATATATATATATATATGTATTAGGGCTGTCACTTTAGTGCATTAATTAGATTAATAAAATTAGTTATAAAAATTAATCGCCAGATTAATCATTCCACACAAACATGTTGATATTGGCCAGCTGGAGGACCCGTACATGGCAGTGGCACGTCACTTCACACATGCGTCTCTAGTCAAACCAAACAAAGCCCAGGTGACAACAGGAATGGCATATTTAAGACTTAGTCTTATTTTATTTTTGGATTTATTTATCTATATTTGTACTACATTCTTTAATAATCCATCAGGGCTAATTGTTTTGCTGGATGTCCTCGACCTTTTTCTTATTTTGAATTTGATTTATGAAACACACTTAAAGTGTAATTTGAGTTGCCTGATTGAGCTTAGAAATTTCTGGACAAGTTGCCCTGACTTTGGTTTTATTTAGTCACCAATAAAAAAGGGGATTTACAAGTCTTCACTTGTTAGTGTATTCATTTGATTAGTCATGCACTACAATTTTATAATGTCCTAGAATTCAAATTCTTTATTTGGGTACTTTAAGCAGATATGAGATTAAAATGCGATTAATTAGATTAATTAATTATAAAACCGGTAATTAATTAGATTCATTTTTTAATCGTCTGACAGCACTAGTATATACAGTATATTTAGAATTGCTAATGTTGAACAAACCTTGAAATTTGTATACACTGAGTATTCCTGATCCACCTCTATTCTCACTCTGTCTGAAATACTTTGTTAGAGCTTGTGCCACATGGGCTTGGTCTGCTCTGATTGGTTGTACTGTTTTGTAATTGGTCAGTTCAGCTCTGCTCAGCTCAGCACAGTGCTCGGCATGGCAGCCTAAGCAATGGGCTTAAACTGATGATGAAGCAATGGTAGGATGTCAGACTGGTAGGTCTAATCAGGTGGGCAAGGGGGACAATCTACTTGCACTGTACACGGGGGGAGGGAGAGAGGTCCAATGTGAAAGTTTGCATGGTGCTGGTTCCCTTGATTAAAGCCTCTTGGCTTTTTTTGTATCATTGCTTATAACAGCATCTGTAGAAAATAAAACGTAAGGTTTTATACATGATAATGTTTACAGTTTAGGCCTTTTTTGATGATTTTTCTACAAATATAATCAGCAAGAGTAAAAGCCATTACCAAGCTTCTGTGGAATTACAACATGGCTGTTCAGCTTAAAAGCAGCTACAGTATTTCTAACATATAATGCCATGTTCAAACTTTGTATTTGAGAATGTCCTCTTAATTAAAGGACCAGATCAGTAGGTCCTCATGGCTGTGGCATAAGTGTCTGAACAACTGATTGTTTTAAAACCATTAGAAATGCTTGTCGTTGGGTCCCCAGGCCATTTTTGTAGTCCCTGTTAGCAGTTACAGATACATTTTGTGATTTAAAGTTAAAGTTAGGTTGTGTATGCATTTGTTCATCATGAAACATATTTCAGGTATTCATCAGGAAAAGGTTTTCTAAAATTCCATTTACTTTAACCTTGAGAATTGCAAAGTGCTGAATCCTAACTCACTTCTACAGTTTTGGACTCATTTCTGCACCACTCTATTGTCTTCTCGTGGCTGATGGTTTCTGTTAAAAACAATTACCAGGATGACACTTAAAAACAAAAAAATGATCTGTTTTTACAGTCCAAACTCTTAAAAATAATCAAGACGGCACTATGTTGGCGTCCTCATGGCACCCAGACGTTACCCAGCCTCCTTCACAAAGCAGATACGGACAATTCTCAGATCGATATGGCCATTCAATCGGCCTGTAATGCATTCTGACCTGGTCAATTTAAGTAACCTTACTCCAGTGACTCTTGGATCTGGAAAAATCAATCTGGTATTCTTCAAAGGCTTGAAGCCAGATCGAACCATTTGCAGCCGCTGCTCGAGGGGCTTCAGGGATCTGATCATACCAGGGGGTCACAACCTCATCGTCTGCGGGGAAAGGTGATCGGTCATATTGACTTCAGCCTGGAGTGTGGATATACACAAACATGGCTACAGAGATGGACCAATCACATGTAGTTACTAAGGCAGAAGATGGTGTGGCTGTATTTATTCTCCCTTACCTTCTTCTTCTTTTGTCTGATTATAGCAAGAGGGAAACGTGGTAAATGAGATAAGTGGGTGGATGATGAGAGGTAATTTGAGGTCAAGGAAATAAGACTGCAGACAGAAGGAGAAGAGGTGATAAGAGGGTGAAGAAAGAAATATTCAGGCCAGTCGATGCAGATTAAACCAGAGCTTTAAGCCCCCCCTCTTTCTCTCCATCATTAAAACTATGTGCTAGCTTGAGCACAGACAGTGACTGGACTGTTGGGTCCCTCGCTGGGTTTTTCTGCTCCACTGAGCCGACCAGCTTCCAACCTCCCCTCCAGTAGGAAACACAGAAAGGGCTTTTTGTCTCCAGTGTCCTCAATGAGGGAGGTCGTTGTTAATGTCCCCAATCACCGACGCTGTCCACTTACCCCGTCATTGTTGCTGTGCTAAAATATGTCATTTTGTCTCAGCTGTTGGCCATTATACTGAGTCGCTCTTGTGTTTAAAGAGGTCAGCGTGCTCTTGTATGAGAGCTAGGGCGTTAAAGTTTTTACAGAATGAATTTAAGACCTAAAAGACTTTACTGAAGGTTTATTTTTGAGCATGTTCTTTGTTCTTGTAGGACATTGGTTACAGTTGAAATTTTGAAGAAAGGGAGAGGAGCCCCAGGTTGGAGCTGAACTCTGGGTTGCCTTCTTTTGTGGCAGGACACAGCAAATTGAGAAGAGTTAGAATTTAAGTACTGGCAAGACTTCAGCAAGGGCAGAGCTACTTATACACTCGATGAAGTCGGATTTTACTCCCACTTGAAAAATAAGTTGATGTCAAAGAGAAGTTTAAAAATACCAGAAATGTGTCAGTAAATCAAACTCATAGGTGTTATTGTAGGATCTTTAACTCTAAACTTTTCACTCTGAACCAGGATGTGACACTTTTAGAGTCAATCATCCTGCCTGTCCTTCATTATTGGACAAGTACCAACAGATACCACAAGCCCACATCATGAAAACAAAAATATGTAAATGGACTTGAGCTTATATAGCGTTTTTCTAGTCTTTGAGTACTTAAAGCTGCTTTACACCGCAGGTCACACCTACCCATTCACACCAATTCACACTAGGCCTGTGCTCAAAATATCGATACGGCAAAATATCGTATCGCACTCCTTTGGGATACGTGTATCGATACGGATTCTACAGAGTCGATGCGGCCTAAATATTTTGACAGTTGTTGTAAATACACTTTGGGAAATGTTAACAGTGGCACAGTTCAAGGTAGAAGACGAGCTACATAATGAAGCATATGTTCTAAATTTGATCTTAGGTCTACCATCTTTGAGGATCTGAATTTATGTCTCTCAAGTTGTAGAACCACTTAAAACTCATCCTTGTTCTTTTTCTTCTTATAAGAACAAACTAAACTTGTCAAGAATTTTGCTTAAAGCATAGTCAATGTTCACAATTTACGTGTATCGGGATACGTATCGTATCGTGGCCTTAGTATCGGGATACGTAATGTATCGTGAAGTTGCTGGAAATACCCAGCCCTAATTCACACCCATTCACAACCTGGGGCTCCTCTCCCTTTCTTCAAAATTTCAACTATAACTAATGTCCTATAAGAACAAAGAACATGCTCAAAAATAAACCTTCAGGAAAGTCTTGAAGGTCTTAAAGCAGCACTACGGAAGATTCTCGCTTGACCGGAACGAGAACTCAACTACCCATGAGCCCTAGCGCGCGCATACTGCCGTAAGGATACAGATCTGCCGGTCATATGCATTTGTTTTGTAGGTGAATCACAGAAGCCAGGACTTCACTCAAAAGTATTCTTCTGTCTTCAGCGGCTGTTTGCAGGATGGATAGCGACGAGGTAATGTATTTATTTTTGACTAAATGACGATGTTAAAAATCGCTAAGTTCAACTTGGTTTTATTACCGTGAAGTCGCCCCGGTCCTGTTGAAGCGATAAAGTGAATAAAAGTAAAGACAACCACGAGCTGGCGATATCAAACACTTGAAATAGGTCTAAGCAAAACTACATACTGGTACGTTCTCACGAATACTGTAAACGGATGGTAAACAATCAACAAGTACTTACAAGTCCAGCACTAACAGGGCCAAGTCGGCATCGGTCGGACATCCCTCCTCGTCTTTTATTTCACGCCAGCTAGTGAACACCGAATCGATGTTTATTCTGGTCCGAGCATTCAGCTTGTTTTTCTCTCGCTTTCTTGTTCAGTATCCTCAAAATAAACTTTTCTTTTTCTTGCGTTCTTTGCTGCCTCCGCCATGACTACAGCTCTGCGTTTGGCTTTCACCGACACTTCCGTGTTTTAAACAAATCGGGAATCGGGGGAAGTGACGTAGCCTATGCCGTAAAGCAGTCCAAACTTGTAGTTTTTAGTGTGGCAGGGTTCCCACCATCCACCTCGAAGTTACATAGCGCTAGT
Organism: Scarus forsteni; assembly: GCA_036419115.1. Taxonomy (NCBI): domain Eukaryota; kingdom Metazoa; phylum Chordata; class Actinopteri; order Labriformes; family Labridae; genus Scarus; species Scarus forsteni. The sequence goes on from JAZDUH010000341.1 coordinate 10,194,139, forward strand.
AAAAGCAATACAGACCACTTCAGAGCACGAAAGAGGTTTCATTCAACACATTGTAAAGTGGTGGACCATGACGATGAATATCTAAGGACTATATTATGTTTGGAAAAACTACATAGTGTTGGTTTAAATTCATTCTGTTAGTTATCCATCAGTATTTCTAAAACATTCACACCCTTTCATTCCAATTTACACACCACTGACACAGCAGTGGGAGCAACTTGGGGTTGAGTGTCTTGCCCAAGGACACATCGCCATGTGTCGCTCAGAACTGGGCTTGAACCTGCAACCGCCCGATCACTGACCAAGCGCACTATCCAACTGCGCCACCGACACCCCTGTGTGCTCCAACCAAGCATGGTATCTTTATTTAAGGAAGTTTTTCCTATTAATCTACAGTAAATAAATACAGCAATGTTCACATGTTGCAGTGTTAATATCTAACACTTAAGTAGTTTAAATACAAAATTCTAACACCACATAGAATTGTTGACCAAATTTATGCTGTTGAGTGTTTAAAAGTTTAAACTTTTAACTCCAAAAACAGTTAGAAGTTGGTGAGAGTACTTGATGAGAGTGATGGTCACAACTAGAAAGCACTTGGAGAGCGAAAACCTCCGCCAAGGCATCTCACAAATTGCTGTTACATTCAAAAGCAATAGTTACATGATAAAGTTAGCATCATAATATAATTGATGGTTGTCTTTGTTAGTGAGACAGTTATTGATCAAAACAGTTGTTTGGTAATGGCAGTTATCTGGATCACTAACAACATCAATTTTAGGTTGGGCCATTACCAACATCTCCTGGAAAAATCCTCAAAATCTGTCCAGTCATTTTTGTGTAATCTTGCTGACAATCAAAAAATATAATATAATTCCATTCCCACCTGCAGGATGTACCCTCATGTTGTTTTTAACACTCTACCAAATAAGAAAGCCTGGAGGTGAGATAAGCTTGCATGAACGGAACAGATTTCTGGATGGATAAAATCTGGTTCTTCATAATCTTCAAATGTGATTTCCAGGCTTTTACATTGGATATATTTTCAGTTCCACCTGCGGGATGTACCTTTATCTTGTTTTCAACACTACCAAATAAGAAATCTCGACGCTGAGAAAAGTTTGCATGAACAAAATCAAATTTCTACAAATCAGATTAGAAGTTAAATTCCGGTAATCATCACAGATGGATGCAGAGAAGGGACGGCTGTGTGAGAGCACAGCTCGGTTACAGCTTGTCTGGCTGCTAATCCGTTAATCAAGGCTTTTCAATCTGCGCTAACGGGACTTTTAACGGGATTAGGGCGTTGATCGGCTCACACAGAAGACACAAATTCAGCATCCCTGCCGCATAGTTTAGGCAAACAATGTCCCCAAATCACTTTATAGGAATAATAAAACTTAGCCCAGAGGGGGTGTAACCCTAACTGGGAGCTCTTGATGCTAGCTGTGACATAACTGAGAGACACGGTGTAGGAGGAGAGTGAGATCATGTCAAGTCAAGAGCATTAACAGGGGAGTTAGACACAGTAAGTTTAAGTGTTGATAGTGTTATAAGAATAGATGCAGGAAAGAGCTGCAGATGTGTGTACACTGTTGTAGCTCCGCACTCCTCCTGTCAGCGCATACAGCTGCTGGGAAGATCATTTAAATGCAAATGGGGCGACACTGCAGTCAAGCATCACACACACAGAGCTGGAGAGTGAGTGAGTGTTTAACAATAATGGTCGGGTTGCATTTAAAGTCTCATCCATTCAGGGATAACAATAATCTTTCTCTAAGGCTCCAAACAGCTGCTTGTGTGTCCGCTTCCACGTGTGCATCTATTTTATTTAATATTCCATTTTTTTTGGGATGAGAGTGTGTGTGTGGGTGCTTTCTGCTGCGGCTCTGTGTTGCCATGGTGACAGTTGAACTTGAAGCTGAGGTTGAGGCTCGTACTGTAGTTGAAGTAGATGCTGTTGCATAAGGACAAAGAGTATCACAGAGATACACACACAGATAAACACACTATGAGAGTGTGTACTTGAGTGTGTTTGTGATGAAGCAGCAGCATGAGCTCTGCTGGTGTCACGCTATCGGCCCTCTGGAGACAGACAGAGAGACGCACAGAGGCATTACAATGAATATTTCATAAGATCTTCAACATAAACAAAAAAAGTCCTATTCAGGCCAATTTAAGTAGTTTATAGTTTTTGTAAATGGGTCAAGTAAGACTTGAGTAAAGTAGGTTAGAAAGTTGTTTGAAATGTGGTTTTAGTTTTTGGTACATTAAGTTTGTGAGCAGATGGAGTGACAAAAAAAAGCCTTTTGTAAGAGTTGCCTGCTATCTTTTTGTTCAAGTGTTTGAGTGTCTTAAAGTAGTCTTCATCTTAAAATCCCAAAGCTAAAGATTTTTTAATCGCCATAAGCGATAATATGGCATAAAGCTAAAGAAAATTAACTGTGACATCTGTAGCAAGTCCAATCAATGCCCCTCTCCATCTACAGTTCACGTACGCTAACAGAAGAAATATAATATCATTAGCTGTGTTCGAAATCATCCACTCATTCACTCACTATCCCCTATGTAGTGTAAATGAAATAGTGGACTACATAGGGAATGACCAAACGACATTTCGGACACTACACTGAAATTTTCTAAATGTCGTAGCGTCAGCTGATGAGCCGGTTATTCCTGTGACAAAAGTGGATGCGCCAAAATTCACATAAATAAACCGGGCACTCGGAGGATAAGTCGCAAATTTTTAAGCTGTTTACAGCCGCTAAAAGACGTTAAAGGAGACATATCATGCTGAAGCATGATTTAATACTTACGTATAATATAATAAATTTGAAAACAAGACCTTACACCCTCTTAATTTTCAAAAAATGAGATATTGTATTTTTTCTGATATCCTAGAACGAGATTTGATGCCTCTGAAAATAGGTCATTGCGAGATGACCGCGAGATTTAAATTGTCGTGACAACACTAGGTACATTTCTTTTATTGGAGTAATCTGATAAAACACTTCCTCCTCTGTGACATTTACCCAGCAGCAGTGTATAGATCCCTAGCTCACACTCACTCATTACCAGCTCTGGCCTGTAGGGGGACTCAATACGCGGTTGCTGCTTTGGGCCTGCCGGAAAATACAGTAGAAGAAGAAGGACAGGCTGGCTCTACCCTCTCGGCAGCTCAGACAGAACTGACCAATCCGAGCACAAAGGGCTGTGACGTTGCGAGGTAACTGTAGGTCAGCCTGAGAACCAAGCGTTTCAACGTTGGTAACTCAAAAACTGAGTTATTTGGTCTTACCTTTTGTAGTAATATTAATTGGACATTGCTTTTCATTTGAATCAATGTCAATCATTCAATCAATCTTTATTTGTATAGCGCCAATTCATAACAAGTATTATCTCAAGACACTTTACAATAGAGCATAAAGCTCTTCATTTTATGGATACACATATATGCATAGATACATATATACATATAAAAACACACATATACATATATATACAAATATATAATCCAACACCCAACATGAATCCATATAGCCAATCATAAATCCCTCCATCATGGCGGCAAGAATAAACCTTCTGTTAAGCAGCAGGAAATCTTGAATGTGGATCCCAGTCTCATGATGAACAGCAATGTCTGCTTTTCCATTTTAAGAGTTAAAAGTAATAACTAGTTCTAACGTAATTATTTTGAAGTTGATTTTTTTCCAATTTTCGTGGCACCCCTTGGAGGCTATTAGCATTTGCCTAAATTGTCTAATTGGTCAGGCAGCTCTGTGTACTATAAACACACATAAGACACTCTGTTTGGGAGTCCCTTAGAGGAAACAGCTGCCAAGTTTTCATGAGTTAAGATTTTGATTCAAGAGTTGCTGTTGCTGTGCAGCTTCATAGCTCTTTTAGTGCCAACTGTTTTCGAACTGTGAAGTCGGCATGCTTGAATTATTGAGCTTTTCTTACAAATAAGCAAAATGGACCACATTAGGAAACCACCAATTTCTTTAAACCCCTGAATGATTGAACATGGACCGGCTGATGTTTGCTAAAAGAAATCAGTTGGGGTGCTGGTTTGGTGGAGTGGTTAGCAACCAGGCATGTCCCATGTATGCACTTCTGCCGGCGCGAGTTCGAATCCAGCCTGTGGCCAATTTTGCAGAGTGTCTTTCCCTACTCTCTCACTACCTTTCACAAGCCTATCCACTGTCTCTCTCCTTTCAATAAAGGGACAAAATGCCCCCCTCCAAAAAAAAAAAAAAAATCGGTTGATCAAAATTAATGCCCATAGTCACGGGTACTGATCAGGTCAGATTTGGGTCGACACTTTGCCACTTTTTAGTCCTCGTGATTCATCTGCAACAACGGCAACTTGACTTTACACACTCTAGTGATGGCTGAACACCTGATGAGGGGAGAGCAGAGTCTTTCTGAAGGATACGTCGCCCATATGCTGCTTTACAAAATAGTTCCAAACAAAAGTGAAACACTGAGAAAAATCTTACTGTAGCATCTAGATGCCTTTGTGTAGTTTTACCCTAAAATAAGGGTGGCACCATTGGCTTCTATGTTTGACTAGCTGGCCTGTTGCTATTCAGCAGATATATTTACTGATGCCATGGGCCACAAACCCAAACTGGAAAAGCACTCAGACCTCCACTAAAGTACAATTCATCACCACACGCTCATTTGCGCAGTTGTCTTGCAGTCCTCTGCTGGCACCGAAAGGAAAACTGGGAAATGTACTGACATAGACTTAAGCTCTTAATGGTCTTAGCCCTTCATATTTATCTGATTTGCTTTTACCATATGAGCCCATTAGAGCCCTCAGGTCTTCAGGACTGTTAACAGTTCCCAAAGTCAAAACGAAAACTTACGGTGAGGCTTCTTTTTACTACTATGGCCCCCGCTTATGGCCCCCTGCCTGTAGACCTGAGGGCTGCACCTAATGTTAATGTCTTTAAAAACAAACTCAAAACCTACTTTTTTAGTCGAGCTTTTACCTGAATTACCGCAAAGTGCTTTTATTTATTCTACTTACAGCCCACTCTTTTATTATTTTATCTTATTTTATTTTTTATCTTTTTATCTTTGCTATCTTTCTTTATTTTATTTTCTAGTTTTTCTCTTATTTTTAATTTTTATTTTTTCAACTTCATTTCAATTTATTATTTATTCTTACTATTTCTCAAAATTCTTTTTTTTATTAATCAATTAATTTTATTTTATGATATATTTAATTTTACACTTTTAACCTAACCTCCAGTGTTTTCTCATTTTTAAACCTTTAAGATGGCGTTTCCTCAGATTCCTCAGCACGTACTGGGTACATCAGTGTGCTTTATTATTGTCTTTTATTTATGATGCTTTTTTTTTTTTTGGACTTTGGTATCATTTTATTACAGTATATTACATTTATACCTGATGCATCCCTTTTCATTCTCGCCGGTGTACTCGACAAAATTCAATGACATAAACGGTCAATGATGTCATGCGTCTTCTTAATCCTCTTCCTATCTTTGATGGAGCAGTTTCACTTTAACCCTTTCATGCATGGTGTCCATTACAGTAGACAGATATTTGGAATAAGCGTGTATCCTTTAGGCTGCAGTGACATGTCCAACAACCAGGTGGTATATTTCTAAACCCTTGTCTTAAGTTTCATAAAAATATCATCTTTTTTTTTTTAACATAATGTTTAATTTTTATTTTTATTTGCCACAACATAAAAAAGAAAAAAATAAATAATCAATAAATCATTTTTTGGTCAAACATAGACCATTTAAATGCTTAAGTATAAGTTTATGACAGGCAAGAATAGGAAAAAGGAAAACGAAATAAATAAGTAAATAAATACATAGGTAATTAAATTACACCCAAAGTGTACAACATCATGGCAGTTTTGGTAGTCTGTTCTACATGAAATCACATTCAAACAATTTTTCTGATTTCTTTTTCTCCGTCTACTAGAGTAACAACAAAAAGAAGAAAATGTACAGTCACTAAAATATTGGCATAAGTCAATTTAATTTAGCCTCTAATGCTGCGTTCACACTGCAAGCGACCGAGCTACCAAAATCGCGTTGCCCACTGACATAGCGTCGCGCGTCCATAAATACCTCATTTTGGTCGTCGGCCGTCGCTCGGTGACGTCACGTCTGTTCGAGTTTCACCACGATCATATCATATATCATATAATAGGATGTATAAGCGGACATTATTCCGGATGTATCCTTTTCAGTCACTTATCAACCACAAAACACTGCAGCTGATGCCCTGCAGCAGCATCATCTGTGAGTTTACCGCCGTCCGTCTACACACGAAATTGCCTGAATAGATCAACTTTTTTTTAACTTTGACATCGCCCGAAGAGTGAAGTGATCGTCTTGTACACGGCCGTCACATCGCGGGTGGGTTAGCCCCGCCCCATCGCGGCTGTACATTGACTTTGAATGGAGAGTGATCGCCGAGGTAGTACAGGTAGCGTCCGGTGTGAACGCACCATAAGGGTTTATGATGCTTTTAATCAACAAGGTGTATGGATTGCTGCGTTGGTGGGTTCAAGGGCTGGGTGGAGTGGGTTTGGGTCATAAATCCTTTATTTTAATGTATCTGTTTGTTTGTAAAGCACTTGGTGCTACATTTTTTTGTATGAAAAGTGCCATATAAATAAAGTTTGAATGATTGATGATGACATAAATGCATGAGATATGCTGTAATAAACTTCCATGTTTTCTTGTGACGTCAGTCTGGATCGGATCAGCACCAATACATAATGGTTTCTTCCTTGGACCAAACCACACATCTGGTACAATTTTCATGTAAACCCATCCAAGTAGTTTTCGCATAATGTTGCTAACATACAAACAGACAGACTCTGGTAAAAACATAACATCCTCAGCGAAGGTATCTATTCCTTTAACAAACCCTTTGAGCAAGTTTTGAATTTCTAGTGACAATTTTATGCGTTTTTATGGTGTAACATCACTTTCACAACATTAGGAGCCAAGGCTAGAAGAAGCTGTCAGAGCATGTGGCTATCCACTGAAACAAGCTACTTCAGAGTCAAAAGCGTACAATAATACAGCCTATCTAATATCTAGTGTCATTATTTCTGAGTGTGTTCTTAAATCAAGTGTAACTCTCTCTGCTAGCCAATCATGAAAACATTTTCTCACATTCTGACTTCATGATATTCACTTGTTTCTAATCGCCCGATCTTGCAGCAAATTAGCAAGCCAGCGTCATTAAAAAGAGTCAGCTGGAGATAGTGGGGGGGCTGAGATAGTGGAGTATCATCACTGACACTGTAAGAGAAAAAAGAGAGAGCAAAGAGAAAGATGAAGTGAGGGAGAGATTGTGGAGCTGCTGTAATTTGCCAATTAGTTCCACTACCCTCCAGCTCCTGCTCTGCTCCCTGTCTCCCTTTGATCGGTCTAATTTTAACAATTAAAATACATTGTTTTCACGCAGAGAGGAGCAGTATGGGATTTTTAACCTATTATTAGTCAGTAGTTTACTTTTTGTTGAGCATCACACTATCCAAGCAATCCTTCTGTCCTTTTTTACTTCATTAAAAGTTAAAAAGAAGTGACAAAAGACGACACGGAGGGGGGTTTTCACTTTCTCGGGCTGGCTTGATGTTAGCTGTTTGCATCCAATTTGCATATATACTCTATTTACCATGGATTGGATTGATTTATTTATGCTCTGTGTGTGTGTGTTTCGATTATGTACACACACAAATGCAAAGAATGTGCATCTTCCGCTGTCTGTATTTTTATGTCTCTCCAGCAGATGTGGGGCAGTAATTGGTGCAGGAGAAGATGAATAACGTGTGTTTGTGTGCGTATTCATGTAGCGCTGACTCAAAGCAAGACTGTTGGGAGAATCATTAGACTCCCAGCACGGCTTCACATTCAAGCTAATCACCACCTCCTGCCCCAAAGACACAAACACACGGATATCTCCTACATACCTTTATTGGACGCCCTCCAGAGGCAGAGCCATAAAAACAGGCAGCAGTTTGCCCGTATAGTGAAGTATGGGTGCCAGAAGGTAATAACGGTGTAAACAACATCTCTGCAGAAGGCGGCCACGCGCAGTGACTGGTACAGTCAGTGGATGCCTGGAGACCAGAGAGAGAATGAGCACTTTTATTGAGAGCCTGAGTGTGTTTGTGTTTGTGTAATGACTGCCTGGAGGGATTTCAATCCACCATTACAAGTATGACACAATCAGATATTGCTGAGTTTGCATCTCGTTTCCATCAGTGCTAAAAGTCGAACCTCAGAGATGCAAATGGAGCCCCAAAGTATGAAGCTAAAAATCCTTCAATAACTGTTATTTTGGGGGGATTTGAGGGTCAATTATAAATCCCCGAGCTGGCTTACATTAAAAGTTTCACAGGTTTGGTTGAATATGCTTTATCTTTATAATACCAGCACTGAAACATACAGAGGGATAAACAGACTGTTGGAGAGGTTGTGGGAAGATGAAAACAAGCCGCTAACATTTATTTTGGGACTGTTCTGAGAATAAAAATATGGACGTCAATCAGAGACAGCATGGAAAAAAGTCCTGAAGACTAAGAGAATTTTGTTTTCAACTAATTTACCTGGGACAGATGCCAACTAAAATCCAGGATTCATCTAAAGTTTGTTTGTACAAAGTCTGTTTCTAGTTAAAAAGCTTTAACAAAAAGTGGCTATCACAGACCAGACCGGTTTAATGTAATGCATGTATTATTTGTAATGGAAAAACTGACGTTTGTTTTGAGATTGAAGTGATTATTTTGTTTTATTACTACATTTCAGTTCAGATTTTTTATTTGGAATTTTATTTTTTGTTAAATGCTTTTCCTTTTATTATCCTATTTTAGCTGATTATATTATGCACCTGATGTTACACTTTCTTATTTTACCATATTATTTATCCAACCTTTATTCTATAATGTTATATTATCTTACTTATTTATGTATTTACTCATTTATTTATCTTATCCTCTAGTATTTTCAAGTATTTTTAAGTATTATTTTAGTACTAGCTCCTGTGTTTCCTCATATTAAAGTCAAGATAGCATTTCCTCAGTCCTCTAATTCTGTCAGAACTTCCTTTTTATGTCTGTGTGTGTTTGAGTAAGTGAGTGTGTATATTGCAATCATGCAATTTTCCGCTTTTTATTCCACTTACTGTTATTTTATTTTATCTTTCTCTCATGTAAAGCACTGTATTACAAAGTCCCGTATGAAAAGTGTTATACAAATAAAGTTTGATAGATTGATTGAAGTGATGTGTTTGAGGACTACTGGAGAATTGCGATTGAGTTTATCAAACATTTTTAGATCAGATTTTATGTGAGAATCAGCAGTAGCTAAACTGTAGTTCCCCCGGCTTTCTCCAGCATATGAGTATTACTTCCTTATCTTTTGTTTTTTATTCTTTTCTTTGTCTTCATATTTGTTATTTTATAATTGTGCCTTGATTTGAAATGACATTTTCAAAACGTAAATTCTTAATGAAAAGAAAAAAGTTGAGTATGCTTTAGCTTTCTTGCTGAGCAGTGCTTGGTTTGGAGCTATAGTCTATATACTATCAGCATTGTAAGCATAAAAACTCAAATGCAGCAAATAAATTATTCTTTTTTTCCCCCCTTGTCTGCATTATCTTTTCTGCTGAGCACTGTGTCTGATGACAGCTTTGAAAGACCAATGCATTTTTTTTCTAGCAGTCAGAGGTATATGAATATGATTCACTGCTATGGTGACCATCACCAGCCCTCCCTGTAGGCTACTCCATCATATTAGACTCTATTTAACCCCTGATGTGAGCTGAAGGGGAGGGCCGTGCCACACCACAGTGTGAAAGAAGGGGAAATAGTGACAGACAGGATGAGACAAGACAAACGGAAGGGAGGACAAACGGCTACTGTTATTGATTTGAGATAGCAGTTCAAGTGCTGTGCTAATTTAAGTCCATTCAGGAAGTAAAGGCTGTAAGAAACCAGGGACAACAGAAATGTGGGGTCTTCTTTGCAGGCTCAGACCTGCTGATTTCCCCCCACCTCAGGTGCATATGAGACCAATACTGACATCCAGTTTTATTGAGTATTGATGTTTTTCAGTGTCTTCCTCCTTCAATCTTCTCTCTTTCTGCATCAACACGTCCCTGAATTCAGGTCTTACACTCACCAAAGCACTGGGGCAGGTCTTCTTCGTACAGTTGTCTTAGAACTTTTTTGTTAACTTCTGACCCAGACTTCCTTTGAGCACAGGGTTGATCTCAGGAATAACTTAAAAGTCACAGATCAGAAGAATAAGGAGGAAGATGTCTTGATGAATTAAACTTTTTTGTTGGATTTGATGCCTCTTTCTTCAATCATTTCTCACATTTTTCTAGAGACTGTTGCAAAAGTACTGATCCACTGTTAAACCTGGAACCCACTCCCCCAAAATGATACCATCGCTGTCAAAGAACATAATCAGCCTGGCGTTGAATTTGGACTTGCTTTGTCATGCTTTCCTCTTTATCCTCAGCGATGGTGGTGTTTCGTAAAGCAGTGACTTCCATTTTGTGTCAGGATCAAATTGGGAAATCAAAATTTCATTACATGTCCATCTGAAAAATTTAGGGTTCCTTCAGTTTGTTTCATGTGTTTTTCCTTTTGATCAAGAGTTAGAAGATTTGGGTCATCTTTTGCACACACTTTTGTCATGTTCAAATTTTAATTCAAAATTTGCTAAACTGTCTCTTTATTAATAATGGAGACGCTTCTGCTGTTCCTCTTTTAAGAAGTGGTCGATCATTTTGAATGATTTGTTCAATTTGTTGAGTGTAATCTGGAGTTTTTGATGTGCATGGATGTCCATTTTTGGATGTCCTCTCCCTGCTCAAGTAATCTTTTGTGTCATACAAACACATGTGCATGTAGCATGCAGTCTTTCACATGAACCTCAGTTAATGTATGAAAAGATCCAGAGCTCATGACCACAGGTGAGGGTTGGGATGAAGATGGATTAGAGCTTTGCTGTCCAGTTTAACTTCCATGACTGAAAGAATGAGATTGTGGATACAAGGGCTTTTAATGAGATTCCTCATGAGGGTGGCTGGACTCAGACATCTGCAGGGACTCAAATTAGAGTTGCTGCTCCTTCGCATTGGAAGGTGTCAGTTAGGACCAGTGGCGGCTGCTGCTCAGTCAAGGAGGGGAAGCTCATTTTTTTCTGGCCTACATCATAAATTGTTTGTTTATTTAAATATAAATTCTACCCTCCGTTCCTTTTCAAGAAAATGATCTGTGACCCTGTCGTACCAACTAGGTGTCTTTTCCAGGGATTTTACCAGTGTTCTCTCAATGGCCAGCAGAGCTAGTCTGCTTAAACGGCCTTGGCCCATTGTGTTGCGGGTGTAAGACTTGAGCCGCTTTAAACTGGAGAAGCTCCTCTCCAGAACAACTGAATGTAAAACTTAAAAGATGCTCCGGTGGAGGGTTATACTTCAAGATCGCTGATTGGCTCATTTCACTGTCAATCAAAAAGGGATTCGGCCTCAAACAGATCATCCAATCATCATGCAGAAGCCGAGCGTCCAGGCCAGCCCACTGCCTCATAGACCCCCAGAGACGCTGAGCGTCCGATGGGCGGGACAAAGCCCAGCATTTATCCAATGACTGACACCTTGGAGGAGCTGGAAAATGTGTCAGGGAATAGGGAAGTCTGCTGATTGGCCTGCTGCCTCCTTAACCCTGGATAAGCAGTAGAAGGTGGATGGATGGTTGATTGACTTTTACTCTTCTCAGTATATCCTATCAACATCACTCTTTTTGCCGTCGGGTGTTTGTGGCGTTTTTGGAGTCAGCAGAGATGGGGGCCCTTCTGCTTTTAGGTCACATGATTAAAATAATGAAAGCATGTCTGCCACTTATGGACACTTTTATGTGCATTATTTCCTCCTGATTTTCTAAGTTACAAATCAGATCAAGTCTAAAATCATCTGTGTCCTCATTTACATCTCAAAGTAATGATATTAGAAACTAACCATCTGCTTTGTGTGTTTAGCATAAAAGAAACTGCCCCATAAAGAGCTTAATGCTAGGGCAGTTTTGTAATTCTAGTAATAACATGATGTATGCATGAGTTCAGGTTCAATGTATCTCATTATGATTCAGTCGTATTTTAAGAGACTAACTTTTGCTTGAGTGGAAGCATTATCCTCCATCTGAGCCTAATAATGTAAAGGAGTATATATTAGTTTACCTTCATGTAGGTTTTTTTTAATCTTTACAGACGTAGTCATGTTATTATCCAGTCTGGAAGTCTTTGAACCCTCACACTCTGAAAAGGCTGCTTTAAATTATGCAAATTAAAGTGAGAGTCATCATGTTTTTGTGGGCACAGAGGCTTCTGCCCCAGATTTTCTCTTGTCTCTGCAAAAAGAACTAAATTGAGACATCTTTACACAATAAGCTTGGTAAAGTAGGGCTTTAACATCTTTTTTTGCAAAGAAAAAAAACATATATCAGAAAATAATCGGAAAAGTCCCATGTCCTGCAAAAAGAACTAAATTGAGATATCTTTACACAATAAGCTTGGAAAGTTGGGCTTAAACTTTTTTTTTTTTTTGCAAAGTTAAAACCATATATCAGAAAATAATAGGAAAAGTCCCAATGCCCTGCAAAAAGAAGTAAATTGAGACATCTTTACACAATAAGCTTAGAAAGCAGGGCTTGAACTTTGTTTTCTGCAAAGTTAAAGCCATATATCAGAAAATAATCATAAAAGTCCCATGTCCTGCAGAAAGAACATGACACCTTTTATTAAACTTTTGAAGGTACTGCGATGCCTCTTTAGAGAAAATACCTTATAAAATGCTCCAGTAGTTTATGATGTCATAGCTGTACATCCTCCACCTACAAGTGTGTTTTCTGTTTTCACGGCAGACACCATGACTGTTTTGAAAGTCTGCTTCCTGGCCTGTACCCCTCCTCCCCCTCACCTCAGGCATCACATACTCAGTCAATCAGTGCAGAGCTTACTATCACAGCCTTGTAGCACCCTATAATGTAATTATTTACCGATAATGTAATAACACCTGATAGTGTAACAAAATTTGCACTCAACTCAATGAAAAATGTAACAAAACCTGATAACTTAAAGGAGACATATCATGCTTGTTTCTCCTTTTCACTATGCCAGACTAGGATGCCTGTAAAGCATTTCTGCCCTCAGTACAAGTCATTTAGTTCCTTCATTGCCCCACAATTGCGTTCTCAATATCCTCATTTTAGGCCATTATCAAGCTCTCATTGAAAAGCTCGGATCTCAGGATGACCCAAAGTTACCTCGCAACGTCACAGCCCTTTGTGCTCTGATTGGTCAGTTCTATCGGGGGTAGAGCCAGCCTGTCCTTCTTCTTCTACTGTATTTTCAGGCAGGCTCAAAGCAGCGACCGCGTATTGAGTCCCCCTACAGGCCAGAGCTGGTAATGAGTGAGTGTGAGCTAGGGAACTATATACTGCTGCTGGGTGAATGTGTTCCTCGGTGACGGTTTTGTGGCTAACGGACATCACAGAGGAGGAAGTGTTTTATCAGATTACTCCAATAAAAAGAAAGGTACCTGGTGTCATCACGATGATTTAAATCTCGCAGACATCTCGCAATGACCTATTTTCAGAGGCATCAAATCTCGTTCTAGGATATCAGAAAAAATACAATATCTCATTTTTTGAAAATTCAGGGGGTGTAAGGTCTTGTCTTCAAATTTATTATATTATATGTAAGTATTAAATCATGCATCTGCATGATATGTCTCCTTTAACCAATAATGTAATAAAAATATCCTGACTGATATTGTATTAATATATTTTAACTGGCATTGTAATACCTTGTTACATTTTTAGGAATTTGTCGCTAAACTTCAGTCAAAGACCTGACTGTCTTTTACAGATTAATCTCATAATATGCAAAAAAAAAAAATCCCAATAATGCCATCAGGTATTACAGTACCAGTCAGGATATTTTATGACATTATTGACTAAGTTATTACATTAACAAGTTTTAATACATTTTTGCTTGAGTTAAGTGCACATTTTGTTACACTATCAGGCAATCTTAAATTATCAGTAAATTATTACATTATAGGGTGCTACAAGCCTCCGTACCCCCTCAGATCAGAGGGTTTCCAAAGGGGAGGGGAAAAGAGCTGTATGTGATCCTCAACAGATTTCATTTTTACCTCCGCCAAGGAGGTTATGTTTTCGGGAGAGTTTGTCCGTCCGTCCGTCTGTAAACAAAATAACCCAAAAAGTTATGGATGGATTTGGATGAAATTTTCAGGAAATGTTCAGCATGGGAAAGGGAAGAACTGATTCGATTTTGGTGTTGATCCGGACCAGGCCGCCATGACGAAAAATGTGATTTTTGTGAATAACTACTGAACTAAAATAGATATCATTATGAATCCAACTGCTACTAGTTTGTTTTCATGGTCAAGGAATCTAAATATTTTGGTGAAATAAAGGTAGGACTAATATTTATTGTGAAAACCACAATATGGGTGAGGACTGTGGCACTGGCAGAGGTTTGCGCTCTCTGAGTGCTTTTCTAGTTACGTTTTTGATTGAGTTAAGTGCAAATTTTTTACACTATCAGGCATTATTACATTATCAGTAAATTATTACGTCATAGGGTACTACACTCAGATCAGAGTGTTTCCCAAGGGGAGGGGAAAAGAGCTGTATGTGATCCTCAACAGATTTCATTTTTATTTTATCTAATTGAATTTAAAGAAAGTCTTTGCTTAATAGACGCCAAGGAACTTAGTTGAAGTGATGAAACACAAAATGACACAGGATTCTCTTTAATTCAATGATATTATATCACAGTCAGGGAGACAGATTATTACGTACTTTTTTGTCCAACACTGCATCTTATACTTGTCTTTTCTTTGGATAACTGTCTCAAGTCAAAATTTCTCGAACAAGCAACTTGCTATTTTTGTGTGACCGCAATAAATCATTTTTTATCCAAGTAACCTGAAACAAACTGTCTACAAGTGTAACACGACATATTCTTTTGTTCTCTCAGGTATTGAAGATCAGCCTCATCGGACACAGAAAACGAATCCTCGCCTCATTGGGGGATCGGCTACACGAAGACACCCCACAGAAACCTCCTCGGGCCATCTCCCTACGGGTGAGTGAATCTCAGTGAGCAGACAGAATGTGATACGAACCATGAAATCCCCCCTCAGTGATATTTAAAAAAACATGGATTCATATAATTATGACTCCATCAGACAGAAATAAGCTCTCGTTCCCTCCCAGATGGCAGGACGATCTCTGAGGGAGCTAAAGATTCCCCCACTGCTGCTGCTAACACCCAAATGATCACCCAAATCTCTCAAGCTGGCACAAAATGGCCGACGCGCACTGCAGTTTCTTCCCTGCTTGTCTTGGATACTAATCACAGGAAACTGGCTCCCCTCTGCTGTTGGGGTCACGCTTTAATGTCCTTATTATCCTCTTTGCTCTTTGTACTGTTGAACCAAGAGAGGCCTTTAGCTTCTGTGTTGACCTTGTTAATCTGGACTTTTCTGCACAAACATGCAGCTGGAAACGTCTAAGCTGATTTGGTTTGACATTTACAGTCATGGACCAAGCTTTAAAAGAGGACAAAAATGTGTTGTAAAACATTGTCAAAGAATGAGGTAAAAATATTTGAAGAATACAGAGGGCCAGTTTTTAATGGTTCTACCTCTATTAGCTTTTCTTGTCGATGTTTTTTGATTTTAAAAAAGCAGACTGATGCAGAGTTTACATGCTGTTCTGATGCTCTTATGTGCCATATTCTTTCATTTTGAGTTATGTTTTTCTGTATTAAAGCCACAGTGAAAGAGTAAAGATAGCTTGGGGCAAAAAAGAATAAATGATTTGATTAAGATTTATTGATTTAGCTTACACATGACATATTTTGAATAAAATGAAAAATAAAGGGCCCAGTGACCTCAGAACTCTTGACTTTGACTGACAGGTGTGCTGATGCACAAATACTGATCTGGATAAGGCTATTAGCTGAAAAAAGAAAGTAACGACTTTGCCAACCTTTTTTTCTGGATTATAAATGATAATTCACCAAAAATAGGTCGATATAATTTTGGGAAGCTTGTTTGTTTTGTAATATAATTACTTTGAAACCGTCAAATTTTGTTTTAATCAGTCAGTAATGTGCAGATAAGAAGTCAAAAATAATCAGTGTGATGGCAGGATGATGGCTTATGAAGTAATTTTTGTTGCAATAGAATTGAATTGACTTTGCAGTGTAGCTGGATCAGCCTGATTTATTGTCTGTAATCAGACAAATCCATTTTGCCAAGCTCCAACCTATGATTGTGAGCGGCGTAAAGCGGGACGACCCAATCAAGCAGGATGAGGAGCTACAAGCGAGACAACAGTAGGAAGTGACTGCTCATACGGGGATTAGCATGGATGCTAACAGCTTCAGTAGCACTTTAATCAGATCTGGGAAGCACTTCTTCATTAAACCAAAAACATTTCTTGCTCCATTCCACTATGTTTTGCCAAGAATTGGTTCTATGAAGTGGATTACCTGTTACATTTTGACACTGTGCCACTAATAATGGCTACAAATTAAAGTGATTGATGATTGTCCAGTCACCTGCTGGATCTGCTTGCTTTTGAAAGGTTCTGGCCATTCCCGAACTCTTTCTATGAACTGTTGTCTGATGGACTAGTGATACACAGTGAATGATGCATCCAATGTGTCATCAATATAATACGATTTTAACCATCTCCTACTAAAATCTAGATCTGGGTACTTTTACATCCTTGCACCTAAGGCTGTCATTTTTCCTAAAAATCAAACTCAAATGTTTTTTTTAACATGCACCTAAATATTCGAACATATTCAATTCCCCTCTTGACAAAGCACCGCTGCACTCGGCCGTATAACTTGGATGAATAGCCGATGGCCGAGCCCGCAAATTTGATGTGGAGGACGACTGACTAAGCTGTATTTCACGGAACACACACCCTGGTCTTCGATTTTAAGTTTGCCATCAACGGTGTAGAACCAAAAATATTTCCACACAGCTCTCCTCAGATGATTTGGAGCTGAGATAAAGGTAGGACTAATATTTATAGGGAAATTACAATATGGGTGAGGACTGTGGGGCGGAATGGTGCTCCAGGCCTGCTGCTACACTCAATATTTAACACTCAAGTATTTATTTACTATTCGGTCACGGACATTTATCCCCATATAAGAACAGTTATTCGATTATCGAATATAAAGTCACAATCCTACTTGCACCCAGGGCAGCAGATATATGTTTTTTGTTTCCTACAGTTTTTGTGCAATTAAAGCATCATGAAAGGGTTTCACCTGCAATTCTTGGTGGATCTCCTCCCCTCTCCACCTCTCTTATGAAATACAAGATTTGAATTTTATTCTGTTATTGAACGGCACAAAATCTAATTTATGGTAATCACAATAACAGAGATTGTGGGAAGCTGATAGCCAGTGGGTATGAAGTTTTGTTCATAAGCTGCTGTGATGGCTTTGGTTTGAATCTGGCCTCTGCTTTCTCTCCTCGATACTTCTCGTCTCTAGTTTAGGACTTAATCCATTGTTCTTTCTCAAAGAAGAGCATTAAAGAAGTTAGAGATTCAATAGTATGGTGTCGATGAAGAAGTTATCTACTGAAAAATGCACAAATCCAACCAAAAGAGGCTCGAAAATCCATTAAAAAATCTCTGCATCCTCCAGCATGCAATCAACAGAAAGTTAATAACCTCTCTGAGGAACTACGTGACCTTTGAGTAAGTCTCTCTCACCGTTAAAACTTCTAAAACTGTTAATTCCTCTGGGAGTTAAAGTCCCACTCAGCTTTAAAAACCTCTTAAATGAACATCTTTTCCCACTTTAAGGCTTTGGGCGATGCTTTTACTAAGATTCAGCGTTGTGTTAAGTAACTCTGATGGACCTGCTAAGACCTTCTCATGAGAGGATGGTGTCTGTGTCCCCTTTTTCAAAGCACTTTAAGATCCCAGCACTCAGCAGAATGTTCACACGGTGGCTGAAAAATAAAATGTGACAGAGCACAGTGAGTGTCCTACTTATTCTACTTTCAGCGGTGACACAGCAAATTATGAAATGATGAATGAATCTTCTCTCTCTCTCTTCCTCCCAGGAGCCCGGAGGAAACCACACTCCTCCCCAGCTCAGCCCGTCGGTGGGCCAGGCGGCGTACACGGCGGGGGTCCCGGGCGGATCTCTGGACGTGCAGCACCTCATCATGCAGGCAGACGCCCGGCGCAGGCAGCGCAGCAATGACAACTACTTCGACGACGTGCCGCGATCCAAGCTGGAGCGACAGATGGCCCAAGTCAGCATGGTGAGGAAGGAGGACAGGTTGGAGGATGAATGGAGGAAGACGGAGGGAGCGTTATGAATGGTCAGGGGGAGAGAGCTGGCAGGATGATGAAGAGAATAGGTTATATAATATCCCTTTATTTTTCAAATCTGTCACTGAAAGTCTGCTAAATTAAAGCTCTATTGGGGTTAAAGTAACTTTTAATGAGGACATTTCTGGCTGCTTTGAGTTCCCACATCCTGCTGAAAATCTTAACAAAAGCAACAAATGTGTATCAATTAGTCTCCCAACCAATGAAACATTACCTTAAGTAAATTATGTTTTTGGGAATAGGCAGCCTTTTTTCCAAGAATAGAAATATTACTATGTCACAGTTTGAGAAACTAGCATCCCCTTCCCATTAAAGCTAGGGTTGGTAGTTTGAATATCCTTTTTGTTATACTGGTTAAAATGATGATCAATATGTCCCAATGGTAATCAATGCATAAAAAAGAGCAGAAAACAGATGCTGTCTACAGCAGGAGTAAAGCAGGAAAACCACAGACTCATTCCGAATGTATCAAACTAATCAAATCCCACAACTGCCGTTATGCCCACCTTCTGTGTGTACATTTTGCCGGTGTGCACAGACTCTGATTCAACGCACGTAGCTGAGCTGAGAGGAATCGAAGTATGCTGGAGAAAAAAGTTTTGGCTTTGAAAATAAGGGAAGCTCGCTGCAAGCTGTCCCACAAACCTCAACCAAGTTCCAGTATCCCTCACATTTTAAAGGTGTCTATACACCGAACGCGACTTGAGCGTCCTCCATGATCACTCTCCATGCAAAGTCAATGTAGAGCCGCAATGGGGCGGGGTTAACCCTCCCGGGATGCGACTGCTGCGTTCAAGGCAATCACTTTACTCGTCGCGTGTTGCCAAAGTTGAAAAGGTTGATCTTCTCAGGTGATGTCATGCGTGGCTGTGCGGCAACAACAGCCAATCAGTGGTGTGTGTGTGTGACGGTACCCATGACAGAGGCTGTGTGCGAAATGGCATGCTAATGTACTACATACTACAAACTCATGTGTATATACCGTATACTACATACTATAAGTATGATTAGGATGCCAACCATTCACACTGTAGTATACTACTAAGTTTCCCATAATGCATTTCAAACCTCTGACGACAAAAATCAGAAGCACACCAGGCTATCAAAATATCTCTGATGATTCGCCACATTTGAAAGTTCAGAGAGCATTTTAGGCAAGAAAGTCACCACGTAGAATACCAAAATGTGGTAATTTGAGCCATAAAATGCACGGATTCTAATTTCATTTCCGCATTTCGGACATTTTGTTATGCGCCCCATTATGCTATCGAAGAAACTTCCGGTCAGCTCCAAAACAAGAGCCCATTTACAAAAGCGTTAAAGAACTAAAAGGAGATAATAAAAGATGCGTTTATTTTGAAAACGGGAAGTTTGCTAGTGGCCGATTTTTAGCTGAATGCCGGTCGGTCTTGCATGGCGCAATGCATTATTATATTATTTTCCGATATTGTATACATCTAATCTTTTCATACTATCTTATGTGAACGCACTACATACTCATTTTGATGTCACACTTAGTATGTGTAGGACGTTAGTATGAACAGCCAGACTGTTTTTTTTCTGGACTTCAGAGTAGCAATCTACGTCCGTGTGGGAAACATTAGCCAATAAGGTCATTAGTTCCGCCTTGACAGACCGCAGAAAACTCATAGACGATGCTGCTGTAGGGCATCAGCTGCAGTCTTTTGTGTTTGATAAGTGAGTGCAAAGGATACAGTTGGAATAATGTCAGCTTAAACATTCTATTATATGATATATGATATGATCGCGGTAAAACTTGAGTGGACGTGACATCACTGGTGACCAAAATAAGGTATTTATGGACACGCAACCTGACTTTAGTGGGCAACATCTGAATGGTCATTAATGTGATTTAGGGAACAACCATTCAGTGATCTGCAGGTAATGCTTTAGGAAGGTTCTACTATTGCCAAACACTTTTTATAGGCTGTTGTCCAGATTCACATAGGAGACACATTCTGTATAGTTTATACTGAATGGTTCATGTGGTGCATCAGCTTAGACTATTAATAGATAGTTTTGAAATTGCAAAGTTCTTGTTTGTGAATTTAATGAAAAGAACCAACAATTAAAATGGCTTCATATCTAATGATAGAATGGAATAAATCCTAATCATCAGCAAAGCATTCATTATAAAATATTTGTCTCTAATGATCACAACATGCAAGCCAGAGAGTTTTATCAGGCTATTCATTTGTTGAAAATCCGTCGTTGATAATCTGCAGCAGGCCGACCATCTGACACCGGCAGCCGTCTCTTTGCAGTTATCATCTCATATAAATTTTGGAGGTGGAAAACATTTAACTATGACTTAATCTTAGAGCAGTGAAATGAAAAGCTGCAGACAACAATCAGGCAAATGAAGATCTAAGAAAAACAACTTCATTAAAAATGTTTAAAGTTGCATAAACAAGGAGGATTTCTGAGTAAGATATCAACTTTCCTCCTCTATAATTTTTCTCAAACTAAAATCAGAGCTTTATGAGTCCAATCAGCCGAGCTCAGTGACTCAGACACACACTTATTGTGTGCACACGTCTGCAGCAGCAGCAGCTGTGTTTTGATTCAGTGTGATGAGGGTCTTTTTGTGAATCACAGAGCTTATTGGTGCAGACTACCTCACACTTATGGTTACCCCTGCTGAATCTTAAGAGTGTGTGCGTCGATGTGCATCCCCCTTTGGAGAAGGAGCCTCTGAGGTGTAATGATGAGTCAGCTTCTGCAGAATAGAGAGATAACTGTTTGAGAAAAGGCGAATTTCATTACCCTTGTTCTTCGCTGTCTCTACCTGTTTCTCCCTCTGGCACACTCTCACCCTCAAATCACCCAAATTTTCAGCAGATTAAAAGAGCTGCAGCTGATCTTTTCTTTGTCAGATTGTCTTGTGTAGGGAAGAGAAATATGGACCAAATACACTATATTGCCAAAAATATTCGCTCACCCATCCAAATGATCAGAATCAGGAGTTCCAGTCACTTCCATGTCCACAGGTGTATAAAATCAAGCACCTAGGCGTGCAGACTGCTTTTACAAACATTTATGAAAGAACGGGGCGCTCTCAGGAGCTCAGTGAATTCCAGCGTGGAACTGTGATAGGATGCCACCTGTGCAACAAATCCAGTCGTGAAATTTCCTCGCTCCTAAATATTCCACAGTCAACTGCCAGCTTTATTATAAGAACGTGGAAGTGTTTGGGAACGACGGCAACTCAGCAACAATGTGGTAGGCCAAATTAAACTGACCTGGATGACAGAGTCTGGTGCAGATGAACTTGACTGGCCTGCACAGAGTCCTGACCTCAACCCGATAGAACACTTTTGGGATGAATTAGAGCAGAGACTAAGAGCCAGGCCTTCTCGTCCAACATCAGTGTGTGACCTCACAAATGCTCTTCTGGAAGAATGGTCAAAAATTCCCATAAACACTCCTAAACCTCTGGACAGCCTTCCCAGAAGAGTTGAAGCTGTTATAGCTGCAAAGGGTGGACCGACGTCATATTGAACCCTATAGATTAGGAATGGGATGTCACTTAAGTTCATATGCGAGTCAAGGCATATTAGCGAATACTTTTGGCAGTATAGTGTATGTCTTAGATTTTTCCCAGGTGAATACAATGTGTCTCTGTATGTCTTACTGTAATAAAATGATAAATGTTTGTCAGAATACTGGAGTTACAAAAATCAGACAATATTAATATCAGTTTTCATAACAATGACAAAACTGGACACCCAACACTGGGCAATGTTTGGTTTGGTCTGGTAGGTCAACAAAACAAAGCCTCTGTTTAGGAGTGGAAGAAGATAATATGATGGTGGTAGAAGCTAATGTAGCATAATGCGGTAAAAACGAGTCAAAACAAAAACACAGGACCATTTAAAGTTCCTGGAGAATTTATCTGATGACTGCAGATAGCGGCAGGTTAATACTTCCCATTGACTTCCAGCCATTTGAGTTAAGCTAGTTAGCAGTGGGTGACCTTTGTCTGCTTCCTCCTTGTTACTGCACACAGAGTTGAAAGGATGGGGTCTATCTGCTTATTGTTGACTCAGGAGTGAGGCAAGTCACTAAAACCAGAAAATGTTGGACTATCGCTTAAACAATGTATTTGTATGTGTCTGAAATGTATTTCAATTTCACATGTAACAATAGGGCAACTTGCAGGAGTAAAAACTGCAGCTACAGTCACAACTAGTGGCAGGAGGCTACACTCCAAAACATTTGACAGGCTTCAGTCACCTGATACGAGGCCTGATCTGCTAAAGGTTTGCATGTATTAAAACACTTGCAAACTTGATGGAGCATGCAAGGCTGTCAAATGAGCAAAACAGCATGCACAATCCATTTAGCATGTTTGCCCTCATAAATATGCAGAGTACATGCAGATTAACAGAACTCACAAAATACAGAGGAGATGCAAATGTAATCATTTAGCACCCGCAATGTGATTAATCAAACCAGAAACTGATTGTGGTCTGAGTTTTTGCATCTATATTAAGCACATTTGAAAGGCAGGTGCAAACTGGCACAGGATGGAGAGAAAGAATCTTCTTTGTGCTTTCTTCGTAAGGCTGACAAACTATAGGAGAATAGAAGGAGCATGATGATTCATAAAAGATGCCCCAAATTATCTGTAAATGAGGAAGTGAAGCAATTAAGTGCTATTAATGCAGTTTGTCTCCATTAGTTAAGTACAAGCTTTAAACCCCTATGTGGACCAGCTATCCATTATTTCCTAACTTGGTGTGGGTCGCGAGCCGCAGTTGGCCCTCAAGCTATAGTTCTACATGAACTTTTTCAACACATATGTAAAACCTTACTCCATAATAGCAGCGTTTTATTCATGTCTAAGTCAAAACATCATTAGTTTGTGCATTTATGAAATCTGTCTTGATTTGGTAAATGTGAGAGAGATGCTATATTCTTGAGGAGCAAATAGAAATGACAATCATGCCTAAGAATGTGCGGTTGTATAAACATTAAAAACACACACATGTTAAGACGTTGCTCAGAAAAATAATTTAAAAAAAGATATTCATGCCTTGCTGAAATGTGACAAGCCCGAATAAACAAGGCCATAAAATCCATAAAGTATTTTTGTCTCTCTGTTTAGTGATCGGATGAACGCTGGCATGTCTTAAACCTGATTAAAGCACATCCCTGATTAAACCCTTGTACTGTATTAGACTTCTGTATACATGCTCCACGCTAGGTTGAGTTTTGACCCTGCGCCTTAAATTATCTGTAAATTACACTAAAAACAATTTTCTATCATGCAGTTTTTCCTTATCTCTTGGTTACCTTGTCAGACTTCATCATCCATGAAAATATTAGTTTTAATTTGTTTTTGGTGTAGATCTTTGGGCTTTTCTTTGTCTGTAAAAATGTTAAATGAACCACAAGAGAACTACAAAAATAAATAAGAAGTTGTATTGTTACCTCTCTATTACTAGGGGGTGTTAGAACACATATTGTAGAGATATCCTTTTTTTCTATTCTAATATTAATAACTATAGTAACATCTATGGTGTGACGGGTCACTTTCAACCCATTTATATTTACTTAAAGGAAAAGGCAAAACAGCATTTTTTTTTAGCAAGATAACTTTATTAGCATGAATATTTGTGAACATTTATCTTCATAGATGCACTATGATTTAGTTTTGGGTCTAATCATTGTTTTATTTTCTCATTTTTATAACTGGGTCAAAAACCGACCCTAACAGCACAGATGACACTATCTCAATAAAGCATTTGTAATTTATTGTTTTTATTTTTTCCTTTCCTTTTCTTTGTTTGACTACGGGTTCCTGGCAAATTCATAAAGCCTTGATGCAAGAAGAAAATATTAAGTTGTACTTTTTATGCATTTAAAACATGAAACTGGTTGGTATCGACACTAACACAGGAGGAAGTTTAAGTTAGCAAACTACAGAAACTATTAGCAAGTTAAGATCCCCTGCTGATTTTGGTTGAATTATTGTAATAAAAATGGATATAACAATGATTCACTGTTGGAATTCAGGGTAGATTTTGCCAACTCTTGTTCCAAAAGGCTTATCCTGACTGCTTATCTAACATCTCTGCATCCAATCAGAAGATCTCACCTCCACAGAGCCTCGGGAGCCGCCTTAGTGGGATTGCCCACACAAGCAAATAAACACATGGTCACAGGATGTGTGCATTCCTCCTCACACTGGGAGGATCATCTGGTTTCATTCAACAAAGAATGAGAGACCATAAAATGAGCTTAATTGTTATTTGTAGAAATTTTAGAAGAATGTAGATAAGACTGCGGTATTTCCTTTTGGTAAGAGCTTGTGGTGAGAAAGTGGCGAGACAGAGCTAAAGAGCGAGAAACATAATTCATCCATGTTTAATTTCCTGTGCCGTGTTCTCTGAAGCGTGTTCTCTTAAGACCTGCTCATGTTGCGTCAGAGAGCTGTTACATTATGAACTCGCACACATTAGTCGAGCCAACAACATGTCAACAGGGGTGCAAAGCAGAAGCTTTCATGTCATGCAGCATCTTGTAATCTGATGTGATCCTGTTGGGGTCTTGATCTGATGTGTGATTGGTTGTCTTTGCAGGCAGGAGAGTGGTGCGAGCCCATCACGTTGCGTCCGCCCAACGAGGCCACGTCGTCCACCCCGGTGCAGTACTGGCAGCATCACCCTGAGAAGCTCATCTTTCAGTCCTGTGACTACGAAGCCTATGTGAGTCCAAACCACTGATTGACTCCATCTTTGTCAGATGTGTTTAATTAATGCAAAGAAAACTATGACCCGTTTAGTACAATGGCTCCAAGACTAAATGTTTAGGGAGCCACATGGGTAATGTCTTGTTTCAAACTGACAGAAAACTGCAGCATAAGCCATTCTTATATTTATGCTTCTTGCACAAACACAATGGCTCCTTGAAGACTTCATTTGAAGCTGCAGCAGAGTTCCAACATAAAACATGGTCACCTTTATGGCTCTTTTCCATTAGCCCTACTCTACTCTACTCGCCTTGTGCTGCTATTCCATTAGCCCCAGTCTCCTGCCCAACGGGGTGACGTCACCGCATGTTTTAAAAAAGCATCAAATTAAAAGATGCGGTAACGTCATTTTGAGCACACCACAACAATCCGGGGCTTCTTGTCACAAACCAAGTAAAAAAAGGAAAGCAGAAGAAGGCTGCAGGTGGTAAGAAGAAATACCCCTTGAGAAGCACAGGAGAGTTTTGGAAGCTATACAACAGAATGAAGCCGAGGACGACAGCAATTGAGCTGCAAAGAAAAGACGTATGAGGGTAAGCTAACGGTAGCTACCGCTAGCATGCTAGGTCGTCATGCTCATGACTCATCGATGACGACATTGTCTGACCAATCAGTAGCCGGCAGTCGGTGACGTCATCTTTTAGTATCGACTCAGCTCGCTTGGAACCAGAGCGGAGTAGGTACTAAAACTAGCTTGTTTTAGGAGGTACCAGGCTAGTGGAAACACGACACAAATCGAGTAGGGCCAAGTAGAGTAAGGCCAAGGCGTACTAGAAAAGGGTCATTAGTTCTGAGTCTGCCCCTGGGGGCAAGAAGCAGAGCCTGGTCTGGTCTTAGGGGTTGACTTGGGATGTAGTGGCAGAATAGGATAGAAAAAACAATCAGGTGCTTAATAATGTTGGACTTTTAAAACAGACACAAGAACCTTAAAGTGTTTTCTGAGTTTCACTGGAAGCCAATGTTGAGAGTACAGAATAGGTGTAAAACCAAATTGCCAAATATATATGTAGTATCTTTTAATTTGATGCTTTTTTAAAACATTATTTTATTGATCCTCAAGTAAATACCTGTAAAGTCTCGGACAATGTATTCTCACAATTTGTCTAGAAAAACACAAAGATAATCTATGGTACAAATGCAGATGCAGCAAATGCAGCAATTTTCCCCTCCCAGCCAACTTCCATCCAGTTACCAGCCAACTTCCATCCAATGGTAGTCTAAACAAGGGTTTTTTGTTGTTGTTGTTGTTGTTTTTCTGTTCTTATTTGCATTTTCCTCACTAATCAAAATTTTCATTTAAATATGCTATAAAATATAAGTGATAATGATTATATGTTTGTCACATAATTGCGAGGGATCTAATTACAACCAATTGGTTGAGCATGTTGGAGTATTTTTCTGTGGTGGACCAATCTAATGAAATGTCTAAACCGCTTCAGGGAAATTAGATCAGATATCAGAGATTTCCAAACAGATGGAGATTCATTACCAACCCATTTGGTCATGACAGCCTTTATAGCTAGCATCAGGAAAAAGTCAATTATTTCCTTGAATCCCTTCAAATTTTTATGTACATTATCGAACACACACACACACACACACACACACACACACACACACACACACACACACACACACACACACAAGAGAGCAATGGGGCAGATGTTGTCCTATAGCCATACCTATTTCTGCCATAGTCGCTCTCCAAAATAGTTGTGCTTTTCCACATTCTACTGCAGATGCTCCAATTGTGAGCTTTCTATAAATATATGAAGATATGTTACCATTATCTATGATACTGTACGCCATTTCTTTATGTTTATGACTTATTGAAATCCTGCAGAGTAACATCAAAATGTTTTCCATTTGTGTTCATCTACAGTTTTGTCACCTTGAGGTGTGAACCCACAGATTGCAAGTTGCAAGTTGACCTAATGTGATCAATATATCAGAAATTGTATTTTTTTTAAGGTCACATGTCCTGCAAAATCAACTTCCTTCTCTTTTATTGCTGCTGTCTTTTACAAAAACTCAGTTCACAGATAAATGTGTTGTGTCTCTTTAAAGAAATGCTCTGTTTTTACTTCCTGGAGTTTGTGATGTCATAGCCATACAGCCTCCATCTACATGCTGCACATCACAGGCAGAAGTTAAGACTGTTTTGAAACTTTGCTCTGTGTTGTGTATCACCTCTTTCCATCAGACAATATTTGTGCAGCCAGTCAGTGCAGAGCTTATCCCTCAGATCCAAGCATTTCCAAAGAGGAGGGAAAAAGCTTCATCTGATCCTTTCAAGAAATATTATCTTTCATTTTATTATTGAACTTAAATACACCCTTGCTTTAAGATGTGATATAATTGGTCAAACACACCACAGACCTTTAAAATGTGGTTTCAGCCAACCTAAAACATGGACACAAGGAAGTTTATTTGTCATTGTGCAACATGCTGCAAATTAACATGTGGCACCAAGACAAAACAAAAACAAAACTATTAGACATGGAGGAGTGCAGATGGTGCTTTGAGCAATCTCACAGCCTGAGGGAAGAAGCTACTCTGCTGTCTGGTGGTATGGCGGTGGAAACTTCTGGACCTTTTTGCCTGATGGCAGCAGGGTGAACAGGCTGTGGCCGGGGTGGCTGTTGTCCTCCAGTATCCTCTTGGTTCTGCGTAGGCACCTCCCAGATTTCATCGATGCTCAGTAGATTGTTCCGGATGATGTTTTGTTTGGGGCAGTTTTAATCAGTCTTTGCATTAGGAGTGGGAGAAAAAAAACGATTCACAGAGGTGTCGCGATTCCCCCCCAAACTCTTTAGGCCCTAAAGTCAAAATTAGGACAAGCAACATTGCTGAATAAAACAGGCCATAACTGTTAAAATAGTGCTGAATAGTGTTACTATTTTTCACCAGCAGATAGTGGACAGGTGACAGGTTTCTATTCAAAGTTTTGGCTTATATTTATTCTGAAACACACACATCGGATCAAGGGACGCGAGTGTGGCTGTAGAGGGGAGCAGAGAGAGAGAGAGACACGCACAGAGTGATAGAGAGTGAGTAAGAGTACTCACGATGCTCAGAGTACTTTCTCAAGTACTGACTGACTCTGAATCTGAGGAATATTTACTCTCTGAGCAGTCCCCAAGCAGCACATACCGAGGCCGAAGCTTTGCCTCTCCGTGGCCGGGGTGGAATTAATCGGCGAGTGCTGAGGAGAGGACGTGGTCTGGGATGCAGGGAAGCTCAAAACACAGCGAAAAGTGAGGGTGTTAGCAGGAATGAGAAAGACCGCGGAGCTCTGGTCAGACAAGGGAGAAGCCGGGGGTAAAAAGCATAGTGAAGGCAGCAGAGGGGTTCATGTTCAGCCCGTAAATTACAGTGATGATGATGGGTGGGAAAACCAACCACTTTGAAACTATAGTCTTTTTAAATCTTGATAGCAAAATTGAATATTTTCTTGAAAAACTCCGGTACCTAAAGGGTTAGTAAGCCACTTTTATATGCAATCCAGGCCTTTGAAAAGAGAGAGTATAAACAGCTGGTTAATATATATTGCTGAATAAATCCTAAAAACAGACTCACACGTGATGTGTATTTTTCCTGATATAGTCTAGAGGCATCATCATTGTTCATCTTTTTCGCTGGTGTTAAAAAAGCTAACTAAAGATTGCAAAAATCGGCAATATCGCAGAATCGCAATTTAAATCGAATCGGCACCTAAAAAAAATCGCAATAAATCGAATCGGGAGAAAAGTGAATCATCCCAGCCCTTCTTTGCATAGTCCTCCTCTCCTGGGCCATCACATCCCCTGCTAGTTTGAGATGTTTCCAGTCAGGATGCTTTGAATCACTATTTTGTAAAAGTTGACTAGAACATATATAAACTGATTGATTGCTTTTTCAGTTAATAAAATGTCAGTAAAGCAATAAAAAATGTACACAGCAATAGTTTATTTTTTAACGAATGTACGAAACTAAAATAGATTCTGCTCCTATCATAAGGTGAGCATAAAAAAAAATCATATTTGAGAGGCAAGAAACCTTGAACACTTTGTTCAATTGCTTTAAAATGACACTTAAACAGTTACGTAAAAGTTTTATGCCCTACTTTTGACTGTCCTGACTTATCAATGAATTACTCAAGAGGAACTGAGAGAGATTGACTACCTCAGCTTCACCTTCAGTCAGAAATGCGGTCATATTCCAGCACTTTGGTAAATTTAGACAGTTACATAAAGGCTGTTATATATCCAAGTTACCACGGATACAGCCTTGCACCTCTGATTGGTTGTACGCCCAGCATCCAGACTGGAGTGATTATTTACTCAGAGCAGGCAAAACAGTGCAGAAAAGCAATCTGAAATTCCAACGGCTCTCATAAACAGAGACGGGGAATGTGATATTTCAGAGAGGTTTTCAGCAGAGTGGTTAAAGAAGAGGAGAAATGGAGCGAACGAAGGGGGTGAGATCCAAGATAGAAATTCAGTCTGAACAAGTGTGATCTTAAAATTTTAGAGAAAAGATGAGAAGAAGGCCCTGAATAAGAGATCCAAAAGTCTTAAAGCTAGGGTCTACGATCTGAAAACCAGTTTGGCTGTTGAGACAGATTTGAAAAACGCAGCTTGCACCCCCTTCCCTAACCCCTCCCCTCTGTGTTCCAAGATCCCGCCCCCCAGCTTGTGTCGCCTCCTAACAACATGCCCCCTCCGATAGAGCAAGAAGCCGGCTGGCAGAAAATATCAGCAACAACAACAACTTCAAAAACAACTCAGAATGTCAGATTTCTCATAGCTGAAAGTAACAAACACGACAGTCATCCCCCTTGTAACACACAGCGGTAGCCATTTCAATTGGACCGGCGGCCAAGCGTGTCTGGCGTCGCCACTGTTAGCCGATCAGAGCAGAGCCGATTGTGGACGAGGATTTACCTTTCTCCCCAGCTCACTTTACAATGCTAACGATGCGTGGCTAACTTATGCTAAAATCTATTGAGAGAGCCTACCCGCTCCGACCAACAACGTTCAGTCATTAGCCAGTACAGGCACAGACTAACCAGAGTTATTCAGCAGACATCTCCCACTGTAGTGAACCAAGCTATTACCTGTTCAACAGAAATTCGGCTGTCTCAGCGTCAGTTTTCAGTCCCAAATCATTCTGCAACTTTTTCCACCGGTCGTACGATTCTCCAATGTTGAGTCTCTGTTAGGACCTGTATTGCTCATATTTCTTCCTTACTTCAGCCTTTTCCTCAAAACTTTTACGTTTCCTTCCCTTCGATGTGGAGAGTAACAGAAGCGGCCTCCCGGTTTCGGTGCTGGTCTTCTCCGGCTCCATGACGCTTCAGTAGCTGTGTAGCTAGCTGCTCACTGGTAGATGAGGGAGGTAGTGGGAAGGGGGCGGGACCATGGGGTGGGACGGTGCGGAGCAGGGGAGACAGGGGATTGGATGGACTCGTGGACCAATCCGAACTGCGGGGAATGCCGGTTCGGATTGGTTGGATATACTGAATGGATTTTTTTCATTCTTTTTGGTCTTTATATTGCATAGATCGGACCATAGGACCATAACGGCCATATAAACGGTGTTATTAAGATGTACCAAGCTTCCAAATCATAGACCATAGCTTTAACACATTCCCTTTCTCACTTCAGAGTATTGATAGTAAAAGTGTCGACCATTAGACGTCTGACTGATGTAAAACTACACAAGTAGATAGAGGGGAACACACAACAGGAGGGCCGTCAGGGAAATATGGAGGTGCTTTCATGGAGCCATTTATGACAACATCTCTAATGCTCACCGTCCCAGGACAGCCGGCTCCACAGAGCCCAGAAAGTGAGATAAATGAGCAGGAGCCACAAAACAGGGAGGAGCTGAACACTTCACATGAATATTGGCAAGCTGGAGGCAGATGGAGAGTGAAAAAGAATAAATGAGACGGAGAAGACAGTGATGAGCAGGAGGGAGAAAACAAAGGGGCGTGTTGTGTTTGTTAATAGAGAAAGTAGAGCAACTGTTAGGAGCTAAAAGGGGAGAATTAAAGATGCTGCACTGCTGCTCTCATTTTCATCTCAGGCTCCAAATTAATACACATTCTCTTCCACAGAAAGCTTCAGCCTAGGTCCGCCTCAACCAGTGCTGAAAATATAAAATCTGCAGTTATTACAAACCATATTGAGAAAAGCCTGCAGTCATTTTAATATCTGTACCGCACTCTGCAGCATTAACAGCCAACGTTATCTTAACAGACACTGGACTATTTTTATTAACCTTAAAGCTTCTCCAGCAGAATGAAAATCTAAAATATTGGATGCTTTGTCTTTTATTGAACTGCAGCCTTCTTTACTTTTTAAACCCTCTCATAAAATACAGAAGTGAATTTGCATTTTCACCCTTTAGGGACTCAAAGTGCTTTTACACTATCTTCCCATTCACCCCCATTCACTCCCTGGTTCTGTGTTGATGTTAGTTATCCATCAGTGTCAACTAACACATTCACGTGTCTTGCCCAAGGACACATTGACATGTGATAACTGGAGCTGTGCGCAGCACCAATTAGTTTTAGCTAATTGTTATATAGCAGTGATTGGTTCATATGAGTTAACCCTCTAATGCCTGAAAACACAAAGTATAGAGAGAAAATTCTAATTTTTAGGAGCTGTTTATTTCACTTTCTTGTGAAATCCTAAAAAAAAAAATCCATTTAATTAAACATTCATCTTTTTGTATTTAATTTGATGCATTATGTGCTTTGTGCGACTGATAATCCTTTTGAAGACATTTTTATCATGTTTTTTTTTTATCATTTTATCATTTTATCATGATTTTTTTTAGGTAATTTGTCGATCATATTGATTAGTTGGGATGGGAGAAAAAATAGATTCATGTACATTTTTTGTTTGACGATTTTTAAATCATTTTTTTTGTTCAGAAATCATTTTTTTTCCAAATTTGAATACTTCATTTTAGTCTGTGTTGATAAGCCACATTTAAATGCAATCCAGGCTTTTGAAAAGAGAGTATAAAGAGCTGGTTAAAATTATATTGCTAAGTAAATCTTAAAAACGGGCTCACATGTGATGTGTATTTTTTCCTGATATAGTCTGGAGGCATCATCACTGTTCATCTTTTTCGCTGGTGTTAAAAAAAGCTAACTTAAGATTGCAAAAATTGTCGATATCGTAGAATTGCAATTTAAATCGAATCAGCACCTAAAAATTCGTAAAAAATCAAATCGGGAGAAAAGCGTTTCGCCCCAGCCCTATTGATTAGAAAGAGGTATCATAAATGTATGTGTCAAATGTAATACAAATGGCATTAAAGGGATAATGCCCGTAAACACTGATGCCTGCTACCAATCACCTGTGAATTAACCCTAATGTTTACTCATGGGCGCCTTCCCCTCACCTGCTGCTCTTGTTGCTCCGTCATCTTCAAACGGTTGGCCAGGACTGTCATGTTTATAGTTTACAGTAGGGATGCACAATACTGAATTTTTGCCCATATCCAACATGCCGATATTTCCAAACCTGTTATCAAGAACTCAGAACCTCCACAAAACTGAAACTGACCAGTCCATGTGAAGATGTGAAGCAAAAAAAGTTCACATTTTGTGATATTGAGGGAAACCATTATGGGTCATTGCACATTTTTTGCCAGTATTACAATCAATATATTGAATATTCATGGCCAGACTTTATGATCGAAATATCAGCTGTAAATATTGGAAAAAATATTAGCAGCTACTGATACCAATTATCACCTTTTTCGGCAAATATCTGCTGATATGGAAATTGCTCTGGTAATATTGTGCACCCCTAGTTTATAGTTACCTACGCCAAGGAGGTTATGTTTTCTGGAGAGTTTGTCTGTCTGTGAACAAAATAACTCAAAAAGTCATAGATGGATTTTGATGAAATTTTCAAGAAATGTTCAGCATGGGAAAAGGAAGAACTGATTCGATTTTGGTGTTGATCCCGATCAGTGTCTGGCCGCCATGGCGAAAAATGTGATTTCTGTGAATAACTACTGACCTAAAACAGATATAATTTAGAATCCAGTTGCTAATGTTATGTTTTCATGGTCACGGAATCTAAATATTTTGATGACATAAAGGTAGGACTAATATTTATTGTCAAAATCACAATATGGCTGAGGACTGTGGCGCTGGTGGAGGTCTGTGCTCTTCGAGTGCTTTTCTAGTTCATAAATGTCATCACACCAAACAGACTGAGTCGTGGGGATGTTGACGTCAGTTGATTGAAATCTTGTCTTCAGAATTTGTTTGTTCTTCAATTGAGCATGATGACACTTTGTGTAGATATTAACCTTAAAATGGTGTTGATATTGGTAGATATAAAAATTTCTGTTAAAGCTTTTCAGCGATATCTTTGACAAATACAAATCTCCCATAACGTTGCTGTTAGGTACAAACATCCTTTCTCAAAAATTACTTCTTACAAGAATAAAAAAACACTACTAATTAGTGAATTGACATTGTATTGCTGTGAATGCAAATTATTTTTTGTGCTTGATTTGGTTAAACGTTTTTAAAAGACAGACAGGTAAATGGAAGGTGACCACTTGCACTGTGTTATAAAAAAAACAGAAAACCATAAAAAAATGGAGATGAGAGATTTGTGCCTGACAGTCACAATATATCTGAAACAGCAGAAGTGGGTTTGAAAATATGTGGCACAGCAGGTAGTACATGTGCCTTACAGCAATAAGGTAATAAGTTTGAAAGCTATTCCCGTGCATGCATAAGTTCTCTCTGGACACTCCAGCTTCCTTCCATAGACCAAAAACATGCTCATTGATTGGTGATTCCAAATTGCCCTTGGGTATGAGTGTCTGTCTCTCTTCGTAGCCCAAAACCTAAAAGGGGTACAGAAAGGATGGATGAGGATGGATGGATACCTCAGATGTCAGAACTCAACTATACATAAAAAATGCTAAGGGAGGAAATTGTGTCATAGGAGGGCATTTCTTTTAACCTGAAAGTCTTCACTGACAGTCTCACAGTAAGATCCTGAACCTGCATGCCCCCTTCATAATAACGATACCCCATCCTTGATTGAAATAGCAGACCCATAATGAAATTTCAGGCTCTGCTGATAGTGTAATGATCCAGGGATTTTCTGTTCTGCTGCTACATCCAACCCCCAATTTTTCCTTCTTATTCATTTTTCCTCCTGCTGTAAAGATGATAATTAGAAGTAAGGAAAGTATGAAAAAAAAGCAGGACTTTGACTTACTTTAAGGCCAGAGTCCTCACATAAAACTGTGCTGTGGTTATTACACTGATGATTTTTTAAATTATAATATATCTTACACTCAGGGTGATGAATGAAAGCCATAAAGGCTTGTGATTTTGCTCCCAGCCTTGATTTAACTTTATATTAAGAAGGCATGGTAATATAGTATTATAATACTCAAAAGTCAGCAGCATTTGTGGTTGTCATTACATCGCTGTTTGCTCATACTGATGCTAGCACGTTTCTCAAACCATCACCACAGTGAATGCCGCAGAGACAAGGCGGAGCAGACAGCGGCCGGCCTTGTGTGCAGCCGTAATGCAATTTCTAGGAGAACTGCCAGACACCCTGCCATTACATCAATTCAAGATTGTTAGCTTGAATCAAGACGGAGTATTAACATGCCCAGAGGACCTCCTTCTGATCTGACAAGGGCCAGACCTACAAATTGAATATATGACCAAGACAGAGTCTGTAATCCATAAAAGAGAAACTCATCACGCAAAACTATTAGCCCAAACCCAAATGAATGATAAGTTCAGTGGAGTTAATGCTCCACACTGCGGTCACAACTTAAGAGTTATTATTGTAGAGCCACACAGCAGAGGAAACAAGAAGGGACTGGGACTACATCTGTTTTAATCCACTAAAAGCCTTGTTAGGATCCCACTGTGGGAAATACGGTCCCTTAAATAAGCAGCGAGGGCCCTGCGAGGTGGTAAGAGTCACACCCATTAAGTGCTCTAATGTCCACATAAACATCGTCCCTGTAAAACACTGCCACCATTAGAGGGGTCTTTATTAAATCAGAGACTACGTGTGTAGAATGTCTGACCACCAGAGAGATAGAGATGAGACACTGGAGCGGCTCAGTGTCTGAGTGCTCTGGGTCCTTCTGTGTTTGTGTGGATGAATGTTAATATGCTGGATGTTCAGGGCTGAAAATGGAAGTCATTATTTTTTTATGTGTAAAGCTGGCATTACATTATTATACATATTTTTACATTTTTAACTGAGGAAAGGAAACTCAGAGTCGCTCACAGTACAGTCCAACTTGATATGATAACACTAAATACACGGGATGGAACTTAACTGAAAAGTTATTATTCAGTCAGTGCAAACCAGAACTCAGAATTCCAGTTTTTAACCCCTTAGAGTTCTTTTAAAGGAGACATATCATGCTGATGCATGATTTAATACTTACATATAATATAATAAATTTGAAAACAAGACCTTACACCCCCTTAATTTTCAAAAAATTAGATATTGTATTTTTTCTGATATCCTAGAACGAGATTTGATGCCTCTGAAAATAGGTCGTTGCGAGACACGAGGTACCTTTCTTTTTATTGGAGTAATCTGATAAAACACTTCCTCCTCTGTGATGTCCGTTAGCCACAAAACTGTCACCGAGGAACACATTCACCCAGCAGCAGTATATAGTTCCCTAGCTCACACTCATTACCAGCTCTGGCCTGTAGGGGGACTCAATACGCGGTCGCTGCTTTGAGCCTGCCGGAAAAAACAGTGGTAGAAGAAGAAGGACAGGCTGGCTCAAGCTCTGATAGAACTGACCAATCAGAGCACAAAGGGCTGTGACGTTGCGAGGTTACTGTAGGTCATCCTGAGAACCGAGCGTTTCAACGAGAGCTTGATAATGGCCTAAAATGAGGATTTTGAGAACGCTATTGTGGGGAAATGAAGGAACTAAATGACTTGTACTGAGGGCAGAAATGCTTTACAGGCATCCTAGTCTGGCATAGTGAAAAGGAGAAACAAGCATGATATGTCTCCTTTAACACATTAACTCATTTATCCCAAAAGTGAAAAAAATGGCAGCCCTTGGAAAACTGCTGTGCAATTAATATATTTATATTATTTTGAACTTTAACCAAGTCAGTCTTCTACAACTTTCTAAGCCTGAAACAAACAAACCAAATATGAACTAAATCTGTGAGGGTTTTAACCCTTTAGAGGCCAGTATGTTAGCATAACTCCTGTTTTTTTAAATGTATTTTTTGGGCATTTTTGTGCCTTTATTGAAAGGAGAGAGACAGTGGATAGGCTTGTGAAAAGGGGCGAGAGAGCAGGGGAAGACACTGCAAACTGGACACAGGCCAGATTTGAACCCGGACGGGCAGAAGTACGCACATGGGCGATCCCGGTTGCCAACCACTCTGCCAAACCAGCACCCCGCGTAACTCCTGTTTTGATCAGAAAAAAATATTAAAAAATCATTTCCATGCCAATTTTTTCAAGGAATATTCGATTATCTTTGTTTCTAGACCCACCGATGGGTCAATGAATGACAGCAAAACTGATTTAGATGCTTTTTTCGCAGTGTCAGATTAAAAAAAAAAATAACACGTGGTTCAAAAAAGGATCAGCTTCCTAAAATCAGCATTATTTTTCCTCTCCAAATGAGTCGATCTGTTAAAACTTCCTCAGTCTAAAATATATGTGTCAAACATTATTTGTTTTTCATG
This sequence comes from Scarus forsteni, assembly GCA_036419115.1. Taxonomy (NCBI): domain Eukaryota; kingdom Metazoa; phylum Chordata; class Actinopteri; order Labriformes; family Labridae; genus Scarus; species Scarus forsteni. Next base: position 10,231,135 of record JAZDUH010000341.1, read on the forward strand.
TAATATAAAATCAGAGCACTGTAGCTATGTTTTTATTTTTCTGGGACACTGAGAAAACATCTAAAGCCACATAGTTTGGATAAGACAGTTGTACTGGCATTGCTGTCCTTTTTTTTTGCAACTCAAAAACTTATATTTTTGCTCTTCAAGCTTCTGATGTTCATTTCAAAGCCATGAAGGGGCAGGCAACTCAATCGCCTCTCTTTTCCTCACTCATATGGTAGTCACATCGTCATCAATTCAATAATTGCAGATCAAATATTTTACCAAATTGATGTTTTTCCCCGCCCCTGGTTTCAGCATTATCTCAGTAAACAAATGAACAGCATGCAGACCAATAAAAATTTCAGATATTTCACACAGCTTCAGATGAAGTTGTTCTCTCCTGTGAAGAAAGGCTGAGTTTCATTTTGTTATTTCAGACTTCCTACATGAACTCCCACTTCATGCTGCCCACATCATCACGGGTGAGCACTCTGGAGGATAAAATTAAGACCTGAACATGGAGCGTTGTGTAAACTGGAAATGTTATTGCAAAGAACAAGATACTTGTGAGTTTAACAGCCTATAAGGACAGCCCTAAGTCAGGCTCGTATATGAGAATAGACTGCAGTCATGACGATGACGGTGCTGTTAACATTTGTGTTCAGCTGCAGCTTTGCTTGACGACTACATCCCCATATTTAAGGGTTAAGCAGGGTCACCACCACTACAAGCTGTGACTGCATGAAAGCATCTGTCACCAGTCAGGACCTGGACATGGGCTGGTGGGGGTGAAGTCAGTTATGTTGTATTTTTAGCGTTTTTGAGGTCAGCAGCAGAATGTTCGGTTTGTTATTGTGATTATTTATTCATCCTCTTTTTAGAACTGTAATCTGAGTTAACAGAGAATAACTGTCACTGCTTTCAGACTCATTTATCTCTATTCGAGGTTTATCGAGTCTATTGTTCCTTCGAGACTTGTTCATCTTAAGAATTAATCTCAGTCAGTAACAAATTAAATCTGCATAAAAAGCTGTTTTATAAACACTGTGATTTTTTATTTTAAGTATAAGAATGGTTCTAAAGTGCAAGCAGCTTATGTTTTAAATAGCTGAAATAAAGACAGAGAGACTCAACATGGCTTTAGGGATTAACACTGTTTCCTGTTGCAGGTTCAAATCACAGTTTGGGCCTTTCTGATTGGATTTGGCATGTTCTCCGTAGTATATGTTTTGACAGGGTGTTTTATTACAGACCATAACATGCTGGGTAGGTTAAAGGTGTAGTCAGCGATGTGGGAGAAAACGAGTAGAGAGGTTGTTGATAAACAAATTTAGACCCGCCTCTCCCTTCATACCTCACCCCTGGCTCCACCCCCGAAAGCTGATGGACGTGCATCGTAGTGAAAACGGCCGTAGAAACTGCGTAGCTGACCAACGTAGCTAAGGTAACCCCGACTCGTCAGACAACTTGACTGCCATTATTGAAAACATCACAACAACAGTACATTCTGGCAGATTAGACAATAAGATGAATGTCTGATGGCTGTTACTGTTATGTGAAGCACCACAAAGCTAATGTTGCTTACCTGTCCAGCAGAAAGACGGCAACATCCGCGTCCGTTTTCAGATATTTTAATTTCTCGAAGTTCCCTCCACTGTCGGAAAGCAACACCAATGTTGACCCGGGTCTTCGCTCTTTCATGGTCATAGCCCTTCTTTTTCACTTTTCACTCCTCTGACCTTTTTCTTTTGGGCTGTTTTTCAGCCATTGCTACTGCACATATTGTATCTCTCTACGCTTAACTGCAAGACGCCACGCAACCTACGACTCCCCCTCCCCCGTCTGTCTGATCTGCGCATGAGTATGATCGCCCCCTGGATGTGGGGGGGTGTACCCTGTTTTGGTGACTCGGCCCGAGCCACAGTATTTACCTGCTGAAATTCAGAGCCAAGGCTGTGTATTGAAACCGGACTTTTTTTTCAACATGCTGTCAGTGGTGACATCTTGTGGATGGAGAGGAGAAATACGGTGATTTTGACAAATAGTGCATTAGATTAGAAGATTAGAAGATCGCTGACTACACCTTTAACTGGTGCCTCTAAAATACTAGAATTTGTGATTGTGAGTATGCCTAGTTGTTTGTCTCTCGATTGACTAGTCTCTAGTGATTGACTGACAACACTTCCATACTGCCTCCCATCCAGTGACAGTTATGAAAGGCTTTTCTTACCTTGCAGAGCAGCTGGATCCACCTGCTTCAAAGTCTGTTATCAGGCAGATCCACTTTGCTAAATTCCACCCTGGTGTGATTGAGCTTGGTCTGGAAAAAGACAGCACAATCAGCATCAAGGACAGAGATGCTGCTTGCTTTAGTACTGGTTCCAAACTGGACGGCGTTTCCCAGCACAGAAAATAGATTTAGCTCCTCTCTTGACGTGTTTGTTTTATAAGCTGGCTCATGTTATTAGCTCTGAAGCAGCAGTGCCCGACCACCACATCATCTAAATGTAATGACAAAACACTTCTCCAACCATATTTGTGATATGTGCCTTTTTTTGTTAACCTACTTAGAAGAACATCCATGGTGGTTTGCATTATGTGCCCTTCGGTTTAGTTTTGTATGTATTTTCTTTGAATATCACATAAAGTGCTAATCTTTCTCTAAAAACAGATAACGTAATACAGTAAGAAAAGAAAAAACAATCATAAGAAGCACACCGGACTGCTTAGAGTTGCTGCAGCCTTTATCTAATGACTTTAGGCAGAGGGAGGCTAACACTTCCCATTGACTCCCAGTGTTTAAGCTAAGCTAATTAGCAGTGGGAGAGCTCTGCCTGTCTCTCCCTTGTTACTACACACAGTTCAAAGAATGGTGTCTGTCTGCTTGTCATGGACTCAAGGGTTAGGCAAGATACAAAAACAACAAGAGAGAGAGTAGAGCTGCTTATATATGTAGGCAAACATTGATGGTCTGAACAGCTATATCAGAATAACTCTTTGATTCCTCTCTGTTTTTACTGCTATAGCCTCAGGTCAGAAGTCCTGCATGGTGCCTTTCTTGCCATTTGATAATAAGTCAGTATTACACAGGCCTACATGAATGTCTGCAGATTGAGAAGCTCTCGTGGTCAAAAAACGTGATACACGACCATAAACAATCCCTCAAGTGTTCATTCTTCATCTAATTTTACATGTTTGTGTGTTTCTTCCTGCAGTACCTGGGCTCCATGCTGGTGAAGGAGCTGAGAGGAACAGAGTCAACACAAGACGCCTGTGCCAAAATGAGGGTAAGGAACAGTCTAACGCTCTCTTATGTAGCCCTGTTATGAAAGACTCATCTAACACCTTCGGCGTGTAGAGATGCAGTGCAGGAACACACCGTCTGGATCTAAAGAACATGACTTCACATGGCTCTTTCTGTGGCATAATTATATAAATGTTTTCTGCTCAAAACCTGAGTGTGGCTTTGAATCTGGGACGCGGTGCCTCCTACTGACACTCCAACAAACTCAGAGTATCATGACGGTGGATTTAGCGTGTTGTGGGATTTATTTTTAATATGCTAGCTGTGTGAGTTGATAGCTCATGACCCGCCTTTTACCTCAAACAGCTTATTATTTTTTCTTCTCTTACCTTCACTCCTCCTGCTCCTGCGCTCTACATATTTTACAGTAACACTGAATCCCTGCTCTCCTATGGCCCATGGTTCACATCTTTCACTCTTATTCAGAGCTGCCGGAGCGTGAAGATAAATTTTAATATTCATGAGAAAATCTTCTGTTCTTCCTCTCCCCTCCTCCATCTTTTCATCTCTGTCTAAATTTATGTATTTCACATTAGAGCGAAACTTTTGTGTCCCTTCTTTCGCTATTTGAGACACCTTTGCTGCACACTTATGTCGTAATTAGGTGCAGTGAGATCCTCGTCGTGTAATTTTTTCCTCCCTTCTCCCGTTGTTCCTGTTCGCAGCACCTCTCCTTTCATCTGCCCCTCCATCTTTCCACAGCACGGGCGCGTGTAGATGCTCAAGTCTCATCTCCACAGCCTCTAGCTGTGCATGAGCGCTGCTTTTGTCAGCTTTTCAGAACTACCTGATCCTGACAAGGCCGAGCCGCAGCAAGCAACACGCAGCGAGCAGGAAGGAAGGAGGCAGAACAAAGAGGAGAAACAGATAATCAAAGGAAAGCAGAGTGGAGTCGACGATTCAACATGAGGCAGACAGGAGGGATGGAAGGCGATAGAAATACAGATGCCTTCAGTTTTTTATGACAGGCGATGAAAGATATAAAGTGATACAAAGAAAGCAGGATGGAGACTCATTTGTGTATCTGGATTGATTATATATTTGGCAGGTAGGGTGACAGCTCTGAGAGCCAACATTGGTGTAAATCAGGCGACTCTTCCCAGCACGTCTCTGCATAATGAGATTATATATAGATTATTGAGGCACATCGGGGTGTTGATTTGTAATTAAAAACAAGAGAACGGCTGTGCTTTGCAAACGTGAAGACTATTATTTAGCTTACATTTCAGTATGGATGGGAATGGGCAATTAAGCGGGGTACACGTAAGGATTTTCTAAGTCTGAATTTCCATAATTTTTCATCTGACCCCACACATGAAGATGAAAACTCGGGCATTGAACAGCTCTGATTGTACTGTGTGTGGTGTGCTCCAGAAATCTCTCCACAGCACACCACAAACATAACGATTCTGCCCCAACATCAATCTAGAAGTAAGTCCTCCAAGCCAGAAATCTTTCGTGATCAAACGTGGTCTAACAAAAATGAAGAAGAAACAGCAAAACAACCAAACGTACAAGTCTATGGCAACAACCAGAAAACACAACACAGAACATGGAAGAGGACATATGAGAAGACAGAATGGTGATGACCTCAGTGCACCTTTTTAACCGTTTCATGCATGGTGTTCACTACAGTAGACAGATATTTGAAATAATTTTACACCCTTAAGGTTGCAGCACCAGTCCATTACCAGGTGGTAAATTCCCAAATCCTTGTCTTAAGTTTCATAGAATATTAGATTTTGCATCATAAATCCAAAATAAGTTATTATGCCTGTATTCATACTTAATATAATGTTGTATTTTAAATTGTGGTGTGATTAACAAGTGAATAGTTTGATTTAACAGCAATAACACATATACTTCAGATTTTGCTTTTTTTAAATTTACTTTTAATAAATGTATGTCAAAGACGCGTTTGTGGATCTCTATTTAGCCCTAAATCGGCACTAAATTACTACTCACACTATTTATAATAGTAAAAATATGTGTATGTTTCAGGTCGGCTGTTCTTCGTCACAGTGTTGTGAACTCTGACGTGGAACACATTCTGTTCCACGTCACAGTTCACAGAATAATGACTTGCAAGTCGTCATTTTACCCACACACATTAAGATTTTTGGTTGTAAATGTTGACCAAGTTTAGTATTTAGGATTGTCGGAGCTGTGTAGATGTGATTATCAGGACAAACTCACTCCTAACACACCTCAGACCACAGGATAATCCTAAAGGATAATCTTATATAACACAAGATAATCTAGTTTGTTGTCCTTGGTCAGAAAAGGAGAAAATCTGGACAAAGACAGCTCTATAATGTGGCACAGTTGAATGCCACCCCTTTTTTTCATCCTTACTTGCCAGGTGTCTTATCCTGTGTAACTGGAAATCAGTTTGGCCTCCCACCCACAGGCCCTGCGTTGGGGATGTTATGGCACATTTAAAACTTGAAAAGTTTAAATCCAGAGGTTATATGTTTGGCAGACATTTTTGAACTACTTTAACTTGGAATTTCGAACAAGAGACACTGCGACCATTTCTTAATGTCCTTGTAATCACTGTAATTCGCAAGAATTTAACCTTGTCATGCATGGCGTCCACTACAGTGGTCAGAAATTTGGAATGCATGTTTTGTGCTTTAGGTTGTGGAACCATGTCCAACTACCAGGTGGTAAATTCCCAAACCCTTGTCTTAAGGCTTCATAAAAATATATGTCACAATATTGCATCATAAATCCAAAATAAAAGACAAACAGCAAAATTCAGATTGCACATAATTTTGTATTTTTCATTTTAATTTTTGGTATAATTCACAAGTGAACCATTATTGTAAACAGCAAAAATACATATTCAGATTTTGCATTTTCTTTTATTTAATCATCATAAATGTTTGTCAAAGTGTTTATGGATCTTTATTAAATTCCACTAGATTGCTATTATCCCATTGATACGTAACTTCCTCAAAATATAACACTAAAAAAATATGACCATGATTTTAACGTGTTTGAATGTAAAAACAAACATTTAAAAAAGTACTCCTTTGTGATTTAATAATTCCTGCACGAAAGGGTTAAATCAATTTTAGTTTCGTTTTGTTTTATTATTATTTGTATGCACTTGTTAATTTAAGTTGATATATATATAGAGTACAGGCCAAAAGTTTGGACACACCTCATTCAACGCGTTTTCTTTATTTTCATCACTATTTACATTGTAGAATCTCTCTGAAGTAATGATGGCCACTCGTTTCTCTTAACTTAGCCGATCGGTTCTTGCCATAATATTAATTCTAATAGTTGTCTGATAGGGCTGTTGGCTGTGCATCAGCCTGACTTCTGAACAACACAAATGATGGTCCAACCCCATTAAAAAGGCAAGAAATTCCATTAATTAACCCTGGAAAGGCACACCTGAGAAGTGAAAACCATTTCAGGTGACTACCTGTTGAAGCTCATAAAGAGAATGACAAGAGTGTGCAAAGCAGTAATCAGAGCAAAGGGTGGATACTTTGAAGAAACTAGAATATAAGACATGTTTTAATTCATTTCACACTTTTTTGTTAAAGGGACTGTGAGGAGTTTCTAAGTAATTACAAAAAAGTCTCACTTTTAGATATATGCCTGATCAAAATACACACTTTAAGATGAGTTTTATAGCATCAAAATAGGTTATCTATAAATGCTATTCCTTAGCCTTCCGGTCGGGTCGGACAGGGCTGGACTGGCCTGGATATTCAACTCCGGGAACACGACAACTAAAACTACAGCAAATTTATATTATTCGGACACGTCTTAGAGCACCGGGCTGTAAGTAGCAATATATAGCCGGCTACAACTACAATACTAAGTTTTCCAAAAATTGCTTGTTGCCACACATCAAAAACTACCGCTACGTAACTAGAAAGAGATACATTACCTCGTCGCTTTGCATCCTGTAAGTTGTTGAAAAAAGAAGTTGTAAAGCAATGCAGAGTTCTGAGGAAGGTCCAAGCTGCATTTATCACAACAAACACACACTTTGGCTTGGGTCACGTCTTTTGGTGCGTTCCAGTTGTAGTCAGAAGTAGGAATTTCTAGGTTTCAAGTAGGAAACTGCAACTGGAACGTCCCCCGAAGTCGGAATTTCCTATTGGGAACTCGGTGAAACCTCGCCACCCCCGAGTTGACAATGGAAGATGGATGCCCCCAGTGTGAACAGTTATTTAGCTCCTGTAATAATCAATTTATTTGCACTTCTGACTGGGGTGTGTCGCTCTAGATCAGCTGTATACATAGTATTGTTAGACTTAAATTTACAAAAATGCTGCCATAGTGATAATCACATTCTTCATGTGGTATTTGTGAACAACAACGCAGGGCGTGCTAACAACAGCTAACAATAGCCTGGTAGATCGTCATGTTTTATTCTGACTTCAACTGGAACGCCGATAAGTCGGAGATGATGTCAGTCCCATTTCCGAGGTTACTGGAGCGCAGCATTACGACAGTCGCCGCACGTGCTCATGGGTAGCAGAGTCTTTATGTCACCGGTAATAGATTCTCCTTATAGTACCTTTAAGTACATCAGTCCACATGTGTTCATTCATAGTTTTTATACCTTCAGTGAAAATCTACAATGTAAAAAGTGCTGAAAATAAACAAAACACATTAAATGAGATGGTGTGTCCAAACTTTTGGCCTGTACTGTATATGTAAACTGTGACTGCCATTTGCAGCCTTGTTGATTGGTTGATTGTGTTGCATGTTTGCAGTATAAAAGCCAATAAAAATATTTGAATAATAATAAGACAGCCCTATAGTCTTTGTGTGTACCTCGCTTTAAGGAATCGATATCATTAGTCTCTTTGCTTATCACTTTCTTCCACTTTGTTTTTCATGGCTTGAAAATCAAGGACATCAAGCTCTATTTGGAGGCAGTCAGCGGAAAAAATGTTGGTGAAATCTTAGAAACAGGGGCCTAAACTGGTCAAACTTGTGGCCTAATTTTAGACAAAAACATGCTTATATGTGAAGAAGCTTTTGGTCATGCAGACAGTTAGATACAGTATCTGGAGTGATGCGTGCTTGACATTGTTGCCACTGAAACCTGCGTTAACCAATATTTTCCCACACAGAAAATCCACAAGACTCACTAATGGAACTATCAAGGAAATGTGTTAAGTTAATTTCCTGCCAAAAACTCATCACTACCCCTCTCTCTCCCCTGTCCTCTGTCTCCCTTTTGCTTTTCGTGCTCTCCAAGAAGTCGACAGAACAGATGAAGAAAGTGCCGACCATCGTGCTCTCTGTGTCCTACAAGGGAGTGAAGTTCATAGATGCCACAAATAAGGTAACGCTCGTGGTTCACTTCCTGCTCTAAATAACACAACAAAGGTCAGACTTTGAACATGAGTGACATTCAGAGGTGTCAGACACGGATGGCATAGCAGCACCGTCTGCCTCTCTGCTTTAAAAACCATGAGACCTAAAATCAATACAAAGAGGTGTAATAGATGAGCTGAGCACTAAGAAAACTACTAACAGCCTCCTCCGTTAAGTTGAATATTTATAAGGTTCATAAGAAACTCAGACTTGAGGTATTGCTATTAAAAACAAGTTCTTTATCACAGTTAAGTGGCTTGAGATCAGTGTGAGAGATGAGTGAAGGCTGGTGCCAGTGTCAGAAGGTCCTAATTTCAATGAAAAGATGTTTGTCAGTGTGAATTTCTTCTGAGTTTGAGCGTCTGCTGTGCCAATTTTATGAGAACACACTTCAGCTTTTCACACTAAGGTGAGAATTATTCCGCTCAGGTACTGAGTTTAGCGTTTACATGAAAATTAACTGGATGTTTTTCTCTGCAGGAAGCCGAATAACACGGCAGAATAAGAGACGATTCTGATCTTAATTAACAACATCCAGTCTATCAGTTTGTTTTTAATTATGTTGTTTCCTTGTGTACATTTACCTGCACTGTTTAAGTATATTATGACACTTGTGGAGTAAAGACTGACACTTCTGTAACATATTGTAACCTTGTCATACCAGTGGCACAAAACATTATCCAGTTCATGCAGACATATCAGCAGTGTTCATCAAATTAAACCAAAATGTCTTACCTTTCAACTGTTAGCTTTGAAAAGATCTCTCTGAATTGCCCTTAGGTATGAGTATGAGAGTGAATGGTTGTCTGTCTCTGTATGTTGCCCTTATTTGTTTAGCACATTTCATACAAGTGTAAGCTCAGTGTGTATTACAGAAGATACAAACAGGTACAGAAAAGAAAAAAATTAACAAATAAGTAATACAAATATTACATAAAACAAAATTAAATAAATAAATAATAATAGTAAATAAAATAAATTACAGTTAAGCAAAACAGGCTATGCCCTGCCTCTCGCTCCATGTCAGCTGGGAGCAGCAACCCCAAAAAGTGTCAGCAGTATAGATGATGGATGGATGGATATTCAGGGTATATTGGTTATGGCACAAGAAGGAAGTGATTATAATTGGTGTTGATCCAAATCTGAATGGGGATCCCCTTGTTTGTATGGGCAAATTTACAAAATTGCATTGTCATCATGTCTTACCACCAAACAAAAGAGAAGAATCAAGAGGATCAAGGTGCAATAAAAGTATTAATCAGTAAAAATAAAGATTGATTATTTTCATCCATGTGCTGTCTTCTGTTCATGACGTTGTAGACATACTGCTTTGGGAATGATGGAAAGTTTAGTCCATTGCAGAGATAGATACTGTAAGTTATTTTGACTTATTCAGAAGAAGCTTGTTGTAAGAAACACATTTTTGTATTAAGTTAAAGTCAGATTTTAATGTGTGTTGTAGTTGAGAGATGTTAGAGTTGGAGTAGTAGAGGACAGTGTCATCAGCATATAACAAGATTTGAGTATGAGAGCAAACTTGCGTAAGATCATTGATATAAATAGAGAATAAGAGAGGACCTAATGAGGAGCCTTGTGGTACACCTTTTGCTACCATCTTGACATCTGATTCCCTGCCCTGAAATGAGACGCACTGACTTAGTTAATGTTGTTAGGAACCTAAAGGCTAACAAAAATTCACAAGTTATCAAACTTACAACTATCAAAAATATAAGGAAGAAATTTTAAAAACTGAACAAAATAAGATCTGCTCCTCAGTGTGCTTCAAGTCATCAGTTCACACTCTTACTGTCTCTGTTAAGTGGCAGAAAGGATCAATATTTTGAAGCCTTTTTAAAAATTCGATGATTGCCGAACAGAAATAAGTAAATAATAAATAAGTGTGCTAACCCTTTAATGATTTAATGGAAAATGAACGTCCCCTCTGATCTTCTGAGCCTGCATGTTGGTCCAGTGTACCTTGATGGCCCTGGAGAAACACCCTATCTGCTGAGAATCTTAGGGGAAAGTAATGCAATATGACACAATATTTCTCTCTTAATGTCTGCCCTCACTGAAAACTTGCCCCTCTTGTATAATTCACAGCACTGAGACGTGCTTTAATTAACACTACACAAAGTCTGAGAGCTCTGAGAGTCTGCAGTGACATTACCAGAGGACAAATTCCAACTCAGTGGCTCCGGAAAAAGTCTCAAACCCAAAGAAATGTGCCGCAGTCATTATGGTTTGGGGATATGTATGAAACGGGATAAATAATAAATCATATTTGTTTTTCTGTGAAATGGCTCAGTGGAGATAATCAACAATCTCTCCCTCTGCACCTCTTCATCTCTCTGCCTGTTCCTCTTATTTCCCTCCCTTTATTTCTCTCTCTCTCTCTCTCTGCAGAATATCATCGCAGAACATGAGATCCGTAACATCTCATGTGCGGCTCAGGATCCAGAGGATCTGTCCACGTTTGCCTACATCACCAAAGACCTCAAGTCCAGTCACCACTACTGCCACGTCTTCACTGCTTTTGACGTGGTCAGTGCTCAATGTGTATGATTGGGTTGGGAAAAAAAGACAAGTTTGTTGGATAATTTTGTTTGAAAATGAGATATAGGTACAGATTTTTTGGCTTGAATGAGATTAAAAACTAAAAAGAGAGTTCCATGTTATTGGTAAAATAGTGCAGCTTTCAGTGCCCTATGTACACAAGCATGGCTTTATTAAATCTTATAAACCATAATAACCCAGAAAACAAAATACAGCCTATACTTGAACTGTAACAGGAAAAATCAGCATAGATTTGGAACTTAGTTTGAAATAGAAAAAAATAATTCAAATTCATATGGAAGGAAGAGAGGGAAAGTATTCATTGAATTCATAATTTGAATGTTTTAAACATAACTGAATTAACAAGATTTAGTTTTAGACAGTGAAATCTGCAGTGTCAAATCAACTCTACTAGAGTTGATGCTAAGACTTTTAGAGTGTCAATATGGGTCCACACTGCGAGGAGTTGATTTAACTCTATTTGGAGATTTGGTATATTAACACTAATGAAGTTTATTTAGAATTTAATTATGGAATTTAATTTAACATTTTGTAATACTTTACGGTGTGATTTATGATCAGCACTTCTTTGTAGTGTTAGAGATGTACTCAGCGTATCTTTTCAAACTATTAAAGTGTAAATTAACACTGCAAAGTAGGAATGCTGCTCTGCTTAATTACTTTATATTTCTTGTATTTTTTTTTTGCTAAAATAAAGACGCTCTGTTTGGTTAAAACACATTTATGGTTTATTAACAGCACATTCTAAGATGAAGCACACTGTTCATGTACTAATCTTGTACATTTTCTGTATCTGGTACCCAGTGCTGTAATTTCACTCAAGTGGGTTGATTAAGGGTGAATCCCAATTTTACCCCCTAGCCCTTCCCCCTTAGCTCTCTGTTTTAAGGGTCAGGGGGAAGGGGTAAAACAAGCTTCTAATGGCCCTTTTCCACCAGCGCGCCTTGGCCCTACTCTACTCAGCCCTACTCAATTTGCAGCGTGTTTCCACTAGCCTGGTACCTCCTAAAACAAGCTAGTTTTAGTACCTACTCCGCTCTAGTTCCAAGCAAGCTGAGTCGATACTAAAAGATGATGTCAAAGACTCCCGGCTACTGATTGGTCAGACAATGTCGTCATCGATGAGTCATGAGCGCGACAACCTAGCATGCTAGCGGTACCCTCATACGTCTTTTCTTTGCAGCTCGATTCATCTCATCCTCGGCTTCATTCTGTTGTATAGCTTCCAAAACTCTCCTGTGCTTCTCAAGGGGTATTTCTTCTTGCCACCGACAGCCTTCTTCTGCTTTCCTTTTTTACTCTGTTTGTGACAAAAAGCCACAGATTGTTGTGTCGCGCTCAAAATGACGTCACCGCAGTGGCGCTCAGCTGTTTACAGCGACACTGCACCCCGTTGGGCAGGCGACTGGGGCTAATGGAAAAGCAGCACAAGGCGAGTAGAGTAGAGCCGAGTAGAGTAGAGTAGGGCTAATAGAAAAGGGCCATAAGAAACAAGACACCACTCAATTTCGCTACGTCATCACCCAGAGCCACTCGCTGACTGTGACGAAGGCAGATGCAACAATAGCCACAGCTACAGCTGCTAAAGCTAGCCCATTACATCAAGAGATTTTAAAATTCGACCAACAATTCAGCATGATTTGTATTTACTTGATGATTTTATAACTACTTTTAACTATGTGCTTCCTTCAGTCGCCCCCCTGCCTTCTTGTCAGTAGGTGTTGTGAATTACGGGAAATTGTCATACGCTATTTTCAAGTGAGGTCCCGGTCTGTCTGCGTTTCAAGGGCTGTGTAGCCCTTAGTCTTAGCCCTACAGAAAATTGGACACCCTTTACTAGATGTGAACTCGAAAACCAAGTGCTAAGGCGTAGGACAAGAGCCAAGGGGTAGAATTGGGATCCACCTTAACACTTCAAGTGCCAATCCCAGGTTCAGAGTTCAGAGTATCAGTTCAGAGTAAGAGATGACGCAATGAGGCAAACATATTCCATTTACCGATACCTACATTTTAATTTATTTTAATAATCCAGCTACTTTTTTACTGAGTAAATTTTCAGTGATGTAACTCCATCCAGAGAATAACTAACTCTGCCCACATGAATTTTAACATTAAGATTGCTGTGTAGGCCTTATTGCCCAGCCATACCTTTTAGTTAATAAACCCATGGATAGATGTTTTTGCTCCATGTTTCCCAGCCCTAACATAGAGATCCTAAGCCCATAATATGACAGTATCCTTAATACTGTTTCCCTCTGTCCCATCAGAACCTGGCGTACGAGATCATCCTGACGCTGGGCCAGGCCTTCGAGGTGGCCTATCAGCTCGCTCTGCAGGCCAGGAAGAGCGGCCATGGCTCGTCCACGCTGCCCGAGAGCTTCGACAGCAAGCCAAGCAAACCTGTCCCCAAACCTCGAGTCAACATTCGCAAATCTGTAAGTACCCCCGCCGCACTGCTGGCCAGTCTTTAGTGAAAGGGAAAATCCATCCTGAACTTGGAACTTCAACAAAATTGTAAATGTCTGATTATGATTTGATCCAATCTTGAGATTTACTCTCCCTTCCATGTTAGCTGATGTCTTTTAAGTTGATCCTCCATTTTGTTTTTTATTAGTATAAATCCTTTAGCTGTGCTTTCCTCCATTGGTTGGACAGGAACTGCATTTTCAGATGGATTCTACCTTCTCACTAACGTACTTTTCTACCTCCAAGTCTTGGATTCAGATGTAGCTGTCATGTATCTGCTTGATAAATCCCAACCAGCATCACAGTAACTCTGTCCCATCTGCATTCTGCTCTGATTCGTCCTGGTCTCACACCCCTGATCATTAACATCATTTTCAACTTTGAGTTTGATTAACTGGGTCTTGTGAGTGTGACGGTGTTGGCCCGACAGACAGTGTGGCAGAGGTGTAGCAGGATATTTGATCTGTTAAGTGTCTGTTCGTTCTTGTCGTCCCTGCAGTCTCTTACACAGTGCGCTGATTGATGAGGCCTGTTTGCATTTGGCTCTGGGGAGGTTTGCTGGCCTCAGTCTGTGGGTTTGTGTGTGAGAGTCAGAATGTGTGTTTGTGTGCCAGGAGATAAAGGTTCCCCATGTGGAGGACTCCTGCTTGCAGAGGAGCTGCATGCAGAATGAATTTATTGACATTTTAGTCTATGAGAACATTAAAAATGCAGGTGACAGGGTTGTGCCTGAGCAATTACTGCAACGGGTGCACTGAGTGCTGTTTTCAGCTTATTTATTCGACCCTGTCCACACAGAGACGTAAATCTGTTTGATTTGAAAACTTTCTTTGGAAAGACAGCATCCTTTTGGGAAATGTATGCATCCACATAAAAACTGAAAATGCTGTAGTTCATATGCCAGACCTGTAAGTGGCACTGTAACACTACTGCAGACATACACTTAAACCAGAAAAGAAGGCATGGAATCGTAAGCAGGTCAACAAAATCCATGAAGCGAAGCATGTCCATGGGGGTTTGTGTATGCAGCCTGCAGTTTAGTTTCAAATGTATTTCATTCGTAAATTACATACAGTGCTGATCTTTGTATAAAAGTTGATAACATAAAATAATGTGGTAAAAAAAACAAACATGTCACAACAAGCACACCAAACAATTTAGAGTTGCTGAAGAGTTTATCTGATGACTGTGGGCGGGAGCCAATTAATGCTACCTACTGACTTCCAGTGTTTGAGCTAAGCTAATTAACACTGGGTGAGCTTTGCCTGTCTATTCATTATTATGTATTTCTTTCATAAATTACATACAGTGCTAATCTTAGTACAAGAGTAGATAACATAATACAGTGAAAATAACATGTCACGACAAGCACACAGATCAATTTAGAGTTGGTAAAGAGTTTATCTGATGACTCCAGGCAGAAGCAGGCTAACACTACCCATTGACTTCCAGTGTTTGAGCTAAGCTAATTAGGACTGGGTGAGCTTTGCCTGTCTTTCTTGTTGTGCATGTCTTTCGAAAATTACATAAAGTGCTAATCTTAGTATAAGAGTGGAGAACGTAACATAATATGGTAAAAAAAAAAAAAAAAGTTTCACAAGCACACAGAAAAATGTGAAGTTGCTGAAGAGTTTATCTGATGACTGGAGGCAGAAGCGGGCTAACACTACCCATTGACTCCCAGTGTTTGAGCTAAGCTAATTAGCATTGGGTGAGCTTTGCCTGCCTCTTCCTTGTCATGTATTTCTTTCATAAATTACATATCTTAGTATAAAAATAGATACTGTAACATATTGTGGTAAAAAAAAAAGCATGTCACAACAACCACATAGGATGGTTTAGAGTCGCTGAAGATTATATCTTATGCATGTAGGCAGAAGCAGGCTAACACTACCCACTGACTCCCAGTATTTAAGCTAAGCTATTCAGCATTGGGCTTCTTTTGCCTGTCTCTTCCATGTTATGTATTTCTTTCATAAATTACAGAAAGTGCTAATCTTAGTATAACGATGGATAATGTAACATAATGTGGTAAAAAAAAAAAAAAAAAACATTGCCACAACTAGCACATAGGATGGTTTAGAGTTGCTGAAGATTATATCTTATGACTGTAGGCAGAAGCAGGCTAACACTACCCAGTGTTTAAGCTGAGCTATTCAGCATTGGGCTACTTCTGCCTGTCTCTTCCTTGTGATGGATTTCTTTCATAAATTACAGAAAGTGCTGATGTTTGTATAAAAATAGATACTGTAACATTATGCGGTGAAAAAAACATGTCACAACAAGCACACAGAACTATTTAGAGTTGATGAAGAGTTTATCGGATGACTCCAGGCAGAAGGGGGCTAACGCTACTATTGACTCCCAGTGTTTGAGCTAAGCTAATTAGCATTGGGTGAGCTTTGCCTGTCGTCCCTGTTATGTATGTCTTTCATGAATTACATAAAGTGCTAATCTTTGTATAAAAATAGATACTGTAACATAATGTGATGAAAAAACAAGTCACAACACGCACACAGAACAATTTAGAGTTGGTGAAGAGTTTATCTGATGACTCCAGTCAGAAGCATGCTAACACTACCCATTGACTCCCAGTGCTTGAGCTAAGCTATTTTGCGTTCAGCTTATATTGCCTGTCTCTTCCTTGTTATGTATTACTTACATAAATTACAGAAAGTGCTAATCTTAGTATAACAATGGATAAAGTAACATAATGTGGTAAAAAAAAAAACATTGCCACAACTAGCACATAGGATGGTTTAGAGTTGCTGAAGATTATATCTTATGACTGTAGGCAGAAGCAGGCTAACACTACCCATTGACTTCCAGTGTTTAAGCTGAGCTATTCAGCATTGGGCTACTTCTGCCTGTCTCTTCCTTGTTACGGATTTCTTTTGTAAATTACAGAACGTGCTAATCTAAGTATAAAAATAGATAATGTAACATAATGTGGCAAAAAAAACATGTC
This sequence comes from Scarus forsteni, assembly GCA_036419115.1. Lineage (NCBI taxonomy): Eukaryota > Metazoa > Chordata > Actinopteri > Labriformes > Labridae > Scarus > Scarus forsteni. The sequence goes on from JAZDUH010000341.1 coordinate 10,247,793, forward strand.
ACAACAAGCACACAGAACAATTTAAAGTTGCTGAAGATTTTGTCCAATGACTGTAGGCATAAGGAGGCTTACACTACCCACTGACTCCCAGTGTTTTTGCTAAGCTAACTAGAGCTGAGCGAGCTCTGCCTGTCTCTTCCTTGTTAAAAAAGGAACTTAGTGCATCCCTTTGCAATCTGCAAAAAACAAAAACTGCTTCCTGTAATTTAATTTCCTGAAATACACTTTGTTTCATCTGCAAATTTCCCTCCGTTATTGCTTCCTTCCATCCAGAGTTAGTGCATCCTGCCAATGATAAGTGAAGGACTATTGTAAATGGTGCACCCAGCAGGCAAAAACAAGGGTCTACTATTAGGACCCCTCTATGTCATGCTACAAACAGCCTTCACGTACTTTAACAGTTGTCACAACAAAGTTCAACAGTCGTGCAGTTGATGTCTGATTCTATTTTAGTGATACAACATACTTTGTTCCACTTTCTGTTTTAGCTTCAGTCTGTGTGTAAGTGTGTTTCCGTGTGTCTGCCTGTCAACCTCCCATTAACCCCCGACAGAGCTTTAAAATAGTCATGCTAACTTGTTCCCTCCTGTCCTCCCGCCTTGGCTGGCACAGCAGCACACGTATTTCTAAAGAGCGCAGTATAGGATTACGGCTGCTGCTATATCAGTGAGCTTGGACCACATTTAAGCCCATTTACATACCGTGAGTCATGGTAAACCAAGACGGTGATGGGGAAGAATCAGTCGCTCACTTTCTAAAGTTAGCGCGCGATGAGAGATGCAGAGGAAGGAGCACATGCAGTATTTGTGTGATCCTGTTTCCACAGAGATGATGGACGATGTGAACGCGCTATCTGCTGACTCTGTGACCATCACATTAACCATTAATTGCCTCTTTCCTCCCTGCGTTCACGTGTGTGTGGAATAGTGTGTGTGCGGTTAATGGCTTGTGATGTGCAGTGGGGCAAAGATGCTGCAGAATTCACTTAATATTCCTGCCACCTGCCAGCTGTAATCTCCATCCTGCAGCACCTCTCGAGCCCCTGTGCTTTAAAATACTGTTGCTTTGTTTCGCTGCCCACTCGCATCTGCTTTCCCACACCAGGCCATTATCTTTTTTATGGTGTGTGTGTGTGCTATGTGAGCACATCTGCTTGTAAATCTCTGAAAACTTCCACTTAACCTGTCGTGATAAGTGAGAAGGTGTCCAGTATGACTCTTTAGTCTGGATCAGCTCTGGCTTGTCGTTTTAACATCTGTGTGATGCTTAAATATGACCCTAATGTTCTGGAGGATTTGTCCTATTCTTTGTGCCTTTAACCTGAGTGCTTTCCCTTTGCTGTGCATCCTTACATGAGTGCAAAACTTTCCTGTCTACAGCAGGATTATATGTTTTTGAAGTGGCTCATTCTACAGAGACATGCATTTTTCTGTCCCTAGCCTTAAGAGATATATTACTCCTGAAGAAAACAGTTTGTGTTAGATTTTTTGAAGTATTTTATTTAAAAAAAAACATATTATTTCAGCTATCACAATATTTGGAGCCATCAGCCTGGTAATATTTGCTTTTTAATCAATTATTTAGAACAGAAGTGCTCGTCCCCACAGTCATTGATGGAGAGAAAGTGCTGTATTTGAGTTTTAAAATATGTTTTTCTAAAAAAAAAAAAAGTACAAAAATGTATAAATAATCTTCAAATATATGATATAAATTACATTTTAAAACAAAATGCCAAATAAGTATTATAAAATATATTTAAAAGTCATGTCACTGGTGTTACCATGTGACAAAAGTCTTTTATTTTGGAAAAAGAAATCACTCTGACGACATCACTTGACTTCCTTTGACCTCTTTCTTTAAGATCTATGAAGAGGGACTCTGGTAAGAACATTGTCCTTTTCAGTTTTCAGAAATATTAACATTTACCTCAGGATTTCATATGAAGCTTTTAGTTGACGTCACTGGTAGGGATGGGTACCGAATTAGGTACTTTAAGAGGTACCGACCGAATTCTGTCGGTACTACCGAGTATCGATTCACGTAAAATCAAAAGGTACCATGTTTAGGTACCTAAAGGCATCTTTGTGACTGTGAGGGAGTGGAAGAAGCAGGCATACTATTGGGTAGAGTAGGTGAATTTTCATACCGGACTTGAACACAGCACAGCAATAGCATAATGACATCAGCAGCCGCGGGCTCAGTCAACAAAGAAAGCATGGCTGAGAGAAATGAAAAAATTGAAAAAACACTGAAAAAAATTGAGATCTTAAAAGTACCGAAAATTGGTACCGTTGAGTACCGAAACCGATTCCCAGGTACCGGGCATCGGTATGGTATCGGTTCAAATGTGAAAGGTACCCATCCCTAGTCACTGGTGTTACCAACTTTATTGGCAGGGAATTGCAAACAAACAGATAAAAACATTTTTTGAAGACATAATTTAGTGACTAGATCAAGATTAGTAACATGCCGTGTCATGCTCTGCAGCAGCCATTTTGTTAAAGGGCTTTTTTTTTTAAAGTCACTGGTGCTACCTTCATTATGGGTAACAATAAGGAACACCAGTGACAATCAGATGTGTGGATACACTTTATTAAATGGTGTTTCGCGATAAATGTACCTAAAAACCCCAAAAATTATTAAGCGTTCATTTAAGTGTATTCATAAAGTCAATGACATATGTAACAATGTAGTTAAAGTTTAAATGTTAAAAATAGAAATAAAACAAAAGACATTTTGTCATCCCAAAAATCCACGTTTCTGTAGAATGACCCAAGTACAGCGTTCATGCAGCCTCGTCAGTGCTTCATTCAGCTCACTCACCCATGGACTTGCAGAGGTGGCTGCTGGGTCCATAGTCAACACCTGCGAAGCATAAGTGGCAGGTGTTGGCGAGTAAATTTCTGAGAGTTATGCACCAAATGTTTGTTCCCAGTCATTCACCAAAAAAATGCTGATTTTTAATTTCTGCAGGTGTAACAGCACCTCCCCTCTTCAGCATATCTTCTCTCAAGAGATGCACAGAGCACGCTGACAGACTCACTCAAATACTGGCACTGCTCAGATATACACACGTTTAAACTGTAGCATGCAGCTGTTTGCTTTCATTTCATTAGTAAACAGCAGATTAGAGATCCATACAGGCCGAGTTCAGCTCTCATACCTGAACCTTCAGGCCAGAAACTCTTTTTTTTTTGTGTTATCTTTAAATGCATTTTTTGGGCATTTTATTGATAGGAGAGAGACAGTGGATAGGCTTGTGAAAGGGGCGAGAGAGTAGGAGAAGACTCTGCAAACTAGTCACAGGCTGAATTTGAACACGGACCGGCAGAAGCATGTACATGGGATGTGCATGGTTGCAGCACCCCGGGCCAGAAACTCATATGAGCTTATTGTCAGCATACATGCAATCATTATCAATCCATAACTAAACCGCTGTAACGCTGTCCTACAGCCAGCCCGATCCATAACTTCCTCAAACACAGAATCTGTCAATAAGTGCTGCATTACATCCAAGCACTGAAAATATGATCAACTCGTCATGGTGCAAAATGCACGCTGGAGCAGCCAGAGCGCACATCCACTGGTCTGGACTGAGGCCATTGTGCGGTTCTCCTTGTCTGTCATTGTGGAGCCATAAGTGATTCTGAAATTTAAAAAAAAAGGCTGTCATAAAAATACAAAAACAAAAAAATATTATGTTCTTCTATTGTTTTTTGAATTTAGCCTTTGATGGAGACTGGCAGCAGCACAGCAAACGAAGCTGCTACAAACAACCGCTAAACATACAAATAAAATGCTTAACACCAGAAATACAAAAAAACTAAGTCATAATTGACAAGAATGAATATTTTATATATATACAGTACAGGCCAAAAGTTTGGACACACCTTCTCATTCAATGTGTTTTCTTTATTTTCATCACTATTTACATTGTAGACTCTCACTGGAGGTATCAAAACTATGAATGAACACATGCGGAGTTATGTACTTAACAAAAAAGTGTGAAATAACTTAAAGCATCTCTTATATTTTAGTTTCTTCAAAGTAGCCACCCTTTGCTCTGATTACTGCTTTGCACACTCTTGGCATTCTCTTGCTGAGCTTCAAGAGGTAGTCACCTGGAAGAGTTTTTACTACTTAGGTGTGCCTTGCCAGGGTTAATTAATGGAATTTCTTGCCTTTTTAATGGGGTTTGGACCATCATTTGTGTTGTCCAGAAGTCAGGCTGATGGCCAACCGACAGCCCTATTACCCCCAAACTCCACTGGACGCAAAAGCGCCGCGCAGTGTCCTTGAAACGTACTGCGGGAGCACTTAGCTCCCATTGTAGTCTATCGAGCAAATTCCACTGCACGCGAAGGCGCTGCGCTGCTTCGCTGAAGCGCCGGCGCGCGCCAAGGCATGAGAGATATGCTTCAGGTCTATTTTCTGCGCGGCCGCTTCCAAACCTTGTAAATTCACTGTCGTTAAGAAAGCACCAGACAGGAAGTTACGCTGTGGAGTAACCGGAAGTTTCAAAATAAAACACAATGCACAGACTCTTGCATGTAATTTTCCTCAATTATTTGTCATTGCGTCAAAACCGGAGGCACGAGCATCAGGTCAGCAGTCGGTCAGAGGGTCCCAGAGGCAACAGGGCACCATGGACGAAGAAAAGTGAATTACAGAGGTACAGAAATATATAACATTGTACACATGACACCATACATCTTTTCTATATATATATATATATATATATATATATATATATATATATGAAGCTGTGTGGTTGGGACCAGCAAAGGGACCTTAGAGAAGGGAAGCAAGGTGTTGTTTATTTCTTTTCTCAGTCTATAACATGTTTTATGAGTGTGCGACATCGCTATTCTCATGGGTGCGCCGCTTTTAGTGGGGTTTGCCTGTCGGAGCAAGACCGCGGCGCTCCGCTTCGCTGCGCGGTGCGGCGCTTTCGCGTGCAGTGGAATTTAGGGGTTAGACAACTGTTAGAATTAATATTATGGCAAGAACCAATCAGCTAAGTTAAGAGAAACGAGTGGCCATCATTACTTCAGTGAGAATCCACAATGCAGTAAGTGATGAAAATAAAGAAAACACATTGAATGAGAAGGTGCGTCCAAACTTTTGGCCTGTGCTGTATATGTCATTATCAGTCATAAAATCTACCCCCTGAGGCCTGATTATTTAGCATCATTGTGTTGTTGTGTTTCATTGATCATAAGAAAATGTTTTTAGTCCTTTGTAAGAAATTAGAGACCTAATCAGCTTATTTTTTCAAACAATTAATATGCTTTCTGAAATGGACTTGTAAAAGATCAATAACTGTAAGTTATCAGTAAATTTTGTTTGAATTCTGGCTTGAATACTGCGTTTAATTCACTAAATCAAACACTCCTATATGCATTTGAGTTTACAGTAATATTATTCATATTTATTCTTTATTTAAAAGCTGTATTTTTGCCTTTTGCTACAACAAATTGTTTTACATTAATGTGGTCCAGCCTTATTTGAAGCCTATACTGATGCAGACAAAGTGCGAGTGTCACAGTGTTTTCATGCCATTGAGCTTGTTTTATGCAACAAACCAAAAGCATACGAGAAACTTATTTGCTTTTGTGGAGGTAACTATTGCAAAGCCAACTTCCATAAATACTCTGACATGGTTTTGTAAACACTGATTTGAAGGTTGGGTTTTAGATGTTAACCATATTTAAGTGAGCAAACCAATCTTACATTGCGACATTATGACCATATGATGCTCTTGTAATGCAACGATCAGCTGAATGCAATCTAAAATTGCAGTTAACAGACTGTGATATTATTCCCAGAGGAACATCCCTGATATTCATTTGCTCTGACGCCTTATGTTTCTTTAAAGGTTGTGAAAAAGAGGTAACATGATTTAAAAATATTTTGTCTCATAGCTGCTTGTTCGTTTATTTTGGTGGTCAAGGACCTCTGATCATAACGAGAGGCGACTCATTTCTCAAACAAACTGTTTTTAATTTAATTTAAGTTGTTTGGATCCATTAGCAGAGTGGCTCTGCACTGTTACCATGTTTCTCTTGCTCGGAGTGTTTTAACCATGCAGTAGTTGTTATGTAAATGTGGCGTACCATCACCTACCCTCGCTTTAGTTCTGCTGTTTTTGCAGTGACGCTGCTGTCCCACGCTGTTGCCAGGGCGATGATTTGGCTGCCTCGTTGTTGCTATGATTTTGCTGTGGTTTTGGATTGGTGTTGCCTTTTCCCTGTTGCCATGCGGCTGCTCTGTTGTTGCCGTGGTTTATGCTGTGTTTGTTTTGGTCTTGTTCTTGGATGTTGGTGTTGGTCAGCGGGCCCTCTTTGACCTCTATATGACCTCTGCTCCTGTAGGTGATCATACCCCCCGCCAGCCGCTGGTCACTGGGCCACATTTACACCCCTCACCGGCCTCCTCTTCACCCTCCTCTTCCTCCCCCTCGACTCTTCCATCTTCCTCACAAAGCTCAGTCACAGGTCCTCCACGCTTTTCCTTCTCTTATCCTTTATTCCCACATGGTTTTTCTTTTAGCCGAGGAGAACGCGCCATTTGTAAGTGCTGCCATTTTCTTCTGTCTCTTTGATTTGACTGACTCTGCATCCATGTGTGTGTGTTTGCAGTGAATGTGTGTCTGATATGAGATTACTACCTCGTCCGCTGCTTCACTGGTTAAAAACAAACTTCAGCTAGTATTGCAAAACCTGCCCAGAATACAGCTAACACCGAGTTACAAGTGGACTGCATCTCCGAGTTTTCATGCGCCTTATCAACATTGGGCAGAGTTTCATAAAAGTGTCTCTGCTTTGGGAGTTATGTAGACTGAGGAGGTAGAATGATCAGATATGTTCCTCCTGATATAAACAACTATAATTCTGGACGTGACTGAAAATAATACTAAAACATCAACAGAGGATAAAGATTAAGAACCAAAACTAAAAACCGAAATCCAAAAGCAACTTGGTAAATGTACTAATAGATCCCCCTCCTACCCAACAGGATCACATTATAGTAGCAGAGACCTTCTCAGTTTGACAACATTTTTGAAGTCCAAGAAAGTCATTATGGACCAAAGAATGAGGAAGGATCCTCGAGGAGGCATTGGGCTCCTGTATCTTCACCATCAGCTACCTCAGAGATGAGCGACTTTGCTTACCAAGAGTGCCACACAGTGTATTCTCACTTTACAAATTAAAGGGTACGACCAATAAGAAAACCAAAAAACCCTGTAATTTACCTAAAAAATAAATATCTAACTTTCATCACAATTCAAATGTATGTTTTTGTGCCCAAAATCAAATAGTAAAGGTAAATTAAACAGCTAAATACAGAATTAAAGCCAAATGAGGAAATTAATTTATTTAACAGTAATGTTATCAGCTTTGTCCCATTGAGAATTAAAAAGTGCTTTATAAAAGTAATGTCGTCAATGTAGCATCAAGAAATGTCTTTAATGATGGTTATTCAAGTTTGTCTTTTTTCCTTAAATTTATTAAAAATGCTTCATGAAAGACCTTTTCAGAAATCATAGCAATTTCTATGTAATGATTTTTTTAGAACTCACATAAACCAGACTATTGTTAGATTACCATTAAAACAGTTTTTCATTTACCATGTTTTAATGCATTTTACCTTTGCACATGGTGTCTTGGCACTGCAGACTAAAATTTTGGTAGATAGTCTTGCAGCAGTTAATGAAATGGAGGGCCGCATGTGACCCCAGGGCCACAAGTTTCCCGCCCTTTAGCTACCTGGTCCCCAAGTTACCATAGACCTTCTGTCTATATAAGCACAAATAAAAAGCTTGGCAGACAATTGACAGCCCTTAAAGCATCTCTGTTTGGATCCAACAAACTGGGTCACTCCTTTTTGCAGATGATGTGTTTCTATTGGCTTCTGAGAACTATGATTTCCAGTGCAAAAGGCGTAACCAGTGCACACTTGGGTTTGGTCCATTCAAGGCTGGAGTTCTAGGATCAAGGTAATGCGTAACTGTGTTTAAATAAATTATCTCATGCAGATTATTTTAATTTAGCTAAACACAAACTGAAATCAAATATATCAGACTAGTCTAAAGTTGATAAAAGCACTGAGAATCAGTCAAATTTTAACAGTTTTTATCAATCATTGGTACCTTATATTAGTGTGTAAATGATGTTAGGTTGGATTGCAGAGTTCGGTTTGGCTAATGCTACAGCTAGCACTGCTAGCTTCGGTCCTCTTTTCAGTCCATAATTTCACTTAGGTTAAGTGGTTATATATGACTATACCCTTAACTCACTAAAGTACAATTTAATCTCATTTATTTGGGTCAAAGTACTACCAAACTGCACTACTCCTTCAAGATGCTATCAATGCTATCTGTATGCCACGCAGCTTCATTTACTAAATCTGGGTTAAAGAATATTTCATCTGCACGGCTGCAGCTGTCATGTGAAGCTATAGTGAGTACATGCAGTGGGCATTTGCATTACATATTAGACAGAAAATTTGACTGGGATTTTGGGTCTTTTTAAGAAAAATGTTTAGTTTAATAGTTTGTCTCACAGCTGCCATCCCTAAGCTTTACCAGCAAAGTACAGCACAAGTCATAATACTTGTTGAACCTTATCGATTCAGTTCTAAAGAAACCGTAAACCCTTGACTTTGGTCATTGATCAGGACTTTTGGTTGGTTTAAAAAAACTGAATTAAAGACACAGGCAGCCACAGAGGAAGAAGGAGAACCCTTGCATTAGGAGAGAAGATGGCGATGAGGTGCTGCTCTTACACTTAATTTGGAGTCTTTTGAGGCAGTTCAAGAAGCTGATTAAAACAGCCCCATGGTGCCTTCCTTTGGAGGTACTTCAGGCACTTCCAAATGTTCAGGGACCAAGGAATATACCCAGAACAGCTGAGGGGGGGATTACATCTCTTATCTGGTCCAAGAAGGCATATCCATCCCTCAGAGGGAGCTTGGAAATATTTCTGGAGAGGGAGATGTCTGGACTAACTCCGTTAGCCTGCTGCCAATGAATCTCAATGCAGGATAAACTGGAGAAAATTGATGGATGGATGAACACTTGGAATGGGCTTCACACTTGGAGAGTTTTTCCCTCAGATAGATGAGTCCTCTTGTCCACATCTTCACCTTGCACACAGGAGATTGAATATCTATTCGAGGAAATTATTAGAATGTTCTAAATGCCAATGAATTATATTACAAAAAGCATGTTCAGCTTTATCTTGGATGACTGATGTGTCTACCTGGTGATGGTTCCTCGAGCCTAATCACAGTTTTAAGATTCTCTCAGCTGTGGAAGGACATGCATTGTTTGACCATAAAAACTTTTCCGCAAATCACTTCCACATCTTTTGGAGTTGCCCAGGATTCATGTATTTTGGAAAAATATTTTTTTTTTTTTTTTTCATCCTTTATACGTCCCTCATGGGGAAATTCAGTTCTTTACACTCTGCTGAACATGCTGCACAAACACAGGCTGAAGTACACATGCACATGCAAACACAACCTAAGATCATGCATTAATGGAGAGATGTCAGAGTGATGGCTTGCTGCTCCTGAAGAAGCGCTACCGAGCAGTGTTTCGGAGGGGGGTTCAGTGCCTTGCTCAAGGGCACTTCGGCAGTGCCCAGGAAGTCAGCTGGCACCTCTCCAGCTACCAAACCAACTTCCAAACATGGTCCGGCGGGACTTGAACCAGCCACCCTTCGGCCCCCAGCCCAAGCCCTTACAGACTGAGCTACTGCCGCCCCGGACTGAGCTACTGCCGCCCCAGACTGAGCTACTGCCGCCCCAAAACAAATATCTGTACATACTTACAACAACTTTTTGGTCAACAGATCTCACTATCATGTTTGGTTCTCTATCTGGGCGACATTCCAGCAGGGATGATAAACAGTGACAAATACCTTCTAAAAATATTGACTGTTGCAGCTAAAAAAGCAGTTGCTCGCAAATGGCTACGGACTGACCCACCTACAGTGGATGAATGGCTTGGAATCATTGAAGAGATCCACGAGATGGAAAGACTGACCTTTCTGCTGCGGTTGAAAAGTGAATTGTATGTCACAAGATGGTCAAAATGGACAGTTTTTTGTCTGAAGTGAAAACATAAATGGTGGTATAATTTCACCCTTCCCCCTCTAATGGGATATGGCTCCTCATTTTGTCTATGTTCCCTTCCGTCTAAGAAAACTATGTTAGGACAATGAGATAAATCCTGATGTAACCTATAAAACTTGTTTGATAAAGATATAGCAACCACTGTTATGTACTGTGACTGTTGAATATGTTCTTTTTTATTTTATTTTATTGTGCTCATTCTTTTTCTATTATTTTGCTTTGATTTAAAGAGAAAATAAAAATTTTGATGATTAAAAAAAAACCTTTGCATATAATATTGATTGTAGATTAAGCAAAATCAATGACCTGACCTGATATAACACGCAAGAAAATGCCAGACATAAGTAAGTAATAGAAAACATTGGTATCAGAAAATTGCTGAATTCTTATGTTAAACATTGGCTAGATTCCTTCTTGCAGTTCCAAATATTTTTTATTGTACCAATCTCTTCTGTGGAGCACATTTGTCATACTAAAAGGAGAAGCAGGCATACGTTTTTTCTATTTTTGGCTGATCAATTTCAGAATGAGGTGATGCTCCAAACCCCTTCCTCGCTAAGCATGATGTGGTGTGAGCTGCTGTGAGATCGAAAAATGTGTCCATCCCTAATCCTGTAACCTCATAACAAGATTAGAAGGTCTCTGCACAGCTGTGTGAGAGGGAGAGGATGGAGAAGTGGATTAATAACAAAGTTAGTTTCTGTATTGATGCTGTGGTAGTGTGTTCAGAGAAGATAAGAGCAGTGTGGTTCTTCGAGTGTGCTGTAGAGCTCACGGATTACCCTTTTACTTCAAAGAGACCTCTGCTGTATTTTATTTCTGTATGAAATAATCTTAGTAACATTATGTACATTCTCTGTATAAATTTAGCATTCAAAATAAGTCTCCTACTATTAAAAATGCAGCCCTCTCAGTACTCCATGTATCTCTGAAGTCCTCTAGCTAAAGCATTTTTCACAGCAAATTCTTGCTGGTTGAGTCGGCAAAGGTCTAAATGTTCATTACAGCAAGAATCTGCATGACATGGCCACAGACTGCATTTCTACACACATCAGCTCTGATCCTGAAACATCTTGAAGTCTTTTTTGCCAAGTCACACTGTATTTTTACTGGACTTGACAATATAAGTCCTAAATTTATAATTTATACACCTGCATCCACCCGTAACGTGGATGTTCTCTTGCTTCCATTGAGGTTTTGTACTACTTTTCATACAAGTCTCTTCATGTATCCAAAATAAACAGCGGTCATAATCCTGGGAAAGATCATCAAATTATCTTGCTGGTCTATTGTTGTTTTTCCTCTTTGAGCCTCCCTGTTAACAGCCGATCAACACAGTTGGCTATTTCAGTCCAGTCTGCGCTCGTTTTTCTGGTTGTGAGTTTTCTTAAAGGAGACATATCATGCTTGTTTCTCCTTTTCACTATGCCAGACTAGGATGCCTGTAAAGCATTTCTGCCCTCAGTACAAGTCATTTAGTTCCTTCATTGCCCCACAATAGCGTTCTAAAAATCCTCATTTTAGGCCGTTATCCAGGTCTCGTTGAAACACGAGGATCTGAGGATGACCTAAAGTTACCTCGCAACGTCACAGCCCTTTGTGCTCTGATTGGTCAGTTCTATCGGGAGTAGAGCCAGCCTGTCCTTCTTCTTCTACTGTATTTTCCGGCAGGCTCAAAGCAGCAACCGCGTATTGAGTCCCCCTACAGGCCAAAGCTGGTAATGAGTGAGTGTGAGCTAGGGAGCTATATACTGCTGCTGGACGGATGTGTTCCTCAGTGACGGTTTTGTGGCTAATGGCCATCACAGAGGAGGAGCTGTTTTATCAGATTACTCCAATAAAAAGAAAGGTACCTCGTGTCATCACGACGTTTGAAATCTCGCGGACATCTCGAAATGACCTATTTTCAGAGGTATCAAATCTCGTTCTAGGATATCAGAAAAAATACAATATCTCCTTTTTTGAAAATTAAGGGGGTGTAAGGTCTTGATTTCAAGTTTATTATATTATATGTAAGTATTAAATCATGCATCGGCATGATATGTCTCCTTTAAGGTGTCCAGACTCATTTAATGGACTCAGTGACTCTGTTCTGCTCTCTCATCTGTAATCTGTTGCTCCTTACCATTACATATGAGTCATTGTTTGTCCATGACATAACACCCCATTATTTCTATAGTCACTCTCTGTCACTTACTGACATTATGAGCATGAAAATATTTCAGTAATGGCCCTGAAGGAAATGCACAGTGTTGATTCTCCACACAAACAGTTTTTTGAGTTTTGAATGTCTAATGATGAAGAGTTTTGTTTCCAAACAGTAAAACATTGACGTGTAGTATTCTCAGACTGAGAATATTTGGGTGTTTGGAAACTCTTCTTTGACTGCTCTTTCTTCTTCTCAATCAGATGGAGCAGCCGTCCATGGACCAAAAGGGCCATGCCAACGTGCCGTGGATTGTGGAGCCGGGTCAGGAGGCCAAGAGAGGAGTCAACACCAAGTACGAGACCACTATTTTCTAACATACACCCGCCTTGTCCACTCCTGTGTGTGTGTGCCTTTCAGAGGTTGCCCTGTACTGGGGCCCCGCCCCGGAGTTGGGCACGAGCGACGCACGCCGCCGCGTCACCTCACCGGCTGAAAAATAAAACAAAACATCCCGCCCCGCCCCGTTAGCCGAGCCTGTCCACTGCATGATGACGTTTGGCGCTGCGCTGTCTCTACTTTCTCCTTGTCTCTTTTTTCTTTAGTTTTGCTCTCCCCGTCTTCGGCCCCGGGGCCCCTTCTCCTGCCTGCAGGGCTGGCGCATGACTCTTGACCCCTGGGCTGTGGTGCACTTCTGTCTCCACCTGTGGGGGAAATGGTCAGCTAGGTTTTTCAGCTCTGTGTCAGTCAGTCAGTCAGCAGACAGTCAGAGGGTTGTTCTGCTTTTAGCTTCTTGTTCCTTTTTTCTTCCTGTTGATGGGTGCAACCGTTTGGCTTTGTCTCTCCCCTCCTTTATCTCCTCTAACTGCCTCCATCCCTCGCTTTCTCTGCATTTCAGCCCCTTTGTACAACCTCCCTTGACAATTTGAATGACATTTTTAACCAGAGTACTGCTAAGCGCTGTGACAGTGTTCTAGCTGTCTGTTGAGCCCGGTGTGGGAGCTGACAATGAGGGGGCTGTTGTCAAAATATGACAACTGGAGGAAAGTTTAGACTTTATAGACGTTTTTTTAACCAAACAGGAGAACTACAGGAGAGGTGATGTAGCACAGTCTAACTTTGACTCAAACTGGTTCATCCAGCAGGCTACTAGAATGTATTTCAATTTTTGATTCTTTCTATCAGATTATTTTTTGAGAATACTTACAAACTTGTGAATTTCTTTGACAATTTAAACTTGACCTTTAACACAGAGAGAAGTGGGTGTTCTTTTTTTTTCTTTTATAGCACCTTCTTCAGCACATATATGTGTGTTAATGTTTAGAGTTATTTTACCCTCATGGATTTTTCCCCCGGCCATAAACCTTAGTTTAAGTGGGGGAAATAAACGTGTATGTAAAAGGTTTAGCATGTGGCTTGTGAGACGCATGGTGGCCATTTTGGATTTGCTGAGCAGGGGGGCCGGTGGAGAGGCGGGGTGTGAGGGCTCTCTCGATAAGTGATGTCATCTCATTTGCAGGGCAATGCCGGACGCTCATGTCTATTACAGTGGAATGCAAAGAATGTAGCCAGCCCTAAACACGGACCTTGTCACACATACAATGCAAAATGGACTACTGGAATGCTCTCTTTGCAAAGGACTACAAACATGGACGCTACTCCACAGTGTTTAAGGTTGACTACAGCATTTTAACATCCATCCACATGATGCTTGACACATATGAAACACCCACTTTTACACACACTCACAGGACTGCATATTGACAGACACCAGTCTGATCTGAATGTACTCTTGTTTGAAAGAAGCCTCAACTATCTGGATTAATGGGCGTGGCCTGTGAACATTTGGGCGGGCACAGGGTCTCCATGGAGTATGTTTACAGGGCATCTGTTGGGCTCGCTAAGAGCACCACTGGGCATGTGTCAGTGTTGGACGGGCATGGGCTTGAAGACGTCTGGCCGGCTCTTTTAATCTATTTTCTTTTAAGTCAGAAAATAATACAGAGATATATGCACAAGCGTGTAAATGTGATTGGACTAGCTGCAACACGCTCGAGATGCAACAGGTGATGAACCGACGTGAACAAAATCTGCATCTGGCGTTTAAAAAAGTATTCTATTGGTATTGCCCGACATTTTAATGTTTAATATGAGAGTATTATATTACCATGATGATTATGATTATTCTTGTGCAATTCTTGTCTACTGTTGTCTTAATGTTACATTATTTTTCTATGATATGATGAGATAAAAGAAGCTCCAGAATGATGGCCATCCTTTAAAAAAAAAAAAAATGAAACCCGATGATCATACGTGTACACAGAGAGTGAATGTTGCAGGTGGCTCGCTAACTTTTGTCAGGTCAAACCCTCCATCATTTCTCATGGGGCTCTACTCTTATCTAGCAGATGTACTATTTTAAACGCAGTATTACTGTATTATTTGGATGACATTATCCAATTATAAATGTACATAGATATTTTGCCAACTCATTGTTCATACATGTAATGTAAAAGAGAAAAGAATAAAGGATCTGCAGTACATGGCACTGGAAAAAAAGGTACCAAAATAAAGGCTGGAAATAAAGAAGTGGTAGATCGTAGAGGTTGTATTTTGAGTGAAACAAAAATGGATATTTGGTGACATCACTGCTGACCAACTTATGTATATAGGCTTGGGCTTCCAGCACACTGATTTTTGTAATTTTGGCCATTATTTATATCCTTGTAAAGCACATGGAATAAAATATGACTTGTAAAACCAACATTCATCCTTATCCATTTGTCGTCTTTTTTTCACAAACACTTCATAAAAGGTTTATTGTTGTCTTTGAAGGAATATGAACACTTCTAAAAAGTTTCGATGTCATAACGACCTGTCTTCTTTTTATGGTTCGAGCTGTTTGGTTTATTTAAAACGATAAAATTGTTCCTGCCAATGTAATTGTAGAAATCTGGGAACACAACAACCCCAGAGCATGTGAGCCAAGAGCAATCAGACAAGCAATAAACAAGCCAAGTGCTCAGGCGCATTATCCAATATGGGAGCAACCAAAATGATGGTGCCTGTCCCTTATTGAACGAAAACCTGGGTACACAGATAATTTAGAAATAATACAAGAGAAGATAGGAACAAAATGAGATATAAAAACATGTTTTTACCTTTCCAAGTGTACTTGAGATGGTTCCAAATCTCAACAGTCTACTTCACATGTGCAGTAACACCATGTTTTCAGCAGAATCTCTTAAAGCTGTGTTTTCAGACTTAGGGGAGACTTTTTGTTTTGATCTATTTGACAGCTAGTGGTCTTTTTATACAATCTTATTACATATACAATCTTAAGAAAACACCTAAATGCTGAGCAGTCTCTTTTATCTAACATTCATGGGGCATGGTGATATGGACAAAATGTTATTCAATCAACAGTTTTTCAACTAAATGGTGATGCATCAATGTGTTTTTGTGCTTAAGAAATAAAAAAAATGGTTATTCTCAAAGAAAAATGTTATTTTAATGTATGTAAATGAGTATTATACATGTTTAATTCCATGACAATGAGGTAAAGAAGTCTTTGACAATGATCAAATTTTGCAAACTCAATAAATAGTGATGTACTAATGGAAAATTAAAGGGATATGCGAACTTTTTTGCCTTTTTATGGCTTGCTTCAATCCAGAGTTCATGACAAGCAGATAGACACCATTCTCTCAGCAGATTTGCAGTTATATGTGAGCCATTTATTTGCAATACTTTCTTAAAGAATGGCTGCAAACAAACTTAATATCTCTTATGCAAACCACCAAAGCAGGTCAACAAAGCAAGCCTCAGTTTAATAATGAATAATACATTTTATTTTTTAAAGCACCTTTCATGACACCCAAGGACGCTGTTCCAATTAAAACACCAAAAATACCTGAGAGCAGCGGCAACCAGTCGTGCCAACGAAAAACAATTCCAAACTAGGCACCTAACAGGAGTGGACAGTGTGGGCTTGGAGAAAAAACAACCAAGCACATGAGCAACATATTACAATAAACATGGAGATGAGCACATTGGGGCAAAGAAGCCATTGATTTGGAGGAGAATGTCTGAATGTGTGCCATAATGGATGTGTATGTGTAAGTCTGTGACCTTGACATGGTTACAAACCCACTCATAGTCTCAGAGGTACAAGAAGATAAAAACGACGATAGTAGAAGATAACACTGTAAAAAACAAGCCACAGTGAGCACACAGGACCATTTTGAGTTGCTAAAGACATTATCTGATGACTGTCGGCAGTGGCAGGCCAGCTCTGCTCGTTGACTCCCAGTGTTTGAGCTAAGCTAGTTAGCAGTAGGTGAGCTTTGCCCATCTGTGATGAAGTCAGGTCTGAATGTCGAGGAAGGTGGTAGGAAGGCAATCTCAGAGGAGTACTTTTCCAACCAGAGAGGTCTTTATTGTACAGTGGATTTAAAATAACACGTGTTAACAGAAAAAACAAAAAGGTCAAAATGAAATAAGGCTAATAAACTCATAATTCAAATCAAACTAAGGCCCCATCCACACGAAGACAAACCGAGGTCTAAACGCAGAAGTTTTTTGCAGAATCTGCGTATCATCCATACGAAGACGGCGTTTTGGGGGTCTGTAAACAATCATTTTTGAAACCAGGTTCCAGAGTGGAAAGATTTTGAAATGCCGTATAAGCAGCTCCGTGATAACTGGCTCTCCACAATGTTTCAGATACGCTTACATCATAGTTTCATGTCTTCATTGACACGCATGCCCCACACGCAGCAACGACAACAATGGTGGCATACGTGAAGCATATGTGCTGATGAAGCTAGTGACCCTACTATTCCTGTTGCAGCAAAATCTCCTTCTCAGTCACCACCGAGTTAAACAAACAATAATTGAGGACACATTATGGTGGTCTCTGTTTACAATCACTGTTTACGACTTTTGCCGCAAGTGCACATGCCCACTCTCCGCTTGTTTCCATCATATTGTTACAGCGCCCCTAGAGGTCTGGCATGTGTTTTATAGCGTTTTCATGCGTATTGAGTGCATTCATGTAGACGCACACATGTTCTGAGATGCCCTCGTCTATATGATGATCGTTTTTGAAACTGTTAAGCGTTTTGTCTTCGTGTGGATGGGCCTAAGGCACGTGTTTGAGGCAGCACCGCCCCCTTGCTCTCCCTCAACTATATAGAGTGCCCAGTTGCCAGATTAGTTGCAGCTGAGTGTGTGACCTGACTCACAGGGGATTATTTACGGGGTCCTTGAACTTAACCAAACAAACAAACTCTTAAATTTATCCTTAACTCATCTAATCAACTAAATGAATCAGAAACAAAGAAATCTGAAACTTTTAATGAAACACAATGCATTTATTAACCAAAAAAGAAATGCATATCCAAACAAGAAGCTCCTGCAGATGGTTTGGCCCTGTAATGTCAACAATGACATCACCAACTCCATAAAAAGGCAGGAAGTTCAGGGCCATCCCCTTTCTGTCTGCAGACCCAAGTGGTGCACTAAACAAAGGAAAAAACAAAGGCCAGCATAAACAAAGAAAGAAACGTATGAATATTGTGCACTTCAAAATAAATAAAGTGACTTGATCAACTTAAGACTGTGATTGCTTTACTGTAAATTACTTCATACTGTGATGTAAAATGTAACTTAATTCTAAGGGACCATTTGATGAGCTAAGTGACATGTGGGTTTAATAAAGCAAGGGTCTCACCCACTTTGTCACACCATCTCTTCTTGTTACTTCAAACACAGTCCAAAGAATTGTGTCTATCTGCTTGTCATGGACTTTGGAGTGAGGCAAGACATGAAAAGGAAAAAAGGTGGCATATCCCTTTAAGGATGATGTTGATGCTCGACTTTCCTCCATTACTTTTTGGTGTAATACTCACACATTGCCAATGTTTCTCTCCTTTATGATCATGAAAACAGATCCAACTGTCTCCAATGAACATTTTTTCTGCCCAATAAAAAAGTTTGACTTGTCAGTTGGGTGTGCTTCTGGTTAGAAGCCCAAACCGAATAAAAATGCTCCATATAAACACCTCAATCGGAATAAACAGGCCAAATCCGAATGGAATTTCATTCGGTTGCACAGGGGTAGTATATTCCTTTTCCAAAACTGATTAAAAGTAAAATCTTGTCATGTAAACGGTGGATCGGACAGTTGTCAGGCTGGGTTCTGTCTGCACATGCTCAGTCTTGACATAAACGAGCAGTGAAGTTTACTCACTTGGAAACATGGGGCCTACAAACAGAGCACACAGCACTGGTCTGTGTCGGAGAGTTTAGTATTTAAAGGAAAAGATCGGTTTCTACAGCTTTCACATTGTTTATAGAATGAAGTAGAACAATATACTCACCCAGAAGGCTTTCCTGATCCAAACAGTGCTTCAGGAGATATTTAGATCCAAAATCGAGCGGCGGACATCCGTATAATGGTAGCACATAGGGCATACTGCGCCGCTCCTAAAACTGCATTAATCGTCCCAAAAACTCATTAGTTTCACCAATATTTCATCATGGTCCGCTCGGGCTACTCCTCCATTACAGTCTGTGTCGCCCCAGACATGTTTTTGTAACTGTCCCGACCTCTGAACTGAAGAAGAAGAATGTTTGCCTCCACGCCTGCGCAGTACTCTGTTGAGCGCTGCCTCTGCGTCCTCCTTTCGATGAGCTCCTCATCTGTAAACTCTGGCTCGAAACTGTAAGGACACCCATCATATTCAAAGTTCTCCTCCACAACATCTTCATCCGATAGATATTCATCCATTTTGCACAAAACTGGAAGAAGAAAGTCGTTGAGTAGCCGGCGGTCACCCCTGAAACAATGAACCGCACTGCACATGTGCAGAGCAAGCTCTCTTCTTCTTCAGTTCAGAGGTCAGTACAGTCACAAAAACATGTCTGGAGTGACACAGACTGTCGTGGAGGAGTAGCGCGAGCGGACCATGATGGAATATTGGTGAAACTAATGAGTTTTTGGACAATTAATGCAGTTTTAGGAGCGGCACTGTATGCCCTATGTGCTACCATTATATGGATGTCCACCGCTCGATTTTGGATCTAAATATCTCCTGAAGCACTGTTTGGATCAGGAAAGCCTTCTGGGTGAATATATTGTTCTACTTCATTCTATAAACAATGTGAAAGCTGTAGAAACCAAACTTATCCTTTAATACAAACTCACAAAGAACTAAACATTATCACACGTTTAGACAGTGGGAAAACAAATACTGAACTATTAAAAAAAGTCCACAAAAACTCAGCGAAGCCGGGATAGACCAAAACGTTGAACAAATAAGGAACAGCCGGAAAACTCTGAAGGCTATTATAAGGCTAAACAGCACAACCCTCAAATAATTCAATAAAACACCTACTTACCGCCATCTTTGATAAATTATGTGATGTTTAAATAGATCTGAGCGTGTATCACGTGTCTGTAAAACAGCTGTTCTGATGAAATGTTGTGGCACATGTAAACACCAGATCGGAATAGATCACGTTACGTGTAAACAGTTCACCTGAGATCTTCAATCAGAATTTTAAAAAGTCTGCATGTAAACCTGGCTAGTGTCACAGTACACAAGGTTGAAATAAAAAAATAATCCTTGAAAGTAAAAGTACAAGCTCCGGTAGTTACAGCCTCTTGACCTTCATGAAAAATCAGCAGCCTTTTATGCTGCAAGTAATTTTTTACTGTGAAGGGTGCTTTAGTTTCACTTCGACCTTTAAAAAGTCTCTTTATAAGCCACTGCTGGTGTTACAATTGATATTCCAGAAGCTCCCCATCTAATCCTGTCATCAGCACAACTTTACTCTATTTTGTCCAAAATCAATAAAAGTGATTTGGACTTCTGATGGCCAGATTAACACTGATGATCACTTGAATGGTCTCAGTCCTCTTTCTGCCCTCAAAGCTCGGAGACGTCAGTATTTTGACAGCACAGACTGACTCTGATAGAAAGGCCAGCAGTTAAACGCCTCCCTGTTACCTAAATCAGCCGGTGATACTTTAAGGAGTGATCAACAAGGCTCCACAGTTTGACCTGAAGGCCTCTGGGTAATGTGGAAAAGCACCAACATGTCTTGATAAATCATCATGGGGGCATCACAGCGGACGTTTATCAACCTGAAGGACTTTGACGGGCTGCTGCAGATGTCTCCACATTCTAAAGTAAGTCATACATATATTCAGTAAAGTGCACTTCCTTTGGTATGTCTGACCTGAATTTTGCTCCATCTAGAATATTCAAAAGGTTGTACATAGACGCGGCCCAGATTTGAGCTTTTTGCGCAAAACTTTGGCACCTAGGATCAAGTGTGTTGTTTATCAGACGTCACTTCCACCACGAGAGAGGAACACATCTTAAACTCAGCAGCCACTACGTCTCTTTCCTTCAAAGCTCAGCATCCAGAGGTTTCATTAAACAAACATGAAGAGGCTGGCGGGGAGCTGGAGCCACAGCGTTCACTACATGTCCCGCCTGGATTTGACTGACAGAACTCGCAGCCAGAAAGTAAACACAGACCCTGTTTCCCGTTACAGCGCCGAGATGAAGAAGTGGAGCAAAGGTGAGTTTATCTCAGGTACACAGGGTCTCTCTGTGTGATCACACTGCAGGACTATTTCACAGAGTTTGACAGCCAGTGTTGGGCAAGCTGCTTCAAAAATGTAATGCATTATGTATTATTTGTTACTGTATTTGAAATGTATGGCATTACACTATTATGGCATTACTTTAAAGTTACTTTCGTCAAAATAACAGAAATGTGGATTTGTCATTCTAAATGTAGCTCATTACACATCCAGTGGAAGGTGATGTGGTGGCTATCTGACTGAGTTCGATTTAAAGGTGTAGTCAGCGATCTTCTAATCTTCTAATCTAATGCACTATTTGTCAAAATCATCGTATTTCTCCTCTCCACTGACAGCATGTTGGAAAAAAAAAGTCCGGTTTCAATACACAGCCTTGGCTCTGAATTTCAGCAGGTAAATACTGTGGCTCGGGCCGAGTTACCAAAACAGGGTACACCCCCCCACAGCCAGGGGGCGATCATACTCATGCGCAGATCAGATAGAGGGGGGAGGGGGAGTCGTAGGTTGCATAGCGTGCGCAGTTAGCGTAAGAGAGAGATACAATAGGTGCAGTCGCAATGGCTGAAAAACAGCCCAAAAGAAAAGAGTGAAAAGTGAAAAAGAAGGGCTATGACCATGAAAGAGCGAAGACCCGGGTCAACATTGGTGTTGCTTTCCGACAGTGGAGGGAACTTTGTGAACTGAAAGACCTGAAAACGGACGCGGATGTCGCCGTCTTTCTGCTGGATAGGTAAGCAACATTAGCTTTGTGGTGCTTCACATAACAGTAACAGCCGTCGGGCATTCATCTTATTGTCTAATCTGCCAAAATGTACTGTTCTCGTGATGTTATCGATAACGGCAGTCGAGTTGTCTGACGAGTCAGGGTTACCTGAGCTACGTTGGTCAGCTATGCAGTTTCTACGGCCGTTTCCATGACGATGCACGTCCATCAAGGGAGAGGCGGGTCTAAATTTGTTCATCAACAACTTCTCCACTCCTTTTCTCCCACATCGCTGACTACACCTTTAAGGCTAAAAACAGTAGGATATAATACCATAACATATAATAACATAGAATATAATAACCACCTTGATGGCTCAAAGGATCACAGCAAAAACAGACAAAAGGTAAAATTCTTGTCAACTGTGTTAGAGATACTGTAACTTTAGGCCTTGCGGAGGACTTTTCTCCTCCGCTGATCTTACGGAGTATTTGACTAGTTTTTATTTAAAGATGCTATGAGGAGTTACTAAGTAATTACAAAAAAGTCTCACTTTTAGATATATGCCTGATCGAAATACACACTTTAAGATGAGTTTTATTGCATCAAAATAGGTTATCTATAAATGCTATTCCTTAGCTTCGTGGTCGGGTCGGGTCGGACAGGGCTGGACTGGCCTGGATACTCAACTTCGGGAACAAGACAATTAAAACTAGAGCAAATTTATACTATTCAGACACGTCTTAGAGCACCGGGCTGTAAGTAGCGATATAAAGCCGGCTACAAAACTACTATACTAAGTTTTCAAAAATTGCTTTTTGGCACATCACAAACTACCGCTACGTAACTAGAAAGAGATACATTACCTCGTCGCGTTGCATCCTGAAAGTTGTTGAAAAAAGAAGTTGCAAAGTAATGCAGAGATCTGAGGAAGGTCCGAGCTGCATTCATTAGCATCAAAACAAAAACACGCTTTGGCTTGGGTCACGTCTTTACGACAGTCGCCGCATGTGCTCATGGGTAGCGGAGTCTTTATGTCGCCGTAAATAGATTCTCCTCATAGCACCTTTAAACAAACAAAAAAAATACCTCTTCATTTTGGGTTAAATTAAAAATGTATTGTAACATACTTATCACTTACAATACTATGTTGTAGTGAAAAGGAATGCATTTCAAACTAAGAAATACAGTGGGGACAAATTATTTGTTGGTAAAATTGTGTTCCTTCCTCTTCATTTAGCAACATTTCAGGTTTTATTTTTCAGATTACCCAATCAGAAAGCAGATATGTAGGTCAACCAGCTGGTTGGTTTGCCTGTCAGGGGGTTATCCTGGGCATGAATGGATTATTTCATTTCTGCAACAATTTTTTGTTATTTAAAGGGAAACTCAGTTTTTTTGACACCTGGACCTTATTTTTAGGTTTGTGCATGCTCATATACTCACTCAGACAAACATCGTGCAGCTCAGAGTCCTTCAGATGTTATTTAGATCCAACCGATTTAGCTGCACTTAGCGGGGGCCACGGCAATGGAGCTTCAGCGCGGGACATAATCTCTGCAAAATCGCCCGTCTCTACCACAGCCCGGTTTGTCATTGCAGAGAAATCCTCCAGAGTAGTCAGACATATATTCCTGGATAGATCCATACGCTTGTCAGCCGGTTTCAAGTCCCACTCTGAGCAGCAAACACACTCCTCTTCTGTTGCTATAGACGAACACTGTCCACAAGCGCACACCAGTTCGCATTGAGTCGTGGACGTGCTCCTGTTTGTTGTTCTCGAGCCAGCTGTTCGTCTTTCTCCCTCCGCATTCTTCTTTCATGGAGCTCCTCGTCCATGTACTCAGACTCAAACCGGTCGTCGTAGTCTGACTCTTCGGCATCAGATAAATATTCTGCCATGTTGCCACGGCAATGGAGCTTCAGCGCGGAACATAATCTCTGCAAAATCGCTCATTTCGGCTATATTTTTCCATCCATCGCCAGTTCTATCATAAAGTCAGCTCGTCTACCGTCTTCAGGTGGGTCAGCTGACCTGGTAAACAAACTTTGATGACATCATAGCCGTGCGACACAAAGGTACAGCTGACTTACTTTTAGCCGGCATTGCTGAGCAACATGGCAGAATATTTATCTGATGCCGAAGAGTCAGACTACGACGACCGGTTTGAGTCTGAGTACATGGACGAGGAGCTCCATGAAAGAAGAATGTGGAGGGAGAGAGACGAACAGCTGGCTCGAGAACAACAAACAGGAGCACGTCCACGACTCAATGCGAACTGGTGGTGCGCTTGTGGACAGTGTTCGCCTATAGCAACAGAAGAGGAGTGTGTTTGCTGCTCAGAGTGGGACTTGAGACCGGCTGACAAGCGTATGGATCTATCCAGGAATATATGTCTGACTACTCTGGAGGATTTCTCTGCAATGACAAACCGGCGATTTTGCAGAGATTATGTCCCGCGCTGAAGCTCCCTTGCCGTGGCCCCCGCTAAGTGCGGCTAAATCGGTTGGATCTAAATAACTTCTGAAGGACTCCGAGCTGCACGATGTTTGTCTGAGTGAGTATATGAGCATGCACAAACCTAAAAATAAGGTCCAGGTGTCAAAAAAACACCTGGCAAACACCTACTGTCAAGCAAGTTACATTTTTTGCATCTGATGCATCTGACCACTACAGTGGGCACCATGCATCAACAGCATAAATCATCATTTAGTGGAACAAAATACAAAATTTGAAGTATATGTATTGTTGCTGTTTAATCAAACTATTCACTTGTTAATTACACTAAAATCTAAAATTAAAATATAAAATTATGTCAAATCTGAATACAGGCAAAATATCCAATTGTCCCTTCTTCAGGTATTTTGGATTTATGATGCAACATCTTGACATGGTAAAAATGTGCAAAGAAACGTTTTTTTATGAAACTTCCGACAAGGGTTTGGGAATGTACCGGCTGGTGCTTGGACATGATACTGCAACCTGAAGGGTAAAACATTTTTCCAAGTATCTGTCTACTGTAGTGAACACCATGCATGAAAGGGTTAATATATCACAGAAGGGAAAATTTAAATATTTAGCAATTAATCCAGCTTTCTGAAGAATCATATATATATATTTTAAATGTCAAATTTATTCCCTTCAACTAAATCATGATTATAATAGGATCTGGAAATATGTGCAAAGATTTTTTCTCACTTCAATGTATGCTCTTCTTGTTGGATTCCTATTTATCATGAGTGTTAGCTATTTTTAAACTCTTCTGTTCTTACTCTCCTCATCGGTTTCTCATCACTTTACTCCTGTTTTTACCATATTTTCATGTTTTAATATACTTCATTTTTAATTGTTTTCATCTCTCCTCTATTTTGTTTTATGTTTTATTCATCTTTTATTCATCCTGTCTACCGTTTCCCACCTTCCTGATGTGATGCCGTCATCTATCATCTATGAAACCATCAAAAATGTATCTATAAATCGGTTCTCTATCAATTGTCTTTCACTGTTTGTGTCTCTGTCTGACCTGATTGTTGATTAAATTGTGCTCAGAGTTCTGCCTTTAATGCTTTCTTTTTTCTGTCAAAGCATTTTGTAAATGTGTGCTTTTAAAGGTGCTATATGAATAAAGTTATTATTATTAGCATAATTTTCAGGTTGTGCCTATAAATGAGTACAACTTTAAAAAATCTTTAATGTTAACGGTTATAGAATCTGTATGATTTTTACACTTGAAGTTAAAATGTTGAGCTAAACACTGAGCTTGGTTTGCATAGGTATTACCAAGGTTGTTAATTAGCTTCAGAGCAGATTCAGCACAGCAAATATTAACTATATAGGACTCAAACCCTCATGTTATAGCAGCATTCATGCCACCGGTCATTCCTTTATACACCCTTCACGAGTTATAAAAAAGAATCTAGTGTGTGGCGGTACGGATGAGTGCTTGTGCTGGAGTGTCTATTAAACTACAGTGGACTGACATTTACAGTGAGCCTCTGAAAGGCTGAACAAGCATTTGTCATGAGCTATAAACCTCAGGATGAAAAGCCTCCCAATCTACAGCCACAATCTGCAGCCAATGGAAGCCATCGCTGGGCTGTTAGCAGAGATTGAAGGAGAATAAAGAAGCAAGGCTGCAGCACATTCTCACCCAAAGATTTACTGCCAATCTGTAATTTGGTGCATTCTGTTGAAAAGCAGCAAACAAAATATTGTTCGTGGGGAGCAGACCATAGGATGAGGGTCGGGAGGTAATTCAAGGCATTATTTTAGAGTGAGGCAGGAAAAAGTGTTGATACATGAGCAGGAGTGGCACGTGCTAGTGCAGACGTATCTGTATTTAGGTTTTTCAAAAGCTTGATTTTTACTTTCTGGAAGATGTAGAGGCACAGAGCTTAACAGAGCACAACGAGAGACAATGAGAGAGGGGACGGGGATACATGGTGGAGAACTGCAAAGGTTTCACAGTGAAATGAGATAATATTGTTTTAAGGGAAAGGCAATGTAAAGTAATTTTAACATTTTTACACAATGAGTGGGATTAGAAAGGTTATTCCTATGTAAATATAATTTAACGAAATGAGAAAAAACTGTCAGTGATGAAAATGAGTTAAAGATTTTTTAGACTAAAATGATGTTCTCATGTCCAGGACAAGACATGATGTCATTTTTCTAATTAAAAAAAAAACATACTACCATTCCACCTTTGTGTAGGTCTGGAAAATAAAAAAAAACATTGTTCATGGGCAAAAAAAACTAAACATCTTGGTCAAACTCAAAAACAACTCAAACATGCTATAATATGACATTTTGGTCATCTGGCATGAAGAAAAATATATGGAAAAATATGAGATTTAAGGTAAAATATGTTCATACATGACTTTTTGGGTGTAAAACAGGCCGAAAAACATGCTGGTGTGGACGGTTTTGTCATATTTGACCTGAAAAATCATCCTATAAGCCTTTTTCTCTGAGCTCAGGACTTGTAAAAACACTAAGGCTAACATATGACTTTTATTCCGTTATGGGGTCCAAAAAAATATGCTCAAACATGACTTTTTGGGTGTCAAACAGGCAGAAAAACATGCTGGTATGGATGTTTTTTTCATATTTGACTGAAAAATCGACTTATGAGCCTTTTGCTCTGAGCTCAGGATTTGAAAAAACACTAAGGCTAACCTATGCGTTTTTTTCCATTTCAGACTCCGAAATAAAATATGCTCAAACATGACTTTTTGGGTGTCAAACAGGCGGAAGAACATGCTGGTGTGGATAGTTGTTTCATATTTGACCTGAAAATCGACTTATGAGCCTATTTCTCTGAGCTCAGGATTTGAAAAAACACTAAGGCTAACCTATGACTTTTTTTCCATTTTAGGCTAAAAAAAAAAACATGCTCAAACATGACTTTTTGGGTGTAAAACTTGCCGAAAAACATGCTGGTGTGGACGATTTTTTTCATATTAGAAAAAAAAAAAGCGTCCTATAAATCTTTTTCTCTGAGCTCAGGATTTGAAAAAACACTAAGGCTAACATATGAGTTTTGTTACATTATGGCTCCAAAAAAAATATGCTCAAACATGACTTTTTGGATGTAAAACATGCCGAAAAACATGCTGGTATGGACGATTTTTTCATATGTGACTGAAAAATCGACTTATAAGCCTTTTTCTCTCAGCTCAGGATTTGAAACAACACTAAGGCTAACCTATGAGTTAATTTCCATTTCAGACTAAGAAAAAAATATGCTCAATCATGACTTTTTGGGTGTCAAACAGGCGGAAAAACATGCTGGTGTGGACGTTTTTGTCATATTTGACCTGAAAAATCGTCCTACAAGCCTTTGTCTCTGAGCTCAAGATTTGAAAAAACACTAAGGCTAACCTATTAGTTTTTTTCTATTTTAGAGACAAAAAAATAATATGCTCAAACATGACTTTTTGGGTGTCAAACAGGCGGAAAAACATGCTGGTGTGGACGGTTTTGTCATATTTGACGGAAAAAATCGTCCTATAAGCCTTTTTCTCTCTGCTCAGGATTTGAAAAAACACTAAGGCTAACCTATGACTTTTTTTTCCATTTCAGACTCCGAAATAAAATATGCTCAAACATGACTTTTTGGGTGTCAAACAGGCGGAAAAACATGCTGGTGTGGACGGTTTTGTCATATTTGACCTAAAAAATCGTCCTATAAGCCTTTTTCTCTGAGATCAGGATTTGAAAAAACACTAAGGCTAACCTATTAGTTTTTTTCCATTTCAGACTAAGAAAAAAATATGCTCAATCATGACTTTTTGGGTGTCAAACAGGCGGAAAAACATGCTGGTGTGGACGTTTTTGTCATATTTGACCTGAAAAATCGTCCTACAAGCCTTTTTCTCTCTACTCAGGATTTGAAAAAACACTAAGGCTAACCTATTAGTTTTTTTCCATTTTAGAGACCAAAAAATAATATGCTCAAACATGACTTTTTGGGTGTCAAACAGGCAGAAAAACATGCTGGTGTGGACGGTTTTGTCATATTTGACCTAAAAAATCGTCCTATAAGCCTTTTTCTCTCAGTTCAGGATTTGAAAAACAAACTAAGGCTAACATATGACTTTTTTTTCCATTTTAGGCACCAAAAAAAACATGCTCAAACATGACTTTTTGGGTGTCGAACAGGCGGAAAAACATGCTGGTGTGGGCGGTTTTGTCATATTTGACAAAAAAAATTGTCCTGTAAGCCTTTTTCTCTGAGATCAGGATTCGAAATACAAACTAAGGCTAACATATGAGTTTTTTTTTCCATTTTAGGCACCAAAAAAAATATGCTCAATCATGACTTTTTGGGTGTCAAACAGGCGGAAAAACATGCTGGTGTGGACGGTTTTGTCATATTTGACCTAAAAAATCGTCCTATAAGCCTTTTTCTCTGAGATCAGGATTTGAAAAAACACTAAGGCTAACCTATGAGTTTTTTTCCATTTCAGACTAAGAAAAAAATATGCTCAATCATGACTTTTTGGGTGTCAAACAGGCGGAAAAACATGCTGGTGTGGACGTTTTTGTCATATTTGACCTGAAAAATCGTCCTACAAGCCTTTGTCTCTGAGCTCAGGATTTGAAAAAACACTAAGGCTAACCTATGACTTTTTTTTCCATTTCAGACACCGAAAAAAAAAATATGCTCAAACATGACTTTCGTGGTGTCAAACAGACCGAAAAACATGCTGGTGTGGACAGTTTTGTCATATTTAGCTCAAAAACAGAATTATAAGCCTTTTTCTCTCTGCTCAGGATTTGAAAAAGGGCTAACATATGACTTTTTTTTCCATTTCAGACTCCGAAATAAAACATGCTCAAACATGACTTTTTGGGTGGAAAACATGCCGAAAAACATGCTGGTGTGGACGTTTTTGTCATACTTGACCTAAGAAATCGTCCTTTGAGCCTTTTTCTCTGAGCTCAGGATTTGAAAAAACACTAAGGCTAACATATGACTATTTTTTTTCCAGTTCAGACTAAGAAAAAAATATGCTCAAACATGAGTTTTTGGGTGTCAAAAAGGCAAAAAAACATGCTGGTGTGGACAGTTTTGTCATATTTTGCTCAAAAACAGAATTATAAGCCTTTTTCTCTCTGCTCAGGATTTGAAAAAACACTAAGGCTAACCTATTAGTTTTTTTCCATTTCAGACTAAGAAAAAAACATGCTCAATCATGACTTTTTGGGTGTCAAACAGGCAGAAAAACATGTCATGGGCGGTTTTGTCATATTTGACCTGAAAAATCGTCCTATAAGCCTTTTTCTCTGAGATCTGGATTTGAAAAAACACTAAGGCTAACATATGACTTTTTTTTCCATTTCAGACACCGAAAAAAAAATATGCTCAAACATGACTTTTTGGGTGTCAAAAATGCGGAAAAACATGCTGGTGTGGACTTTTTTTTCATATTTGAGCTAAAAAATCGTCCTATAAACCTTTTTCTCTGAGCTCAAGATTTGAAAAAACACTAAGGCTAACATATGACTTTTTTGTCCAGTTCAAACTCTGAAAAAAAAAAAAGCTCAAACATGACTTTTTGGGTGTCAAACAGGCAGAAAAACATGCTGGTGTGGACGTTGTTTCATATTTGCTTGAAAAATCGTCCAATAAGCCTTTTTCTCTGAGATCAGGATTTGAAAAAACACTAAGGCTAACATATGAGGTTTTTTTTTCCATTTTAGGCACAAAAAAAAATATGCTCAAACATGAGTTTTTGGGTGTAAACCATGCCGAAAAACATGCTGGTGTGGACAGCTTTGTCATATTTATCTCAAAAACAGAATTATAAGCCTTTGTCTCTGAGCTCAGGATTTGAAAAAACACTTAGGCTAACCTATTAGTTTTTTTCCATTTTAGAGACCAAAAAATAATATGCTCAAACATGACTTTTTGGGTGTCAAACAGGCGGAAAAACATGCTGGTGTGGACGGTTTTGTCATATTTGACGGAAAAAATCGTCCTATAAGCCTTTTTCTCTCAGTTCAGGATTTGACAAAACAGTAAGGCTAACCTATGACTTTTTTTTCCATTTCAGACTCCGAAATAAAATATGCTCAAACATGACTTTTTGGGTGTCAAACAGGCGGAAAAACATGCTGGTGTGGACGGTTTTGTCATATTTGACCTAAAAAATCGTCCTATAAGCCTTTTTCTCTGAGCTCAGGATTTGAAAAAACACTAAGGCTAACTTACTAGTTTTTTTCCATTTCAGACTAAGAAAAAAATATGCTCAATCATGAGTTTTTGGGTATCAAACAGGCAGAAAAACATGCTGGTGTGGACGTTGTTTCATATTTGCTTGAAAAATTGTCCTATAAGCCTTTTTCTCTGAGCTCAGGATTTGAAAAAACACTAAGGCTAACATATGAGTTAATTTCCATTTCAGGCTCTGAAAAAAAACATGTTCAAACATGACTTTTTGGGTGGAAAACATGCCGAAAAACATGCTGGTGTGGACGGTTTTGTCATATTTGACCTAAAAAATCATATTATAAGCCTTTTTCTCTCAGCTCAGGATTTGAAAAAACACTAAGGCTAACCTATGACTTTTTTTGCCATTTCAGACTCCGAAATAAAATATGCTCAAACATGACTTTTTTGGTGTCAAACAGGCGGAAAAACATGCTGGTGTGGACGTTTTTGTCATATTTGACCTGCAAAAATCGTCCTATAAGCCTTTTTCTCTCAGCTCAGGATTTGAAAAAACACTAAGGCTAACCCATGACTTTTTTGTCCATACCAAACTCTGAAGAAAAAAAAAGCTCAAACATGACTTTTTTGGTGTCAAACAGGTGGAAAAACATGCTGGTGTGGACAGTTTTGTCATATTTAGCTCAAAAACAGAATAATAAGCCTTTTTCTCTCTGCTCAGGATTTGAAAAAACACTAAGGCTAACCTATTAGTTTTTTTCCATTTCAGACTAAAAAAAAAACATGGTCAATCATGACTTTTTGGGTGTCAAACAGGCGGAAAAACATGCTGGTATGGACGGTTTTGTCATATTTGACCTAAAAAATCGTCCTATAAGCCTATTTCTCCGAGATCAGGATTTGAAAAAACACTAAGGCTTACATATGAGTTTTTTTCCATTTTAGGCACCAAAAAAAAATATGCTCAAACATGACTTTTTGGGTGTCAAAAATGCGGAAAAACATGCTGGTGTGGACTTTTTTTTCATATTTGAGCTGAAAAATCGTCCTATAAGCCTTTTTCTCTGAGCTCAGGATTTGAAAAAACACTCAGGCTAACCTATGACTTTTGTTTTTCATTTTAGGCACCAAAAAAAACATGTTCAAACATGACTTTTTGGATGTAAAACATGCCGAAAAACATGCTGGTGTGGACAGCTTTGTCATATTTAGCTCAAAAACAGAATTATAAGCCTTTTTCTCTCTGCTCAGGATTTGAAAAAACACTAAGGCTAACCTATGACTTTTTTGTCCATTTCAAACTCTGAAAAAAAATATGCTCAAACATGACTTTTTGGGTGTAAACCATGCCGAAAAACATGCTGGTGTGGACAGCTTTGTCATATTTAGCTCAAAAACAGAATTATAAGCCTTTTTCTCTCTACTCAGGATTTGAAAAAACACTAAGGCTAACCTATGACTTTTTTGTCCATTTCAAACTCTGAAAAAAAATATGCTCAAACATGACTTTTTGGGTGTCAAACAGACAGAAAAACATGCTGGTGTGGACAGTTTCGTCATATTTGACTGAAAAAATCGTCCTATAAGCCTTTTTCTCTGAGCTCAAGATTTGAAAAAACACAAAGGCTAACATATGAGTTTTTTTCCATTTTAGGCACAAAAAAAAAAACATGCTCAAACATAACTTTTTGGGTGTAAACAATGCCGAAAAACATGCTGGTGTGGACGGTTTTGTCATATTTAGCTCAAAAACAGAATTATAAGCCTTTTTCTCTGAGCTCAGGATTTGAAAAAACACTAAGGCTAACCTATGAGTTTTTTTCCATTTCAGACTAAGAAAAAAATATGCTCAACCATGACTTTTTGGGTGGAAAACATGCCGAAAAACATGCTGGTGTGGACGTTTTTGTCATATTTGACCTAAAAAATTGTCCTATAAGCCTTTTTCTCTGAGCTCAGGATTTGAAAAAACACTAAGGCTAACCTATGAGTTTTTTTCCATTTCAGACTAAGAAAAAAATATGCTCAAACATGACTTTTTGGGTGTCAAACAGGCGGAAAAACATGCTGGTGTGGACGTTTTTGTCATATTTGACCTGAAAAATCGTCCTATAAGCCTTTTTCTCTGAGATCAGGATTTGAAAAAACACTAAGGCTAACCCATGACTTTTTTTTCCATTTCAGACACCGAAAAAAAAATATGCTCAAACATGACTTTCGTGGTGTCAAACAGGCCGAAAAACATGCTGGTGTGGGCGGTTTTGTCATATTTGACCTAAAAAATTGTCCTATAAGCCTTTTTCTCTGAGATCAGGATTTGAAAAAACACTAAGGCTAACATATGAGTTTTTTTTTTCCATTTTAGGCACAAAAAAAAATATGCTCAAACATGACTTTTTGGGTGTAAACCATGCCGAAAAACATGCTGGTGTGGACAGCTTTGTCATATTTAGCTCAAAAACAGAATTATAAGCCTTTTTCTCTCTGCTCAGGATTTGAAAAAACACTAAGGCTAACCTATTAGTTTTTTTCCATTTCAGACTCCGAAAAAAAAGCTCAAACATGACTTTTTGGGTGTCAAACAGGCGGAAAAACATGCTGGTGTGGACGTTTTTGTCATATTTGACTTGAAAAATCGTCCTACAAGCCTTTTTCTCTGAGCTCAGGATTTGAAAAAACACTAAGGCTAACCTATTAGTTTTTTTCCATTTTAGAGACCAAAAAAATAATATGCTCAAACATGACTTTTTGGGTGTCAAACAGGCGGAAAAACATGCTGGTGTGGACGGTTTTGTCATATTTGACCTAAAAAATCGTGCTATAAGCCTTTTTCTCTCAGTTCAGGATTTGAAAAACAAACTAAGGCTAACATATGACTTTTTTTTCCATTTTAGGCACCAAAAAAAACATGCTCAAACATGACTTTTTGGGTGTCGAACAGGCGGAAAAACATGCTGGTGTGGGCGGTTTTGTAATATTTGACCAAAAAAATTGTCCTGTAAGCCTTTTTCTCTGAGATCAGGATTTGAAAAACAAACTAAGGCTAACATATGAGTTTTTTTCCATTTTAGGCACCAAAAAAAACATGCTCAAACATTACTTTTTGGGTGTCAAACAGGCGGAAAAACATGCTGGTGTGGACGTTTTTGTCATATTTGACCTAAAAAATCGTCCTATAAGCCTTTTTCTCTGAGATCAGGATTTGAAACAACACTAAGTCTAACCTATGAGTTTATTTCGATTTCAGACTAAGAAAAAAATATGCTCAATCATGACTTTTTGGGTGTCAAACAGGCGGAAAAACATGCTGGTGTGGACATTTTTTGTCATATTTGACCTGAAAAATCGTCCTACAAGCCTTTGTCTCTGAGCTCAGGATTTGAAAAAACACTAAGGCTAACCTATGACTTTTTTTTCCATTTCAGACACCGAAAAAAAAAATATGCTCAAACATGACTTTCGTGGTGTCAAACAGACCGAAAAACATGCTGGTGTGGACAGTTTTGTCATATTTAGCTCAAAAACAGAATTATAAGCCTTTTTCTCTGAGCTCAGGATTTGAAAAAACACTAAGGCTAACATATGACTTTTTTTCCATTTCAGACTCCGAAATAAAACATGTTCAAACATGACTTTTTGGGTGCAAAACATGCCGAAAAACATGCTGGTGTGGACGTTTTTGTCATACTTGACCTAAAAAATCGTCCTATAAGCCTTTTTCTCTGAGATCAGGATTTGAAAAAATACAAAGGCTAACATATGACTTCTTTTTTTCCAGTTCAGACTAAGAAAAAAATATGCTCAAACATGAGTTTTTGGGTGTCAAAAAGGCGGAAAAACATGCTGGTGTGAACGGTTTTGTCATATTTAGCTCAAAAACAGAATTATAAGCCTTTTTCTCTCTGCTCAGGATTTGAAAAAACACTAAGGCTAACCTATTAGTTTTTTTCCATTTCAGACTAAGAAAAAAATATGCTCAATCATGACTTTTTGGGTGTCAAACAGGCAGAAAAACATGTCATGGACGGTTTTGTCATATTTGACCTGAAAAATCGTCCTATAAGCCTTTTTCTCTGAGATCTGGATTTGAAAAAACACTAAGGCTAACATATGACTTTTTTTTCCATTTCAGACACCGAAAAAAAAATATGCTCAAACATGACTTTTTGGGTGTCAAAAATGCGGAAAAACATGCTGGTGTGGATGTTTTTGTCATATTTGACCTAAAAAATCGTCCTATAAGCCTTTTTCTCCGAGATCAGGATTTGAAAAAACACTAAGGCTAACATATGACTTTTTTGTCCATATCAAACTCTGAAAAAAAAAATATGCTCAATCATGACTTTTTGGGTGTCAAACAGGCGGAAAAACATGCTGGTGTGGACGTTGTTTCATATTTGCTGAAAAAATCGTCCTATAAGCCTTTTTCTCTGAGATCAGGATTTGAAAAAACACTAAGGCTTACATATGAGTTTTTTTCCATTTTAGGCACCAAAAAAAAATATGCTCAAACATGACTGTTTGGTTCAAACCATGCCGAAAAACATGCTGGTGTGGACAGTTTTGTCATATTTAGCTCGAAAACAGAATTATAAGCCTTTTTCTCTCAGTTCAGGATTTGAAAAAACACTAAGGCTAACCTATTAGTTTTTTGTCCATTTTAGAGATCAAAAAATAATATGCTCAAACATGACTTTTTGGGTGTCAAACAGGCGGAAAAACATGCTGGTGTGGACGGTTTTGTCATATTTGACCTAAAAAATCGTGCTATAAGCCTTTTTCTCTCAGTTCAGGATTTGAAAAACAGTAAGGCTAACCTATGACTTTTTTTGACATTTCAAACTCCGAAATAAAATATGCTCAAACATGACTTTTTGGGTGTCAAACAGGCGGAAAAACATGCTGGTGTGGACGGTTTTGTCATATTTGACCTGAAAAAATCGTCCAATAAGCCTTTTTCTCTGAGATCAGGATTTGAAAAAACACTAAGACTAACTTACTAGTTTTTTTCTATTTCAGACTAAGAAAAAAATATGCTCAATCATGAGTTTTTGGGTATCAAACAGGCAGAAAAACATGCTGGTGTGGACGTTGTTTCATATTTGCTTGAAAAATTGTCCTATAAGCCTTTTTCTCTGAGCTCAGGATTTGAAAAAACACTAAGGCTAACATATGAGTTAATTTCCATTTTAGGCTCTGAAAAAAAACATGTTCAAACATGACTTTTTGGGTGGAAAACATGCCGAAAAACATGCTGGTGTGGACGGTTTTGTCATATTTGACCTAAAAAATCATACTATAAGCCTTTTTCTCTCAGCTCAGGATTTGAAAAACACTAAGGCTAACCTATGACTTTTTTTTGCCATTTCAGACTCCGAAATAAAATATGCTCAAACATGACTTTTTTTGGTGTCAAACAGGCGGAAAAACATGCTGGTGTGGACAGTTTTGTCATATTTGACCTGAAAAATCATATAAGCCTTTTTCTCTCAGCTCAGGATTTGAAAAAACACTAAGGCTAACCTATGACTTTTTTGTCCATATCAAACTCTGAAGAAAAAAAAAGCTCAAACATGACTTTTTGGGTGTCAAACAGGCGGAAAAACATGCTGGTGTGGACAGTTTTGTCATATTTAGCTCAAAAACAGAATAATAAGCCTTTTTCTCTCTGCTCAGGATTTGAAAAAACACTAAGGCTAACCTATTAGTTTTTTTCCATTTCAGACTAAGAAAAAAATATGCTCAATCATGACTTTTTGGGTGTCAAACAGGCGGAAAAACATGCTGGTGTGGACGGTTTTGTCATATTTGACCTGAAAAATCGTCCTATAAGCCTTTTTCTCTGAGATCAGGATTTGAAAAAACACTAAGGCTAACATATGAGTTTTTTTTCCATTTTAGACACCGAAAAAAAAATATGCTCAAACATGACTTTTTGGGTGTCAAAAATGCGGAAAAACATGCTGGTGTGGACTTTTTTTTCATATTTGAGCTAAAAAATCGTCCTATAAGCCTTTTTCTCTCAGCTCAGGATTTGAAAAAACACTCAGGCTAACCTATGACTTTTGTTTTCCATTTTAGGCACCAAAAAAAATATGCTCAAACATGACTTTTTGGGTGTAAACCATGCCGAAAAACATGCTGGTGTGGACAGTTTTGTCATATTTAGCTCAAAAACAGAATTACAAGCTGTTTTCTCTGAGATCAGGATTTGAAAAAACACTAAGGCTAACATATGACTTTTTTGTCCATATCAAACTCTGAAAAAAAAAATATGCTCAAACATGACTTTTTGGGTGTCAAACAGACAGAAAAACATGCTGGTGTGGACAGTTTCGTCATATTTGACTGAAAAAATCGTCCTATAAGCCTTTTTCTCTGAGCTCAGGATTTGAAAAAACACTAAGGCTAACATACGAGTTTTTTTCCATTTTAGGCACAAAAAAAAAAAAACATGCTCAAACATGACTGTTTGGTTCAAAACCATGCCGAAAAACATGCTGGTGTGGACGGTTTTGTCATATTTAGCTCAAAAACAGAATTATAAGCCTTTTTCTCTGAGCTCAGGATTTGAAAAAACACTAAGGCTAACCTATGAGTTTTTTTCCATTTCAGACTAAGAAAAAAATATGCTCAATCATGACTTTTTGGGTGTCAAACAGGCGGAAAAACATGCTGGTGTGGACGGTTTTGTCATATTTGACCTAAAAAATCGTCCTATAAGCCTTTTTCTCTGAGCTCAGGATTTGAAAAAACACTAAGGCTAACCTATTAGTTTTTTTCCATTTCAGACTAAGAAAAAAATATGCTCAAACATGACTTTTTGGGTGTCAAACAGGCGGAAAAACATGCTGGTATGGGCGTTTTTGTCATATTTGACCCAAAAATTATACTATAAGCCTTTTTCTCTGAGCTCAGGATTTGAAAAAACACTAAGGCTGACATATGACTTTTTTTTCCCATTTCAGACACCGAAAAAAAAATATGCTCAAACATGACTTTTTGGGTGTCAAACAGGCGGAAAAACATGCTGGTGTGGGCGGTTTTGTCATATTTGACCTAAAAAAAATCTTCCTATAAGCCTTTTTCTCTGAGCTCAGGATTTGAAAAAACACAAAGGGTAACATATGAGTTTTTTTTCCATTTTAGGCACCAAAAAAAAACATGCTCAAACATGACTTTTTGGGTGTAAACCATGCCGAAAAACATGCTGGTGTGGACAGCTTTGTCATATTTAGCTCAAAAACAGAATTATAAGCCTTTTTCTCTCTGCTCAGGATTTGAAAAAACACTAAGGCTAACCTATTAGTTTTTTTCCATTTCAGACTAAGAAAAAAATATGCTCAAACATGACTTTTTGGGTGTCAAACAGGCGGAAAAACATGCTGGTGTGGACGGTTTTGTCATATTTGACCTAAAAAATTGTCCTATAAGCCTTTTTCTCTGAGCTCAGGATTTGAAAAAACACTAAGGCTAACCTATGACTTTTTTTTCCATTTCAGACTCCGAAATAAAATATGCTCAAACATGACTTTTTGGGTGTCAAACAGGCGGAAAAACATGCTGGTGTGGACAGTTTTGTCATATTTAGCTCAAAAACAGAATTATAAGCCTTTTTCTCTCTGCTCAGGATTTGAAAAAACACTAAGGCTAACCTATGAGTTTTTTTCCATTTCAGACTAAGAAAAAAATATGCTCAATCATGACTTTTTGGGTGTCAAACAGGCGGAAAAACATGCTGGTGTGGACGGTTTTGTCATATTTTACCTGAACAAAGGACCTAAGAATATTTCACTCTCAGCTCCGGATTTGAAAAACACTAAGGCTATGGCTAACATAACTTTTTGCCATTACGGATCTTGAAAAATAGTATGTTCAAAATGACTCTTTCGTGTAAAACAGACCAAATACCAGGTTGTTGTATTGCTGTCAAATGATAACTGGGGTCAAATTTGACCTTAAAGAGGATATATCATGCTTGTTTCTCCTTTTCACTATACCAGACTAGCATGCCTGTATAGCATTTCTGCCCTCAGTACAAGTCATTTAGGCCCCATCCACACGAAGCCAAACTGAGGTCTAAACGCATACATTTTTGCCGAATCTGCGTATCATCCATACGAAGACGGCGTTTTGGGGGTCTGTAAACGAACATTTCTGAAACCAGGTTCCAGAGTGGAAAGATTTTGAAATGCTGTATACGCAGCTCCGTGATTACTGGCTCTCCGTAACTTTTCTGATACGCTTACGTCATAGTTTCATATCGTCGTTGACACGCATGCGCCACACGCAGCAACAACAACAACAACAATGGCGGCGTACGGTGTAGCATATGTGCTGATGAAGCTAGTGACCCTACTATCCCTGTTGCAGCAAAATTTCCATCTGCCCAATCGCCACCGAGTTTAAAAAACAATAATCGAGGACACATTACGACACTTTATGATCACTTTGTCACAATGTCTGTGTACAACTTTTGCCGCAAGTGTGCATGCCCACTTCTTTTTCGTCTGTTTCCGCTTGTAACCGTCATATTGTTACAGCGCCCCTAGAGATCTGGCATGTGTTTTCATAGCGTTTTGATGCGTATCGAGTGCATTCATGTGGACGCACACATTTTCTGAGACGCCTTCGTCTTTATGACGATCGTTTTGGAAACTGTTAAGCGTTTTGTCTTCGTGTGGATGAGGCCTTAGTTCCTTCATTGCCCCACAATAGCGTTCTCAATATCCTCATTTTAGGCCATTATGAAGCGCTTGTTGAAACGCTTGGTCTCAAGGATGACCTAAAGTTACCTCGCAATGTCACAGCCTTTTGTGCTCTGATTGGTCAGTTCTGTCGGGGGTAGAGCCAGCCTGTCCTTCTTCTTCTAATGTATTTTCCGGCAGGCTCAAAGCAGCGACCGCGTATTGAGTCCCCCTACAGGCCAGAGCTGGTAATGAGGGAGTGTGAGTGAGGGAGCTACATACTGCTGCTGCTGGATGTGTTCCTCGGTGAGGGTTTGGGGCTGACGGACATCACAGAGGAGGAAGTGTTTTATCAGATTACTCCAATAAAAAGAAAGGTACCTCGTGTCGTCATGACGTTTGAAATCTCACGGACATCTCACAATGACCTATTTTCAGAGGCATCAAATCTCGTTCTAGGATATCAGAAAAAATACAATATCTCATTTTTTGAAAATTAAGGGGGTGTAAGGTCTTGTTTTCAAATTTCTTATTTTATATGTAAGTATTAAATCATGCATCAGCATGACATGTCTCCTTTAACACAATGGTTCTAGTTGGGATTACATGAAAAAACAAAATAGTTACTGTTTTGGTCCATATCTCTCAGCCTCAAGTGGTCTGTGAATGCACTCATTTCTGAGCTTGATTCCAGTCTGCAGTGAAGTGGAAAACAGGACATGTTCTTGCTTTTGTTTCAGTGTCTGTGTCAGACTGTGGGAGATGGCCAGAGATCCAGATGGTAGTCACTGCCCACGGCTACATGCTAACTATGTAAAAACTGCTCAAGTAACAGACATAATAATATCTGGCTTTTATTCAATGGGGACAGCTTAGATGGAGCCTGATCCTTCATGATAATCCTGCATGCACAGTCAAGTCCACATTAACATGCCTCTAATGCACACACAGGCCAAGAAGCAGATGAGAAACTGTGCTGCAAAACAACAATTTGGCAAACTGTCTGAACACAAAGTACTTTTATTTTGCACCTTGCAGATGTGTTGCAGCAGCTCCCTTATTATTATAATTTGCTGAAACAGTCAGACACGGAGCAAACTGGCTGGGTGGTGAGTAAAAGAGAAATAAAGTGTCTCAGTGGAGCACTTGAACAAAAGGTAAGTAAACACAATCGCTGATACACTACCTGCCGAGCTTGGCTGACGATGGGCAACCTGATAATGCTGGACACGCTGCGGAGGAGCTGGACAAAAAAATAAAGCCCCTTACCCTCTCTCTGTGTCTTTGAAACACCAGAGGACATTGGGAGTCGACTCTGGCTCAGGCTTTATCTCTGCAGGGTACAAAGAAAGTACTTGGACCAAACAAACCTGCACTGCACTCCAAAACAAACACTCACAAACACATTGAGGGTATTAATGAATAGTGAGGGAGAGGCTGGATTTCTTTGGAAAACATTTCCATCTTTGGGCTGGAAAGCTGAAAAGGATTTAGCAAAACCTTGGGATACAATTAAAAATAAATTAAAATGTAGAAAATTCAAATTGACATGGGATTTTTTGTCTGTTGTACCACCACTACTTTCATAATTCTAATCATTGATCAAAATGTTATTGAGCTCTAAAAGAAGAGATACACAGTCAAAGCTGTACCAGACCAAATGTACTAAAAGTTTGACCTTGTGTTGATTTTTCATATATTTTTTGTTGACTGAATTACTGAATCACCTCATATTGGTTGCCAAGTAGACATATTCTCTAAATTAAGGTATAAGGTCTCCAAAGTATTGGGATTCTTTGCTTGTGAAGCTTGAAAACCCTGAAAGTGTCATAGAAACAAGATTACATCATAGGCGTTGTCACTTGAGTCAAAGTAAGAGTCATGAAGTTTAACCAAACTTATCACACCGGTAATTCTCTACACTCAGACCAAGTCGATGTGCCTGATTGTTTTGGTTAACAATGTGAATTATTGTTATAGTTTACTCTTAGTACTTATACCATTAAACAAACATTAAGACACAACAGTTCAATAAATGATGAAACCAATTTGTAGATGTTAAAGGGACAGTTCAGTTTTTTTGAAGTGGGGTTGTATGAGCTCCATATGGCCACTAAGTACATTAGATACAGTAGAAAGTTCTCTCCTCTCCCTCAGTAAGCCACAGTCTGAAACCGTTGGAGATGAAAAAAAAGACGCTAACAGGAAGTACCATACCAAATTTAAAGGCTATTTTCTCTGCCTACAAGAACTCAAATCAAAAAGTAATACCACAGTTTAAGAGTACGCTACATATGACTATTTTTAAGTGCATTATCCTTTCGGACATATAAAGTTTATCTGGACCTAAGCCAACTCACGTCGTGTGTCCCTCCGCTAATTCACTCCGTCGTAGTTAGCTAGCGGCCTCGTAGACTGTTGTAGAAGAATTGATGGGTTTTTGTAATGCTTCCCTTGATGCAGAAACAGATGTGCATCATGGAGAACTCAGCTTTTACCGTTTTCATCTGCGTAACGAGGGCATGCAGTTACATCGTATAGTGAATGCATCTCTCATTA
This sequence comes from Scarus forsteni, assembly GCA_036419115.1. Lineage (NCBI taxonomy): Eukaryota > Metazoa > Chordata > Actinopteri > Labriformes > Labridae > Scarus > Scarus forsteni. The sequence goes on from JAZDUH010000341.1 coordinate 10,289,326, forward strand.
CCTGTTACCTGACAGAGTATGTGTACAAATCTATACAGCTATAGATCTTTATATATCTATTAGAGGCTAATACACAGTAATAGTTGTGTGTGTGCATGTGTGTGTGTGAGAGAGACACACACACACAAGTAGTCTGCACTGTTTTGATAAACAAACAGTCTCCTCTACTCTGCTTATTTGTTTCTGACATATCATTATTACTTACTTTGAGCAGAAACTGTCATTAGGTCCTTCAGGTTTGGGACATTTTTCCAGTTTATCTTCGGGAAATTGAAGAATGTCCACAAAACTCCAGGATTCAGAAGAGCAGGAAGATATATTTGACGAGTAATACCGCCGTCCGTATCACCTATTTCCTCTGGGTACTGGTCAAAACAAAAGAGTTACGATATTTGAAAAAAGTTGCAGGAAGGTGGCTGGCTTGAATGTTTGGATCAGCTGAGGAGGGACACACGACGTGAGTTGGCTTAGGTCCAGATAAACTTTATATTTATTCATATGTAGCGTACATTTAAACTGTGGTATTATTTTTTGATTTGAGTTCTTGTAGGTGGAGAAAATAGCCTTTGAATTTGGTACTTTCCTGTTAGCATCTTTTTTTTCACCTCCGGCGGTTACAGACTGTGGCTTACTGAGGGAGAGGGGAGAACTTTCTACTGCATCTAGTGTACTTAGTGGCCATATGGAGCTCATACAACCCCACTTCAAAAAAACTGAACTGTTCCTTTAACTGAATCTGCAGTGTATCTCCTTTAAAAAATTCCAATATATTAACATCTGAATTTTAAAACAGAGAGACACCCAATCAGGGGTGGAAAGTAACAAATTACATTTACTCACGTTACTGTAATTGAGTACTTTTTATGAGTAATTTGTAATTTTCTAAGTAGTTTTTGAAATATGTAATTTTTACTTTTACTCGAGTACATTTTGACCCAAGTATTTTACTTCACTACATTTGAACCCCCTATCGTTACTGAGTACAATATTGATAGTGAAAAAAATTAAATGTGGACGGAAAACCCCTGTATCCCGGAAGTGAAAGTCAATTATAGCAGGATCCTGCGGGCATTTTGTTTTGAATTGCGGGATCCTGTGGGCACTTTATTTTGTGTGCATTTTATGTTTTGAATACTTTGATTCTGGTTTAATTTTCTTTATTCTAATTGTAGTGTTGTCAGTTGGACAATATGACTGAAAATAGTTTGCACTTTACAGTACAGGTTGTGACTGTCCTTGTTGTCCTTGTATTGTGAGGACGTAAGAGGATCATGTTACTGAGCTCAGCCGAGCTTTTACAAGTGTGGATGTGTACTTTAAAATGCCTCGAAGTTGATTAAAACAACTTGTGCTGGATTTGATTCATGGCTCATCCTTTTTTTTTGCATTAAATAACTGAAAGTAACTAAGTAACTTTTACTCAAATTCCATTTTAAATGATGTACTTTTGTACTTTTACTCGAGTAAATTTATAGATGGGTACTTTTACTTTTACTTTGAGTAGGATTTAAACTAATAAGTAAAGATACTTTTACTCAATTACAATTTTTCAGTACTTTTTCCACCTCTGAACCCAATATATATCTATGTCATTCATTAAAATTGAAATTATGATTCAAATTGCATCCACAAGTTCATTTGGAAAGTTCACAATAAATCAGTTACTGTCTGTATGTGTGTAATGACAAAGAATGGATTTATAGAAAAAAAAAATCTTGAATATTTTTATTTTAAATGTTGCAGAATACAAATAAAATCACTCAGATGATTGGACCACAACGATATAATCTTTCACACTCAATATGCTTTACAGACCATTTGAACTCTGGTTTGCTTTTTAGCAAGTTCAGTTGTTTTGGGCTGGTGATACATTTTCACATTGCTCTGGTCAATATGCAAGTGCCACCCAATGCAGCCTAAATGCAGTTTTTATCTTCATTTTATGGCACAGATACTTCTTAACTGCTTCCAGCTAAACAATTATTAATAAGGGTCCTATAAAATCTGCAGTCACGGAACTAGACATTAAAATTGGAAGTAGAGCTGCAACTATCGAGTATTTTTGGAATCGAGTACTCTGTCAATTATTTCTTCGAGTACTCGAGTACTCTAACAAAATATACTTCTTTGTTTTTAAACAAATAAATCAATTATATACAATGCAACATGTTAGGGCTTTCAAATTGAGCAACCAAATGCCGTTTATTCCTCAGAAAAGGGTTTTTATTTTCACAACTTTCAAAGTTTAAACCAGTACTGGCTTAAAACAAAGCCAAGACAATACTGATTTACAAAGCAGTGATATAATTCTGCAATTATATTTGTGAAGTGTGTTCAGGAGGGCATTGTGTAGTTTGGATTGAAATCCTTGATCATGTTCTTAAATCCTGTGTCCTCCACCATGGAAAGAGGACACATGTCTGTGATGAGCATATTTAAAATGCTGTAATAGCAATAGTTGCAGCCCTAACAACGTGCTATCATGCTAAGCTACGTGCTAAGCTCACTCAGTTTGACATCAGACACACTGCACTGTGTTTTCTTTTCGTCCCTTCTTGTAGTGACCATACACTTTGGACACTCTCTGCCGTTTCTTCTGCGGACTCAAACACTGTACACTGTATAGTAGTCCAGGTATATATTTATATGTATAATTATATATTAAACGAGGCTTCGAGGCACAAAATTTAATTCGAGGATATTTTGTAATCGAGTACTCGCGAATATTCGAGGAATCGTTTCAGCTCTAATTGGAAGTCAATATAATCAGGGAATATCATGGAAATGGCTGACATTTCACCTTAAAGCTTTTATTTTTAGAAAAATAAGGAACATATCTCTCGGAAAAAAGCTCTGAAGGGGTCACTAAGGCTGGGGACAATGCACGCTTCACTTCCTCTCCCCTTGTAATGTTTAAAGAAAAAAACAATGACAACCTATTTCTAGTTGTGAGTGAGCTGTTTGTCTGCAAGCCATTCCTAAATTTCTAGGCTATCTGCATTTATGAATGGCTCACAAACAAACGGCTCACTCACAGCTGGGAATCGCTTTGCATTGTTCACTTAAAAGAGCTGTGCAAAAAACTCAACTAGCTCTAACCAACGTGGACGTAGGTAAGCAGCCTCTGTTTAGGAGAAGAAGGAGAAAATACAAAGATAACAGGACCATTTAGTTGATGAAGACTTTATCTAATGACTGTAGGAAGAGGCAGGCTAATACTTCGGATTCGGAACATCATCGTGAGAGACCAAAAGACTAGAAAGGGTGATGTAAAATTCCAGTTGGTCTGACCCAAACTACAGTCACCTTATCGGACAATAGAGAATTTGTGAGGTCTGAGCTAAGGCAAGGTCACAGGTCTCCCTTTGAATCAATGCCCCCGCTGGCTGCCCCCCGACCCCATATGCTCATCTCTGTGTTTGTTGGCTCATGTGTTGAGGTGTTCTTTTTCCAATCCCACACTGTGCTCCCCTGACAGGTGCCTAGTCTGGAATTGTTTTTTTTCTCCTTCCTCTTGTTTTCCTTGCTGCAAGCACTTAGAGTTACATATGTTGTAGGAAAAATGCTATGTAAATAAAGTTTGATTGATTGATTGATACTTTCCACTAACTTCCTGCCATTTGGGCCAAGCTAGTTGGTGGCGGGTGACCTTAGTCCGTCTCTTACTTGTTACAGCACGCAGAGTCAAAAGAATAGAGTCTATCTGCTTGTCGTGGACTTGGGAGTGAGGAAAGAAATGAAAACAAAAATAACGTTCGACTATCGGTTTAAGGATTTAACATTGCAGTTTTCCACATTTTTCTAATAACACAGCTGTGTCGTGACTCTAAAGCACTGCTACTTTAAGAATTGAATGGCCAACTTAGAGAGGGCTGTTGGCTATAGTTAGCCCCAGTGCCATAGTTTGGACACCTCTGGATTAAAATCACTTTAAGGTTCACATCACTGATACAAAGATGATACAGACTGCAACTGCAGTTACTTAATTAAGTACATGTTGTATTTTGTGGTTATCACCAAGCTGTACTGTGGTCTTGATTTCAAACCAACAATCTTCAGGAACTGCCTGAGTACCCCTCTGCCTCGACTACAAATGTGTTCAGCAACATGACTCAAGGATTTACATAACAACTACTAGCATTCAAAGCCTGTGGTCAAACCTCAGGGGCATTGTTCCAGAGTCGGAAACTGGCCTGAGGTTAGTGGCAGAGAGATGAAATGACCTCAGATGGTCATCAAGTTCACATCCAAAGAAACTGCGAGCTTGTATAGAGGAAAGTCAGCATCAAACAGACTATAAATCTGTTTGTTTGCTTGGAGTGTTAAATGTTCAGAGGCTAAGCATGAAGGCTAAGTGCTGCAGCAAAATGAGATTTGACAGCTCAGAAAAAAAGGCTCAGAGGAAGGATTTTACATAACGTCAATTTGCTTCATTTTGTGGAGCTGAAAGCAGAGAGGGGACGCTTTCTTGTAAGGAAGGTGATGTCGGAGCATGTGGGAGCGCTTGATCTACCCTGGAGAACACAGAAACTACAACTGGCATGACTGAGATAAGAGCTGACGGGCCCTTGCTAATGTCCCAGCTGCTTTTTTTTTCTGAGCAGAGGTTTTGACGTCAGCTCCCAAAACACCTAAAGCTGAGACGCTGCTGCGGGCTCATAGAAAGCTGTCCCCCAACATGACAGCGGAGAAGGCGAGCAGTCACACAAAGCTGCTTATGTCACCTTTTTCAGGACGCAAGAATCAGCAAAGCAGACATCGTGAGTGTGCCTTTTATGTAACGCAGAATTATGAACTCGCTAAATATAAGTGTTATAAATAGAAACATCTTTTTACTATCATCACAAACATAATTGTAGATGCTGGGCTTTCACTGGTTATGAAGCAGTTCTTTTCTATCACAGCCCTGAATGGATGCAAGGGCAGCAAAGTATCTCCAGTATCTGTTTTATTTCAGTTTTTCAGTCTCTTTTATAACGGAAATGGAGGGAACTCCATGCTCGATGAAATGTTGAACGCCCTCCTGACAGATCATAACAATACAAATTAACGAATCCATGAAATCATTGCAATTTTCACACAACTTTTCTATTTCTTCTTCCTTCCCAGACTCCATCACTAACATCAGATTTCAGACTGACATCCCTGTTTGCAACTGAGAGATGGCTGGGTGTCTTGGCACTTTTATTTGTTACGGGTCGAGCGTGACTTCCCATCATTCAAATAGAATCATTCAAAAATCTGTGATACTTTATGGACTTTCTGAACCAAGTGATTTATTTGCACTTGTTTGTTCCAGCTGATTATGCCTTCCAACTGTTATCTGCTACTTCTGCAGTCTCCCTGCTCTGCTCGTGTTTCCACAGAGGATGCAGATTTTTCTAATTATTTGACACGATCACCGTGGCTCACAAAATCATACCGTCACACTGATACCCCAAATGATTTGACTCTTGCAAGGATCCAGAAGTGGTGACTAAGCCTTCTTCCTAAAGACAAAAAAATCCACTTTATTTTCAAATCCCATGTGCAGTTTTCTTTGCCAGGCCAACCAGACGGACAGACCAAACAACAGATTAACTATTTGATGAACCAACAGCTGACATACCAAACAAACCATCAAATGACCAAACAAAGGGTTTCCTCCAAGACCCCTAATAGACACACTTTAGGGAAATGCTGATATCTGGTGTAAATAGAGCAAATATTATAATAGAGATATTGTTTTCTCCCATAGCTTCTCAAAAAGGACAAACAGTTCCAATATAATTCCAAATTCACTTGCTCTTGTACTGTTTTTAAAAATAATGGGTTAAATCATGGAAACTTTACTCCAACAAGTAGACAAATATAACAACTAGAAAGCACCTCTGCTTAAGTAGCTCAAACATTGCTGTTACATCTATAAACTATTGTTTGACGATAAATTTATCATCATAATATGATTATTTGACCCTGAAAACCCATATCCAGCACTCAGAATTATGTTGATAACATTATTAATTATTGATGGTGGTCTAATGGCAGTTTCTGGATCACTACTAAAATCTAATCATTTTTAAGTTGGGCGACATCTGAAAATTTAATCAAAATCTGTCAAGTAGTTTTGCATAATCTTGCTAACAAATAAACAGACAAACATACACCGGCAAAAACATGACATCCTAGATGGAGCTAGTTATTATAATTAATTCATTTCCAAGTAGTTTCTGAAAAGGGTAACTAAAACTCTACAAATAGTTGCAATATATTTTCAAATCATTTGCTCTTGTAATGTTCTGAAAAATAATGGGTTAGACTATGAAAACTTAAAGGGTAAGTTTGGTTTCTACAGCTTTCACATTGTTTATAGAATGAAGTAGAACAATATACTCACCCAGAAGGCTTTCCTGATCCAAACAGTGCTTCGGGAGATATTTAGATCCAAAATCGAGCGGCGGACATCCGTATAATGGTAGCACACGGGGCATGTATAGCGCCGCTCCTAAAACTAGTCCAAAAACTCATTAGTTTCACCAATATTTCATCATGGTCCGCTCGGGCTACTCCTCCAAGACAGTCCGGTTTTGCTCCACCCATGTTTTGTGACTGTGCTGACCTCTGAACTGAAACTGCTCTCTGCCAACTGTTCTTCTCTTTGCCTCCGCGTCCTCCTTTCCATGAGCTCATCTGTAAACTCTGGCTCGAAACTGTAAGGACACCCATCATATTCAAAGTTCTCGTCCACAACATCTTCATCAGATAGATATTGGTCCATTTTGCACAAAACTGGAAGAAGAAAGTCGCTGAGTAGCCGGCGATCGCCCCTGAAACAATGAGCCGTACTGCGCATGCGCGACAGCTGTACAGAAAGTTTTCAGTTCAGAGGTCAGCACAGTCACAAAAACATGGGTGGAGCGACACCGGACTGTCTTGGAGGAGAAGCCCGAGTGGACCATGATGAAATAGTGGTGAAACTAATGAGTTTTTGCACGATTAATGCAGTTTTAGGAGCGGCGCTATACATGCCCCGTGTGCTACCATTATACGGATGTCCGCCGCTCGATTTTGGATCTAAATATCTCCTGAAGCACTGTTTGGATCAGGAAAGCCTTCTGGATGAGTATATTGTTCTTCTTCATTCTATAAATAATGTGAAAGCAGTAGAAACCAAACTTATCCTTTAACTGTTACATTTCTAAAAACATTAACAACAAAACCTAACCTGATATTTAAACACAGGCAGTGCCATCCGTATCAGACCTGCCTCCCCAGGTGTGGAATACAGTTTCGCACTCGTGCTGCAAAAGCTGCTGAGCTTTCACAGCAAAATCTACTGCACCTCTACGACTACAAGAGGACACAGAGAACAGCAGACATCAGTGTTTGATGATATTTATTCTGATTCTGCTTATACTCCATGTCTTCATCACTGGTTTTAATGTACTTTTAGTGCCACTTACAGGCCTGGCATATGTGCTACAGCGTTTCAGTGTTTTTATGTGGACAGACTCGTTTCTTGAAATGATGCCATCGTTAAAGAAAATGTTTTTTATCTGGATTTTTTTATTCTTTGCATAGACAGGGCCTGAGTGCCTCAGCCTGCCCCCATTCAAAGTTTTCAAGACCAGGGCTATTCAAATAAAAGTTCAGTTGGGCCAGATTTTCAGACTTAGCACATCAGCTGGGCCGGACATTTTTGGCAGACAGTGAGCAAATTTAACCATGTAAAAGAAACTCAAATGGGGTGCTGGTTTGGCGTAGTGGTTAGCACCCCATGTACTTGCTTCTGCCGGTCCAGGTTCCAATCCCGCCTGTGACCAGTTTGCAGAGTGTCTTCCCTACTCTCTCTCCCCCTTTCACAAGCCTATCCACTGTCTCTCTCCTATCAATAAAGGCACAAAATGCCCAAAAATATACATTTAAAAAAAAGAAAAAAAGAAACTCAAATAAATACCAAACACACTGGATGTTTGTTAATTTATTGTCACATCCAAAAGGGCATAAACTCAATAAAGAGCAGTACTTAAACTAAACTTCTGCTAAAATACTGTTTCTTTAAATGTAACACTTTAGATAACTTCAACACATTTTGACAGGTAAATACAAACACATATTAAGGTGTGTATGAACATAAAAAAGTGCAGATTAAATACACCATCTTTTGGTCACACTTGAAAGTGCATTAAAAGTAACTTGCTGAACAGCAATCTTTCAGAACATGCTGGATTCAATGTCTGTTAATGTTGGAATTTTTGTAAGACCTTGTCAGTGTTCGTAAAAGTTTTTTCTGTTTTTCTCACTGGACTTAAGTCCCAATCACCTTGGTTTCGGGCCACTGGAGGGTTGCTTTTGGGCCGCATATGGCCTTCAGGCCGCTGATTGAATAGGGCTGTTCCAGACCATCCTCTGATCCTGTGCCTGAGAAGTTAAAAAGCTGAGCCAAAATTTATTAAGTGCATACCAAACAACCAAAATTAAAGGTTGAACAGGTTGAATCCATGAGAGAAATTTCAACCACAGATCATGTAGTAAATTTCCTTCTGCCCATGTTTATTCATTCTAAATTATTTCTTCTTTGTTCTCTTTCTGCTGTGGTTGAGATCATAAGCTACTCAGGGTGTAACGAAATGGTCAACTCACGAAACGATACGAAATATGAAACAGGGCTCACGATACAAAATAAAGATTATAGAAAATCCCCAACAGTAGGAAGTTGTGCATTTCCTTTATTTTCTTCCTAATGCAGACATACAAAAAATATTGCTGCATCAGTACAAAATAAATGCTCTTTGAAAAAAAAATGTAGTTTTTTCCCCTTATTTAGACTACAGTGCAAATACAAACATAAAATCTCAATAAAAAGTGCTTTGTTGTTGTAACAATCAGGATAACTACATTCTTGAATGAACAGGAAAACAAATAGCAGTCCTCAGAGCTGCAGTTTAGACCTATAAATGTTTGAACTATAATATTTAGCCTATAACAGTGCATATACTTCTGATCTTCAAGTATGATCAAATTCTGTCAACTCAACAGTAGATGCAAAAATCAAATATTGTTTTTTATGCAGACTTACACAAACATACAGTTGCTGCTTGTCTCCAGTTTAAAGTAGTTGGTAGTTGTACTCGCTGCAGTATACAGCAAACTGTGGAGGTATATTTTGCACACGGTTGTTGTTTTGTCCGCAGTCTTCTCACCGTTCTCTCGTCTTTTACATAGGAAGCCAAAATAGGTCCACACAACCGATTTACTTGACGAAGGAGCGTTGGCTAATTCCTCTACCTCGTCTTCCTCCATATTGAAGCGAGTGCTTTGCTACGGTAGGCGAGGAGGGTAAAAAATCACCAGTGGTGCGCAGCGCCCTTTCATGTCTTTGAATTTTATTTCGTCATTTTTTATTTCGTGAAATTTCGTAGCACAAAATTTCGTTGCACCTGTATAAGTTACACCCCTAGAAGCTACTGATTAAAGCACTACCCATTTTACGTTATATTTGTAGTTCAGATAGGACGCACAGTTCTCTTTCCACTACCATTAAAGTCAAACACCCTCACACATTTAAAGCACTCATCTTATCTGAAGAGGCATCTTCCTGAGTTGGTTTGCTTGAATAAGCAAAGGTCCATAGTTGCCACATAAAGCCATCTGTTGTCAGAGGCTGTTAGATCTTTGAATCTCACTGGCTTTTACTCCATCTCAACCTTCCAAGTCAAAATCAGCATGAAGTCAAGTTTCTGTAAACACATTGCTGTGTTGAGCGGAGCCACAACCGAGAGAACAAATTCTCCAAAAAGAAGCACATGAGAGATAAAGCGCACAGAAACACAGAAGCTTCCTGAGGCGAGACAGACTGCGAGTCCACGGCTGCAGCGTCTCTGCTCCAGATCTGTCTGCCTTCATCAGTGCTCAGCAGCAGCAGCACTAATTGTTTAAGACAACCAATGTTTAATGCTAAATGGTGCAGGAGTGCAGGCAAAAGTAAACACAATAATGGCTTCCTTAAGAAATCACGTTAGAACACTTTATGTCCAATGATTTGTAAATAGTACTCCCGAGCCAAACCGGGCTCAACAATAATAATTTCTGACCCATGTCATGATCAGGAAAATGCATTTTACTTATGTATGTAGTTATTTTTCTAAACAAACAAAACTATGATGATGAGCAGCAGATGCATGCCGTTTACATGGAAACTCCTGACTTGAAGCCGCAAAGATTCTCCCTTTCCGTTTTCGAATTCTTCTGTGTTTACATGACAACGCTCGGAGACGAGTTAATCCCCTGTAAATCCGCTGTAGTGCGCATGCCGGTTCAGTAGATGGCGCTGTAGGTCTGCAGAGAGGCAGCGCTGCTACAACACACGAACGAAGAAGAAAACCATTCACAAACAACAATGGCGAATAGACGCACAGAGAAGCAGGAGTTTCTTTTTTGGACAACAAATCAGTTCGGACAACAAATCTGTCTGGATAGTTTTTTCTGGATAACAAACCGAGCACGGTAAGACGCTACCACGTTACTTGGCGGACGGAGGAAGCTGCTGTTGTTCCTGGTATGCGCGCGCAGCCTCCATCTGAAAGAGTACTGCGCATGCGGTGACGTCAGCGTTTCCCCCTGAAACGCTCTGCTCTGTGTTTACACGAGGCCGGATAGAGGAGCGGAATCAAATCTTTCCGCTCTGGGGAGCGGTTTCAAAAGGTTGCGTTTTCAGTGGAAACGCAGCGTGGTCTCATCTAAACGGAAGGCCAAAACGCAACGAAATGTTTGCGGAATCGATCGTTTTCGGCGTCATGTAAACGGCCCCTTATTTCTGCAGACTAAGGATGAATTTTTAAGTTTCAAGGCTCATCAGCACACACCTGATTAATCTAAGTGCTTCTGTGGTAAGGGGCAAACAAAAAACACAAAAACTAAAGTGTGCTGCGCAATGCTATAGAAGTCAAACAAACAGGTTTTCACTAATATAGGACTATATTTCAAAATGGGGGCATTACCACTCTTCTTTAAATCAATCAATCAAAGTTTATCTATCTATCTATCTATCTATATATATATATATCTATATATCTATATATCTCTCTCTCTCTATATATATATATATATATCACTCTCTCCCAAATATATTATTTAATGATAGTAGAGGCAAATCAATTCTTTATTTTAGGAAAATAGGGGTAGCAATTTTGTAATAATCATCTCTACATATTGACTTCTGATAATGTTTTGGCCCACCATAAAGTGACTTTGAAAAACTTTGCCCGGGCCAAACTTAATCTGCGACTCCTGGTTTACAACATTTGAGTTGTGGCAGACTTAGAACTGGGAACATCTGGACTGCTTTGGATTTTATTTAGGGAATATTTGTGACTTATGACAAACTGTATACAGCCAGAGGATTTTTGTTCCCTGGTATCCTCAACAATTCCTGATTTATTGTTGTTACTCTGTTTTGAATCTATTCTATTAGATGGGAGAAAAGCCAGACGTCAGATCTAGAGTCTCAAACTTTCATCGTCAAAATTTGAGCCAAATGTTTCCTGTTTTTTTTTTCTATGTACAAAATATAGTGACTGTTTGTGTTGGATTGCACTAATGCTAAGTGTTTCAAAGTTAGTAGAGCTAACTATAGCTATGTACAATGAAGGACAGAAAAAACATGGTAACAACTCTAACCACAACACGTCTCATAGGTCTTAATATCAGCATAAGTTCCTGCATGGAAAAATAAAAGGTGGCATGTATGAAAGCTCCCATATGGTGGTCTAAAAATATTTTTTGTTTCAGTGTAATTATTACAATTTAAATTAAACTGTGAGCGTGTTTGCATTTTTAATTGAAATGTAAGATTGTTTATTCCTGCTTTTGTTATATCTAAATTTGTGCTAACTTGATTCTCTTAAAACAGTGCTGGCACTTAAGACTTTGTGAATCAATACAATAATAATCAGAGAAAAATGGTTCATAATGTTTTCTGGTGCTTGGAACAAAGACACCTTCTGATATTTACTAAGAAGTAACAAAACAAAGCACCATGCATTATTGTTATTTGGTTAGGCAAGTATAGGACCTGTTGTCAATGATACCATTTCAGTACTGAGTTTTAATACATCCCCACAGATGGTGAAGGACACTCTAGCATTAGCAGCAAGAAAAATAAGAAGAAATGTCAGCATACTTGCTAAATGCCACAAAATCTGGCATAATCATGTAAAGGTACCTTAAAGGTGTACTCAGCGATCTTCTAATCTTCTAATCAAATGCAGTATTTGTGAAATTCGCCGTATGTCTCCTCTCCATCCACAAGATGTCACCACTGACAGCATGTTGAAAAAAAAATCTGATCTCAATATACAGCCTTGACTCAGAATTTCAGCCGGTAAATACTGTGGCTCAGACCGAGTTACCAAAACAAAGTAAACTCCCCCGCGTCCAGGGGGCGATCATACTCATGTGCAGATCAGGCAGAAGGGGGAGGGGGAGTCGCAGTTTGCGTAGCGTGCGCACTGCGCAGTTAGCGTAAGAGAGAGATACAATAGTTGCGGTAGCAATGGCTGAAAACAGCTGTTGTGCTTTAGGATCAGTGGACAACTATTCACTGTTTTACTTAATAATATTGGCTATCAGAAATAATTACTTAAATTAAGTAATGGGATTTAATTTACATTAAACCATGAGGAACCACCTATACAAGGGGAGATGATAGTCAATTTATTAAGTTTGTCTCATTGAGGTTACTGACTATTACTTTGGAACCATGATTTATAATTAACTTAATAAATATAACCAAAGTTACCTAATGAATTGTCAGTCAAAGTTAAAGGATTTGGTAGTTCTGCAGAGTAGAGGTTGGCAAGATTCATTCTTATACAACATTAACAGACCAGCAATTGACTTTATGTTTAAAATCATTTATTGACAAACAAACATGTAAACATACAATACCTAATCTAACAAAATCCTATCTCTAAGTGTGTGTGAGTGTGTCTATATGTGTGTGCGTGTGTGTGTAACAAACAAAGGCAAGATGGCTGCCTCTAAAGGGTGTCTTAACGCCGCATGGCTCAAAGGCATTTATGACCAGGACCACATGGGGAGTGTGGAGGTCAGAAATGGTCTCTTTGTTAGATTGATGCCTCTACCTGAAACAGTAATGTAACTACGCAGAAGTTAGCTACAGCTTAAAGGGCATATTAAGTAAAGCAATGCCGTGATTGTTTAAACTGAATAGTCCTGTGCTTAGCCGTGCTATGCTAAAGTCTGTAAGGCCCAGTTATATTACCAAGTTCATGGGAGGAAAAGGTGTCCGTTTAGGTTCTGCTCTGCAAAGTCCAGTGCTGCAAGTTTGATGGCTTCTCAGTGGGTCCCAGGCCGGTCTGTCCCTCCAGCTCCTGGCTCTGAAGTCCACTGGTTTCTCCTTTGTCCCTTGAGTTAGCAGCTTGATGCTAACTCGGTGGTGTTGTTTCTTGCTTCGGATCAGGAACTCCTGTTCCTTAAGGCTCTTGTGTCGCCTATGGTGCTACAGTCTGCATTGAGCAGGACTGTGGAAGAAGTCTTGAGGTTGTTTCCTGAGAAAGAGCTGTGAGAGAGGAGCTTTATCCCCTTCACTCCATGGTTCAGAAGGAGACGCTGAGCTGAGAGAGAGGACCTGTGTCCTCTTCAGAAGGGACTGAAAAACTCACAAACTGCAGAGCAGGGCAGGGTCTTTTGTTCTTATCAGAGGGTTCACACCTACGTGTGAAACCTCGGGGGAGCCAAACTTTGGTGCAGGCTTTTGCAGGGACATGGATCCCAACACAGCCCAAAGAAAGAGGTCAGAGGAGTGAAAAGTGGAAAAGAAGGGCTATGACCAAAAGAGCAAAGCCCTGGGTCAACATTGGTGTTGCTTTCCGACGGTGGAGGGAACTCCGCCAATTGAAAGACCTGAAAACAGACGCGGATGTCGCCGTCCGTCTGCTGGATAGGTAAGCTAAGCAACATTAGCTTCGTGGTGCTTCACATTACAGTAGCAGCAGTCAGGCATTCATCTTATTGTCTAATCTGCCAAAATGTACTGTTGTTGTGATGTTTTCAATATTGGCAGTTGAGTTGTCTGACCAGTCGGGGTTTCCTTAGCTACGTCAGCTATGCAGTTTCTACGGCCGTTTCCATGACGATGCACGTCCATCAGCTTTCGGGAGGCGGGTCTAAATTTGAATATAAACAAACCCTCCGCTCGTCTTCTCCCACATCGCTGACTACACCTTTAATGGATAGATAAACAAGTAAGCGTGTGCGTTTCATGTTCTCATATGGTATTATAAACAAGAACGTGTGTTTCAGGAAAATTGTCAACAGCTATGTTCGCCTGTTACTGGTTTAGCATTTTTGACATGACATTATAACAGTTTTGATAAGAAAATATTTGATGCTGTATTTTACTGTCTTTTATTTTTGTTCTTCAAACCAAGTAGAAGTACTAGGCACTGTTTCATGGTGACTTAGTTTAGTTTAGTTTAGTTTAGTTTAGTTTATTGATTTATTTGACAGGGACCATGTACAAATACATTAATCTTCCAATAGAAAAGATGCTTCGTACCAGATTTAGCAAATGCTAATTTCCATCTGCAGTCCCTGGGCAGGTTCACAACAATCACAATGCAATTACATAACTGTTTATGTTAAAAACTATTACAAAACACAACACATTAGCTCATTTAAAATTAATATACATCAGTGTCAAATCCTATATACAAAATCAACCGGACTGATGCTGACACAGTTAGTTATCAAGAATATATTTCTTTAGATTTCTAGAAAAAATGTTTAAATCTACAGAACATTTTGGACTGTCTGGGAGCTGATTCCATTGTTTAATGGTTTTGAATGAAAAAGCTGTTTGAGCAAAGGCAGAGGATCTTTTTGGGACAGCACAGTTTCTGTGAACTGTCGAACGAGATGTTCGGGTTGTTTGCTCAGAGTAAAGTTGAACAAATTTTTTTAAAGGAGGTGGAGCAATGTTATTGACAATTTTAAAGATATTTCTTAAGTTTGTAAATAAAATTAAATTGTCAAAACTTAATATTTTATATCTACTGAGAATATTGCAATGATGATAACGAAGAGGTTTTTTGTCCAGTACCTTTAGTGCCTGATTATAGACGGATCTGAGTGGTTTGAGTGTGGTCTCATTGGCCTGAGACCAACAAGACAGGCAATAAGTGATGTGAGAAATGATCATTGTGTTAAAGTACATAAAAGATGCCTCCGTAGTCAGACTATTCCTAATATATCTAAAGGAAGAGATATTGTATTTAATTGAATTGCATAGTTTTTTGATATGCTTCTTAAAACTTAAAGTTTGGTCCAAATGGACGCCTAAATACTTCAAATCTGTTGCAATGCTCATTTTTTCTCCATTGACAAAAATGTCAGGCATTTTCTTGAGTTTGTATGATTTTGTGAAAAACATTCCAACCGTCCTCCCCTGTCCTCCGCCAACTTCCATCAGATCCTCCCCCCGAAAATTTAGCAAAATACTTTACGCTACTGTTGTCATCCCCATTTAAGCTGTGATATTACCAAAATGCAACTCCAACTTTGTTTATTCTCACTGATAATGGGAGGCTAACATCACACTTTAAAGGTGTAGTCAGTGATCTTCTAATCTAATGCTCTATTTGTCAAAATCACCGTATTTCTCCTCTCCATCCACAAGATGTCACCACTGACAGCATGTTGAAAAAAAAGTCAAGTTCAAATACACAGCCTCGGCTCTGAATTTCAGCAGGTAAATACTGTGGCTCGGGCCAAGTCACCAAAACAGGGCACACCCCCCACATCCAGGGGGCGATCATACTCATGCGCAGATCAGAGAGGGGGGAGGGGGAGTCGTAGGTTGCGTAGCATGCGCAGTTAGCGTACGAGAGAGAAACAATATGTGTAGTAGCAATGGCTGAAAAACAGCCCAAAAGAAAGAGGTCAGAGGAGTGAAAAGTGAAAAAGAAGGGCTATGACCATGAAAGAGCGAAGACTCGGGTCAACATTGGTGTTGCTTTCCAACGGTGGAGGAAACTCCGCCAATTGAAAGACCTGAAAACGGACGCGGATGTCGCTGTCCGTCTGCTGGATAGGTAAGCAACATTAGCTTGTGGTGCTTCACATAACAGTAACAGCCGTCAGGCATTCATCTTATTGTCTAATCTGCCAAAATATATTGTTGTTGTGATGTTTTCAATAATGGCAGTCGAATTGTGGCTACTATTGTCTAACGAGTCAGGGTTACCTTAGCTATGTTGGTTAGCTACGCAGTTTCTACAGCCGTTTCCACATCCATCAGCTTTCGGGGGCGGAGCCAGGAGTGAGGTATGAAGGGGGAGGCTTTTATCAACAACCTCTCCACTCGTTTTCTCCCATATTGCTGACTACACCTATAATGGATAGATAAACAAGTAAGCGTGTGTCTAATGTTCTCACATGGTATTATAAACAAGAACGTGTGTTTCAGGAAAATTATCAACAGCTATGTTCGCCTGTTACTGGTTTTCCATTTTTAACATGACATTAAAACCTTGTCTTGATTAGAAAATAAGTGATGCTGTATTTTACTGTTTTTTATTTTTGTTCTTCAAACCAAGTAGAAGTACTAGGCACTGTTTCATGGTGACTTCCATCAGATACCCCCACCCCAAAAATTTAGCTAAATATAGTTTGTACTTTGTGCTACTCTTGTCGTCCCCATTCAAGCTGTGATATTGCCAAAATGCTACTCCAACTTTGTTTATTCTCACTGATAATGGGAGGCTAACATCACATTTAAAGACAATTAGAGTGGAGAATCTAAAAAAGCACTAAGACTTAAGTCCTAGGTCTGTATTCAAAACTGGTATTGGTATAGGTGCACAAAAGCTCAATCCCCCAGTACTTTAAAAATCTTGGAAACACGTACTTCATAAATGAAGTCCACCCAATAAAGAGGATAAAAGCAGCATAAACATCAAATAAATCATAACAGAAAGATTTCTCTCACGTTCAGAGGTGATGATTCTCTTTAGGTCCACAATGGGATAACTCTGAAGACAAAGAGGAACAGAACAGCCTCAAACAAAAGCCCCTCAAACACCCCAAACCAAATAGATTTGATCGACAACACCGCCACGAGACCAAAAAAACTCTGTTGAAAGTTTGCTTTGATGGATTAAGAGTCTCCCCCAGAATCTGAGCAGAAAGTTAGCCTGAGTGAAGCTGAAAGCAGACTGTGTTTTTGTATCCTGAAAGCTGCCAGTGTGCCTACAGTCAGTGGAGTCACTCCAACACCAGTCTCTCATGGCACCATGAACAGAATGTTGGTGTTATTGATTCTAGCTTTCTGAATAACTAGAGTTCAGTGTCCCAAGACAATACGTGTGCAGCATAAGAAACTAATTCAAAATGACAAAATCCATCATTGGTGCAGGGTAACAAGGCCAGTGTGGGGAAAAAGGCAGTAATTTATTCTAACAAACAATTTTCCCTGTCCATCAGTAGACCTGTTTGTTTTGAGAAAAGTTAGTTTTCCCTTAAAGGGAAACTCCGGTATTTTGACACCTGGACCTTATTTTTAGGTTTGTGCATGCTCATATACTCACTCAGACAAACATCGTGCAGCTCGGAGTCCTTCAGAAGTTATTTAGATCCAACCGATGTAGCCGCACTTAGCGGGGTCCACGGCAACGGAGCTTCAGCGCGGGACGTAATCTCTGCAAAATCGCTCGTCTCTACCACAGCCCGGTTTGTCATTGCAGAGAAATCCTCCAGAGTAGTCAGACATATATTCCTGGATAGATCCATACGCGTGTCAGCCGGTTTCAAGTCCCACTCTGAGCAGCAAACACACTCCTCTTCTGTTGCTATAGGCGAACACTGTCCACAAGCGCACCGCCGGTTAGCATTGAGTCATGGACGTGCTCCTGTTTGTTGTTCTAGAGCCAGCTGGTAGTTTTGCCCTATAAGGAGCTTCAGCGCGGGACATAATCTCTGCAAAATCGCTCATTTCGGCTATATTTTTTCATCCATCGCCAGTGTTATCATAAAGTCAGCTCATCTACCGTCTTCAGGTGGGTCAGCTGACCTGGTAAACAAACTTTTGATGACGTCATAGCCGCGCGACACAAAGGTACAGCTGACCTACTTTTAGCCGGCAGTGCTGAGCAACATGGCAGAGTATTTATCTGATGCCGAAGAGTCAGACTACGACGACCTGTTTGAGTCTGAGTACACGGACAAGGAGCTCCATGAGAGAAGAATGCAGAGGGAGAGAGACGAACAGCTGGCTCGAGAACAACAAACAGGAGCACGTCCACGACTCAATGCTAACTGGCGGTGCGCTTGTGGACAGTGTTCGTCTATAGCAACAGAAGAGGAGTGTGTTAGCTGCTCAGAGTGGGACTTGAAACCGGCTGACACGCGTATGGATCTATCCAGGAATATATGTCTGACTACTCTGGAGGATTTCTCTGCAATGACAAACCGGGCTGTGGTAGAGACGAGTGATTTTGCAGAGATTACGTCCCGCGCTGAAGCTCCGTTGCCGTGGACCCCGCTAAGTGCGGCTACATCGGTTGGATCTTAATAACTTCTGAAGGACTCCGAGCTGCACGATGTTTGTCTGAGTGAGTATATGAGCATGCACAAACCTAAAAATAAGGTCCAGGTGTCAAAATACCGGAGTTTCCCTTTAAGTCAATACAAAATAGCTCTATATCTTTATTTGTGTGGTCAAATTATGGATATAGTTGCTGTAACACGGTCAATATGACAATAAAGCAATTACTAACTGATTTAAAACAATGTAATTTACAGTAAACAACAGATATGCACAGTATTAGATTATATGTCAACCTCTAATGTGCCAATATTTTCAATCACATTGAACAAGACCAGCACAGTCTCATTAGCCTTTTCCAACAGTAATGTGAGAAGGCTCTTTGGATGCATGAGAATCCTGGTGGGAATTGTATTGACGTACTAGGGAACTTTGTTAATATGCAGCAGAACAACACTTCTGTTTAGCCAGATGCACATTTAAGTTTGTGTCACTCTCCTTATAATTAACTAAACTTCTGTTTTTATCCATCCTATCCAGTCTTTCTTTTCTGTTTTCACACAGGATGACGTTATCACCTGCTCCACTTGCCTCATTGAATGACCCAGGTTATTCACTACTGCAGTGTTTTTCAACCAGGGCTCTGTGGTGTAATTGCAAGAGGTCCTTAAAAATAAAATACATTCAACAATAAATCCCATGACATTTCTAAAAATAGGATTATTTTACTCAAATGTGACTGGGACCTTTATCTACTCAAACTGCAGAGGGTAAAATGACCTTGTGTCCCTCTCATTTAATCTGTTTTACAAGAGTAATCTATTTATTTATTTACGTTTGGATGATATAAACTTAACACTATCTGCATCCTTTTCTAAATATGAGCCCTGTTTCAGTGCATCCACCATCTATTTCTTTAAAAGGCTTTATTGTGAATCATCTGCAGGAAGGTGTTGTGGAAAACTCATTGACTTGCAAGAATTAGGTTAGCACTTGAAATTGAGCGTTACAAAAACGTTTACAAAGAAGAATACGAAGAATATGAATCCAAAGAATATGAAGAAGAATAATATCAAGAATACGATGAAGGATACAAAGAAGAATACGAAGAATAATACGAAGAACATGAAGAATAATACAAAGAATAATACAAAGAATATGAAGAAGAAGAAGAAGAATACGAAGAAAAATACGAAGAAGAAGAGGAAGAAGATCAGGATTTTTCTGCAAATAGGAATAGGTCATCGCTGTTCTCTTTTTCCCTTTCATTAATGGTTTTGGAGTGATGTTTACATATCCTTCACTGACATGTTTAGTATGATAATGCATCTCTTGCATCCCTTTAAAGACATGATATGACATATATTGATGTTGTGCTGTGATATTGAGAAGAAGAATAAGCCTTTATTTGTCCTACGCGGTTAAATTTACAGTGTTACAGCAGCAAAGTGGACAGCATTAGTAGAATAAAAAATAGACTTAAGTATAAAAGATAGCAGCATGTACATTACTCTACCTATATAAGACATAAAATATAAAAAGAATAAAATATAAAAATACACAAAGGGCTTGGAAACAAAAACAAAAGCAAATCCTATAAAGATTATGTACACATTTACCGAGTACTTGCACATGGAATAAGTGATAGTACATGGGTGTACATGGGTGTACTTCCACACAATAATTGAACATTGTTAATGTGGTTTGTTACCATTGCATTGAAAACTGACAGCATTTAGCAAACAAAGTTTAGTTTTGGGAAAAATGTGTAATGTGAAGACAATCAAATGTTCTTTTTTGGGGTGTTGGGTGAGATAGTTAATCTTATTTTCCTAAAAGTCTGCAGCATAGCTTTACACAACATTAATCTTGTCACAATAGCAGGATTTTGAATTTTGATATGGTACTGGTACATATCAAACTGTATCATTACCTGTTTCTATACAAAGGCAACAAACACGATCTCCTGATGGTAAGAAATGGTAAATTTGGAGAGTATCAAATTAAGCTTTAAAAGAAATCAAATTGCAAATGAATCTACTTTATTGACCTATGTCTGATCTTTTGGACTCTGGTTCTTTGTTACTATGCTTTACACTTTTGCTTTAGATTTTCCACGGGCCTATACATTTCATGTTTCCCTCCTGTTCTTGTTGTATGCTGATGTCTTATGCAACCCCAATGTCCTTTTGGGATGATAACAGTTGGGTTGAAACAGAAATAAAACTGTGATATAAATATTTGTGCACAGCCTGGAATCCAGGGGCCTCTGGTTTATGTCAGCTTACAGGTTCTCAAAAAAAGGAGTACAAGCATCTATTTTTTCTACAAAGACCATGGATAAAGTGAGTTGAGGCCTGATTTTTTTTGTTACAGCTATGTGTGTTCCAGCATGACCTCTGACTTGCCGATCCTGCCATTACCCACAGAGTTAAGGCCATTTAATGTTACTTAAATTATCTGCTTTTAGCAATAAGTACACCCCTTCTTACACAGAATGAAAGCTTTTTATGTACTAAGAACTTTATGATGAAGAATTTTGAAAGCTTTTCAAGTGCACTTTTGTTCTGCCCTCATATGCTAAAACATTTGACTATGCATCTTGGGACCTTTAAATCTGATAAGTACACAATATGCAGATCCACAGGAGAAAGATAAAACCTGACTGTCACCACTCTGGGCTGTAAGAAGCTTTCAAACGTGCTGCTGAACTTTTGGTGGCCTGCACTTTCCCTCCTGCAGTGAGGCTCTTCAGGGGTTCAAAACCAGATTAAAACATGAAGCACTGTCTGGAATAGCTTACGTGAACGCTGGTGTCTGTTTATGAGTGTGTATTTGGGGTTTATCTGTTGGGAGCAGCACCTTGTTTTATCCTACAAACTGCTGACAGGGGGGCTTTGGATGATTCCAGCCCTGTAATTCTCTTCAGAGGTGAAAAACAAGGATGAGTGACGGAGCCTTAAAAGGCTGTGGGGACACAATGAGGACAAATGAGTTATCAAACAAGACCCGTTTGAGTTGTTTGCCTCTAAATCATGCTGTATAATGTGTGATTGCAGGGTGGCCAAGTGGTTTTGTGAGCAGATGCTCTCCTGCAAAACAACCAGACATCATCAACATTTTGGATGAAGTGCCCTTGAGCATGACAATGAACCCGTTTCTCTGGCTGAGTTGAAGCTGAATGTCGAATCACTGCTGCTTTCACAACATCTCTCAGAGCACTCAGAGCAGACGGCATGCTTTGATGGGACTGAAAATACCAAACATAATAAGATGAACTGAATTTCAATGAGAAGATAGGCATGTTAGAGGCGTGTTAATGGGAAATAAGTGATTCCACACTGATGTACAGAGGGCACATCTGGAATCACGTCTGGCATTTTGGTGACAAGGACAGGCATCATCCTGATCTGGGCAAAGATTTTAGATTTTCAAGTTTAGACAATTTTCAGTCAAGCTTAGTGGCAGGGCAAGCATTGGCGACTTGATACTGTGGAAGGTGACTGAGTCGAATAAAAAAATGCAACCTGCAGCTTAACCATCAAAAGAAACTGGGTACAGTGAACTTTATAAATGCAAGTGACCTTAAACTGAGGCTGGCATTTGTCATGTTGATCTGTTTTTCTGCAGGGGCGTTTCAAATGCATCTGTTTTAAAACCCTGCTGAATGCCTGACCCAAAGTGTTTTATTCAGAGATTCAGATTGTCTCTTTTATTCATTGTTGTCTCCCAGCTGGACAGATGAAAACAAACTCCCTGTGGTGTCTGAGTGGGAGGGTTTCTGGTCATGCTGAGTGAGCGAGTGGATGAGGTATGGCACAGGTGACCACAGCATCTGCTTCCCCCGGCCTCGTTCCATTTCTGTTTCCTCTCTCATCCATACAACTAGAACTCTCGCTTTCGACATACCTCTGTCCTGCTCAGTGCAATGAAGCTGTCCCTGTGTTTCCTGAATTAAAATAAATCATGTGGGTTGATGGGTAAAGGAAAGATTATGAAGAAAAGGGAAGCAGCCCATCATGGACCAAGTTCTGGCTCCTGGCCTTCTGGCTCAGCGAGGAGAAGCAATAAAGGTGGAGTGCAGCTGAGCCAACAGCTGACAGGAACAGGAACCAATGTTTGGCCAAGGTCAGGAGAAAAACACACACACACAGCCACACACTCTCACACGGGGTGAGGTTGTTACAGCAAATCAGGGTTAAAAGACACAAGGGAGCGATAATGTAGTGACCCAATACTCACAGGGTGTATGATGCCACAGAAGGACAGTGTGTGTTTTTATCTGCGTGAGGCCTTTTTAATAAATGTACCTGCTATACTTGGCAAGTGTCTCCAGGCCTGGGCACAGGTTCAGATCACCGACACACACACAAATATAGCTGCTGGTATTGTCAGAGTCCCTGGTTCATTCATTTGATGAACTTTGCAGCTTATTCTTATATAACTATTTACATAAATAATACAATACCATACTCATTTAGCACTAAAAAGACCTGAATCTCAATGAGCTGCTTCACAGGACACTTTGGAATAGATGTTAAATTATTTGGGGACTCAGGCATCTGGCTGCAGATGTGTTAACAGATGTTTTTGTTTCATTTGATAGTCCAGCTTGTCAATTAGCTGTTATATATTGTTTATGAGGTATTTTAAATGCTATTCATGATATGTCTAACTTTGTCAACTATGCTGCTGCATATCTTGGCCAGGAAACTCTTTAAAAGGAGTTAATGTCATTGTTTTCCTGGTTAAATAAAGGTTAAATAAATAAAAAATAGATTAACCATGTAAATCTACATGAGTCAGGTAAGTGTGGGTGCTTCTTTTAGCCATTATTATTAATCAATTCTTACTAGGGATGCACGACATTGGATTTTTGCTGAAATCTGATATGCCGATATTTTTTCGATTAATTCTTGCCGAAACCGATATATCAGGTCAAGAGCACAACCACTGTGCTTTATCAAATTGGACTCATTCCTTTCAGTGTTACATCATACAGTATATAGCATGAACAAATGTAAAACAAGAAAAACAGCTTTTAACTCTTGTAAAAATGAAACCCTCAGTATTTAAATGTACCCATGCAGTGATGAGAAGGTACATCAATTTTTAACATTGGCATAACTTTCTGACATCCTTGCCAATGTATGGCTGATATGTGTGTGTAAATATCTGCAAAAATTTAAATATCAGCCGATACAATACTTAACTACAGATATCAGACCAATAATATCATGCATCCCTAATTCTATCAATCTTTTATGTACATTGTCTATAAGATGCCTTATGTATTTCACTTCTAATAGACTTTTTGTAGACTGAAACTCAAGATAATAATAAAATTAGTTGACTTGGTTTCTAATAAAAATGGTCATTGGCCTATTTCTAATCTATCTAAAGAAATGTTTTTACCAAATGCCATTAACTTTTTGAGTCATCCTTTTAACAACACACAAGCTAACAGATGCTAGCAAAACATAACTTCCTTCCTTTATGTTATGCACCTTATAAACATAAACAGCATCTTTTCTTGAACAAGGTGGTTAGCTAATACTTATAGCATGAGATATTGATGATAAACTAAACTATAGAGCCAGTGTTTAATGATTCTATCACTGCTAGAACCTGCAAAAGCCACACTTCATGTTTCAAGCTAACTTCATTTGCAGACACTGTGATCCTTGAGTTACTTTAGCAGAGTGAATTATTACCTTTTTTGACTGACTAACTTAAAGGGACTGTGAGGAGTTTCTAAGTAATTACAAAAAAGTCTCACTTTTAGACATATACCTGATCGAAATACACACTTTAAGATGAGTTTTATAGCATCAAAATAGGTTATCTATAAATGCTATTCCTTAGCCTTCCGGTCGGGTCGGACAGGGCTGGACTGGCCTGGATACTCAACTTCAGGAACAAGACAATTAAAACTAGAGCAAATTTATTATTATTCGGACACGTCTTAGTATCGTAGTTTTGTAGCCATCTATATATCGCTACTTACAGCCCGGTGCTCTAAGTTTTCCAAAAATTGCTTGTTGTCACACATCAAAAACTACCGCTACGTAACTAGAAAGAGATACATTACCTTGTCGCTTTGCATCCTGTAAGTTGTTGAAAAAAGAAGGTGTAAAGCAATGCAGAGTTCTGAGGAAGGTCTGAGCTGCATTCATTAGCATCACAACAAACACACGCTTTGGCTTGGGTCACGTCTTTTGGTGCATTCCAGTTGTAGTCAGAAGTTGGAATTTCCGAGATCTGAGTAGGAAACTGCAACTGGATGCCCCCCCGTTCCTACTGGGGACTCGGTGAAACCTCGCCACCCCAGAGTTGACAATCGAAGATAGATGCCCCCAGTGTGAACAGTTATTTAGCTCCTGTAATAATCAATTTATTTGCACTTCTGACTGGGGTGTGTCGCTCTAGATCAGCTGTATACATAGTATTGTTAGACTTATATTTACAAAAATGCTGCCATAGTGATAATCACATTCTTCATGTGACATTTGTGAACAACAACGCAGGGCGTGCTTACAACACCTAACAATAGCCTCGTAGATGTTTTTTTCCCGACTTCAACTGGAACGCCCATAAGTCGGAGATGATATCACTCCCAGTTCTGAGGTTACTGGAACGCAGAATTACGACAGTCACTGTGCGTGCTCATGGGCAGCAGAGTCTTAATGTCGCCAGTAATAGATTCTCCTCATAGCACCTTTCAGACAAATGGCAGGAATTTATTGTAAAATCAATGCTAGCATTTCACTATGCTTGAGTGAGATGAGACTCAACTACAAAACTTTAAAATCTACAGTGGAATAAAAACCTGGCACTGAGACAACCCTTTCACCTCTCTCCCAGACTTATATGCACATCTATACCTGTAAGTTTGGCTTCCTCCCAAAAGCTCTGCATGCACCGTAGCCCATCTCATAGCCACGAGCCTGAGAAATAGCAAGCAGTGAAAAATTAATGAGAGGACAGGCAGAGAGCAAAGAAAGAAGAAGAGTGAGCAGCAAGAGAGTAAAAACAAAATCAAAGTGTTAGACAGCAGACCAAGAGCCAGAGGGGAGCTCGGTTCTTTTGAACCTGAACCTTTAAAAAGAAAACCTGGGAGCCCACAGGCGACGGCAGACCTCTTACCAGGAAAAAATATAAGCCTTACATTTGTCTACACTCCTGAACGAATACTAATGTTATATCAGGCTAATTGGGCTAGAGAGACTCTGAACTTTACCTTTTACATGACCGAGGGGGTCCTGATATTCTGATTCCAGTTTTGGGATTTTATCTTCAATATTTAATGTGTTAAATGTTTAATTATTACCTCTTAATTTGCCATGTCTCTACAATGCCAATAGCTGGAAACATTATGTTTAATTATGCTGTTCACTTCCTTTGCACATGTATTTAGCGCCCACTCTGACGAAAGGATGAATTATTTACATTTTGAAGGTCACAGATGAAACTTCAAAGACATTGTGCCTCTTCTTTACCCCTTACATTGATATTTCAAAATGTTTGAGGAATTTTATCTAAACTTAAAAACAGATGTCCATTCTGACTCAAGATTAACTTCAATGATTCTGGTGCTTGATGGTCAAATTCAATATTTTAGAAAATGCATCAAAGGTTTATCTTTCAACTTTGCAGAAATATCCACTCTGTCTCAGGAGGAACTAGAAAAGCACTCGGAGAGCGCAGACCTCCGCCAGTGCCACAGTCCTCAACCATATTGTAATTTTCACCATAAATATTAGTCCTACTTTTATTTCATCTAAATATTTAGATTCCTTGACCATGAAAACATACCATGAGCAGTTGGTTTCATAATGATATCTATTTTAATTCAGTAGTTATTCACCAAAATATCATTTGTCGTCACGGCGGATCCAGACGATCAACACCAAAATTGAATCAGTTCTTCCTTTTCCCATGCTGAACATTTCCTGAAAATTTCGTCAAAATCCATTTGAGTTATTTTGTTCACAGACAGACAGACTGACAAACAGACTCTCCCGAAAACATAACCTCCTTGGCGGAGGTAACAAATTATCAGACTTTTGTTATAACATGTCAAAGGCCAAGGCCAGTGGACTTCGTGTTCTTCTGTTGCCTGAGGTAGTTCAACAATTCAGCTGCTCGCATGCTGACAAGACCAGAAAGAGAGTCCACATCACCCCAAGTTTGAAGTCTCTGCATTGGCTGTCTGTATGTTGATTTTAAGGTTCTTTGACTAGTTTTTAAATCCCTGAAAGGTCCTTTTTATTTATCCAATCTGCTTTCTATGAATCTAGTAGAGCCCTCAGGTCTTCAGGTAGTGGCCTTCTGATAGTACCCAAAGTTCGAACTAAAAAATATTGTGAAGCATTATTTCAATACCACGACCCTCATCTGTGGAACAGTGAGGACCTGAGAGCTGCACCTACTGTTCATATTTTTAAAATGTGATTTCTGTGAATAACTACTGAACTAAAAGAAATAGTGAACTACACAGGGAATGACCAATGAGATTTTGGACATTACACTAAAATTTTCTAAACATCATAGCATCAGCAGGTGAGCCGGATATTCTCGTGATGGAAGTGGATGTACCAAGAATCACGTAAACAAAGCAGCACTCGGGGGGATAAGTAGCAAATTTTGCAGCTGTTTACAACTATTAAAAGATGTAAAAAAGCTACCAAGGTGTTGAAGATACATTAACTTTTCTTACATTTATAAACAAGAGCAGTGCCAATTTGTGCCTTAGCAGCCTTCTTTCTCTTCTTCTTCTTTTCTGGAAAAACACGACCACATTGCATTGGAGTACACGGGAGTACAATATATGGGGTACATCGTATGTACACTCACATTTGCTGTGCATCATGGGTTTTTCATAGTGCACTATATAACAGAGGTGTGGACTCGAGTCGTGACTTAGACTCAAGTCAGACTCGAGTCACAATTTTGATGACTTTGGACTTGACTTGACAATATCATCAAAGACTTGCAACTCGACTTGGACTTTGACATTAATGACTCGGGACTTGATTCTGACTTTAGTCTGATGACTTGAAAATACTTGAAATTTTCAGTTAGGCTGTTGAATAAAATGTGTTCCCATTCAAAGTTTTAGACTAAGTGACTGATTATTGTCATTTCCAGCAAGACAATATTTTTTCCCACAGGATCTGCCCCATTGAATGCATCTATTAACATCCAATCAGGGTTTAGAAGAATAAACAAAGAGGGTTTGGATAACACAATTACTCCCCTGAGTGCAAGATTGCAGGAGTGCGGGAACAACCTAGAAATGCGGTACCATGCTACCGAGGATAATTTCATTTGCATTTACAAAGTACGATGTCATAAACAAAAAATGAATTGCCGTTTGCAAAACCTGCAGACGGAGAGGCGACGACAATAAACTTTGTTCGGCACCTGAAGTTGAACAAAGAAAGGTAAGTTGGTCTGGTACCTGTTGTGAGATCCTTTTGGGTAACTTTAGCGTAGCATCTGTTATATGCAACAACGGTGTATGTTCGCTCGTAAACTCGACGTGGCTAAAAACTGAGACTGACGTTAGCTGAAAATAATTGGACAGTTAAGGCCCAGGGTGACCAAGTGTCCTGTTTTCCCATGACATGTCCTGTTTTCATGTCCTGCCCTGACTGTCCTGGCTTTTAAAGATTTTTTTATTTGGTCAACGGTGCTTATGACTTGGAAGGACTTGAAAATTTTAAGCCTGTGACTTCAGACTTGACTTGACATGTCTTGACTTAACTTAAGACTCGACTTGGACTTGCATGTCTTTACTTGAGACTTGACTCAAGACGTGGGTTGAAAGGCTTGACACTTACTTGAGACTTGCAAAACAGAGACTTTCTCCCACATCTGCTATATAGTGAATGAAATCGACCTCTGAGAATTCGAACAACACTACAAAATGGCGAACACACTATATAGTGCACTATATCTGTGATAGGGAACGAATTGAACACAGCTTCGGACTCACACTCCTTGAAAAGTGATAATTGCATTTGACCTGCACTTCAGTACCAGGACATCTACCCACAAAGTTCTAGCTTAACTCTGACATAGAAAAACACACCAAGAGACTCATTGAGGGCTACATGACAGAGTATTGGTCTTAATTTACCCCCAATCACAGTGACTGAGAGCCAACCATGCGACAGACATCAGAGACTTCAGGAAGGAAAACCCAGCCCA
Source organism: Scarus forsteni (assembly GCA_036419115.1). Taxonomy (NCBI): domain Eukaryota; kingdom Metazoa; phylum Chordata; class Actinopteri; order Labriformes; family Labridae; genus Scarus; species Scarus forsteni. The sequence continues at coordinate 10,318,085 of JAZDUH010000341.1, forward strand.
GCTGCAGCTGAGAGAGTAAAGTGGTGCCAGTAGAGTGTAGACACTCAGACAGCCAGATAGCTGTAATTACTTCAGCAGCAGACAAAGATTAATTGAGCAGGAGAAAGTTGAGTGAATGAGGCTAACGCACACCTCAATGAGACTTTAAAAAGTTCACACTGCTCCTGTGGAGACTGTTAAGGGGTGAAAATGCACTTTGAAAAAGCCACAGCAATGTTCCAGGAATATGCACTCAGCAAAAGGAGCTGGGTTTATTTTTGAGCTCACAAAGGCAGAGGAGTTTGGTGTTGCCAACCAGATACTGAAATACAGTCCTACTCATCATTATTGGCACCCATGAAGTTTAAGCACACAATGTGACAGTACAGCTTCTTTACAAACCTCTCTCGCTTTGCTCTGCATCCCTTTATCAGACTCAAACTTGACAAGGAAAAGAACACCCTACCAACAATTAAGCATGGTGGAGGTTCCATAATGGTTTGGGGCTGCTTTGCTGCATCAGGTACTGGAGGCCTTGACCTTATCACAGGAATCATGAAATCAGATAATTATCAAGAAATTTTAGAGCCAAATGTCCGACCCAGTGTAAGAAAACTTGGTTTGAGTCGAAGATCGTGGGCCCTCCAGCAAGACAAATACCCAAAGCACACATCCAAAAGCACACAGGAATGGTTGAAAAGGAAAAAAATGGCCTGTTTTAAAATGGCCAGCAATGAGTCCTGATCTCAATCCGATTGAAAATCTTAGGTATGGCTGAAATCTGCCATTGGGGAAAAGAAACCTGGAAGTGTTCAAGAGCTTGAACTATTTGCATAGGAAGAGTGGGAGAAAATACCAGCTGAGGAGTGAAAGAAGCTTAAAGATGGCTACAAGAAACATTTGGAGGTTGTAATCAGTGCCAAAGGTTGTGCAACGAAATACTGAAGAGGGGTGCCATTATTGCTGCAAATACTTTTTTCAGTTCCCTCTTTGAAATTACAACATGTACCTTTTAAAAATGTTTTTTTTTTGTTAAAGTATTTTGGACCTTCAATTCAAATATCCTGATGACATAAATTAGGTACATTTTAATTTATTTCTGAAGATATTGTTAAAGTAATGAAAATAATGACGGGGTGCCAATAATACTGAGCAGGACTGTAAATCCCTCCTTTAAGCAGTTGAACGCAACAGATAAGTTTAAGTTGTGTTTGAAGCTGATTTTGCGAAGCATGTGCAGGTGTATTTGCAGAAACGATGACATTAACAACTCTTTAAGCGGCTTATTCTCTTCTCACATGGGCCAATGGCTAAATTTATGCTAAATCAGACAGCTAAGCTCTCATGCAAATGTATCTAATTGTAGCTAGAACAAAGCTAAAACATTTTTAGAAACCATTCGTGTCTCATGCAGACAACATTGGATTCAACACCTATGTGAGACAAGAGCCCAATTTTGGCACAACTCTTCTTCCATTTCATAAATCTTGGAAATAAAGACCTCACTCAGAATAAACAACCAGTGAGCAGACTCGTGCAGCAGGAAATCAGAGTGCCTTTACTTCACCATGCTAACAACAGTGTATAAATAGAGAGCACAGAGGTCTGACAGACAGCTGGCAGTGTTGCACTGGCATGTCACAAGGCCGCTCCAAGTCTTGGTTCACGACTCTGACTGGCAGCCATGGTGCTCCATCGAAAGAGCCCGAGACAAAAGGTTTGAAGATTCCTGTCAGGGGATAAAGAGGCAATGTCGCCCTGGTTTGGCCAGATAACAAGGTCTCACATTGTGAAGCTCATCGTCCTTCTAAATTTACGAGGGACAAATCTGACAAAGGTGTTAAGAGGGCTCTTAAGATGAAAACAGGTGGCTAGGTGGTGATAGCAACATTTCACCTTGAAATGATCTCAATCATGGACCAGTTTCAGGCTTTATAGGTGGCGTGTTTTTCAGACTGAACTGTTGTTTCATACGTTGCCAGTTTCCTTCAAGATGTTGGCATAATCCCACCACTGCTAGCTGAAGTTCGCAGAAAGACTAAGACTTGATTTTACTCCCATTAAAGCATTTTTCTCAGACACCCAGTGACAAGCCTACAAGATAGAGTAAGCTAACAGTTGAGGCAATAAATCCAAGCATCAGGTTGATTAACCCATGAGGCCTGATTTAATATTAGTCACACTCATACCCCTAAGTACAAAAAGTGCACTTTTAATAAGGCAAAATTCATACACAGACTTTAATTAAACTGTATGTAAATGCCAGGGTGCCATAACGCTACCATGTTTAATGTTACAAAAAGTCAACTAGAAAGTATTTGGAGAGCAGAAACCTCCGCCAAGGTGGCTCACATATTACTGTTACATCTACAAAGAAAGCTTCATGATAAAGTTATAATCATAATATGATTTCTTTACCATGAAAATCTACAACTAGCACTCAGAATCATGTTGATATCATTATTAGTTAGATATTTATTTAGCAAAATTGATCATTTGCTAATGGCGGTTATCTGGATCACCACCAACATCTAATTATTTTTAAAGATGCTATGAGAAGTTTCTAAGTAATTACACAAAAGTCCCACTTTTAGATATATACCTGATGGAAATACACACTTTAAGATGAGTTTTATAGCATCAAAATAGGTTATCTATAAACGCTATTCCTTAGCTTCGCGGTCTGGTCGGACAGGGCTGGACTGGCCTGGATACTCAACTTCAGGAACAAGACAATTAAACTAGAGCAAATTTATATTATTCGGAAACGCCTTAAAGCACCAGGCTGTAAGTAGCGACATATAGCTGGCTACAAAACTACAATACCAAGTTTTCCAAAAATTGCTTGTTGTCACACATCAAAAACTACCGCTACGTAACTAGAAAGAGATGCATTACCTCGTCGCTTTGCATCCTGTAAGTTGTTGAAAAAAGAAGTTGTAAAGCAATGCAGAGTTCTGAGGAAGGTCTGAGCTGCATTCATTAGCATCACAACAAACACATGCTTTGGCTTGGGTCACGTCTTTACGACAGTCGCCGCGGGTGCTCATGGGTAGCAGAGTCTTTATGTCGCCAGAAATAGATTCTCATAGCACCTTTAAGTTGGGCCATTACCAACATCTCCTGAAAAATTCAGCAAAACCTGTCAAGCAATTTTGCTTACAAACAAAGACGATTAGCAGTAACACTGATTTTTATGCTTTATTACTCGTTAATACTCATTTCACATGGTTAACGTGGCACCACCTGGCTCAAAGTAGTAAAAATGAACATCATGCCGCCCTAAATTTTGATTTAATTCTATTTTACTTATTTCCTCAGGTATTGTTACATCCTTACCTCGGAGTAATTATTTTAAAAGTTAAAATTTATTGTAATTTTTTGGTTATTTTTTTATTGCAAGTAAAAACAATGGCAAAGATAACTGAAACCTTAACAAAGCACCCTCACAGCAGCCCTTCACGATTCTATTCTGCGAATAGACTGACTGTCGCGGTCATGTCCCATGTCAGCCCTCCACACAGACCTGTCATCACACAGAGACCCAATTAATTAGTCTGATTAATCACACACAGCTTTATCAATCACTGCTACAGCACAAGTTAACTCAAAGTCAAGGAACGGATGTGATGACAGGGAGGTGTTAGAAACACACATCAGATACATAACCTCGTGTCCAGACTGTCCTCCAGACTGTGAGTAAATCAGCTGTGTGATGTCAGTGAGACAGATATGTTTGTGGGTTAAAGCAGCACCTGTTGTGTCTTGTTTCATGTGGGAAATTGGAGTCAGTAAGACCATTAAAATGTCAACACAAGAAGTGCTTGGAGGATATTTTGTCTGCTGTTGGTTAGCTATTTGAAGCAGCTTTATTTCAACAAGAGCCTTCCATAACAATAAAGTCTATTTATTTTGTCGCTTGGAGATCAAGCAAATAAACAATCTCAAAAATATATGTATGAGTGCCTGATACATTTATACAAACCCCAATTCCAGTTCAAAACGTTCAATACGTTAAGATGTTGACACGTAAATAAAACCAGAAAATGCTTTACTAATCCTTTTTGACCTACAGTGTATTCAATGGAATATATTACAAAGTAAATAATCCTTTTTTTAATTTGATGCCAGCAGTACAGTCAAAAAAGCTGGAATTTGGGGACTGGGTTTGTACAATTATAGGTAATATTTGGCAACAAAATGACAATCGTGAACTAGATTTTGGGATTTCAGTTTGCTATAATCAAAACAAAATGCAACCATCACCAAACCAAATGACAGAATTGGTAGTAATTCAAAAAATCAATGCAATGTAACCACATAAACACACAAGGTTCAAATTAGGGACAAAAACATCACAAAATTAGATGTGCTGACTTAACCCTCGTATGACCCTTGGACATTTTTGTCCATTTCCAAAATCCAAAACCCCCTCACAGACAATCCCCCTCCTCACCAGAGTTGATTTTTGGTGAAGGAGTGTCATTGTGGGTAAAATGTCCAAAGCCCAACTTTCAGTGTGAAAATCCATTGTTTGACCCTGTAATGCATTTTTAACCTATCCATGACCCTTCGTGGACAAAAATGTCCTATTCTAGAAAGTGGTTAAAAAAAAGGTCACAGGGGCATAATTTTTGGCAAGCAGGGGTAATTTGGGGTTAAATTTGAGGATGCCAAGTTTCAGCAAGAAAATCCATCATTTGACTGTGTAATGCAGTTTTCTTCCATCCATGACCCTTCGTGGACACTATTTTTAGACGCCATCTACAAAATGGACATTTTTGTCCACCTGAAGGGTCATGGGCGGGGAGAAAAGTGCATTACACCGTCAAATGATTGATTTTCACACTGAAACTTGGCATCCTCAAATTTAACCTCCACCTGAAAGGTCATGGATGGGATAAAACTGCATTACACGGTCAAATGATCGATTTGCATGCTGAAACTTGGTATCCTCAACTTTAACCCCGAATTACCCCTGCTTGCCAAAAATCATGCCCCTGTGACCTTTTACTGGACACTTTCCAGAAATGGACAAAAATGTCCACTGAAGGGTCATACGTGTAACTTTTTTGAAGGGTCACTCAAGGGTTAAAACAGCTTAGCTCCACTATGCCATAAGTCATATACCTACAGACTTGGAACAATATTTCATAAGTTTTATCCAAGGTTTAGGTTTTGAACGCCATGCTGATAGAAAGATCGCTATTGGAAGTTCAGATTATTTCTGTCTCTCCTTAATGAACCTGATTCAAAGGTTGATTACCTGTATCTTTTAAAATAGGTATTAAGGTTCTCTTGTTGGGTTTTAAATCTCTTAATAGTCTTGGTCCTTCTTATTTATTAGATTTGTCCTGGAGACCTGAGAGCAGAGCAGCACCTACTGTTCAAACTCTAGACCCACCTCTTTATTCTGAATCTCCACTGAGTTTTGTTTTATTCTATTAGTCTGTTTTATATGTATTTTACTCTGTTTTAGCTTCAGAGTTATTGTTTTACATTTTATAACCTATTTATATTCAATTCCTTTGATTGTTGAAAAATTCCTTTTATCTATCACAACTGGGTTGGACAAACAATTGCAGTTGCAGCAGCAGGTTGACAACCTAAAAGAAAATAGACAAAAGAATCAGCCATTAAAAAGATTAAAATCAACTGCCATATTAATGCCCATTTAAAAGAAGAAGTTAAAGAATTAACTAAGCAAACGTATTAATAAACTCTCAATTATTTAAATTATTTAAATTATTTTATTTTGCAAAATCAACAAGGTTTTAAACAGTTTTAAATATAAATTATTATGCCCATTCATTTTAATTCATGCGTTATACTTAAATATTTAAACTAATTCATAACTTTACCTCAAACTAACAAATTTCAACTGCTTTAATTATTAAAATACATTTAAACTTAATACAAATGATTATAGACTGTATTAAAATCAGATCAAATAATCTCAATCTAATTCAGATTGCTATAGTTTAAACAATTAAAGAATAATAAACGATAAAACGGGTTGGACCTCAAACCACCAGTGTCACTGTGTTTAACTAACACCACATTTTAAATGCACAATAAAGACAAATTTTATCTCAGTCCTTGAATTAGAGTTATTCTGCTCTTCAATGTGATTAAACTAAAATTTTCTCTCCCCAGGCATCTCTGAGGTCTTTATGCTGTGATGTCTTCAACACTCTGTGTGACCAAAGGTGGACACACCTGTTTCTGAGCCTACTTAGTGCCTCAGCTCTACGTCCCCTCTACCTGCACTAGTCTGATTTGATCCTGCAGTTACTCTCACAAAACCATGACAAAACAAAATACAGAATGTCTTACGATCATCGAAACTTTTTAAAGCCTGTTTTCACTTTATTAACGCATAGAGCTTTAAGATCATCTACTTAAAAATTAAAAATATTTACATAAAAAGTTTGATTGACTGACTCATAGGATGACTATGGTGTAAACAGTTAGGCCCAGCGTTAGTCCTTATTCACACACCATTAACACAAGTAACAGGGAGGAACTTGAAAGGATGTCTGTGTTGATAGGGGTCTTTTCTACTGCCATAAAGTGGAAAAAGTCCAGATAATAGTTCCTATGATACCTGCAAACAGGTGTCCATATGCTAATTCATAGTTAGCTTAGCCGACCTTTAAGGCCAACAGTATCTGCTTTTCTAACTCTCCTCTCATGTTTTATTGTTTTTTATCCTTTAAATCGACACGTAAACCTCTGATTCTTATTCCTTTTGAAAAATACATCCTGATATTCTTGGTTTGGTTATTTGCTTCAAAAACATGGGAAACTGTCTTCATACTAGTTTGGCTAGCCCACCATCAAAATGGGGCTCAGTGGGGGCAGCAGTGCCATCGTGTGGTGGAAAGAGAAAAAAGCAAAAACACGAGTAGAAGTGAAAACATTGCGGCTTTCTGTCCTTTTAATTCAATTAACACATTGAAGTATGGAAGTCTGTTTTCTTAGCAGTTAAACTCAGAGGAAACGTTCATTTATTTGAGTATGAGAATAGGCTATATGAAGATTTGATGGTTTTGAAGGCGGAGTTGTTAAGTTCTAAATCCTTAGTAAAACTGGTACAATCTTCAAGTTCAAGTCCCAAATGTATTTTAGTTGTGTTTTAAGAAAGCTTTGCTATATAGTTTTAACATTAAGTATTTTTTTAAACATTTCTTCACACATTTAACCCTTTAACTCACATTTTAGAAAGGTAAAAACCCTTCCAAAAATCCTTTTTTTTCAGACATCACTTCAGTACAGAATAACAAAATACAAACCTATTTTCTCATGGCTTTAGTATGTCATATGAAAACTTGATGGGGGTGCTGGTTTGGTGGAGTTTCACTGCCAAATCCATAGTCATTCTCCCTGCCAATAAGGGCACAAAATGCCCTAAAAAATACATTAAAAAAGTTTATATAGATAGTTATTGGGTCTTACCAAAAAAGCGAATATTTCTCTGAATGGGAAACTATCATTTCACATAACTCTAAATATATAAAAATATTAAAACTGATAATGTCACCGAATTTAGACAGGACATTCACATACTTTAACTTTAAGCAAAATTGTCGTTAGTTCCTTTGCAAGCTTGTTAAAACAAAAAAAAAAAAGTATGATCTTTAAAAACAGATTAAGTTGGGATCTTCATCATATGTAATCCGTGTCTGAAAACTGTTCCATTATCCTTAACTTATATCCTTATAAGTTTTTTTTCTTCACCCTGTCAAACAGAAAACTGGTAGATTCTCAATAAATACAACATTGGGCCCAGCTGGTGTTCATATGTATGTAATAAAAATATATATTTCAAAGCTATCCATCTTATTTTCTTGACATGTTATGGATGTTTACCTTGAGTGGGGTATTTTTTTAATTTTAGAGTCCTGTTACAAGTTAGCCTTATCGACAAAAACTATGATACATGCATGGGATGGTGCTTTAAAATGTAAATGTCCCTTACAAAAATGCTCCAAAAGTAAAGAGTAAAATCTTGTCTAGGCTCTCTGACATTTTATCTTTTCATAGAGAAGGCTTCTAGTCAGTGCAAGGTTAATACATCCTCTGAAACAAGATACAAAATTAAATAAATCGAGACATACACATGACGTCATCCATAAAGCGTGTATTTTAATCTTTTACAAATGACACAATACACATCAGCATTTAACAATAGTATAATATCCTGAGCTCTCATTTTTTTAAAGACAGGAACCTTTTAAGCTTGAAGGATTCTGTTGATTGAATTTCATTACGCCCTTAAAGCACCGATGGGAAAAAGCACAGCGTGAAAAGCTTCAAGGGAGATTGTGAATCCTGCTTCAAAGTGCTCAAGACCGGAAAAGGCTAGAAATCACGCCATGCCTTGATCAAAAAATGTGTAAAAAGTCAAATATGGAGTTAAAAAGGAGTGGTAAAAAATACAAAATTGCTCAGTAAAATCAAAAAATTGTTTTGAGTGGGTACTTACATTTACAATTACAAACCATATTGCATTTTCTCTGTTAAAACAAAAGATATTTACCTCTGATCTGAGTTCAATAGTAGAAAAGCACGTACAAAGAGACCCACAGGCTTTCAAAAGTTTTTAAGACTCATATCTAAACACTCAGTTATTAAAATTTAATCCAATGATTAATATTTAATGCTGATCAAAGTGCACCAGAAGTTGTAAGTAAGCTGGTGGATTGTGAAACTTGTACACAAGTATAAATAGCCTGAAGTGGAATTCCTATGCAGACTAAGGCTTTTAATTAGAGTCAGACATAACTAAACAATCACAGCATCAAGACTCAAACACGCTTCATGACTTCTAACGGATATGAAGGCGTGCATGATAGCTTAGTGTACAGAGTGTAAATTCCCTTACATACATGCATACTAGATTTACACTTATTCACATTTCCAAGGATTGCATACCTTTGACATGTTTCATAGGTTTGATTGTTTCAAAAGATGTGCTTAAGAAGACCTGATATTCACAAAGACCATCCAAGTAAACATATTTACTTTTTAAGCACCTTTTCCCATTTTAAATGAGAGCTTGTCCTCTTTTTCTAAACTACAAACTTACTTGGCGTCCGCTTTTTATGCATGTAAACACAGAATATGGTAAAGGAATCATCCCAGTGCACAAACGTACCGAAATGATGATCATGGCTGAAGTTGTTTTTTTATTTCTAGCTGGTGTAAAATGCTAAAAGGCAAGCAGTAAGAGGCGTTAGAACCCTACTTAAGTGGAAGTAAAGGCTCTATTGTAAAGCTGTCAAACGGAGTGTGCTGATTGGCTGTTGTATGCCAAAGTTATTTGTGTCTTTTTAGGGCTTTTGGAGCAGTCACTCCACCCTCTGCAGGATGTAGAGGATGCCAATGTTGTCGATGGTGACGAAGGTGGAGAAGTCCTCTGAGACGTGGATCCTCTTCAAGGCGTTCCCTGTGGGGTAGAATGTCTGCAGGGCCTCGCCTTTCTCCACGTCCCACCACTGGACAGCAAACAAGAAAAGAAAGAAAGAGGTGCTTGAGAAATTATTCAGGCTTCCAGAGGATTGTTCCCGTGCTACATGTTGAGCTAGTGGGAGAAAAACTTTATAAAGATTTGTCTGAAAACAGGAATATTTTGTTATAAGTTGAACAGTGTTATGCTGCGTTCACACCCAGCATAGGTGGTGACCCAGCCACCAAAATTGTGTCGCCCACTGACGTATCGTCGCGCGTCCATAAATACCTCATTTTGGTCACTGTTACCGTCGGCCGTTGCTTGGAGACGTCACGTCCGCACGAGTTTCACTCATATCACATATCATATATCATATAATAGGATGTATAAGCAGACATTATTCCAGCTGTATCCTTTTCATTCACTTATCAACCACAAAACACTGCAGCTGATGCCCTGCAGCAGCATCTGTGAGTTTACCGCAGTCCGTCTAGGCGGAACTAATGTCCTCACTGACTAATGTTTCCCACACGGACATGGATTGTAACCCTGTAGTCCAAATGAATAACTGTCTGTCTAGGGTACCATCACACATGCACACACTGCTGATTGATCACCTTTTTATTACTTTCACATCACACGACAAGCTATGTGGTAGTGTGAAAAGCGGCTGTTGCATCCCGGGAGGGTTCGCCCCGCCCCACTGCGGCTGTACATTGAATTTGCATGGAGAGTGATCGCTGAGGTAGTACACGTAGCTTTGGATGTGAACTCAGCTTTATGGCTCGTCTAAGGGGTGGGGAAGACACAACATAATTAAATCTAAATAAAGTTGAAATGACTGAATTTATCTCAAGGCGACTTATTCTCCCCTACATAGGAACATTCTCCTCTACATTTGTGTCTTGCCTCACTCCCAAGTCCTTAACAAACAGGTAGGCACCATTCTTTCAAATGTCCATCCAGTAAAAAGGAAGAGACCAGCAAAGCTTGCCCATCACTAGTCAGCTTAGCTCAAAAGCTGAGAGTCAGCTGGTAGAGCTACCCTGCCTCTGCCTACAGTCATCAATAAACTCTACAGCAACTCTAAACGGTCCTGTGTGTGTGTGGTGACTTGTTTTTGTACCCCTTGTTGTTATGTTATCTACCACTATCAATATCTTATTTTCTTCTTCTAAACAGAGGCTTTGTTTTGTTCGCCTAAGTTTACTTCTGTGGTGTGTTTTGCAAAAGATGTCGGAGGAATCAATTCTTTTTAACTGCTCTTTTAAGAGAACTATAAGAAGCAATTCACAGTTCTCCAGTTGCAGTTCCCTACTCGGAACCCGGAAATTCCTACTTCTGACTACAACTGAAACATACCAAAAGACGTAACCCAAGCCAAAGCGTGTGTGTGTTATGATGCTAATAAAGCATGAAGCTCGGACCTTCCTCAGAACTCTGCATTGCTTCACAACGTCTTTTTTCAAGAACTTACAGGATGCAAAGCGACGAGGTAATGTATCTCTGTCTAGTTACGTAGCGGTAGTTTTTGATGTGTGACAACAAGCAATTTTTGGAAAAACTTAGTATCGTAGTTGTAGCCGGCTATATATCGCTACTTACAGCCCGGTGCTCTAAGACGTGTGATATAAATAATAAAATAATATAAATTGGCTCTAGTTTTAATTTTCTTGTTCCCGAAGTTGAGTATCAGGCCAGTCCAGCCCTGTCCAACCCAACCGCGAAGGCTAAGGAATAGCATTTATAGATAACCTATTCTGATGCTATAAAACTCATCTTAAAGTGTGTACTTCGATCAGGCATACATCTAAAAGTGAGACTTTTTTGTAATTACTTAGAAACTCTTCACAGTCCCTTTAAGTAAATGAGGGCTAAATGTGTCCACCTTTCTTTTGACCAAATGATTTCACTGGGAACTGCCTCCCCCCTCGACCCACACAAACCACACATTAAAGTATCTGAGGCTACTTTTAATCAGTAGATGAGAGAATAAAATGTGTAAAGTCTGCTCTAAACTCCCTCTAAATCCCTTTAAAGAATAGAAGGAGAAGTTTCATATCTGCCTCCAAAAAAGACCGTGATAAATTTTACATGGGATATTAACAAGCTAAAACACACACACACCCTCAGGCTCACAGGAACAGACACGCATATATAAACCCCCCGCCGGCTTTACTGAGTGATTCCGTTTAATCTGGGTTTAAAGTTGACATTTCTCATTCAAGATCCATCTCTCTGGGATGAACCATCAAAGGAATCTCCAGTCAATCATTTGCAGTCTGGTGTGGTGATGTGTGCTTGTCTGTGTTTGCGTGTCTGTGTATCCTGGTAAAATCTGAATGAAGTCAGAAATCTGCTGTATTAAATGTTTTTTTATTAAATGTAGTTTTTAATTTCTCAGATATCTTATGACCGCTTTGAGGAATTTCCCTCAAATTACACCAAAACGTCCACTTTGATGAAAGGATGAACTCTTTAGGTTGAAGTCATCACAGGTCAAAGCTCTTCTTGTCTAATCTAGGGCTGAACAATTAATAACAAATTAGATTAAATTGCAATATGGCTTGTTGCAATTTTCAAATCGCACACAGTGCAATATTTTTAACCCAAAATGTGTTGAACATTTTGGCATTGTGATGTAGTTTCTTGCAATTCATGCCTATTTTAACCTTTTTTTAAACCCAGTTTTTACAACTTTATGCCTATCTTGCTCCCATTCATCTTTTTTTGGCCACTGTCAGACCATGTTTGGAATTTTTACATGTTTTTGGAATTTAATCCCAATTTTGCTGCTATAATCAATTTTCCTTAGTCACTTTTGATTTTTTTTGCGATTTTTTTGTTTGCAATTTCATCCCTATTTTGCACCTATTATTTTTTCTGCTTTTGTACCATTTTTTTTTTCACCCAGTTTTTATAATTTCATACCTGTTTTGCCTCTGTTCTTCACTTCTCCACTTTTTCTCAAATCTTTTATCCTTAGATTGATTTAATGTCATATTGGTTTCAATATAAAAAGATCTACTGCTCATGTTTTTTTAAGAATACATAAGATGAGGAACATTAAAACAATTGCAGAGTAAATCGCAATTGCAACATTGGGGAAAAATATCGCAATTAGATTATTTTCTCAAATCGTTCAGCCCTAGTCTCATCACTGTACTCCTTTTGTCAAGCAAGTGTTCACCTCACAGGCAGCAGTGCTACTTTCTCTGAGGCTCTACTGGATCTGAGTGCTGAAAGAAAGCAGGCCAGCTCCTCAGTTTCTGGAAGGACAGACTTCGACGTGGAAAATGGCGACAGCAGATGTCTAGCTTAGAGAACAATCCCAACACATACTCCAACACACATGCACACATGTATATAAGCACTCCATTAATCATGCAAACTGCTCTACGGCATTAAGGGGATCTCATTTGCATATTCTGAATGTATACACGCCAGAATTACTTTTTTTTTTCTTACATTTCCACGTGACTGTGCAATCGCCCAGAATAGTTCTGTTGCTGCAGGGGAGTTGTATAAAGTTCTGCTGATTGGACGCTCTCCAAAACAGCCATCACACACACACACACACACACACACACACATAGGCCTGTCACAATAACAAATTTTGCTGGACGATAACTGTCCAAAAAATTGTTGCCAGTAAACAATATTATTGTCAATATTATTTTAAACATCATTTGTTCAGTAATATAATTATAATATATGTCATAATAAAGTGAGTACACCGTATCAAAAGCAATAAACTTTAATTTCTTAAGAGTATTTAACTATAATTGGAAGGTTGAGAGCTTTCTTAGAAAATAAATTAAACAAACAATATATTAAATTTAACAAAAATAAAAGAGAAAAAAAAACAATGAAAATAAAATGGACTCTCTTTTGGTAAAAAATGCGTGTAAATAAAAATCCTTATACTAATAAAAAACAACAAAAAATAGACCCTGTCCCTGTAAAGAAAAAACTACAATAAAAGACACACAACAATAAAAAACAATAAATAAAATGGAGTTTATACAGTTCGGGAATTGTTTGTGACATGTAAGTTCTCCCAGTCAATCCGTACTGTCTGTCAAACATTTGTCATTGCTGGCTTTTCAACCGTATTGAAGGGCTGCATTTCTTTTGCAATGTAGCGAACGACACTGTCTGTGAGCGTGCACCATTTTGCGCTGTTTTATTTATATTCACTTTGCCGACCAAATGCCTCAGTAAGCCCTGACTGTCAAGGACGGAGGCTCCGCTGCACCTCCCCTTCTCCGTCGCCACTACTTTCAAACAAATACGACATATTGACTCGTCGGTGTTCATGGGCTCACACCTTGTTCATTCTGTTCAAAACCAAAATATTCCCACACTGGGGCTGTGGCATTCAGCTTAAGAACCGTAGCTTTCGTGCCATCATTCATATTAGTGTTTGTTTCATTGTTACTCCTCATGACGCTCACTTCAGCTCTCTGTGTTTGTACGTGCTAGTGGCCCCGCCTTCCCCCCAAAATTGAATCACTGACAGATGCTCACTCTGCTATAGAACCAACGCACCCAGGTGTTGAGAAAGTTGCACAGAGTGACCCATCTTCTCATCCAGCCTGTTTGGTAGAAAGAGATGAGGAAAACAAACATGCATGCACGTGTCAACTTATCAAGGCCGGCAAACTTACCGAGGACGTCTTTATTTGTCGTGTGGTTAACTGATTTATTGATTATCGTGACAGGCCTACACACACATCTGTATGTTTAAAGGAACACTCCAACATTTCTGATGTTTCCGTGTCTTATCTCACTCCTGAGTCCATGACAAGTAGGTAGACACCATTCTTTCCAGTAACAAGAAAGAGAAGGAAAAAGATCACTTACCGCCAGTTAGCTCAGCTCAAACGCTGGGAGCCAACTGGTAGCACTAGCCTGCCTCTGCCTACAGTCATCAGATACATTTTCAGCTACTCTTAACATTTATATGTGTTTGTTATGACTCCTTTGTGTTATGTTATATTCATATTATCTTCTTCCACTCCTAAATAGAGGCTTTATTTTGTTGACCTACTTCCAAAGTGGTTATCAAGAGAGATGTGACGTTCTCAAACGAGTCGAGTCTTTTGAACAGCCCTATTAAATGAAAGAGGGGAGCTGATTCGCAGATGTGAGTGAGCAATTTGCAAGCCACTATTAAATGCAAATTGCCAGCAAATTTAAGAATTGTGTCTAGCTGCTTGTCATGGACTCAGGTGTAAGGTAAGACATGAAAACATCAAAAATGTTGGACTGTTCCTTTAAAGACGGAGCTGGTAGATATTTAAACAAACGTTTAAACATTTCAGAAAATTTAGAAAGGCAGACTGAAAATTTTCAGTAAGTAAGATTAAATGAGGTGGACTAGATTAAACCATCATTTGTTGGTCTTATCAGAGCTGGAGGACGGGGTTTGTGAAAGTCGTAGGTTTTTTTAATGTTAACTTTGCCACATATGTAAAGATTCAGTTTATTTGGAGGTTAATATGAAGAATGGGATTGTGCATCCAGGTGCTTGCAGATACTCATTTTTCTATGGATGTTGAATAAAGGTTTTGAAATGTTGCTCCTGTTCTTGTATTGTTACATGAATTATTAAGTCGAAAAATGAATTGAAATTTTGTTCACTGTACCATAGTTTGTAATTTTTGTGAACTTTTTATCATGACTAGGGATGGTAATCGAAAACCAATTGCTGTTGAAAATCGTGAGCAGCTCCGTCAAAAAATCGTTACCATGAGTCTTTTTGCTAATCAATTCCCTTATCAATTCCTTCCACTGACAGGGTTCAGAAGTGGTCAGAATTGTGGCTTAATTCTTACAAAAGGCGCCTACTGCACAACCTTAGGTGAGTGGAAACACCATAAACTTGCAGAAGCAGTTATCTATGCTGAGATGTGTGTTTGACATTGTTGACACTTAAAATTTACAGGCCAACATTTGCTCACAAAGAAAATCTGCAGGAATCAATAAGGGAATCGTTAAAGAATTGGATTGATTAGAAGATTGTTAATAGCATTTGTATCAATACAATCTTATCAATTCCCATCCCTACTCACCACAGACCTTTTTTATTAGTAATTGAAAGAACAAAGTGAAAAATCCCATTGGCTTTAACTCAAAAGAAGTAGCATGATGCTAACTTCTAGGTATGTCAATAAAAATACATCATCCCTGCACCAGTGAACACATTATCCTTATGTCAGAGTGGACATTTGTGCAAAGGCAGAAGATAATCCCTTAGAGTATTCTTTAGAAACTGCATTCAAAAGCAAGAACTGAACACTAGGCACCATGACCTTAACTCTTTCCCTTATGCCCACAAATCTAATCAGGTCAACCTTGAATCAGGGTGGGCATATGTGCAAAGTTTGAAGAAAATCCCTCAAAACAGCCTTAAGATATAGCATCTTCAAAAACATACACGTATGTTATTCTAGACAAAAGTATCAACCCTGAAACAGACACTGTAAACATGAATGATCACCTTTTACTCTGTGCTGAATCCCATACATACATACAGTCCAGGCACATGCACAGGGATTATGTCAAATAACATGCAAGACAGACTTTAATCCTGTTCATCCCTGCCTGGATTTAGTTTACATGTTTGCATTCATGAACAAACATCAACATGAAAATAATTAGTCTGAATAAATGTAAAGTTCACTGTCAGGTCAGATGCAGCCTCAAGGCTGACAGGAAATAACAAATGCACCCTCAACGTGGCAACTTCAACATGAGGGGATAAGCAGAGGGGTTATCATTACAGACTTTATGTTAAGCAGACTTTACATACATTACTGCTGCTGCCGGGTTTTAATGAGCCTGATAATTGGCTTGATGTTTAGAGTGTTGTTCTGTCTGAATCCCGGGTGACTTAAAGAGGAAAGGCCAGAGAAGGATACGTGTGGGAGGAGACTGAAGAACCGTGTTCCCGACCTCGGCATAAAAAAGAAAGCTTGCATGGAGTAGTAAGAGTGCCGAATTAGAAAAGTAAATGTATTAAAAAAAAGCAAATGAAAGTGTTAATAAAAAGATCCAAATATAAAATAAAAAAATAATAATGTTGCTACATAAATCAATATTAATCAAAATATGAATCCATAAAAGAAAAGGATCATAAAAGTTGAAATATAAAGATAAGTTATTAAAATAATTAAAAAAAAAAGAAAAAAATGCGGTAACACTTTCTATGAAGGTCTAGTTTATAATGCATTAGAAGCACATGCATAAGACGTTATAATGTATGTATAATGCTTCATAACTGTTATTATATTATAATGCTGTATTATCATTTCTAAGAACTTATACCAAGGTTTATAAAGTATTACAAGTGTAGATGTGATGTATTAAAATCAAGCCTCTATAATGTTTTATAAAGGCTTTATAATGTAGGCTTTAGAAGGGTATAGGCTTTTTAATGTTTTATACCTGCCTAGAGTATGCAGGTATAAAACATTATAAAGACTTGATTATAATACATCACGTCCACACTTGTAATACTTTATAAACCTTGGTACAAGTTCTTATACATGGTTATACACCATTATAATGACACTTATGAAGCATTATACATGCATTATAACGTCTTATGCATGTGCTTCTAATGCATTATAAACGAGACCTTCATAGAAAGTGTTACCAAAAATGCTTATGAATATAAAAAATATACATATAAATAATGTGGCTATATAAATTAATATTAATCAAAAATAAATCCAGACAGACAAGGCTAATAAAGTTAATAATAAAAAGACATATTAAAAAAAAATGACGAAATGAGCTTATAAATAAAAAACATCCATTTATTCTTTCATGACACTCTTAATTCATAATTTGTGGTCATTTCATGATGATGAGGTGAATCGTACATTTTGCTAATACAACAGCCAATATATGTGAATGTCATGGCAAATTCCTATAGTCTAAATATAAACCAGCAATATATTCCATCCCAATAATCACCTTTTCAGCAAATATCCTGTGCTTAATATGCTAAAAAGTATTTTAAATAAGTTTAAGTTACAAGAGTAAAAACATTTAATTTTTTACATTAGATCATGGTGTCTGCTGTTGTTTGTTGGCCACTGATTGTAGCTAAACTTTTTAAGATTGAAGGTTTAAGTTTCATTTTTCCCTCAGTCATGCAGTGACTCAGAGGAGGCAGGGAAACATATGAGTGTGGCTCAATCCTTTTCTATCACGCTTTGGAGTTGGATAAAATTACCCATTTCTGTCTTCTAACTATGAATAAGTACAAGAATTGTAAGAAAATCTGAATTACAGCCTTTTTTGTTGTTTGCATTGTGCCATGTCCTTGCTAAGCTAATGCTAGTAGCAGTTATTGCTTCTGTATCGTGATTTAGGTTAGCTTGCCAAATTAGCTACACTGCCATGCTGTAAAATGCTTTCTTATAATGAGTTCACAGTATTGGCACATATAGTTTATGTCTGTAGTGATTTAGTGCAGTTTTAATGTATTTTTCAGTTTACAAAAATAATAAATAAATATCAAACCTCAGTAAACTCAAGAAAAGTAGGGATGGGTACCTTTCACATTTGAACTGATACCATACCGATGCCCGGTACCTGGGAATCGGTATCAGTACTCAACGGTACCAATTTTCGGTACTTTTGCGTGTGTTTATGGGGTAATAAATATTAATTTGTTTATTATTAAGATATCAAAATTTTTCAATGTAAATTTATTTCTCAATATATAAAAATTGACAGATATATATATCAAAACAACATTCAACTGTTTGTATTGTAACATTGTAGTTGTTCCAAAAATTTCTTCAACATGAAAACCAGTAACTAAAATGAGCCACAACTTAATAAATTAACTGCAGCCCTCACTTTAACTTTAGGGCAGTTTAACAATGGGTCTGACAGAGCTGTAAATAAAAAAGGCATTTACATTAACGTTACAACGAACGAGACCTGATAATGATAACTGACGCACATTAAAATGCCAAGCCAATACCATCTTAAGCACAAGGCTTATTTACCTGGACCAGGTATCCTCCTTGTTGCATTTGCTGCCATCACCAAATGTTAAAGCCATTTCTTTTCCTGTGTTTCTGGCTGCAGACGACTAGTCACCATTGGACACAGGCGTGCTAACAGTGCTGAATGAATCCTTTGTGGTCATAAATCTGAGGCTATCAAAAATTGTGCACTCTTCAGCTATAAAGGAAAATTTTGTGCGTCACCAGGTGCTTCCTCAGATTTAAAGTATTTCCGTCGCTGGCCTTACACTTGGTGTCACAAATATTACAGCGAACATAATCTCCATCACATTTAATAAAGTAGAGACATACTTTCGAGCAATTTCTCTCAGCCATACTTGCTTTGCTGACTGAGCCCGCGGCTGCTGACGTCATTACGCTATTGCTGTGCTGCGTTCAAGTCCGGTATGGAAATTCACCTACTCTACCCAACAGTACGCCTGCTTCTTCCACTCCCTCACAGTCACAAGGATGCGTTTAGGTACCTAAACATGGCACCGTTTGATTTTACATGAATCGGTACTCGGTAGAACCTACAGAATTCAGTCGGTACCTCTTAAAGAACCGAATTCGGTACCCATCCCGAAAGAAGAGTCAAGCCTTGTGTTTTTGATGGTAACATTTTGAACTGTTGTCTGGTTGTCTACCTCTACACAATGAAACATGCAGAAAAGACAGTAGATTAATATTATCTAAGAATATCATACATCCCTAATATCAACTGTTAGATTGTTTTCATGGCAACAAAATTAGTCACAGGCACCAATTATTTGTAGTTACCTTGATAAATGTATCAAAAATGAAGACACATCTTCCCAATAGTGTGGATTACCATATCGTCTACAAGTTATTTTGTTGCTGTGAAATCAAACATTTTTTTTTTTTTTACTAAAGTCAAATAAAAAATGTAATGATCCTGCTACAGTGACAAACTTTGTTATTTGCAAGGAAAAATTGAAAATGATTTTCAAATCAAACAAAAGGCAAAACAAGGAACAAAAGAGAAGCGATCAGATGTATTAGGAGATTTTTGTTCTCTTTTTGGTACAAAAGACCATCCAAGGACACTAAATGACACCTGAACCCCTCACTTTAAAGCTTTAAATACCAACCTATGCTGTTTTGAAGAGATCACAAAGATAAATGGCTGCTAGAGGAGAGGCAGACAACATAAAAGTAAGATCGATAGAGCTATGGAGGTTATATGAGGATACACAGTTTATATCCGAGAGGGTAATGAGACAGTTGGTTAAGTGTAATTGCATTGGAATAATAAGAAAGATGGCTGCCGGCTGCCAAAACACTGACAGCTCAAACAAAGAAATAAGACTCTGACGCCTGCACACACAAACACACACAGAAATAAACAGCCTAACAGACAGACCGAGGCAAGGGGAGAGAACAAGAAACACTAAACCAAATCCCTCGACAAACTCAGGCGACAGATGCGTGATGACACTCTGTGACGAAACAGAAAGGAAAGAAAAGGGCTAAAGAAATGCTACCAAACTCCAACTGGTTATAAAAAAGGGATTAGTAGAGGGACGCATGGAGGGAGAGCTGCAGCAGAATAAATGTTTTAAAGACAGTTGGCAGAGAGAGATGTGTGGACAGAACGTGTGAAAATGATGTTAGCTTCAGAGGGAGAGTGGATTTACTACGAGGGCGGAAAAAGGAGAGAATGTTGAATATTTTACACCAGAGTACGAGGATGATACTAGACTATATATGCCATTAATATGGATATGTTTTAACAGAGGAGAGACAGAAGTAAGAACAAAGAGAAATGTACTTACTTCAAAATAAGACCTAACTTTCGAAGAAGTTGGGATAATATTCAAAAACAGAGAAAAATGTGGTTACTTGTTTGAAACTTTGCAATAGGCTTAGACTGCCGGGGGGATCTGGCACATTGGGCTCTATCACTCTCTCACACTCTCTCTCCATATCTGCTTTTGCCCCTTTTGTTTGCTCCTGTACTCGTCTCTGGCTCTTGTCTTGTAGGTGGCCTGGGATCCTTGGTGGAGACTGCCTGCTGCTGTGGAGTCACAAAGCCTCAAAACTACAATTACAAACATGACACATATTTGGCCATTTCATTAGGAACATTTCATTCCCATTATCATTACAGCTGTTAATGTGGACATTAGCATGATGTCCATATCCATGGTTGATACATCTATAGTATCAATATTTAGCACCACATAGTCATGGGGTCCCTCTATTTTTTCCGATACCATTTTCCCCTCTTGATACCGCTACTGATACTTGTTTCATAGTTCTGATCCAACACCAGTATGTTATAAAAAAAACATTATACTAAGCTTGCATGACTGATATGATTATCATTGTGATAAGGCCTGCTCAGATTCAACCCTTTGTAAAACATGAATAAATACAGCAGTGATGCAGCGTGATCAGGCTTGTTAGCTTAGCTCCAGGTCTCGCATCAACTGGCTCTGTGTGTCTGTGTCACGTGATCAGTTCCTCCAGTTTTAAGAGCGGCGAAGAAGAACTGTGCCAGAGTTTAACGTTGCTAAACAGTAAATGGATTACTAATTCAATAAACTGCGTGGTATCGCTGGGTGCCTGGACTCCAGTACTCGCCGATACCGATATCAGCATTTTCGGCAGTATTGGAGCAATTTCTGATACTGGTATCGAAATCAGAACAACTCAAGTTTGAACATCAAGGGTAAGGGGTAGGACTGGATAAGTTTTAGTTCTTCCTACTCCTTTAACTTATGATGAATGTTATAAATTAGTTATTCGCTTTCTAATTATTTTTTCTTTGTCTTTTTTTTTGTTTTGTATATATTTTTGTTTTTAATATGTTCAAAATAAATAAATAAACTAAACTAATCTAAATATCTAGTCTTTGTAGTGTGTTTGATTGAATGTAGGTCATGTAGGGAAATCATTGTTTTCTGTTTGATTCACTTTTTACACAATGTCCCAACTTTACTGAAGTCAGGGTTTGTAAAAGCACAATATGACCTCTTTAAGTTGTAGTCTGGATGACTTTTTTGTGCTCAATCATATATAACTGAAACTGACCCTCTGGCATTTAGTACTAATAACTGAGAAGCTTCATTGAAGGCTTGTTTCTAAGGATTTCACTTTTCCAGTCTTACTTTGTACTCACCATTCAGTCCCATCATTTTCAAACTTACTGTTAGCACCAAGTTCTAATTGGGAAGATGTTATTCTGGAAACATTGAGATTAAACTGTTTCAACATTTGCTAAAATACTTTTGCAGGACTGGGCCATACATTTAGTTTTTTAAAACATTAATGGCCCTTTTCCATTAGCCCTTCTCTACTCTACTCGACTCTACCTGGCTCTACTCTACTCGCCTTGTGCTGCTTTTCCATTAGCCCCAGTTGCCTGCCCAATGGAGTGCAGTGTTGCTGTAAACAGCTGAGTGACTGAATGACTGCAGTGACGTCATTTTGAGCGCGACACAACAATCTGTGGCTTTTTGACACAAACCAAGTAAAAAAGGAAAACAGAAGAAGGCTGCAGGTGGCAAGAAGAAATAACCCTTGAGAAGCACAGGAGAGTTTTGGAAGCTATGCAACAGAATGAAGCCGAGGACGAGAGCAATCGAGCAGCAAAGAAAAGACGTATGAGGGTAAGCTAATGGTAGCTACCGCTAGCATGCTAGGTCGTCGAGCTCATGACTCATTGATGACGACATTGTCCGACCAATCAGTAGCCAGCAGTCGGTGACGTCATCTTTTAGTATCGACTCAGCTCGCTTGGAACCAGAGCGGAGTAGGTACTAAAACTAGCTTGTTTTAGGAGGTACCAGGCTAGTGGAAACACGCTGCAAATCCAGTAGAGCCGAGTAGAGTAGGGCCAAGGCATGCTAGTGGAAAAGGGCCATTACATACAGGATAGATAACATACATGAAATATTTGGTTTAAAGGAGACATATCATGCTGATGCATGATTTAATACTTATAATATAATAAATTTGAAAACAAGACCTTACACCCCCTTAATTTTCAAAAAATTAGATATTGTATTTTTTCTGATATCCTAGAATGAGATTTGATGCCTCTGAAAATAGGTCATTGCGAGATGTCCGCGAGATTTCAAACATTGTGATGTCACGAGGTACCGTTCTTTTTATTGGAGTAATCTGATAAAACACTTCCTCCTCTGTGGTGTCCGTTACCCACAAAACCGTCACCGAGGAACACATCCGTCCAGCAGGGGTATATAAATCCCTGGCTCACACTTACTCGTTACCAGCTCTGGCCTGTAGGGGGACTCAATACGCGGTCACTGCTTTGAGCCTGCTGGAAAATACAGTAGAAGAAGAAGGACAGACTGGCTCAGCCCCCGATAGAACTGACCAATCAGAGCACAAAGGGCTGTAACATTGCGAGGTAACTTTAGGTCATCCTC
Source organism: Scarus forsteni (assembly GCA_036419115.1). Classification (NCBI taxonomy): domain Eukaryota; kingdom Metazoa; phylum Chordata; class Actinopteri; order Labriformes; family Labridae; genus Scarus; species Scarus forsteni. The sequence goes on from JAZDUH010000341.1 coordinate 10,340,968, forward strand.
AGATCTGAGCATTTCAACGAGGGCTTGTTAACGGCCTAAAATGAGGATATTGAGAACGCTAATGTGGGGCAATGAAGAAACTAAATGACTTGTACTGAGGGCAGAAATGCTTTATAGGCATCCTAGTCTGGCATAGTGAAAAGGAGAAACAAGCATGATATGTCCTCTTTAAGTGATCATAATGTATTCCTGTATTTATTTAAGAGGCTTTTGTCTTTTACTTTCACAAATGGATAGTTAAAGAATTGCCTGTGTGATGTGGATTTGACTTGTACTGGATTTCATTGTTGTTTACGGATAAAATGTAGCTTTATGATTTAGGTCTGTATCACCCAGCTCTATGTCTTGGTACTGGAACATAAAAAGTAAGATAATACAGGAACACACGGGGCGAGAAGGAAAAGATAAAGAAAGCACAAACACAGAAAGATCCACCGCACAAACAGATTAAAGGTGTAAAGATGCAACAAACACAAAAACACATTTATCATAACTACAGCTGCAGCTGAGATAAGTCTGCTTTCATGACGGTTCGTTCTCCCTTGTGAGAATACAAAGCTGTGAATTTGTGTGTGGCACTGAAATCCCAGCACACTGATATGCACCCCTGTGGAAGCATTGATTTATGGGTAAGCAAGTGGAGATGCTAAATAATGATAGAGTGTGTGTGTGTGTGTTTCAGAGATGCAGGTACCGCCAGGTTTCTCATGTGTGTTTGTGTGTTTGTTTCTTCAAGATGGTGGCACACACTGTAATACATTCTCTCTTTCATGTGCTTGAATTAAATCAGCTGGTATATGACAATATCAGCTTCATGTTATATGAATACTAATGCAGGGAAGATACACACCAGTGGGACTGAAAAGGAAATGCTTGGATGTTTCTACAACAATATCGCACTTAGAATCTAATGGTTAGCTTATAGCTCATGAAACAGGTTTTCTCTTTTATTGGCTTCATACATTAAATTACAACCTAAACCATGAGACATAAAGGAAACTAAAAGAAAATGGAAAATAATGTTCACTCATGACTATTAATAGAATAAAGTATGATTGTATGACCTCTAAATAAAAAAAAAAAATAGAATGAGCACCACTTTATATGGTGGTCTAAAACTCAACACAAAGTCATGAAAAAGAATACGTGAAATTTAAAAAACACAACCATAAATGAGTTAAGACAACAACACACACTGCAAATCTGAAATAAATAAAATACCTTAGCAAAAACAACACAACAACAAAAAATCTAAACACAAAGTAAGAAAAATAACAAATCACAAAATATACCAACAAATGAAAAAAATCATAAGAAATACCAAATATAATCAAATGCATGACAAAATTAAAGTCAAACAAAGAGAAAAGACCAACAAGCCACAAACTACAAATTAAATAAAAGAAGAATAAATTAAAAACAACAACACAACGTCAAATAAAGAACACAAAATGTCAAGAAATATAATATGTTGGCTACTGATGTATTTTCCAATTATTTTTGTTGTTGTTTTTATTCATTTATTTATTTTTTTGCTTTGTTGTGACTTGGGATGTTATGTCTTTGTTGTTTTTGTTCTACGTTTGTGACATGTTTTTTTATTACCTGTTGTGTTTTATTATTATTATTTGCTTTGGGTTAATTGTGTTTTGTGATATGTTGTCATATTTTGTTATAGGCTGTTGTGTTTTTTTCAGTTGTGTCAGTGAGGTTCGAATTTCTTTATTTTCTTTTGTTAATTTGTTTTGTGTTTTTATGTTGTCATATTGTTCATGATGCACTTTAGTGATTCTTTGTTGTGTTTTTCATTAGTTGTGTGTTATTATCTGTTAATGTTTTTTATGTGTTTTAATTTGACGTTGTTTTTTTGTCATTTTATTTGTGCCACTTTTTGATGCGTTTTATTGATTTGTATCATGGTTATAGTTTTTTTTTTTTCAATTGCTATGTTTGGGGTTTGGCTTTCTTTATACATTATGTTTTTCTTTAAGTTGTATTAAAATGTTGTCTTTGGGCTTTATCATTCATCAAGTGCTGCGATTTTGTTTGTTTTCATTTGATTTGTTGTTGTGTTTTATGTTTTCTTTTGTTGGGGGTAAGTTGCATAATTTTTTATATACTGTTGTGTTTATTTGTTTTTTGTTTAATTGGTCATTTTTGATGTCTTTATATGCATTTTTTTTATTTTTGTTGTGTATTGGGATTTGTTGTTGTGAGTTTTATTGTTGTGTTTTGCCCTGTGAGGTCACTGTGACTGTCTTGTGGTAAGCACATGTTTTTGTGTGATATTTAAGTTTTTAAAATGAGCCAAAGCTATGTAAGGCATTCAGAAAATGTTGCAAACAAAAGCATAGAAAAAGTAAAAATAACTGCTTATGTAAATTAGGGGAAAACCATAAAAAACAAAAAGAGATGTCTAAATTAAACACAAAACCAGCGGAGAAAAACAAGACAGAGACACAACAGAGGAACTAAAATAGCAACACTCTGTCTGATGACAGAAGCACAGATCATGTAGCGATAACATCAATAAGAAGAGATGATCAATTAACATCTCTTAGAAGCAGAAATTTGATCAGCATTTGCGTCATTGGTGACATACAAGTTTAATATTGATGAATTACAAGACTTTCTCCAAACTGCATGTGGAAAACAGCTCAACTCTCTGCTGTGTGCTTTAAGGATCCAGTGACCTTTAGTTCTGTACATCACACGAAACTAGAAAACTCTTGCATGTCTCTGCCACAGGGCTGTTATTAAAGGTCAGCAAATTACTCCTAACCTCAAGTGTCCTCTTGCTTCCTCAAGTGTGCTTAAACTCTTTGTTGGCCTCTTGTTTTGTTTGCACTGGCACGCAAGATGCTGCGAGGCTAATAGACTTAAGTAATTTAAGTAAATAGAGACCAAGAGGAAAGAGATTCTTTCTACATTTAAACAAAGGACACTGAAGTACTTATGTAAAATAATCCAACACACTGTAAATGTTACATAATAAAAATGTGTTTTAGAATAATCAAGGATATTAAAACGTGCAAATGAAGGTATTTTAATGACACAGATGCTAAAGTTACAGCATGTCACCATCTTGCAAACTGATGTTTTTCTTTACTCAAGTACTTCCTCATACAACCATCGACCACTTTATTAGGCAAAACTTGCCAGTACTCGGTTAGACCCCATTTTTGCCTCGATTCATCCATCCATCTATCCATTATCTATTCTGCTTATCCCTTCTGCAGTCACGGGGCAGCGCTACAGCCTATTCCAACCGACACTGAGAGGCGGGGTCACTACTTGCATGGGTGCAAGCCAACCACAGGGCCACACAGAGAGACAGACAACCATTCTCGCTCAAACTCATACTTAAGGGCAATGAGCATGTTTATGGTCTATGGCAGCCATTCTCAACCTTGGGGTTCCGACCCCAATTGGAGTCGCGAGATGATTTCTGGGGGTCGCCAAATCATTTAGGAAAAATATAAATGCGCAAAATTAATGTGGCATCCGACCGGACGTTAAAGGACAACAAGTGATTGGTATCAAACAGGCACTTTATTACTCAAAATCAATTACTGATTTGTATATCCGACATACGTTTTATCGATTCGGGTGTTGTTTCAGCACCGCAGACAGCAAATTTTCATTGCGTTCCAGGGGGAGGGGGGTCGTGGACAGTACTGAACGTTAAATTGGGGGTCGCGACTTTGAAAGGTTGGGAACCACTGGTCTATGGGAGGAAGCTAAACTGCTCGTAGAGAACCCATGCATGCACAGGATGAACATGCAAACTCTGCAACAGAAGGCCCTGACCAACCCAGGAATCAAAACAGTGACCTTCTTGCTGTGAGGCGAGTGAACTACCTGCTGCACCATCATGCCGCCACATTTTGCCTTAAGAACTAGCTTAACTCTTTATGGCATATTTTCTACAAGGCTATTGTAGTTTACATTAACATGACAGTATCACACAGATTTGTCAGGTGCTCATTCATGAATCTCCAGTTCCACCACATCTCAAAAGTGCTCTATTGGATTTGAGATCTGGGGACTGTGGACGTCACTGTAGTACGGTGGCGTCATTGTCATGTTTGAGAAGCCAGTCATGGATGATTTCAGCTTTGTTATCCTGCTGGAAGTACCCATCGGAAGATTGTGTTATAAGGTTAAAACATGGTCAGCAACAACACTCACATAGCCTGGCGTGCTTCCGAATTTTGTTGTCGGAGGTTTGAAATGCATCATGGAAAACTTAGTAGTATACTACAGTGTGAACGATTGGCAGTCTATCGTGCTTATAGTATGTAATATACAGTATATACACATGAGTAGGTTAGTATGTCATTTTGGACACAGCCTGTATCTCCCAAAAGTGTTGATACTTGATGTACACACACACTCACCAACTAAAAAATCTGTGCTTTGTTGCCCTTGTGAAAACAGAATTCACGACGAGGCTGCTATTAGACATTTATGAGCTTAAGCAAGGATTATGTTCATTAAAACTGGATGCCAACTGTTACTTATATTGAAAAAAGCTCAACAATATGATACTGAATTAGCAAAGAGGACCATGGCACTGATCAGCAGAGCAGAGCTGTCACTACTTCAGTGCAATATAAGCAAAGACAGAGAGTGAATGTTTATCTGTGTTGGCTAAAAATGATGCCAGAGAACAAAGAGGGCCCTCGGACCTTTATCTATTAAACCGCAGCATTCTGCATGTTCTGATAATCCTCCTATCAGTGTCACGCTCTCACACACTCGGGTCAGAATCACTTGAGGGAGGGCCTGGAGTGTGAGTAACTCTGATTTGTTTCGACAAAGAGAAGATGAGCATTAAATCTGCTCCAACAGAGACTCCATGTTAGCTCTCCTGAGGCTAAATAGGTCTGCTTATTCAGGCTAACAATACAGGAGTAATCACCACTTACATAAGAGAAATACCTGCCTGTGTGCTCCTATTAGGGCTACAGTGGTGCCTGAGTGTGTGTTACGTTCTTTAGCAGGAGTGGAGGAAAGTCATTTATCTTCTTCTTGCATAAATAGCTCCAATGCAGGGTCCAAGGGGAATAGAAAGAGTTGATATGTGTTATAAAAAATCATAAAAGTGGCACACAATAGATGAAAGAGAGAAAGAAAGAAGGTTACAGGAAGAGGAAGATGATTTTGTTAGGCCAAATCTGCAGAAAAGAGTGAGAGATTTGAGTGTGTGACCAGGCCAGGAGTCTCGCAGAGCGGGAAACAGCATGACACTGAGGCTGAATTATTCATCCAAGGGCCCATCCACTGAAATATTAACACTCCAACAACCCTCTGCCTCACACCCTCCTTCCTCTTCTTTACTTTCACCTTTATCCTTTCTTCTACAACAGATGTGAAAAGGGGAAAAGAGGGGGAAAAAAGCAAAGGGACGGAAATGAGAATTGATTGCAGGGTGCAGGGAAGGGTGGAGGAACACAGAGGTGTTACATGTTTGGATTAAAGGTTGTTTCTTTTTCTTCGCACAGCAAAGAAAGGAGCAACAGATCCATGAAGGAAGCATTCAAGAGGTAGAAAACAGAACTGCGTAGAGCCAAGGAGGGAAATAAAGCAAGGGTGAAAGAAAATCAGAAGACAATTTTAACAAAAAAGGTGTTGATGTGAGTTAAAGTAGAGAAACTGTAAAGGGAGAGCTGCAGGAAGTACATATGTAAAGTTCTTTAATGCAGACACTATTGTCTAAGTCTTCTACAAACAGAGGCTCAAAAAGGAAGAAGTGCCCTAGAAAGAGTTTAAAGGGACTGTGAGGAGTTTCTAAGTAATTATAAAAAGTCTCACTTTTAGCTATATACCTGATCGAAATACACACTTTAAAATGAGTTTTACAGCATCAAAATAGGTTATCTATAAATGCTATTCCTTAGCTTCGCAGTCAGGTCAGACAGGGCTGGACTGGCCTGGATACTCAACTTCGGGAACAAGACAATGAAAACTAGAGCAAATTTATATTATTCAGACACGTCTTAGAGCACTGGGCTGTAAGTAGAGATATATAACCAGCTACAAAACTACTAGAGGTGTGAAAAAATATCGGTATCGCAATATATCGCGATATTTTGACTCCCGATACAATATCGATATTTCAAATCTTAGTATCGATATTTTTGTAAAAGTAAAAACTCATATTTTATCGGAGTTTGAAATAAAATACAACTTAAAATATGTATGCACAGGTGCACAGGTGTCAGTTCAGACAGTGACAAGAGAAATATATAATTTTTTTACTTTTACTTACTGTTGTTCTGTCAGTAACTCAAAGCACTTTGTTCCTCGTGTGTTCAGTTACAGTTTGAGCTGCACTGCAGGTTAGGATGCTTTCAATACTTTAAGGGGAAAACAAGAATAACTTCTTTGCAACATTAATTTAAGTGACTTGATCCACTCTGTGTTTCAGGTTAAGTGTATTAATGTAACACTGCATTTGACATATTTCAATTACAATAAAATGAAAAGGTTACATATTCATTGTCTCTAGGTTTTACCTAGTTTACTGTGTAATATCGCAATATATCACAATGTTGTGATATCGTGATATTATCGTATCGTGACCAAAGTATCGTGATACATATCGTATCGTGAGGCTCTTGCCAATACTCACCCCTAAAAACTACGATACCAAGTTTTCCAGAAATTGCTTGTTGTCACACATCAAAAACTACTGCTGCGTAACTAGAAAGAGATACATTACCTCGTCGCTTTGCATCCTGTAAGTTGTTGAAAAAAGAAGTTGTAAAGCAATGCAGAGTTCTGAGGAAGGCCCGAGCTGCATTCATTAGCACCACAACAAATGCACACTTTGGCTTGGGTCACGTCTTTTGGTGCGCTCCAGTTGTTGTCAGAAGTAGGAATTTCCGGGTTCCGAGTAGGAAACTAAAACTGGAACGCCCCCCGAAATCGGAATTTCCTACTGGGAACTTGGTGAAACATCGCCACCCTCGAGTTGACAATCGAATATGGATGCCCCCAGTGTGAACAGTTATTTAGCTCCTGTAATAATCAATTTATTTGCACTTCTGACTGGGGTGTGTCGCTCTAGATCAGCTGTATACATAGTATTGTTGGACTTATATTTACAAAAATGCTGCCATAGTGATAATCACATTCTTCATGTGATATTTGTGAACAACAACACAGGGCGTGCTAACAACAGCTAACAATAGCCTGGTAGATCAGCATGTTTTTTTTCCGACTTCAACTGAAACGCCGATAAGTTGGAGATGATGTCACTCCCAGTCCCGAGGCTACTGGAAGGCAGCATTACGACAGTCGCTGCGTGTGCTCATGGGTAGCAGAATCCTAATGTCGCTGGTAATAGATTCCCCTCGTAGCACCTTTAAAAAAACTGTTTGAGATTTTGATTGAAGTCAGAACTTTAGAAACTAAAATGCACAATGGATACTAGGGCTGAACAAGAAGTATGGAAAATGCAGTGAACACACTACAAAGTACACCCAAGAGGAGATTAATGGCAGAAATAGTCCATATGATATAGGCCTGATCCCCCCTAGCTACTGTATATTTCTCCCATAGGAGACACAAGCAGTGTCAGTGGCTGAAGAGAGGGATGGCGGTCCACTGTTGCTTCTCCCTTTAGCCTAGAAATCAGCCTGTCTTAGCCACTGTTTTTGGTTTTGCATTCAGTATAGGAAGGAGTAGGAAAGACAACTGTAACGAAAGATGCAATGCGCTCAAAACAATTCAAACTACACCAAAAACATGGAGTAGAGCCATGTTGAAAACCTTTTTTATCACTACAAGTATTTTCTTTCAGGATTACATGTGTGACTCCTCACTAACAAATGGAATAAAAACAGCCAAAGACCATTAATAGTAGTTCCGCAAATGATGGGATTCATTACGACATTACAATTAACATGTTTTAGCTGATAAGAGTCTGACTTTGCCCATGACATTGGACTTTTGAAACAAACTGAAGGGGGGGAAAAGAACAGAAACTTTACTGCAAACAGAGAATTAGCCTGAATAAAGATAAGACAAATGAAGACAGGGTAAGAAAATTGGTGTGTGTCTTTATCTGTTTGTGTATTTAAAAACTGTGCACCAATTCCCTCCACCTTCACCCTATCACCAGTTTGCCATCTCCACTCTGCCCCATTTCGTCTCGCCGTGATTCGCACACACAAAAGGCTCTCCTTCTCCAGCCAGAGAGACAATTAACCCTGGCTTAATGAGCAACACTGGGGAAACAACTGCCTCGGAGAGACCGATAAATATTTCACCAGCCTGTGTTTATACCCCGAGCCTGACAACAAGAGAGCAGAAAACCAGGCCACGGTCGTTCCAAGCTCAACTCTTTTTTTCAAGTTCTTCTTCGCTCTGGTTTTGTCTCATGTGGAAGCAGACAACCGTTGAAGAAAGTAGAGTCTTGTGCAGTATATATCTCTTCTGGATGCATTTTGATTATGTGTTAGAATGTAAAGATGTGCTTTTTTACAGTCTTTGGGAAAAGAAAAAGAGAAAATGATGACAACAGTGACAAAAAATAGAACAATGGGTTATGAAAAAAATAATAAATGCACTTCCAGGAGCTGTTTTGCATCTTTGTAGGTATTTTTAGAGGCAGCAGCACTGCAGGGTGCTTACTTCAGAAACAGCATGATGGAAGGAAAGCGTTGAATGAAATCAGAGCTGCAAACGCCGCTTGAGCCCCGACAGGTTGGCCTGTTACACTGTCTCATTTACATACTCTTCCTGCAGTCATCAAAATGTGTTATTTCAGTCTCTGGGCCAATTTGAAGGAGGCCGGGGTCCCAAATCAAAGACAGAGCCAAGGGGTGGAAGTAGCCTTTTAACCAGCGTACAGCAGGAATAATATCAAACAAGGTGGTCTTCTTTTATCAAGACTTTTCGAGACAGAAGATGTAAAATAATGGCTTTAAAGTTTGCTACAAAGCCGCACAGAAACACTGAGGGAAAAGCACAAAGAGAGATGTTCTTTTAAGCTGCCTGGAAACAAGACGTATCAAAACAGAATATCTATGGGGTGCCTCAAGGATCACTGCTCAGCCCTTTCTTTTCTCAAAATACACCACCTAACATGGGGCCTGTGGTTTCTCATTACGTTGATATGCTGACGATACTGAACCATGTTTGGAAGTCAGTTCGGTCTCTGGAGAGGTGCCAGCTGACTTCCTGGGCACTGCTGAAGTGCCCTTGAGCTAGGCAATGAACCTAAAACTGCTCAGAAGTGCTTCTTTAGGAGCAGGAGGACATGACTCTTAACAACTTTCCATTAATGCATGATCCTAGGATCTATTTGTTCATGTGAATTTCAGTCTACGTGTGCACAGCATGTTTCAACAACGGTGCTTAAAGTATTGAATTTCCCATGAGGGATTATTTGTTATTTTGTCTTTGTCTTTAATGCATTGACAGGCAAAATCTGTACCCAATCAGATCTGAAACTGTCAATTGGGTCTTACTTAAAGGTGCATTCAGCGATCTTCTAATCTTCTAATCTGATGCACTATTTGTCAAATTCACCGTCATTCTCCTCTCCATCCACAAGATGTCACCACTGACAGCATGTTGAAAAAAAATCCGGTCTCAATATACAGCCTTGACTCAGAATTTCAGCAGGTAAATACTGTGGCTCGGTCCGAGTTACCAAAACAAAGTAAACCCCCCCACGTCCAGGGGGCGATCATACTCATGCGCAGATCAGACAGAGGGGGGAGGGGGAGTCGTAGTTTGCGTGGCGTCTTGATTAGCGTAAGAGAGAGATACAATAGTTGCGGTAGCAATGGCTGAAAACAGCCCAAAAGAAAGAGGACAGAGGAGTGAAAAGTGGAAAAGAAGGGCTATGACCAAAAGAGCAAAGACCCAGGTCAACATTGGTGTTGCTTTCCGACGGTGGAGGGAATTGAAAGACCTGAAAACGGACGCGGATGTCGCCGTCTGTCTGCTGGACAGGTAAGCTAAGCAGCATTAGCTTTGTGGTGCTTCACATAACAGTAGCATCCGTCAGGCATTCATCTTATTGTCTAATCTGCCAAAATGTACTGTTGTTGTGATGTTTCCAATAACGGCAGTCGAGTTGTCTGACCAGTCGGGGTTTCCTTAGCTACGTCAGCTACGCAGTTTCTACGGCTGTTTCCATGACGATGCACGTCAATCAGCTTTCGGGAGGCGGGTCTAAATTCGAATATAAACAAACCCTCCACTCGTTTTCTCCCACATCGCTGACTGCACCTTTAAAGGATAACTTCGGTTCCTGCAGCTTTTACATTGTTTATAGAATGAAGAACAACAATATACTCACCCAGAAGGCTTTCCTGATGCAAACGGTGCTTCGGGAGATATTTAGATCCAAAATCGAGCAGCGGACACCGATATAATGGTAGCCCGTAGGGCATAGATCGCCGCTCCTAAAAACTGCATTAATCGTTCAAAAACTCATGTTTTTCACCGATATTCCATCATGATTTGCTCCGAAAGGACCGCCATTGCAGCCTGTGTCTCTCCACACAGCGCTGTGTGGCTGAACTAACCTCTGAACTGACGAGCTGTTTACATGCTCTTTGCGCATCGCAGTACTCTCTGGGCGTTGCGATCGCTTCCTTATCTGTATATCTGTATACTGTGGCTCCAAACTGTAAGGATGTCCATCATATTCAAAGTCCTCCTCCACAACATCTTCATCCCATAGACATTCGTCCATTTTGCACAAAACTGGAAGAAGAAAGTTGATTTATAGCTGCCGATCTTCCCCTGAAACAATGAGCACTTTTCTTTATCGCGAAGAGCATGTAAACAGCTCGTCAGTTCAGAGGTTAGTTCAGCCACAGCGCTGTGTGGAGAGACACAGGCTGCAATGGCGGTCCTTTCGGAGCAAATCATGATGGAATATCGGTGAAAAACATGAGTTTTTGGACGATTAATGCAGTTTTTAGGAGCGGCGATCTATGCCCTACGGGCTACCATTATATCGGTGTCCGCTGCTCGATTTTGGATCTAAATATCTCCCGAAGCACCGTTTGCATCAGGAAAGCCTTCTGGGTGAGTGTATTGTTGTTCTTCATTCTATAAACAATGTAAAAGCTGCAGGAACCGAACTTTTCCTTTAAGGCCGAACAATTAATTGCAAATTAGATTAAATCGCAATATGGCTTGTAGCAATTTTCAAATCGCAGACAGTGCAATATTTTTAACCCAAAATGTGTTGAACATTTTGGCATTGTGATGTATTTTCTTGCAATTTCATGCCTATTTTAACCTGTTTTAACCCAGTTTTTACAACTTTATGCCTATCTTGCACCCATTCATCATTTTTTTTTGGCCACTGTCAGACCATGTATGGGATTTTTACATGGTTTTTGAAATTTAATCCCAATTTTTCTGCTATAATAAATTTTCCTTAGTCACTTATAATTTTTTTTGCCATTTTTTTTGCAATTTCATACCTATTTTGCACCTATTAACTTTTTTTCCGCTTTCGTACCTTTTTTTTTTACCCAGTTTTTACAATTTCATACCCATTTTGCTTCTTTTCTTCACTTCTCCACTTTTTCTCAAATGTTTTATCCTTAGATTGATTTAATGTCATATTGGTTATACTATAAAACACTCTACTGCTTATGTTTGTTTAAGAATACATAAGGTGAGGAACATTAAAACAATTGCAGAGTAAATTGCAATATTGGGGAAAAATATCGTAATTAGATTATTTTCTCAAATCGTTCAGCCCTAGTCTTACTAAAGATGTTTCTTCCAGTCTAAAGTGGACTACACATTTTTGTCATTACAATGGGAAACTACAGAGATTCACAATCATGCTATGACTTGACCAACAAGCAAACAACACGTCATAAAGGCAAAAGTGTTGCTGTTCTCTTAGTTTGACGAGAGAGGATACTTCCATACCTATTCCAATGTTGAGTAACTGTGCCAATTTTGTGCTTCGTATTATTTAGCACCATCCTTTTTTTTCAATATTTGAGCAGATTCACAACATACAGTAGGTCCATGTTCTCAGTTTTGACATATTATAGTGTACATGAGGACAACAAAATGTGAGCCAGACTGCAAACTATACACTGCTAAAGTGTCCAGTGGAGGTGAGAGCGACCTCTGATTAGAAGAAAACACTCAGTAAGTAAAAATATGAAGGGTTCTTCTACTTGGTCTGAAGAATGCTTTATTAGAGCACCCCTAGCAGACAGGCCTTTTAAACTGTAGAGCTGTAGATACAAAAGTGACTGATGGACACAACAATCAACAAAGTCTTTGAATCAATTATATTAGCAGGTAAACATAACAGCTTAACCTTGCAGGACATTTCTCTGCAAAAGCATCCGTCATGTCAAAACTCTGCCACAGGCCTGTCCTTTCCCACAAGCTACTATTATACCCACTGGCATAAAATGTAGTATACAGGCTCCTCAAAGTCAACCACCCTGTAAACTGTGACACAGCAGTGAAAGGTGAGCTGTGCCGAGTCTGCTTCAGTCAGAAAATGTGTCAGTTACAGAGTGTAGTGAGCTTTAACAGAGCACTGCCGTTTTTCTCTTTATCCACTGCGGTCTGAATGTCAGTGTGTTCAGTAAAGGCTTATTTATGTGTTTTGACGTATAGATTCAGCCGGGGGAAAAAAGGCTGGCTGTGTGTGTGGAGTCTAAAAGTGGACTTCGCCGAAGGGATAGTGTAAGAGCTAATAAATCATTGGCTAATAAATTTGTGTTTCAGTTTTTTCTGCGTAAATAGGGCCATTATTTTGCAAACAAGCCTTTTATTGTAAAGTTGTGGGTGGTTTTAATTTCATTTTAGTTGATAGAAAAATACATCTTCAGTGCTCTTTTGCTCTGAAGGGATAAACAGAGTCTGATATATTTTACCGGCTATTTTCTTCTCATTCTGCAGACTTAATTTGCTCCATTTTTGCGAATCTGAATGACTTTTGTTGTTGCTCCTCTCAATAAATCAGATGTTTTTCTTCTTTTTTACTTGATAGTGGGTTTGTTCCTTAGTGTAATATGAAGGTCAAGAGGCCGAGCTGAACTCAATAAGAGCCTCTGCACCATATGGCCATGAGGGAAATCAAATGTTTTTATAGTTGTCTTGGATAGCCGCAGTTAAAAGATGAGGTGAAAAGTCAATAATCATGGGGGCAGGTTAGACTTGGGTTGTTAAAATTTGATGGTTATAGACAAAATTTACTGCAATGGACAAGGCCAGAGAGAGGCAGGCAGTCCCACTCAGATCCTGCCTTATGGGTTCCTTATATTTGTATCTGACTTTTGAATAAGTAGGTCCTCAAACACCAAAGCAGTTGATAGTTGACCTGCAAAAACTGACTAAATCTAGCATTTTTTAATTAATGCAACTGAATCTTTCTCGCTCTCTTGCTCTAAAAGTAGCCTGAGAGGTAACAGAGTTAAGAGAGGGGTGTTCAGAGCCAGTGGGGGAGGGTGGCACCTGTTGTGTTAACATGCCTGATGTTGAGGAGGTGTGTTGGGCTTGCACTGTGTTGTTTGCTCTAGCAGTCCAATATGATAAAATCCCTCCCCTCCCTTTGTTGCTTCCTCGTTCTTCCAGAAAATCTGTTCTCAAACACGTCATTCGAGAAATGTTTTCCTTATAATGCCATTAAGAGATATGTCTCCTCCTCAAGATGGGAGACACTTCCTGAGGCAGGTGTTTGTGCAGCCCAAATGCAGCTACAAGGGAAGAAATGTGTCTGGATGTGTCTGTAAGGTGACAGTAAACATTAGAGCACAGTGCTATAAAGCTGAAGCTATATACATATTCTTACTTTCCCTGAATGAGTCTTCCCAAGGGATAAATAACATTATAACTAATCTAATCCAATCAACTTCTTGAGAGAGGCTTTGTTGGATTCAGCCAGTAAGGGTTTCCACTAAAATAGCCTGTTTTGAGCAGGGCTGAAACAGAAGGGTTTATTGAGATACCAAAGTCCATTGTCTTAGTAAATCTGTAAACCTCAGCAGACAGATCTCTATGATGATGTCACTCTCTTCAGTGCACAGCTAAACAGCTATTGTCAATGGGCTTTAATACATTTTAGTTGATAGTTACATCTGAGGGGCATTTTGCACCACATCGAGGCCTGTCACGATAACAAGTTTTGCTGGACGATAATTGTCCAAAAAATAATTGATGATAAACGACATTATTGTCAATATTATTTTGATTTTTTTTTTCATTTTTTCATTAATGTAATTATAATATATGTCATAATAAAGTGAGTACCTGATATCAAAAGCAAGAAACTTTAATTTCTTAAAAGTATTTAACTGTATTTGGAAGGTCAAGAGCTTTTAAATAAAATAAATTAAACAAACAATATAATAAATTTAACAAACATAAAAGAGAAAAAAATTATGAAAATGAAATGGACTCTCTTTTAGGAAAAATTGCATGTAAATAAAAATAATTATACCAATCAAAAACAATAAAAAATAGACCCTGTCTCTGCAAAGAAACAAACGAAACTCCAATAAAAACACAAAAAATAAATAAAAGGCAGTTTATACAGCTCCGGAATTGTTTGTAACATGTATTTTCTCCCAGTCAATTCGTACTGTCTGTCAAACGTTTGTAACCATGCTGGCTTTTCAACCGTATTGAAGGGCTGCATTTGTTTTGCAATGTAGCGAACGACACTGTCTGTGAGCGTGCACCAGTTTGCGCTTTTATTCATATTTACTTTGCAGACCAAACACCTCAGTAAGCGCTGAACACCCCCCCCCCCCCCCCGTCTGACAGATGCTCACTCTCTGCTCAATCCACTAAATCAGCTATAGAACCCATGTTAAGAAAGATGAACAGAGTGACCCATCTTCTTACTCAGCCTCTTTGGTAGAAAGAGGGGAGGAAAACAAACACGCATGCTCGTGTCAGTTTATCAAGGCCGGCAAACTTACCATGGATGTTTTTATTTATCGTTCGGTTAACTGATTTAATGATTTTCGTGACAGGCCTAACCACATCAGTAACCAAAAAGCACAGAATAGCATTTCTGTACTGAACACAAATGGCAGGGACACTGTCAAATGAACTGAATAACCTTGAAGACACTTGAAAACTGGGAAACTAGCAAAAGCCTCACTGCAACAAACTCTTTTCCCCACATAGGCAGTGAACTTGAAGCATACAAATATCTGTCTGACTTTGACTTGTCCAAAGTTTGAGGATAGTCCCTTGAAAATCTTTTTGATACTGTGTTCATAAAAGTCCCGACAAATACATTTGTTTGGACAACCCAGAAACAATCACCTCTGGCCTCAGCTGATGCCAGCACAGAAGTATAAAAGTTGATCCAAAAGTGTCTTATCGTGAAATAACATGTTGTGATATCTCTTTATTGGTCTGTAATCTATTTTATACATCATATCAGTTGAGGCTCCTATTTGAATGAAAGACTGAATGAAGAGGGACTTTTTCTTATTTTTCAACACTGATGGATTGGAGAATCACTTTGATTAAATCCTGCATGAACACTAATTCTCTTTTTTCCCCAGAGGCAAACACTGTTACAATAAAATGGTTATACAACTATGAGACAGGATTTACCCTCCTACAACCTCCATTCTGTTTCCACGAGCAGCCTTTTCCCAAAACATCCTCACACACGCTTAAAAGTTCAGCTAATTATAACAATCTGATGTCTTGAAATGTTCTTGGTTTTGACACATCAACGAGACTTCCTCTCTAAAATAACACACCATTTTTTCTTTGTTATTTTTCCTGTCAGAAGCAGCCATCAAGTCATATTTCTGACATCTGGAACACAGAAATCCTCCTCACACAGAGGCAGCTGGATGGACAGATAACTCTGGACTAACTGATGTTTGGCCTTGGGAGAAATCACCGCAGTCCGTGCCAGCGAGGGGAGAATGGAGACACATTTACTTATGGCTTAGTCAATCTCATTAAACGAGAATCTTGACTCGCTTGATACCCCATCAATCCCCCAGAGAGGTGATTGCATTTTCTTTCCACTCTGTCCCTAGCTTCTCCCCGCTATGCAAGTTGTTTTTTAATCTTTGACAGATTCTCCGTCCATCAAATGTCTCTGGAGGGAAGGTCAGAGCAACCTTCACTCTGTCATTTCATCACTGCCCTCGTTCCCTCGCTTCGATTTGAGCCTCACTCCGAGTGATGACGGGCTGTAACACTTCATTAGCCGCCGAGGCCTCGTTAGAGCACGCTTAACAGTGATAGTGCAGGCTGAGCAAGCAGGAGGGAGATGCAGAGGGACTTGATGGGTGGACAGAATCTCCGGGGCTCTGAAGCAGCTTTAATTTTACCTAGAGTAGAAAGACTGTCCATCCTTGTAAGCCAGTTTTAAAGGAACACTCCAACAGTTTATTTTCATGTCTTACCTCACTCACAAGTCCATGACAAGCAGGTAGACACCTCTTTTGACTGTGTGTCCAGTAACAAGAAAGAGATGGACAAAGATCGCCAACTGCTAGTTAGCTTAGCTCAAAGCTGGGAGTTTGAGGTAATGCTTTAGCCTGCCTCTGCCTACAGTCATCATATAGCTGTAGATGGTCCTGTGTGCCTGTTGTTACTTGAAAGTCCCTTTGTTTTACTTTATTTTCTACTTTATTTATATTATCTTCTTATACTTCTAAACAGAGACTTTGTTTTACTGACCTATTTCTTGCAGTCCTGCTTGTTCATTTAAAAGCCATTATTAATTTATTGCCTGTAAATTTAAGATACGAATGGCTCATTTACAACAGCGAATCAGTTCTAATTGTTCATCTAAATTAATGTTTAAATGAATGTTTACACGCTGCTGTTGTGAATGAGCCATTAGTTTCTTATATTTGCAAGTAATATTCATTTAAGTAAATGAACAGCTCACTCAGAACTCTGAATTGGTTCTCATCATTCTATTTAAAGAGGTCTTCAAAAGATTAGACTCGCTTGCAAGCGTAAACATCTCTTGCGAAACCACCGCAGAAGTAAGCCAACAAAACACAGCATCTGTTTAGAAGTAGAGTTGCTTGAAGATTATCTGATGACTGTAGGCAAAGGCGGGCTAGCACTGCTGGTTGACTTCCACCATTTGAACGGAGCTAACGGTCAAATGGTCAAAAGAATGGTGTCCATCTGCTTGTCATGAAAGACATGGAAACAACAAAAATGTTGGAGTGTTCCTTTGAGAGATGTTCTGTCCTGGAGGAAGAAATGACTTGGTTTTGATGTTTATACACCAAAGGTTGTGGTAATGTTGCTCCATGTCCATCCATTGCTTGTGAGCATCAAATGTAAAGAACCTTTGAGGGGTTTACTGGCACAAATGTACACGCCGAGTCAAGAACAAATAGTTATTCAGAAGTAAAGGTTCAAACGTCAAAGTGATGGGGTCTTAAATGCATCATAGATCAAGGGTTATGTCTGTGGGTCTATTTTTAATCCTTATCAAGAGTTCTTTGTGGGATTTCCTTAAAACTTAGCATGAATTCTCTGTAACTTAGAGATAAACTCTATATTTTGGAAGTGCAAGGTCAAGCTCAAAGTCATCTCAAAGTTTTCCAACAAAACATGAACTTTTACATTCAAGAAATGTGGTTTTTAGCAATCAAACAAACACAAAAACCACTCCAGTCCTTCTTGACAGCAATTGTGTACCTCGCGGAGGCAGACAGCCACCAATCTGTGGTTCTGGATTTAAAAGCAGCATTTCAAAGGTGATAAAAAAAAAGCCATAAGGAGGGGCGGCAGTGATAAAGGTCACCGAAGTGGACAAAGAAAATGACAGCTGTAAGAAAAAATACCACAATAACTGAAGGTGTGAGACAGAGAGATAACAGCACAGGGGGACACAAAGAACAGCGGGTCTGTGGTCCGGGGGGAAAAGCACGGGAGATAGAAAAGTCGAGAATAAAAGCGAGGGGGGGGACTCCAAAGAGGTGAGATAAGGTGAAATTGTGTCTCTTCCATCAGAGGCCGGACTGATAAGTGATGTGTGACAACGCTGGTGGCAGGGGACGCCTATCATCTAAAACAGCCCCAACCATCCTGGGGGGGGGGACACTGTTGACAACGTGTGTGTGAATGTCAGTGTGTGAAAATGTTAATGTGGGAGTCATGTGTGTGAGCGGGAAATAAAAATGGTGTCCTGCGATAGTCCTACTGCTGTGAACTTGTTTGGCACTGGGGCTCATTTTACCCATACATTCACGTTTACAGTGACTGAATTGTATCTTACTGGTTTAAATAAAAACAGCACTGTTGTTGAACAATTTTGGGTAATATGAAGACTTTTGCTGTCGTCATTTTTCTTCTGAGTTGAAAAAAAAACTTCCCGACCGACTTAAGGTACAGTTATACACATGATCTAAAGTCAAACGAATAAATATGCCTTATTGACTTAATTCAAACAGGGGATCCACAAAAATGGATTCTTTTGTTAATGTCTAATTTGTTGATATTTCAAAACTTATTTAAGATGATAATGATATATGAAAATCACAGAAAGCAGTTTTTGTTATAATGCATACATATTATAGACAGAGAAGAGAGCACAGACCTCCGCCAGTGCCACAGTCCTCACCCATATTGTGATTTTCACCATAAATAGTAGTCCTACCTTTATTTCATCGAAATATTTAGATTCCTTGACCATGAAAACATTAGCAACATTAGTGCCATTAGCAATTGGATTCATAATGATATCTATTTTAGTTCAGTAGTTATTCACCAAAATCACATTTTTCATCATGGCGGCCAGACGCTGATCTGGATCAACACCAAAATTAATCAGTTCTTCCTTTTACCACACTGAACATTTCCTGAAAATTTCATCAAAATCCATCCATTACTTTTTGAGTTATTTTGTTCACAGACAGACCATCTCTCCTGAAAACATAACCTCATTGGCGGAGGTAATTAATTGAGCATTATTTGCTTTTTTGGAGCTACACTGCCTGGCCAAAAAAGAAGTTGTCACCAGAAAAAAAAGGGTCACACACTGTAAAGTTACTATGGACCGCCTTTAGCCTTGATTATATCAAGTATTCGCTGTGGCATTGTTTTGATAAGCTTCTGCAACGTCACAAGATTTATTTCCATCCTGCGTTGCATTAATATTTCACCAAGATCTTGTATTGATGATGGGAGAGCTTCCTCCAACACATCCCAAAGATTCTCAATGAAGTTAAAGTCTGGACTCTGGTGGCCAATCCATGAGTGAAAATTATGTCTCATGCTCCCTGATCCACTTTTTCATAATTTGATTCCTGGCATTGTCATCATGGAATACACCTGTGCCATTAGGGAAGAAAAAAAATCCATTGATGGAATAACCTGGTTATTCAGTATATTCAGGTAGTCAGCTGAGCTCATTCTTTGGGCCATAATGTTGCTGAACCTCGACTTGACCAACTGCAGCTGCCCCAGATCATAGCATTAAATACACAGGCTTGTACAGTAGACACTGGGTATGATGGGTGCATCACCTCACCTGCCTCTCTTCTTACCCTGATGCTCCCATCACTCTGGAACAGGGTCAATCTGGACTAATCAGACCACATGGCCTCCCAGTCCTCCACAGTCCAATCTTTATGCTACCTTACTGATTAGTGGTTTTCTTAAGGCTACACAGCTGTTCAGTCCCAATCCCTTGAGTTCCCTTCACATTGTGTGTGTGGAAATGCTCTTACTTCCACTATTTAACACACGCCTGAGTTCTACTGTTGTTTTTCTTTGATTTGATTTGACCAAACATTTAAGTGATCATTGATCATGATCATTCAGGACTTCTTCCTCAAAGCTGATGGTTCCCTTCTGTCCTTCCAATTTTTAATAAAGCGTTGGACAGTTCTTAACCTAATGTAGTAGTTTTGCAATCTCCTTAATTGTTTTCTCTACTTGATCCATGCCAATGAATTGACCCTTCTTCAACAGACTAAAATATTTTCTACGACCACAGGATGTGTCTTTGACATGGTTACCTCCGCCAAGGAAGTTATGTTTTCGGGAGAGTTTGTCTGTCCGTCTGTCTGTCCATCCGTCTTTGAACATAACAACTCAAAAAGTAATGGACGGATTTTGATGAAATTTGCAGGAAATGTTTAGCATGGTAAAAGGAAGAACTGATTCAATTTTGGTGTTAATCCAGATCAGCGTCTGGCCACCAAGGCAAAAAATGTGATTTCTGTGAATAACTACTGAACTAAAATAGACATAATTATGAATCCAGTTGCTAATGGTATGTTTTCATGGTCAAGGAATCTAAATATTTTGATGAAATAAAGGTAGGACTAGTATTCATGGTCAAAATCACAATATGGCTAAGGACTGCGGCGCTGGCGGAGGTCTGCGCTCTCCGAGTGCTTTTCTGGTTGTTTATGAAATGAGAAGCTACTCATTGCAACAGCTGGAGTTAAATAACCCGTTGACAGCTGAAAGACAATCACCCATGCAGTAATTATCCAACAAGAGGTATGTACCTATTTGTTTCTCCAGGTGGCAACTTTATTTTGGCCAGGTATTGTATGTCCAAGGCAAAGCAGGCCTCGTCATATCTTAGCATTCTGATGTAAAATTTAAAGTTCCTAGGCCTTAAGATTTCATCTCGTGTATATTTTTTTCACACTCATCTGCAACTGTTTGTATGTAATGACCTCCTTGTCACATCAGCAGTGTGACACATCCATCAGGGAGTGAATCAAAGTGAAATATGCAGATTAACAGCAGAACTGATCTTGTATCCCCGCTGAAGAGATGACACCTCAGTGCAGCTTCTCTGACAGCTGCATCAGTGAAATAGATGAAGCTCTGGAGCACACAGAGACATTGATTAAGGCTGAATAAGGACAAGCTTCCACGTCTCTGTGCTCTCAGTAAACACACTTCTGAATACCAGTTACTGTTGACAACTTAAAAATAGGTTCAATTACAAAGACGTGTCAAAATTCAGAGGAAGAACTTTGTTTTTGTCTGCTACGTGACGCCTCGGTGTGAATTATGCAGGGCCACTGGGCGAGAGTGCTCGCGTGCAGTCGGGATGAGCCTTTTCACACCTTCCACCTCCCTGTTGTATCGTGGCGCGGTGACAGATTGTGTCACAGGCAGGTTGGTGTGTGTGTTTTTGTGCCTCTGTTTGGTGTGTGTGTGTGTGTCAAGGCCAGGTGTGAGACAGGTACAGCACTTCCTGGCAGGACCTGGAGCAGAGGGAGGGAGGACTGATGGGAGTCAGTGTAGGATGAAACAGCTGCTCTCAGAGGGGCTGGACTGCACTGCTTTATCACAACATGACATGCACAGTGGCACACAGTTTGAAAATGGGCTTCAGAGTTGAATTTTACAACCTAATCCAAGGACACATGCTATAGTTTGGAATTTTATTATCATCCCTACAGAGGATGCACACGGAGAGAGGCATTATGTGATCTGACTGTAGATCCATTCTGCAGTCAGGGCCATCCATTTGAAGACAGATGTCCACTTTGATACAAGGATGTACATAGGTCAAAGGCCAAGGTCACTTTTCCTTTTAAGTTCTGCTTTTAAGCACTACATATTATAAATGCTTTGTGGAATTTTAATTAAACTTCACAAAAATGTCCACTCTGAAGCAAGGATAACCAGATTTTAATCTGGTGGCCATGGGTAAAAGGCCCAGGTCAATTATCATGTTTCCCTTTTAATTCCGAATAAAACATAAATCCTCTTTTAAAAGATTTAAAATGACCATGTGAATGACCATTCTGAATGTAAATGATAATTCCAGTTAAAACTTTATTCCGAAGTAAGTGGCTGGTTTATTCTGATTCTAAATCCAAATAAAATAATTCCTTGCTGATAGGTGGCCTCGGGGAAGACCCAGGACACGCTGGAGAGACTTTGTCTCCCAGCTGGCCTGGGAACACCTTTGGATCCCACGGAAAGAGCTGGACGAGGTGGCCGGGGAGAGGGAAGTCTGGGCTTCCCTGCTGAGGTTGCTGCCCCCACGACCTGACAATGGATAAGCGGGAGAAGACGGTACAGTACGGTACCGTACGGTAAGTACTGTACCGTACCGTACCGGTACAGATTGACTGTACCGTCAATCTTAGCACAGATATCCACTTTGAGCTGAAATAAACTGTTTTAATTTTGGAGGTCATAGGCCAAAGATCAAGTTCACTATTCCTAATAAGTACCTGTGCAAGAAAAAAGTCTTGACTGGATTTCCTTTAAACTTCGCACACATGCCATCCCTAATGCCTGGATGAATTTATCTAATTTTAGAGGTTAAAGATCTAAGGTCAGGGTCACTACTCCTAATAAGTACCTCTGCTTGAAAGCACAACATCTGAGCAATGCTTTGTTGAATTTTCATTAAACTTTGCACAAATATCCACTCTGATACCACGACATACTGTCCAGTCCTAAAAGACAACGTCACTGGGTTTCATGTCCATCCCTGGGAATGCTAGAGAATACTTTGCAGTAGTTATTCCCGTCTGTTAAACAAAGAATACTAGGCACACTGTATTTTCAGAAACAAGGGTGAACAAATTAAATTAACAGGCATCAATATAAAGTTAAAGGTCTAAGATTTATGTTTTATGATTTATGTACCTTAAGGCCTTTGTTTGAATGTCAACTTGAACTCCACAACAAACTGAAAGCATTTTGAAGGTATAGGGTCGTGGTCACTGCAAACTAGGGATGGGACTATTCACTTAAACTCACGATACGCTGCACCTTAATATGCCGGGGTCACGATAAAATACATCACGAAACAATATCAAAAAAGTAAAAGAAAAAATATTACTGTGTAATTACAACTTATTTGTTTTTGTTTGAGTTGCACACAGGAAAACACAAGGCCTAACAGGCCAAACACAAACAATAACACTCTCTAACCCTAGAGAGGTTAGAGAGAGTGTATGCTAACGAGCAGTAGGCTCATTTTTTCCAGGGTCTTCTTCACATTTTTATGGTGACGCTGAAGGAGGTGGTTCATGTTTGTTGTGAACGGAATGACAGCATAGCAAAGTTTACACACCATCTTAGGCTTGTCAGTTACTCTGTTGTCGCCTTCGTCTTTTTTAATGAGAAATCCAAAATAGTGCCAGACAGATGATTTGTATCCAGGCGGAGCGTCCTCAATTTCGACCTCATTCGACTCCATTATTCAGCTTTTTGGAGGCAAGGTAGTTGGTGCTAATGTTTTTTGTCGTCACTTCTGGTCACATGTGCGATTACTAGACGTGACGTCTTTATTTCTTCAAACTCGATGCGTTTTGTCACGTACTGTATCGCGATATTTAGCCAAAGAATATTTCATCCCATCCCTACTGCAAACACCTTTGACCAAAATTAGATTTCTATAAATCACATACCGCAGTGCTGTTCATGTGAGGCAAGAGACGCATAAGAAATCCTTAATGAAACACTCAACACAGGTAGCTGCACACAATGGGGGATTGGACAAGCGCACAATAACCTGCTGCTTTTAATTACACTCACACCATTCAGCCAGGCATACAGAGAAGAGGGAGGGATAAAACTGGAGCGGAGCAAGACAAAAAAAATGGCAGCTTGAGAGGTGATTAAAGCAGGAGTGCTGACAGACATGAGTTTTAAAAAACCACAGCGATAAACAAGACAACAAGACCCCTTATGCTACAGGCCTCACGTTGCATCACATCAACCCATCATCTCAAAGAGGACCATGGGAGACGTCACCCGCTGTCATTTCTCCCGCTCTCATCCGACCAATAACAACATCATCGTGTTCAGCAGCAGGAGCGGCACACCGAGGCGTTGTGCTGAAAGGCTTCTGATGTTCAGAGCTGCGATCAGAGCCGATCTGATAGCTGAAAAACTCTCCGCTGACTCACTTCAGGGGAAGGAAAACAAGCTGTCTTTTCTTAGTTCTGCTCATTTTTTTTTTAGATTTTTTAACATTTCTCTTCCAAGAGTACTGTCAAAACAACACATTGTGAGTGAGGATGGTTTAGATCACTGTATTAGCTCTTCTTAGTACAGTATTTTTTATGGGAAACTAGTTGTTTGAAGGGCTTTAAAAACTAGCACAGCCATTGAGCTTGGTGGACATGAGCCCATAACAGAGATACTGAAACTGACATGGGCATTGTGAAACGGCCACATGACTCAGCGCTGCCCCGAACAAATTTTCTCTGGTCCTCTGCTACATGTCCAGCCAAGTTTTGAAACTTATTAGGCATATGTTACATGCTAAAACTGACAAAAAGCATCTTGCACCACTATCATTAACTCAACCAGAAGTTTACAAGTCTGAATTCTGTTTGGAAAAAAATAAATTTCAGAGTTTCTTTAAAGTAAAACTCCTCCTAGAGGATAAGTCCAATCATCTTCAAATTTACTGACGAGCTAGAAGACACGTTGTTGAAAAACAGGTATTAGCTTCGTGTACTGAACTCAAAAGCTGTGGCTGTGGTAGCTTGTCAAAATATGACTGCCAAAACAGGAGTTTTTTAAGAATATGAATGTGGTAGGTTCCTTTTGGATTAAATCAACCCAGATACTTTGTCTAATCGTATTTCAAGTTTAGATTAGTTTAGACAACTTTATTTATCCCAATGGGCAATTCTGATTTTGCAGTCCACTTAGGCTACACATACATCTAGTTGCACAGCTTACAGAGATCTCATGGGGTGTATAACTTCAACAATAACTGTTAAAGATAGATTTTTTGGTCCCTTGGTTGTGGCATGGTTTGTTGAAACACAGGTAGGACACTTTATCATTAAAGTTATACATATGACATGGTAGAATAGGATTGTTTAAGTATCTAGCAGACACAAAATTTTTACTACAGAGCTAAGGCTTTGGTTGTCCTATGAATGAAGGTAGCTCCATTTTCTACAAGCTCTCAACGAAGGACTGGACTCTTTAGCAGATAAACTCTCAGTTCTTTGTGGTTTACTTGCCAGTCTTGCTAAATTTTGCATTATGAAAAATCTGTGTTGGGAAGAAACAATCAGAGAAACTGGCAAAAGCAGTGAAGTGACAAGCTTTTGGGCCAAACACAAAAAGCATGAAGGAGTTAAATGTGTAATACATTTAAAATGAACTGCAAAGTCATGAAAGAATTCCCTGCAGGTCCAATTTAAGTTCGTGTCAGCTTTCATATTTTGCAGCTTTTGGACAGACTTCAGACTAAGTACATTATCTTGACATAATTCAGCAAAGACTACATTAAAGGAGACATATCATGCTGATGCATGATTTAATACTTACAAATAATATAATAAATTTGAAAACAAGACCTTACACCCCCTTAATTTTCAAAAAATGAGATATTGTATTTTTTCTGATATCCTAGAACGAGATTTGGTGCCTCTGAAAAAAGGTCATTGCGAGATGTCCACGAGATTTAAATCGTCGTGACGACTTGAGGTACCTTTCTTTTTATTGGAGCAATCTGATAAAACACTTCCTCCTCTGTGATGTCCGTTAGCCACAAAACCGTCACCGAGGAACACATCCGTCCAGCAGGGGTATATAGGTCCCTAGCTCACATTCACTCATTACCAGCTCTGGCCTGTAGGGGGACTCAATACGCGGTCGATGCTTTGAGCCTGCCAGAAAATACAGTAGAAGAAGAAGGACAGGCTCGCTCAACCCCCAATAGAACTGACCAATCAGAGCACAAAGGGCTGTGATGTTGCGAGGTAACTGTAGGTCATCCTGAGGTCCGAGTGTTTCAACGAGACCTTGTTAATGGCCTAAAATGAGGATTTTGAGAACGCTATTGTGGGGCAATGAAGGAACTAAATGACTTGTACTGAGGGCAGAAATGCTTTACAGGCATCCTAGTCTGGCATAGTGAAAAGGAGAAACAAGCATGATATGTCCCCTTTAAGTAGATACATTTGTTGTTTTTCATAGAAAACACAATTTGCACAAATTCTGTTATTTCACCCACATGGCATATGGTATGATCATGGTAAAACTTTTGTGGACATGATGTCACGAGCGACGGCTGATGGCAACGGTGACCAAAATGAGGTATTTATGGACACGCCACAATACTTCAGTGGGTAACGCGATTTTGATCGCAGAGTCGCTTGCGGTGTGATAGCAGCTTAACAAATCACATCACTAAGCAACAAGAGCCAGAGAAGCCCAAAAATGATTGTGAATAGGGCTATTTAAGTCCTTCAGTACAAAGCAAAAACACGCTATCTTTTCCTCCTCAACAAACAGCGCGCCATCTTCTTCTCTTGTAATACCCACTCTCTCTTCTTCTTCTTCTTCACATGCCATCCAGGTAGATTTCAGCACCGGCGGCCAGACTCATATTCAAAAATAGTGTTTCGCTATCTGTCCCAAAAATCCACCAGTAGACAACATGGCAGATCGTTATGTCAGCCTCCACAAAGAGGAGACCTGCGGTACATAAATATAAAAAGCTTTCCCTAACTTAATAAAAAGAAAACCAAGGATTTATGGGGATGATCGTGCACCTATTTCAACGGACTTTGCATACAAATAGAAACATTATATCCTATGTTCAACGTTTCTGTTTGTCGAATGCTGCCAACTTCTACACATTACACCTCTAAATAAAACTTGTAAACAAAGCATTTTGAAGTAGGGCTGGATGATATGGACCAAAATATATTTGTAATCAATAGCTTTTGCTAAATAGTGATTAATAATTTTCAAAATCATTCATAATAAAGTCTGAAGTAGGACTGTTTTCTTTTGTTAAAAAAAAACTCGATGTTTGGGGCTGCAGTTCAACATTTTAGAAAGTCATATTGTCCAATAGAATGATTATGTACGTTCTTGACAATGTTGCTATTTGAAATAACTTTAATTTTGTGTCATGTCTGTGATCTGCCTTTTTTCTACAAAATTAAACAACTGAATGAACATCCTCCAAGACTGGTGATTCTATAACTTTTGCCAGGGGTTGTAGTAGACCTATGGCAAGAATACAAGGGCAAAAAGACCTTTGAGGCTCTGATATTAAGTCTATATTTATACTTTAATCCATTCATATTTGGATTGTGTCTTCTTCCTCAACATCAAATGTCTTACAGTTAAGTTTTGTTCTAAGATGTCTACTTCTTAAAAAAATCTGAAACACATAGAAAAGTCAGTGTTCTGTGGTATTTAGACTAATCTCCAAGATCATTTGTTCCCATCTATAATCCAAATGCACATTTAATACAATCCCACTGATCCCTCATAATGAAATGTCTCCCTTACACCAGCTGAGGATAAATACAAACCAAATATCCCTCTGATGGTACGCCAAGCCTTTTCCAATGACTGACAGAAAAGTAATTAAAACAATCCATGATTCTTTTTATTTATAGACGTCTGTCAATATTTAGTATGACCTATCCTCTGGTATATCCTGAACAATGCTAAAACACAAGAGACACTTTTAACATTTACTTACTAGCAGCATGTTGACAGGTCTTGCCAATACCTATTAAAATAGAGACACACTACTGTCATGTCCTCAGTCTACAGGCTCTATTGTGTGGCGTATGAGGTACACACTGTCAGTGTGATCACAGAGACGGACAGGACGGCCTCTCAGAGCAGTCCAACTGACACACACACACAACGATTAATCAATCTCAGCTCTTATCTCAGAGGGGTTCACCCTCAGCAGGCTTAATGATCCATCACTGCTCCTCATATCCACACACAGATCCATCAATCCAACACGTGTGGCAGGAAACGAGGAAAAAGGGCGCAGCAGAGTGATGGAGTGATCATTATGAGTGTGATGATGAAGTAACAGGAGATGAAGCTGGCTGATTAACACTCATTAATGTTGCAAGCATAGCAGAACTAAGTGTTAAGATAACGAGAGCAAGCGGATGTACATTGGTAGATTTCTGTTACTATTTGGTCTACTGCAGGTTTGCTGAAAGTTCTGTTTTACAGGCTGAAAACTTGATTATTCATTAAGGAAGCCCCTCAGAAGATACTCATTCATAATTCTTTTTTATTCCACTTTTTTAAAGATCTACAAAGAAAAAAGAATATTCAGTAATAATAAGCATAATTAAATTCATACAAGTAATTTAGCGATAATTTAGCCTTAGACAAGGGGTGTCCAAAATTTTTACACCAAGAGCTTGGTAACCGTAGCCACGGTGGTTTTGCAAGTTCACGTCCAGTGAAGGGGTGTCCCAAGTCTCTGTAGAGCTAAGGTGAAGGGCTAAGACCAAGGGCTACACAGCCATCGAAACGAAGACAGAACGGGACCTCACTTGAAACCAAGGGGTATGAAAATTTCCCATAATACACCGCGTCCGCCGACACGAAGCAGAATGGAGACCGAAGGAGGCGCTTCATTATAGGTAATCATCAAATCATAAAGTAAATATGAATCATGTTTTAAGCTGTTGGTTGCATTTTAAAATTTCTCATTATAACAAGCTAGCTTTCACAGCCGTGGCTACGGTTATCGTTGCATCTGCTTACATCACAGCCAGCAAGTGGCTCTGGGTGATGACGTAGCAGTAATCGAGTGGGGTCTCGTTCTCAGCTGTATGCTTTACCCCTTCCACTTGGCCCTCAAAACAGAGGGCTACGGGGAAGAGGTAAGATGAAGGCAGTGTTGGGGAAGTTACTTTTAAAAAGTCTTTGCTCGTTACTCATTAAAAAAGTAACTCGTTACTTTACTTAGTTACCCTCTATGAAAAGTTACTTTTACGTTACTTTTACATTGCTCGATCTTGGACAGAACGCCATATCTGTTTCTAAATGTGAAGGACTACAAAGAGTTCAACTACAGAGAACATAACAGTTATTTCTTTTGTGCTCTTTGTTTTACAAAATGTCACATACCCTGTAGAATGAGAGCTCCTGCCCAGTGTTTCCACATTTTGCTTCTGAAAGAAGCAACCTGGTGAATAAAAATAAGCCCAAAATAAGCAGCTCCAGCTATTTCCTTTCCTAATGTGATATATTACTTTTTAGAAAGAGAAATCTACATTAAGTGTGTTAATTTTTGTCTTTTGATTACATTTCAATATCACAGTGCCAAGCATCTATTCAAGAAAAGAACGTCACTTATAATAAGCAGACCTGGCAACTTTGGCTTTGGAGCATGCGCTCTGTGCGTGAGTGTGTTTGGGGGCGTGTGTGATAACCAGGAAACGAGGAAGTGGAAAAACTGCCTACTGCAGTCGTGTTTTGCTTTATGTTAGAAGCTGGAAGGAAATCCATGGGATTAGAAACAAGCCCAAAAAAAAATGAGCGGACTTGGCAACGCTGCTTGTGTCTGTGCAAGCAGCTGAGAAGGCAGCTACGGTGTCGGATCTGTCCAGAGGAAAAGTAATATTGCGCTGCATTAAAAAAAGGAACTACGTTTAGTTACCAAATTTTCAGTAGTAGTGCGTTACTTCACTTTTTACCCGAAAAAGTAGTTACGTTACTGTAACACGTTACAAAGTAGCTCGCTACACACAACACTGGACGAAGGGAAAGGACTAAGGGGTAGAACTGGGATTCATCCTCAATC
This sequence comes from Scarus forsteni, assembly GCA_036419115.1. Taxonomy (NCBI): domain Eukaryota; kingdom Metazoa; phylum Chordata; class Actinopteri; order Labriformes; family Labridae; genus Scarus; species Scarus forsteni. The sequence continues at coordinate 10,370,480 of JAZDUH010000341.1, forward strand.
TCTTGGCTGTTTTGTTAATTTTGGGACGGAAAAATCAAAGTTCAGTCTTATGGCCCACCTGTAGTACCTACCAAAGGGACCCACCCTGCAGATTGAGAAGCCTTACCCAGTGTCACACTACTAAAGAGAGTTAACGTTGGTACTGATCTCATAGCTGTTTAGAAATAAGCTTTGTTTTAATACTCATAGTGGGAAATATTTACGGATTTAAGTCTCTGTAAAAGCACACTTAGATGTTTTAAAATCATCATCATGTAAAAATGAAAAATAAAAGGTTGATAATGTTAATATGTAACACTGAAATTACTGGAAGTTGGACAATAGAGCCTGAGGACAGACTGAATTTTAAACTGCCTCTTAAAAACTTCTGAGTAATATTGATCTTGGCATAAAAATGGCTTTAATTCAGTCTTAATATTCGGCACCATTTTGTCCAGCCTCCATGGTTGAAAAATCCATAAAATGGGCGCTATTACGTACACCCTGTAGTTGTTATTCACCTCACAATGACTCAAGAGTCACCTCACGCTCCTTCCTGTCAGAGAAGCAGTAAATTTGTACCTTTAGGTCACTCTTCACACACATGATGTCATACTACTTTGTCTGGTGTTCATTTAGCACCTCATTTGTCTTTTTAACAGCCTGCTGGGAGCTCTCATTCTCGCCATTAAAACTGCATGTGCTGGAGCACATATATGTGGACACGTCTGTGGGTCTAACAGCCAGAAGATGACGGACTGTTCTCCGGTTTCAAATAATAAAAACTGGTTATAACTTTGATAGATACATCTGTGTCTGTCATTATGTTTGAGCTCATTTCCAGGTTTAATGATCTTGTCAGAAAGCTGCTGTAAACAAGATGATGATGTGTTTTTGGCCATCTGTTTATAAAAAGCCTGAACAGCAGCAACCGGCGCGCTCGACAGTAACATCTCTGTCGGCCCACACAAGGTGGTATGCACAAAGGCGCACGCACAACACAACAACACACACAGCATCAGGAGTAATCTGAGATATAAAGCCTCATCGATCAGCACTGTTCTCCCTGGAGGATTACATCATTGCCCAGCAAATGGCCAATCAGAGCACGGCGCAGACTGCCCGCTCGGTGACCCCGTCTGTTGTAAAAGTAAAAGCAATAAGACAGAAACGCACACACACACCTATTCTAGTCACATCACAAAGAGGGAATGATATGACTGTCAGGTATCAAGTGTTTTTACATAAACCTGCAGAGCTCTAATTAAACAGCAGAGCATGTTGAAGGTATTTTATCGCCACAAAAAAAGTGTACTGTACAAAAGAGATGGTGAGAGGGCCGGGGAATTATGCAGTGAACTTTATGTAAGTTAATCCGTGTGTGAAATGTAAACTCTTGAGTTGAAACATAGGCAGAGAAAGTCAAATGGCGACCTTTGATGCAGACAAGCAGACTGAGATATCTGCTTTAAAAATGTAAATGAAGTTAAAAAAAAACATTTATACTGAGAGGTCATTTTCAAAACTCTGATGAAATACTGAGTGAACTTTAATGTTTCTTTTATATTTGACCTTCTTTTGCTCCTTTATATTCTTACTTTACTTCTTGTCAAGGGCTTTATGTCTGGTTTGCTTGTGATGTAAGATACAAAAACTAAATTCAGTAAATGTGATTCTGAAATTGCATGAGATTTGTGTTCTGTTTCATGAAAAAGTCAAAGTCCCTTGAGAGACTAAACATTAGAGCTTATTAGGGATGTTACGATCTGAAAATTTTGCATCACAGTTATTGTGACCAAAATTATCACAGTTATCATTATTATCGCGGTATTGTTGCAGTGTGCTCAGAATGTTCAAAAAGTACTTTTACACAGAATTGAAATCATTTAACCCCTTTAATATTATAACCCTAACACTTTTTTGTCAATAAATGTGTCAAGAAATGCCCTTTGAGTACATTTTTACCCTTCTTTCATAAGAAATAAAAGTAAACAATTCTAGCAAGTATTTTTCATTATTATGTATAAATGCTTAAACTGTGTGTAATTGCAAGAAAAGAAAAAACAGATATGAACTTTAAACAGGTTTCTCTTCATAAACAATTGTAAATGAACATGTTCAAAGTTTTGAGACAGCCAAAATAAATGTAACCTATTTTACATACACTCACATTTTTGTTTGCCTTCAGCATTAGTGTCGGTGTTACAGCTCGTTATATTAGCACATGTCCAGGCCTTTTTATTTATTTATTTTTTGTTTTACTGACCATATTCCCTGAAGCAGTTAGCCCCCTTCATGACTCTCCTCTGGTCTCACCTTTGAACGGCAGATCTCCTCGACATCTCCTTCTTTAATATTTCCAAATTACGATTGATTAAATCCATAAAACACAAACTTTGATGGAAAAAGTCGATCTGTTTCGAAACACGGGGAATATGCTGCAAAAAATGGCAAGAGCACACTCTAGAATGATCTTAATGCTGTTAATTACAAGATTTATACATTATTTAGACAGAAAATGCTGATAACCACCTGTTAGTTATTCACTTAGGTATGGCTTTCTGAATCTTCTCTCTCTCTCTCTCTCTCTACCTCTACGGCTCGGTCAGTTAATTTACTCGAGGAGTTAAAACCATTTTAACCATGCACGTCTTTTTCTTTCACCGCAGCCTCATCTTTAGACAAGGTGACTGTCTTCTATCAGTTTCTCCTTGGCATCCTTGTAAAATCCAAAATTCTACCAGACTTCAGAGTTCGTTTTGAGAGGAAAAGTCTCCACTGTAGTGTCTCTAACTTTCACTCTCAGACTCAGAAGCCAAACAATGCAAACTGCCCATGTGCGTCTCGCGCGAGGCTGCTTAAACAAGAACAGATACAGTCAAGTCAGACTTTTCCAGTCAAAGAGCAGCATCACCGTGCGTTACTGAGGCAGTGTGGTGATCAAACACAGTATAACGGTAATTTTAATAGGACATGGTAATGATTACCGTGGGGAATTTTACCACGGTTTACCATTTTACCGGTAACCGTTACATCCCTAGAGCCTATTTTGTGGTCTGAACCAGATGGGACCAAAAATGTAACTTCATTAACCTGTTAAGCCCCAAAGTACAAAAACATAACAAAAGTGAACTGTTTATGTAGAAATATAGTCATGTTCACTTTGATTCACACTTGAGTTGCATTGTAGGGATTTCTTTGAATGAAAAAATGTACAGAGTTCTGGTTGTTTTTTTCCAATAAGAAACAAAAAAATATAAATTTATTTATTTAAAAGCAGCAACAAATTGCCACAGATAAGCAGAAGAAGATAAAAACGGTTGTAACTGGGTATACTGAACACTAAAACTGACATAAAAATGAAATATAAAGTTTGGTTTATGAGAAACTTTAAATGCAACTAATGGTGCCAAACTGTGCCAAGACTCTTCCTGACCACTCTGTAGTAAAACCTCTCTAACTTTGCTCTGCATCACTTTATCAGACTCAAACTTGGCAGAAGTAATGTCTATATATTTTGCCATTCATTCATAGAGTTTAAAGCTGCAACTGCATCATTCCAAAGAGATTATCACAATAAAACTTTTCTTAGACGAGGATGAAATCTTTACATTATTTTGACTTCTTTCTTCATTTACTCTGTCCCAGTAACACATGTACTGATAATTCAACATCTGGACACATCTCTCAAGTGTTACTTTTATTATGACAACAAAATAATTCAAATAGACCTTGTGGTTGCAGAGATACACTCTTTTCCTTCATGAGTATGTCATTTTCGAGCAGAAGGCTTAAAAAAGGAGCTGGGGCTGAACAGGTTAAACCTTGTACCACTAAGCCATTTTTGCTATCTTTGGTCTTCCTGGATTTTTCTTTGTAAAACCGTTTCAAAACTGTTAACTGTTAACTCAATCACATTTTTAGAAGACCTGAACTATCAGAATATTTATAAATCCAATCCATGTATTTTGGTGATTTGTTCAGAAAGCATAAAATACGAAAACAAAACTGATTTTATTAAACTAAACTGTGAACAAATTACACATGGATCAATAATGAACAAGCCCTTTTCACATGTAAACACATTTCTCTAAAACCTTGGCTATCAGGGGATAAATTAACAACACAAACTCTAAAGTAAACAAACAACACAAAAACTGTTCAAACATATTGTTTCAAGTGCCACTCCTTGAAACAGTTTTTGCCTGGACTTAGACAGAGGGACACTTCACATTCACTTCATTCTGCAGAGGGCACACTTCCTTTCCCAGCTGTGGAATTTTTGTTTTGTCCTCTGCCTCTTGGTCACTGATGCTAAGTAAATCTGCTTACGTGTTGCCTTCTGGTGCTAAAACAAACAATGTTGCCTACTCCAAGGTGTGAGCTTTTTTGGATGGCATATTTAGCTAAAGTTTGATGAACAATGGAAATCACTCTCTCACAGCCAATATCTAAGTTAAACCTATTGTTAGGAAAACAAAGGAAAAAGAAATGGGCGTATCTGATTGGTCAAAAGAGTGACTGGAAGCTGTCATCACTTCCCCCAAAATTCAAAATGGAGGTCACACAACATAAGTCATAATAGTGGAAAAAAAGTGGTAATAATAACAAGATCTGGGATTTATCACAATGGATTTCCAGCATAAAATCTTAGAAAAAAAGTAACTAAAGGTGTAGTCGGCGATCTTCTAATCTTCTAATCTAATGCACTATTTGTCAAATTCACCGTATTTCTCCTCTCCATCCACAAGATGTCACCACTGACAGCATGTTGAAAAAAAAGTCCGGTTTCAATACACAGCCTTGGCTCTGAATTTCAGCAGATAAATACTGTGGCTCGGGCCGAGTTACCAAAACAGGGAACACCCCCCACATCCAGGGGGCAATCATGTGCAGTTTAGACAGAGGGGGGAGGGGGAGTACTAGGTTGCGTAGCGTGCGCAGCTAGCGTAAGAGAGAGATACAATATGTGTAGTAGGAATGGCTGAAAACCAGCTCAAAAGAAAAAGGTCAGAGGAGTGAGAAGTGAAAAAGAAGGGCTATGGCCATGAAAGAGCGAAGACCCGGGTCAACATTGGTGTTACTTTCTGACGATGGAGGGAATTCCGCGAATTGAAAGATCGGAAAACGGACGCGGGTGTCGCCGTCTGTCTGCTGGATAGGTTAGCAACATTAGCTTTGTGGTGCTTCACATAACAGTAACAGCCGTCAGACATTCATCTTATTGTCTAATCTGCTAAAATGTACTGTTGTTGTGATCAATAACAGCAGTCGAGTTGTGGCTACTATTGTCTGACGAGTCGGGGTTACCTTAGCTACGTTGATCAGCTACACAGTTTCTACGGCAGTTTCCATGACGATGCACGTCCATCAGCTTTCGGGGGTGGAGCCAGGGGTGAAGTATGAAGGGAGAGGCAGGTCTAAATTTGTTTATCAACAACTTCTCCACTCGTTTTCTCCCACATCGCTTACTACACCTTTAAGGTAGGATTAAGAACCTTTTAGAGAGATACAGTACATCAAACTTGGTGCCATCTTGAAACTACTATTGCAAGGCTTGCTGGGCATTTTATCCATTTTATAGTGAGATAGGACTTTGGAAGACTGAGAAACTGAAGACAAAGAGAGGGGGTATGGTCAAGATACAGCTAGGCATGGGCAAAACGATTCTGCTACTGATGAACTTCCTGTGAAAAAGGAAACACGTGGAGGGATTCTGACTGAGAGTTCACAGCAGCCAACAGCGCTGAGTATTCCCACCTTCATGCTGGTGTTTGCTAGCTGTTAGTAAACGTTTAAAAGCATGTTTGCAGTTGGACTGGGTAAAAGACATCTACATACCTTAACATAGCCTCCAGTAGACACCAGGAGAGAATTGTCTCTGGAGAACTGAAGGTCGGTCACCCAGCCTCCATGCAGAGAGTCCAGGGCATCTTTACCTTCCCGTGAGCAAATCTTCAACAAAGAGCCGTCCACGACGCTCCAAAGCTGAAACACAACAGCCATAACAGATCACAAACACTCACTGAGACGGTCAGAAATAGACTTCATTTCTTTGTAGCTGCTTTCAGAGACTTTAGCATTGAGTTTTTCTGCTATTTTGAGTTGTATTTCATCAGATAAACTCTAAATAGGGATGTTAGTCTGATAAGAGTCAGAATGATGACCAAAGGGGGAAAAGTTAGAGACTTGTCAAAATTGCAATGCCGTGATGCGTTTGCGAGGACTGGCTGCATTTGCCTTAATTCTTCAATAACAGACTGTGATTAAGACGACCCTCTTCTTTATCAGATTTAGAATCAGAAATACTTTATTAATCCACGAGGGGAAACTCAGTTGTTTCAGTTGCTCTTATGCACAGTACAGCAGTAAGAAATATCATAAAAAGACATTAAAATAGAAAAGAGGGTGAATTTTATATTAACAAAATGAAAAAAAAATGAAAAGAATATTAAGTAGGCAGACTGCAACATGAAGAATCAGCAAAATCAACTCCCTTATGCAGGCAAAATATGTAAATTAAGTAGAAGTGAGACTATAAAAAAGGCCAAGGAATATACACGATTAACATTGCCATGATTTACAATATGGATATGAAAATGACTGTTTGTCCAAAAAGCAAAGTTTGACCGTATATAATGTACTTTTACAGCTGCATAATTTCCTAAATTCCTAAAGTTCTAACAAATATTACATGTAATGTGCTAAATAAATGAAACTATCTGATGTTTTATTTACTTTCAAATAAAAGTTTAAAAAAGTTGTTTGAACTGAAAATGTTTTATTTTTACATTTTGAACAAGAATTAAGAATTCCAAACTTAAATCACTTTTTTTATTCCCAAGTTTGGGCTTCTCTAAGAAGTAAGAAGTTAATCAAGCATAAAATTAACCACTAAAACGAATTTTTTTGTTGAGGAATGTGAGTAAACAACAATAATTTGACATGTTAATCAGGAAATAATGATGAGTATTTTATGTTTTTTGTAAAACAGGAAGTTTAAAAATTCATGGATATCATTTATAACTTTATTTCAGCATTAAAGTTATCATTTCTTTAAAAGAGCTTCTAAAAAAAGGAGTATTTATCCTTTAACAAACATAAAAAAATATTTTAAAGGTGCTATGAGGAGAATCTATTACCGGCAACATAAAGACTCTGCTATCCATGAGCACGCGCTGCAACTGTAGCAATGCTGCGTTCCAATAACATCAGAACTGGGAGTGACATCAACTCCGACTTATTGGCGTTCCGGTTGAAGTTGGAAAAAAGACATGCCGATCTACCAGGCTATTGTTAGCTGTTGTTAGCACACCCTGCGTTGTTGTAAGAAGAATGTGATTATCACTATGGCAACATTTTTGTAAATATAAGTCTAACAATACTATGTATACAGCTGATCTAGAGCGACACACCCCAGTCAGAAGTGCAAATAAATTGATCATTACAGGAGCTAAATAACTGTTCACACTGGGGGCATCCATCTTTGATTGTCAACTCGGGGGTGGCGAGTTCCCAGTAGGAATTTCTACTTCGGGGAACGTTCCAGTTGCAGTTTCCTAAACGGAACTCGGAAATTCCTACATCTGACTACAACTGCAACGCACCAAAGACGTGACCCAAGCCAAAGCGTGTGTTTGTTGTGATGCTAATGAATGTAGCTCGGACCTTCCTCAGAACTCTGCATTGCTTCACAACTTCTTTTTTCAACAACTTACAGGATGCAAAGCGACGAGGTAATGTATCTCTTTCTAGTTATGTAGTGGTAGTTTTTGATGTGTGACAACAAGCAATTTTTGGAACACTTAGTATCGTAGTTTTGTAGCCGGCTATATATCGCTACTTACAGCCCGGTGCTCGAAGCTGTGTCTGAATATATAAATAAATGTACTATTATATTTATAAATCTGCTCTAGTTTTGTCTTGTTCCCAAAGTTGAGTATCCAGGCCAGTCCAGCCCTGTCCGACCCGACTGCGAAGCTAGGAATAGCATTTATAGATAACCTATTTTGATGCTATAAACTCATCTTAAAGTGTGTATTTCGATCAGGCATATATCTAAAGGTGAGACTTTTTTGTCATTACTTAGAAACTCCTCACAGTCCCTTTAATTACCAATGCTTTTAATTAAGGGCCTTTGTGGCATAACCTTAATCCCTCCATGGTCTTGCCCCGTCCTACCTCTCTGAGCTTCTGCACCCTCACACACCCTCCCGTTGTCTCAGGTCAGCCGACCAGCTTCTCCTGAAGGTCCCTAAGACCAAGCGGAAGCTCAGAGGGGATCGTGCTTTTGCTGTTGCAGCCCCAAAACTTTGGAACGGGCTGCCTCAAAATATTAAACAGGCCTCGTCTCTGCCTGTTTTTAAATCCCTCCTTAAGACCCACCTTTTCTCCCTGGCTTTTGATGCACAGTAGTTGGCGATTTTACTATTATTATTTACTTTTTATTTGATTTTATCTTGATTGCTTCTTCTGCGTTTTTATTTCATTTTAATTGGTTTTATGTCTTTTAACTTGTTCCTTGTCTTTGAAAATTCTTTTACCTATGTTTTATGTCTATTCTTTTATCTCGTATTTTATTTATTCTCCTGTACAGCACTTTGTTTCAACTATGGTTGTTTTTTAAAGCGCTTAACAAATAAAGTTGGATTGGATTGGATTAAACCGGTTGGTGGACTAATAAATCTGTCAACTGTGTATGTGCATTTAAAACATGTGATGTTAAGAATACTTAGGATTTAAAGTATTTTAATGACTGCACTGATTAATACATATCCTTCTGTATAGAGTGGAGAAACCCCTTGTTAACTGAGGCAAGAAAGCAAGCAGTAATAAAAGGAGGAAAAACTGCAGTAAAAGTAGTAAAAAGGTAGGAAAAAGGAGGGAAAACAGTGATTAATAAAGTGTAAGATTAGTTACATGTGATAAATCAGGTCTTTTTTCACAGCTGTCTTATATCATGCTGTTAAACTCTTTGGCCTTTCAACTTCTTTTCACATTACTCTAATTCATGGTATGAGCGTCACCACTATGAGTCATGAGGTACTGACGTATTTGACTTGATAATCTAAGAAAAGCATAATTATTTTCAAATTAAAACAGATATTTGGCATTAAAGTGACTGCACCACAAGTAAGACAATGTTACATTTTTAAACCTACATTCTGCCACAACACTGTCGCGCTTTTTCAAGGTCAAATTCAACCTTTAATCACCACAGTACAGGAATTCAAAGACTTTTCACCCTCACACAGCATTTGGATCCAGATGAGAAATTACCCATGATGCACCTCATATATAATGCAAGGATGCTTTATGATTCAGTCATCACGGTTGAAGCACATCATTTCGCTAGCAGCTGTTACGCAACTGTTCACACGCCGCGTCCATTTGACAATGACACATCACACGTACAGCTATATTTAACACTTGGCGTGCTTTTGAGCAGAATGACTCATGTTTGTTTCCATAGAAACAAGGGCTTGAGTTTTCAGCGTGCTTTATGTAATTGGATCTGATGGATTCGGCCGTTTCTGGATAATGGAGCAGAGCGGCCAAGAGGCCACCAGAGGGCATTAACCCCGTGTTGACTGAGGCGATGCTGCAGGGCTGAGCGGTGCTGGGTGACTTCCTCCTCTCCATTTCACATCGGCTAAGTTTGTATTTACTTTTACAGTGTTATTTTTTTTGTACAGATTTCTGAAGCCTTGGGGATCCAATTTGGCAGGTCGAGTCCTCTCCTTCACCCTCCCACCGTCTGACATCTCCTCCTCTTCCTGCTCTCTTCATCGCAGCTTCTCACACCTCCTCCTGCTCACGCTTCCCCAAATCTGAGAGGGAGGCCGGCCCACTTCCTTTCATCTGTGGCCTCCTGTGTATGCCGCAGCAATCATGATGCATTAGTAAGCACTTTATCTAAACAAGTGATGGGGTGTAATTAGGGTGTGATCTCTGGAATAAATGTTGACTGCTGCGCTAAGTGCTTTTTTTATGCTCCCCTGCAAAAAAGATGATTTACAGAGTTGTAGCAGTGCTCCTCCTCTTGTCTGTTATCTATTTCAGGTTGTTCATGAACCTGAAAACATCTCCTCTGTGCATTCTTTATAATATGTAAATGTAAATGTTCTTTATCTATACAGCCCTTTACAACAACCCTTTCGGTGAACCAAAGTACTTTACAATAGGTAGTAAGTAAAAAGCAATAAATAAAACAATTAAAAAAAATAAAAGCAATACAAGCAAAAAAATACAATAAGATAAAGTACAACAGAGCAAAAGTAAAAGTGTCGCCACACTACTAGGTATTAAAAGCCATCCTAAATAAATATGTCTTTAGTCTAAATTTGAAAATAAATCTATTATTGGACTTCTGCCTACATATCTGTGTTCATACATGTGAAGAAACTTCAGCCAATATGGCCTGCGCTCTCAGGGCATCATACAGCTGCAGGTCCCGAGAGTAAGAACTGAACTGGGCAAAAAGGCTTTTAAATCTTCTGCCCCATCTGCCTGGAATGATCTGCAGAAGGATTTGAAGTTGACACATCTTGTAACCCTAGGGGAATTCAAGACAATTATAAAGGACAGAGAAGAGAGCTTAATTGGCTCTTGTGAATGCGCTGTGTAATAATATAATTCCAAAGCTGTTTTTTCTGTAGTGTGTGTCTGTAACTGTAATCTTTTTATTTTCTGTTTCTGTGCTGCCATCTTGGCCATGTCACTCTTGTAAAAGAGGTTTTGAATCTCAATGAGTTTTTTACCTGGTTAAATAAAGGATTGATACATTGATTGATTGAAATGGCCCAGGTCAGAAATGAAAAGGCTTGATCACCCCAGTGTTTGTATTTCGACCTGGGCACTTCCAGCAGAAGTTTTTTTGACAACCTCAGTGCTCTACCAGGCTCCCGATCAGTTCAAAGCTTAGTTAAGTACACTGGGGCGAGACCATTAAGAGCTTTAAAAACAAACATTAAAATTTTAAAATCAATGCTGTACTGGACGGGAAGCCAATGAAGGGATTTAAGAACAGGAGTGATGTGCTCTTGTCTGCTCGTGCCGGTTAAAATACAGGCCGCAGCGTTTTGCATAAGCTGGAGGTGATAATAATAATGTCATATTTTTACGAGAATTAAAGTCATATAGTTACAAGAATAAAGTCAGAAAGTTACCAGAATAAATTCAGAAAGTTGTGAGAATAAAGTTGAAAAGTTACAGGACTTAAGTAAAGAAGTTACGGGAACAAGTTATGAGGATAAAGTCAGAAAGTTACAAGAAAAAAGTCATAAAGTTACACAAATAAATCAAAAAGTTACAAGAAATAAATCGAAAAGTTACCAGAATAAAGTTGAAAAGTTAGGAGAATAATTTTTTGAGAATGAAGCTGAAAAGTTTCTAGAATGAAGTCTTAAAGTTGTGAGAATAAAGTCATAATGTTACGAGAATGAAGTCCTAAAGTTACAAGAATAAAGTTGAAAAGGTACAAGAATGAAGTCAGAAAGTTACAAGAATAAAGTTGAAAAGCTGTGAAATAAAGTCTTAAATTTATGAGAATCAACTTATTTTAGTCTGTAGAGGCTATCAGAAGAGCAGCAGCCGCCTGTACAAAAATGAGGAACATCGAGCATCTGGTGAAGTTATACTGAAGTTTAGGTTTCACAAACAAGGACATACTTTTTGGCAAATCAGCATCCCATTATCACAACAATTAGGACCCTGACAAGATACAAGAAACAGGCTTTTCTGAAGAAAATACCACACTGACTTTGAGAAGATTGTCTCCTTTTTGGAAGAGAAAATGTTCGCCCTTCTGGTACCCAACAGCAACTGCTGAATGGCTAATGTGGGACAAATTTTCACAAAGGTTGAGTCTTTCCAGATTTACAGTCATGCCTTTTTCATCCTGTTTTAACCATCTTTATCTTTGTTATCATTCTTACACTCAGGGCAGGTATATAAAAGGATTAAATCAATTAAATTGGAATACTAGTGAGTCAGGTTGCACCATGTTTTAGATAGTTTTCCAACTGAAGAAGCTCAGCACCTCAATGTTTTGTGTACGTACCCGAATCTCCCCATTGTCATCTCCAGTTGCAAGGCGTCGGCCGTCCCAGGAGAATCTGCAGCTTCGCACACAATCTTGGTGGCCACTCAGTGTAGCAACACACTGCCACGACTCGCAGTGCCACAACTGGAACGAAAGAAGAAAAAAAAAGGGCATTTTAGAATAGAAAGAAGACAACAAATGGTATATCACCATATCATCAGCATACAAATAGAACTTTGCACAGGTAAAGCTTCTGCATGAATTATCCATACACATTGGGAATATTATGGAACACCTTCCGGACTCTTGTGGATAGGGACGTATACCGTGGACCGGTACTTTAATGTACCGGTCCCTAATTGGGTCGGCACCCGAATACCGTTAAGAATTTGGAAAAAAGGTACCGTTATCGGTACTTGAACGTCTCTTCAACTGTCACGTAGTTATGACACTAACACCGTCTGGCTCAAGCATGTCGGTGAGGGCTAACAAACACTTGGGGCGCGCACATAGTACAAAGCTAAAGGAGTGCGGGCTGTTTGATTGCAATAGCAACACGATTAGAGTTAGCAGCCCGGCTAACACTAAAGACTGTAGCACCGTGGCGACAGCACCCGGTTGTGTTTCTGCTTTGGCAAGTCACAGTAAGTTTTTGTCTAGTTTGTAGTCATCATTACAGCATCAATTTTAGCACCACAAGATATATGGGTCTGTCTGTACATGCAGTCTGTTGGGCGGCATGAAGGGGTTTTGCCATCTCCTTAGCTTCTTTTGCCTCTGAGAAGCATTTGTAATGCATTGCTTCTATTCTGTTGAAGCTTTATTATTACCTTGCGGTAATAAAAAAAGGCTGAATCTTTCAATATCTTGTAAAGTCTTTATTTTTTATACAAAATTACTTGTGTAGTATCGATAAGAGTATCGATAAGTATCGATACTGATGGGGAGTATTGGTGTCTGTATCGGAATCTATAAAATCCTAACTATACACATCCCTACTTGTGGGGCACCATTTATGTATTATAAAAAATAGGTGATAGACCATTTACTTAAACACAGTGCTTTCCACAACTTCACAGCTTGACATGACAATAACAGAGGAAAATGCACCACATAAAAGACATATCCCAACTTGATTATTTTTGCATGGGACCTGTCTCCAACAAGACAAACAGTCGACCATAATTTATGGTTTTGGACTGGCACTTTGGTTTACAGATCAGATTTCAAAGGGGGGCACAGACCCAGTCCCTCTAAAAATGTCCTTGGACATGTTCCCACTTTGACCACCAATGTTGCAACAATCAGTGCAGGCAAATACAATTGGAAATAACATTTAACTCCCATTATAAAGACATAATTTTGTTGAAGGAATGAGTCATCTTGTGTGAAAAGTTCTTTTGATGTCAAATGTTCTCCCCCAAATGCAGACCTAATGTTGAAAAAGTGCTGCATCTGAATAATGAAACTGTTAATGAGCTCCCTCCAAATCTCTGCTGCTTTCTTCCTCTCTGTCTGTGTTTGGATTTCCCCCTCTTCATCCATTGTTCTCTTTTATATTCCTCCCTGCTTTCTCTTCCCTCCCTCTGCGTTCCTTCCTCTCCACGGTCACATCCTGCGCCACACTGAAAATAACACAGCTCATAATTAGGCACTTCATTTGGCAGGCGGCTAACTACGTCTGCACACATGGTCCTATTCATGTGAAGGTCAGGAGAGAAAGTAGAAACAGACAAAGAGGGGAAACAAAGAGAGATGGAAGTAAAGGAATAAACTTGCTTTTGCTGGCTCCTTACAGTTTGACTCCTGGATGGACGGAGGCCGTGGACTTTGTGTTTGTTTTGAGCAACCAAAGCCTCTGCTTGGTCTGCAGAGCAAAGACTGTGCGACTGGCGGCAAACCAGGTCCACAACAAACACACACCTCAATTATCCTCCCTGCCAAATCCATAAAACACACATCCTTTCTCGGCATGCTGGTGGAAGCCAGGTTGGCTGCAGATCCAGAGACTGTTTCTCTACTGTAAGTGTCCATCAAAACCAGATTCCCGTGAGAAACTCTGTGGCGGTGACTCAAGATAATCCGCTTTTACAAATGTCACATAGGACAGCTTGCTCTGTTTCAATAATAGACATTCAGGGACATTTGTGGTTACATATTTGGCCAACAGGCACAAATCTGATGCCTAATCAGTAGTTTTTTTCATTGACATTCAGATGACCAAGGGTGACACCCACATCATACTGATGGAGGGCGAACAGAACAAAAATGTCAAGGATAGTGTGGTCCGTGTACTTTGCTGCCATTCGTTTTTTGTGTTGATATGGGTAAACGGAAAACGGGAAACCATCCGATTTCCGATTTCCATTTGGATGAAGGGAAACGAAAAACGGGAAATGAGTCGTTTCCCGTTTTTCGTTTGGTAATCGAAAATCCAAAAACGGAAAACGAGCCTTTATCTGATATCTATTACTGGTTTATTATTCACAAGTTGGGATATAAAATACGGCCGTAATTCCTTTCGTAAAGCTTGCTTTGCCTTTACCCGGAAGCACTTCCTCTTCTGCGCTGCCTATTGTAAGTTGTTTTGAGATAACACTTGTTATGAACTGGTGGTATACAAATAAAGATTGATTGATAAAACATTGCAGAACCGAGGCTTACCTTGTTCGTAATGTCTAACTGCCCATCTGATAATATGTGTTTAGAATATAGTTTGACATCTGACATAAATGGCTATTTATTAATACATGGTAAAAACAAATACATTTATTCGGAACTAAATACAATTTACAGAACTAGCATAATATTTCATTAATGTCTACAGTAAAAGAAGGTCACACACTAAAAGAACATAGATATATAGTGAGAATTTGAAACTCAATTTATAGAAAACAATTATGGTTACGGATGTTGCTTCGAAATGGGCTTAAAGCGCAGCAAACTAATAATTTCACTAGAGGGCAGTAATACACTGTAGTGCAGCTTCAGAAGCAGAACAAGGAGAAGAAGCAGCAGCGCAGAAGAGGAAGTGCTTCCTGGTGAAGGCAAAGCAAGCTTTACGAAAGGAATTACGGCCGTATTTTATATCCCAACTTGTGAATAATAAACCAGTAATAGATATCAGATAAAGGCTCGTTTTCCGTTTTTGGGTTCGCTTCCCTTCATCCAAACGGAAATCGGAAAATCGGATGGTTTCCCGTTTTCTGTTTACCCATATCAACATGAAAAACGAATGGCCGCAAAGTATACGGACCTAGTGTGGATCCTGTTTGAGTTTTTATCAAGTAAATATCCACAAAATTGGACACTAAGGCAAAATTCATTGAAGCTGTCAACCAATGGATTAACAAGTTATAACCAGTGAGTGTGGTCTACAGTTAAGTCTTTAAGGGTGATTAATAAAGGGTGATCAATACTCAAATCAAAAAGTCAGAGAAATGACAAGAAGAGGAAAAATACCCCCCAAAAAATGTTACAGCCTGGCAATTTACTTCTTCGTGTTACATAGAAATACAGCCAATGTTTGCCCCCACATAAAAAGACTCAGAGAATAAAGCTATGAGAATAAAGTTGTAGAATTACAAGAATAAAGTCTTCAATTTATGAGAATCAACTTCTTATTTTAGTCTGTAGAGGCTATCAGAAGAGCAGCAGCCACCTGTACAAAAAAAAGGAACTTTGAGCATCTAGTGAAGTTATACTGAAGATTAAGTTTCACATATAAGGAAATACTTTTTTTTGGGACATCTGCATCACATTATCAGAAATATTAGGACCCTGACAAGATACAGCAAGAAACTGGCTTTTCCAAAGATCAAATCAAAAAGTCAGAGAAATGACAAGAAGAGGAAAAATATCAAAAAATGTTAAAGCCTGGCAATTTACTTCTTCGTATTATAGATAAATACGGGCAATGTTTGTCCCCCACATTAAAAGACTCCTGTGAAATCCTGAAAAACAGGCCAAAGATTTCTTTGAAAATTTTCACCAATATCTATGTCAACTTTATTTTTGTAAACACTTCCAAATTTCCCTTATTATAATTCCAATCAAGAATTTCAACAAAACTTCCCAAAACACTCAGAAGGTTTTGGCTTCAGAAAAGATGCCCCACTGCTCTTTCTTTTGTGGACATTGTTAAACAGTTACATCTTATGGAGCAGATGACTTACTCAATAAGAGTACAGAAAGAACAAGGTGAAAAGCGGTGGGAAAAATGGTGTATGTTTTTAGCCAATGAACAAAGATATCAGTGATGGGTAATGCAATATGAATAATGTTAAACAATAGGTGTATGCTTGTGTGTTTGTTAATGGATGTAGGTGGTGGTGTATCATCACACATGCTTTAGGTTCCGACTTGCATGCCACTGACTTGCATAGCAACATAAGTTTTAGCATGATGACACACTTAGCATGGACATTCTCTATGCTTAAGGTAAAACTCACTCCCTACCTCCTGGATAAGGGCTTTGTTTATTGTTCTCTGTTTGTCTTGTCTTTTTTGTTTAGTTTTTTTGTTGTATTTTCAATTGACAAAAGTCTACAAAAAAAGAGATAATAAAACTTCCCAAAACACCCACTACATATCCTTTGACAACAGATAGACTGAAATCACAAGGATTACAATATAAAACCGTTCAATTCCTGGTAAACTTAGTGAATACTCTTGGGAAATTAGGTTTAAACTAGAAAAGCACTCGGAGAGCGCAGACCTCCGCCAGCACCGCAGTCCTTAGCCATATTTTGATTTTGACCATAAATATTAGTCCTACCGTTATTTCATCAAAATATTTAGATTCCTTGACCATGAAAGCATACCATTGGCAATTGGATTCATAATTACCTTCGCCAAGGAGGTTATGTTTTCGGGAGAGTTTGTTTGTCTGTCCGTCCGTCTGTCCGTCTGTGAACAAAATAACTCAAAAAGTAATACATGGATTTTGATGAAATTTTCAGGGAATGTTCAGCATGGAAAAAGGAAGAACTGATTCCATTTTGGTGTTGATCCGGATCAGCGTCTGGCCACCATGATGAAAAATGTATGTTTTCATGGTCAAGGAATCTAAATTAATACATGAAATAAAGGTAGGACTAATATTTCTGGTGAAAATCACAATATGGGTGAGGACTGTGGCGTTGGCGGAGGTCTGCGCTCTCCAAGTGCTTTTCTAGGGATATCTATTTTAGTTCAGTAGTTATTCACAGAAATCACATTTTTCGCCATGGCGGCCAGACGCTGATCCGGATCAACACCAATTTCGAATCAGTTCTTCCTTTTTCCATGCTGAACATTTCCTGAAAATTTCATCAAAATCCATCCATTACTTTTTGAGTTATTTTGTTAACAGACGGACAGACGGACAGACTGACAAACAAACTCTCCCGAAAACATAACCTCCTTGGTGAAGGTAAATATAGTTTAGAGGCAAATTCTTCATAAATTCCTGGGTGAATCCAGGAAATTTGGGAACATTTCCATGAAAAGTTAATTTTTGAGAATACCTGGACTTTTTTTCTGCAAAATCTATAAATATTCTGGAAAAGTTTGGTTAGGACAGGGTCCAAAAAAGTGCAGGAACATGAACTCTACTGAGGACTCTTACTGAATGTCCAAAGAATTTATGGGAACATCTCTAAAACTAAAGCAAGGGCATAAAATGAACTGTTGATTTACTTCTGCAAATTCGGGAGCATTCGCACCAAAGCATGAAAATAGTGGAAAA
This sequence comes from Scarus forsteni, assembly GCA_036419115.1. NCBI lineage: Eukaryota > Metazoa > Chordata > Actinopteri > Labriformes > Labridae > Scarus > Scarus forsteni. The sequence goes on from JAZDUH010000341.1 coordinate 10,388,230, forward strand.
GTAGGAGGCAAAATCCATGAATATGTTGGGAAAATCTCAATGATAAAGTCAGGAATATGAAAAGGGACAAAAAATTCAAGAACTCTCTCGGAACAGCAAATCTAATCTAACAGTAATAAAGCAAAAAAAAAAAAAAAGAAACTAAGACATTCCTGATCATTGTTTAAAGAAAATGTAATGAATAATCCCAAACAATTAGAACAAAAAAATCTTGTTGAAATTTCCAAATGAAAAAAAAAATGCCACTGTTAAAAACTGGGCAAGTTTTTATGTACGTTCATTTATTTATTAACATTTCTTTTTTTAGATTTCAAAGCACAAATGTGGGTTTTAACAGTCACAGGAAGAGCCTTAGTCCCAGTCAATGGTACACGGACTTATTGGAAAAAATGAACTCGTACTCTTGCTTAAACTCAAGTTGCAGAGTGACTAAGGATATAAAAATGTGTCCTCTGTGGAGTAAGAAGTAATTTACATAATTCCTTCAGGGGGAGGTGGTAAAAATAGACCCTTTCTCAGAGGAGACAGTCGGGTAGCAAAGAGCTTTTACGCCTGTTGGTGCGTAAAATTTAGCAATAAGGACCGGGTTTCTTCATAAAGGTCTACCCGATGAGACCAAACTGAGAAGAAAAAAATGTTATTTAAAAGAATTTTTGTAGCTTAAGAGTTTGATCGGTTAGCCTTTCTCTGCAGACACAGAGAAGAACCCAGACTTGAAAGTGAACTCAGTTTCTGAGCGGTTCAGAATGTACCAGGCAGGGAAAAGTAATAATTTTAAAGCTGGATGCTGAAAAGGTCAAAAACCTCGTCTCCAGCCCGCTGAGTGAGGTAAAGTCAGTCCAAAGTCGAGCACAGCAGTGTTGGTAAAAGTCAACCTGGCAGAAACTCCATCCAGGCAGGGAGGAGGGTCTGTGGCGGGACAGCCGGTCAGACTGGACATGGCTGTTAGGAGGACACAGTGACCCACAGCTAACTCACCAGGCCTGGAGCCATCTGCTGCACGCTGAGCTCTACGCTCCCTCGCCCCTCTAACCAGCGAGCCTTTAATGTGCCCATGCTCATTTGCTGTAAATAATCATTTCAGACGGGGAATCGAGGGAAGACGTTTATGTGTAATAGGTCATGTTGTTACTGCGAGCGCTAACAGATATGTGTCATCTCGTGTGAGTGTGTGCTAAAACCTTGGCAGTCATGTCAGCAGAGGTGGTGGCAAAGAGGCATCCATCAGGCGAAACATGACCGGACAGGATGGCCCCCCGATGAGCCTCAACGTCCTGCAGCCTCACCCCACTCTCCATGTTCCACAACTTGTCATAAGAAAGAGAAAGAAGGTTATTTTTTCATTTGATGCTGCTTGTAGCTGGATTTGAGTCTGTGAGAGTTTGCTACCTTGAAGGTGCCATCGTAGGACCAGGACAGCAGTCTGGTGTCAGCAGGTGAGCTGGAAAGAAGAGAGAAGCATCTGACTTGCTCCTTGTGACCCTGAAGCACTTTACACTCTCCAGACTGCCACCTCCACACCTGCAGGGGGCAGCAGACACACAAATAGACATGAGACAGAGATGCTAAGAGGTTATGAAACAGCCTGTAATGATCTGGATGTGTCTGTATAATCCAAAATGGCAAAACAGACCATGAGTGATAAGGATGATCACTGCTTCTTTTTTTTTAAACTTCATTTTTATTGTTTTCCAAACAAACATATCAATAATATTAAAAACAAAAGGACATTGCCAGACATAAAAAGGTACAATATCAGTTACATAGGGGTTTTAAAAGGTGAAAGATACATCTTGCAGATGCGCTGGGACACATCATCAGTGATGTAACCTGGGGTCACTGGGTGTTTCGGGTCTTTTAACATCAGACACCCTCGCCCAGGCGACCCGACCAGGGCTAATCAGACCTGTGTCTCAGCAGCGTTTGCCCACGGCTCTGCCCTCTTGATCCAAAGCCACCTAGTGGCTCTCTCTTCGGCTTCAGTTGCAGCCCTGCCTCATCAAGTACTAGCACAGTCTCACCAACAACATCCACTGCCTCACCAACTACTCTCACAGCTTTACCAACAACATAGAACGGGCGTTATGCGATCGCTTGTGTCTGTTTGTTTTATTGTTTGTTTGTTAGTTAGTTTGTGCATTTGTTTGTTTGTCTGTTTGTTTCCCTGTTAGCAAGATAACTCAAAAAGTTATGGACAGATTTCAGTGAAATTTTCAGGAAATGTCCGTATTTGTTCCGACAAGGAACAAATTATTTGCTTTTGGGAGTGATCTGGATCACCGTCTGGATACGCCATGATGAAAAATGCAACTTAGGTGAATAACTACTGAACTAAAATAGACATCATCATGAATCCAACTGCTAATTTCATGGTCAAGGAATCTTAATATTTAGATGAAATAAAGTTAGGACTAATATTTAAGGTGAAAAACCCAATATGAGGTCTGCGCTCTCTGAGTGCTTTTCTAGTTGAAAAGGTGACTATCAGGCTTTTCAGTGATACAAAACAATACCAACTCATATTATTAAGGGGAGAAATAATCCATCAAACTGAAATGTCCAAACTTTTTTCGAAGTATGTTATCCTTTCATTCCCTTTGGGGTTGCAAGAGGCTTAAAGGTGTAGTCAGCGATCTTTTAATCTTCTAATCCAGTGGTTCCCAAACTGGGGTACGTGTACCCCCAGGGGTACGCGAAGTGATGTAGGGGGTACGTGAAAAACTTTCAGGTCTAAACAGTTGTTTCAGTAGTTCAGGCTCAAACTGATAAATGTTTGTATTGTGAGCTTTGATCAAGGCCTGAAGTGTTGGCAGACAGGCTGAGGCATCTTGGAGAGGGAAATCTGTCCTAAATTATCCAAGATTCTTAAAATAACATACAGTAAGTTCAGTCAGACAGCCTTTAAATTAAAGCTTTGAGTTCATTAATGAAAATTTTTCAGAAATGTACATTTCTTCTTCAAAAGTGGACTGGTGTTGCCCACTGACATTGCTGGTAAATCAATCTATTTAGTTAGAAATAATTCACTTTAATAGGCTTTATTTGTATGTTATGCATGTAAAATGTGGGAGGTGAGAGTGCAGCAGGCTTAAATATTTATTTTTCTCTGTGTTATAAGTGCATGAGAGTTGGGGGTACATGGCTGGAGGTCAGGTGTCGGAAGGGGTACAGACTGTGAAAAGTTTGGGAACCACTAATCTAATGCACTATTTGTCAAAATCACCGTATTTCTCCTCTCCATCCATATGATGTCACCACTGACAGCAAAAAAAGTCCGGTTTCAATACACAGCCTTGGCTCTGAATTTCAGCAGGTAAATACTGTGGAGGAGTGAGAAGTGAAAAAGAAGGGCTATGACCATGAAAAAGCGAATACCCGGGTCAACATTGGTGTTTCTTTCCAATGGTGGAGGGAACTCTGTGAATTGAAAGACCTGAAAATGGACGCGGATGTCGCCGTCTTTCTGCTGGATAGGTAAGGAACATTAGCTTTGTGGTGCTTCACATAACAGTAACAGCCGTCGGGCATTCATCTTATTGTCTAATCTGCCAAAATGTACTGTTGTCGTGATGTTATCAATAACAGCAGTCGAGTTGTTTGACGAGTCAGGGTTACCTTAGCTACGTTGGTCAGCTACACAGTTTCTACGGCCGTTTCCATGACGATGCACGTCAATCAGCTTTCGGGGGTGGAGCCAGGGGTGAGGTATGAAGGGAGAGGTGGGTCTAAATTTGTTTATCAACAACCTCTCCACTCGTTTTCTCCCATATCGCTGACTACACCTTTAAGTCTAACTCAGCTGTCATTGGATAAGAGGGGATAACACCCTTTAGTAGCTCTACTGCAGGGCTGCTGAGGCAAGCTCTCATAGTGAACATTATGAACAGCCTTAAAGGTCAAGCTAGTTTTACACTTGCCTTCAAAACTTTTCCTCATCATCCATTCTTAAATAATTTAGTATGTTTCTTTTTAATTGTTCTTTGGGTCATGTTTTAGTTAAAACTCTGGAGCTGCACGTCTTAAAGCAGAAGTCTTGCTTTGTGATTTTGTGTTTGCAGGTAAACGACGGGCTCAAGAAGTTCAACTGAGCTCAAGGACTCGTGCAGCGCCCCAAGAACCATCCTATCAATCACAGCCCGAGTGCAACTTTGAACCTCCTCCCCTTCCAAATAGAGTCTGTCATTTGTCCAGAGGTTACAATCCATCACCCTCTAACATAAGTGCTATTAAACCTCCTTCCATTCATTCTGCGTTTTCATTAACATCAAATACAAACTCCCATTTCCGGGAGAGCGCACGTCCAGCAGCATGAATCTGAATAGCTTCTGAATAAGCGCCAGACGGTTTGTGAATAGTGATGGTGAAGGCAGCAGCCGCATGAATACGGAAAAAGGCAGTGTGTTTGTTTGAGAGAGGAGGAAGTGCTGCAGTGGACAGGTCTGTCAGAAAGAAGAGGAGATGAAGGAGAAGGAGGTGGAGAGGGGCGGGGAGGGAAAGGGGGAAGGAGCAACAGAGCGTGAAAGAAGAGAGTTGACAGACCATAACGATAGGAAATACACACAAACTCACACACTAAGACAAATAACAGCATACAAGGAGGGAGAGGGGTTAAAGAAGTATCTAAGGAGGAACTCGAGCTAGTGCCTAGAGGTTAAGTCTGCAAGGTATACAATTCCTGTAAAATAACAGGACAGGGTGGGTCAAGACGAAGGGCCGGGGCAGCTGTTGTGGTAGTTTTTTACGGGGTGGTGCACGTTTTTTACCAAGATTTGAGGTCACATTGTTCTTGTGTTTCCATTATCCAAACACTGATCTGTGATTGGAGGATCATTCTGTCAATCACAGTTAATACGGGCTGATCAGATAATGTAGTCAAAACAGGAGACACCTGGTAAATAAACTCCCCAAAACATGTCAGAAGAGGAGCAAAAATATCCTTCAAAAGAGCCGTTTATAGTTTTGGTGTTTGTTTTCATTTTTTTTTAAAGAAATATAGATCCATATCCAAAAACCTGTTAATGACGCCTCTAACATCTGTGCTACTCTCCGTATGAGCAGTCACTTACTGGTGTCGTCTCACTCGTAGCTCCCACCTCTTCCTGCTCTAAAGGACTCTGATTGGGCCGTCTCACTTTAAAATACTCTAAAATACTAAAAAAAAAATAATTCTCAAAAAACTAAAAGGAAAAAAAACAGAATATGAGAGAAAATAAAAAGGAATTTGGGAAAAAAATAACACAGATTTCATAGGACCCTACTTCATGGTTTATTCTTGAGTCAGAGCATTCATTTGTGAAAAGTTTGAAGAAAATAACTCAAACTATTTAAACATTGAAGCTGGACAACCTTGAAGCATGGACAACCATTCAGTGACACAATGGAGACTTAAAGAAGGAGAAAGAGAAAAAGAAGACGCTGCCCAGTGTTACAGGTAGAGAAAATCAAAAGAGCTTTGTCAGCAGAGCTGGCTGTTTTACTTGAGGTGAAAAATGGGGATAGAAAGGACTAACAATCAATGAAATAGAATTAAAAAGGTCAAGAGTGGAGTTGAAGGAGCAAGCGGTGAATTAGCCAAGAGAAGATGTCGAGGATATTGGAGACAGTGATGAATGGGAGCCAAACAATGAGAGAGAAAAAGCAGGAAAAAGGACATTTTAAGAAGAAAAAGAAGGGAGCAGAGGTGCAGTTTACCCTTATCGTGGTGTCCTCTGACGATGTGATGAGTTTCTGGCCGTTGTGGATGAACCTGCAGTGCAGAACAGTCTTGGTGTGACCCTGTAAGGTGGCCAGGAGCTTCCCTGAAGGCACCTCCAACACCTGGAAGGGAAAAACAGAGGTTAGTACAACAAGAAAATAAACAAAAGGCTTACAGACTGGCTGACAGGTTTGTGAAGCCTGATTAAGTGCAACAATGCACACAAAGCGTTAAATACTAACACATAGAAGTAAATATTGTTCTCCTGATACTCACTTCCATGCTTAAGTGTTGCCACTGAGCATAAATTAGCACACAAACATGCTCAATGGAACCAAACAAACAGCTAAGGACAATGAGAATGTCAGCTTGCTTTATGTTATTTGACAGATTCATTCAGCTGATGCAGATCTCCAAGGGGAATGATTTCTTCATTGATAAGATAACTAAGTGGTCTCCTCTTTCCAGTCGTCCATATTGCTGCTCAAAGATGTTTGAATAGTTCGTCAGATCCTTATTCTTAATCTGATCTGAGCTGAGCAGAGTGGGATGTCTGGGTCTCCAGATGTATCTCAGTACTAAAGGTAACCTGAACATTTGTAGGTCTTGTTTATTTTTTAAAAATTCAGCTAATAATAATAGGGGTGTAGCAAAATTTCGTACCACGAAATTCCGCGAAATAGAAAATGTCGAAATAAAATTCAAAGACGCACGAAATAAAAAAAGCGAAGGGGTGCTGGTGATTTTTTTACCCTCCTCGCCTACCGTAGCAAAACACTCGCTTCAATATGGAGGAAGACGAAGTGGAGGAATTAGCTGATGCTCCTTCGTCAAATAAATCGATTGTGTGGACCTATTTTGGCTTCCCAAGTAAAAGACGAGAGAACGGTGAGAAGATTGAGGACAAAACAACAACCGTGTGCAAAATATGCCGCTACAGTTCACCGTACACTGCGGCGAGTACAACTACCAACTACTTTGAACTGGAGACAGGCAGCAACTGTATGATTGTGTAAGTCTGCATAAAAAACAATATTTGATTTTTGCATCTACTGTTGAGTTGACAGAATTTGATCATACTTGAAGATCAGAAGTATATGCACTGTTATAGGCTAAATATTATAGTTAACAGTTCAGACATTTATAGGTCTAAACTGCAGCTCTGAGGACTGCTGTTTGTTTTCCTCTTCATTCATGAATGTACTTATCCTGATTGTTACAACAACAAAGCACTTTTTATTGAGATTTTATGTTTGTATTTGTACTGTAGTCTAAATAAGGGGAAAAACTACAGTTTTTTTCTTTTTAAAGAGCATTTATTTTGTACTGATGCAGCAATATTTTTGTATGTCTGCATTGGGAGGAAAATAAAGAAAAAGAGATTTTTGCACAACTTCCTACTGTTGGGGGTTTTCTATCATCTTTATTTCGTATCGTGAGCCCTGTTTCGTATTTCGTATTGTTTCGTGAGTTGACCATTTTGTTACACCCCTACTATTTAATATTGAAAATTGTTACTTCATTCAAAAATTTGACAACCAAACTTAAATAGGAGTTTCTAAGAGCAGTATGGGGGGTAGAGCCCTCAGTTTACAGGGTCCTTCAATCACAGTTCAGGAGGAAGAGCCTCTCTACCTCTGAGGGTAGAGTTACACTTTCAGTGAGGCCGAGCTCAGACTTGGACCACCCCATCGTTAAAAGGCTTGGACTGCTGGGACACACTGAGCTCCTCCCTCTTCCTCTCTATAGCCCAATTCACTCTGCCGTTGTAAGTAGGAATGCACGATATTATCTGTTTGATATCGGTATTGGCCAATATTAGCCTAAAAAGTTAAGCATCGTGTCTGATATTAAAATTTTTGCAGATGTTTCAAGCCAATATATCTGCCATTTAAAGGCTGGAATATATGCAAATTATACAAATGTTCAAAATTGATGCACCTTCTCATCACCGCATGGTTGCATTTAAATATCGAGGGTTTCATTTCTGCAAGAGTTTAAAGCTGTTTTGTCCTTGTTTTAAATCTGTTCATGTGATAATATGCTATAACACTGAAAGAAACAAGTCCATTTATATTAAGCACAGAGCTTGTGCTCTCGACCTGAAATATCAATATCGGTATGGATATCGACAATAATGAACTCAAAAAATATCGGCATATCAGATATTGGCAAAATCCAACATTGTGCAGCCCTAGTTTTAAGCTATAATATTTACAACCCTATGATGCTTCACTTACACTGTGACCATTGTGGAGACCAAATGGGGAGGACAAGGTTGTCCCCTCTTTGTTCTGTCTCCAGTGTGAGCATGAGAAGCATGATCTTATTATTTAAAGAATTTTGCAAAATAATGTTAAGCAGTTTTTGTTCTTTAAAAGTGAGGCCTTAATTTTTATGGGTGTGTGTCACTGGTCTCAGGATGATCAGGATGATACCAAAGCTTCTGAAATGTCATGAATCAGCAAACATTTCCAACAAATGTTAAAAATTTTCCCTGCAAAAATAAAGATATGTCACTTTTTAAGTTGCAAGGGAACACTTTAAGATGGCCACAGTACAAGAGGAGGAGTCACACGATACCCAAAGTCATTGATATGTAAGATTTAGAGACAATTCATGAATGTGATTATTTAATTCAACCAAAATCTGTTGTATTTTTTAGCAGATTTTGTCTTTTAAACACTGCAGTATTCAACTTTTAATCAGCTGAAAAATACATGTTTGAGTTTAAATGCAGTTTTCAATAAATTTCCTGTTCAAAGGTTGTTGTCCCTCACTCCCATTTCTTCTTTTTACATTTTGAATCTCTACTTCATCTGATCCAACAGTGCAAAAATGTAAATTCTTCCATTTTTTTTAACTGGTCTTCATATTGTTATGGTTTATTTTTAGGCATTTTTGCCTTCACTGACAGGAGATAGTGTTAAGGTTTGTGGAAGAGGGTGGGACGACACAAATGGACTCTAACCCAGGCCGGCAGGTGTACATGTGGGATGCGAGCCACTCTGCATTCATGCCCCAAGTCATATCCCTAATCTTACTTAAATTAAACCAGTATTGTTTTGATATTTCAGTCCCGTCCCCAGGTTGCACCATCCAGCAAACTGTCAAACAGACTGAAGTTTCAATCAGAGGAGCCACAGCACTGGAGTAGATGGTTTGGGTATATTTGAATGTCAAATAGAGATGGCACTTTTCCAAGAAAAAAACAGTAAAGTCAGCACAAGTTAAAGATCCGCTGCACCAAGAAGTCACACAAAGTTCACACCCAGCGTCTGGAACATCTCTGCAACCCTGGTATGATGGCTCTGTTTGTGGGGACGTACTCGGGGTGAGAAAGTGTCGCAGAAAGTTTAATAAGGAGACCTGACAAGAAGCCACATTTTTGAGGGGGTAATTGAGAGGTAGAGGTGAAGTGCTGCTGCTGGCTGGATGGTGGTAGGCACTTCAAAAAGAAAGCAGTACGAGGCCTCTGAGCACAACATCTCCGTCTGGTCAAGGTCGTGAAGGGCTGCGACAGCGCTGGAGACATTAATGAGGGAGTCTGCAGACAAAACAGCTGTTGCTCGGAGATTCAAAGAAAAATTGTCATTGTGCTTTCTCATTCGCAATATCTGCCTCTGAAGAAGAAGAAGAGCTCTTAAACTGGAGATATTACACAGTTTTCAAAGCTGCTGACAGAAAAGGTTCAAAGTCCTGAAAAGGTCTCCTGAACGGCTGCACACGGTGATTCAAAGAGGACTGGTGTGCTCAGGTCTTTTCTCTTAGCTATTTCACGCTGAGCACTGAAAAGAGGAAACTGTTTTTCCATTCTTTCTTAAATTACAAATATAACATTCAAAATACAGGCATTCAGTTCAGCCTCAGATTATGAGCAGACCTAGGCTGGGAATTAATACGATTTTATTGATATTAGGGCTGGGTATCGATTTAGATTTTCTGGATCGATTCGATTCAATATTACAAGGTCTCAAATCGATTCGATTCCCCATTCAATTCGATATTTATTCAGTCTGGGATATCTTAGTTAAAATAGTGCTGTAAATTTAAAAAGTGACCTTTTGACCTGGTACATCATTAAAAATTGTTTTAACATGAAGAACTAAACCCAAAGCAGTTACATTAATCATATTTTGATGATATGCATTAATGCATATTCTGCATATTACTTGTTTTTTGTCCAACTTGTATTTTCCTTTGTACTTGTTAAATCTAAAATACTGTACATCCAAACATCAGCTTTCATCCAAAGAAGAAAAAACTACCCAAGTTAAAAGATCGATCTTTGGATTTTATGGATCGATTATGAACCAGTTAAAGGAAAATCAATTTAAATGGATTAAATCGATTTTTTAAATCCAGCCCTAATTGATATCAACGTCATAAAGATTCTGCTTATTAAAGGTGCTGTAGGCAACATTGTTTTAGTATAACTGAGTTAAGTTTTTATATCTTCCAAGTATAATGTAGGTCAAGTGGTCTGAGACAAGCAATAGGCGCCTCACCATAGCTCTGTGTTCAGCCTCTAAAGAATCAGCATCGCGGGGTGCTGGTTTGGCGGAGTGGTTAGCAACCAGGCACCCCATGTACTTACTTTTGCCGGTCCAGGATTGAATCCCGTCTGTGACCAGTTTGCAGAGTGTCTTCCCCTACTCTCTCTCCCCCTTTCACAAGCCTGTCCACTGTCTCTCTACTATCAATAAAGGCACAAAATGCCAAAAAAATATACATTTAAAGAATCAGCATCGTGACAATGTGCATCAACCAATCAAAGGTCAGTTCAAGACCAATGCGTTCCTATTGGCTGTTCTACTGCATATGCACGTTCCCCTGCAGCCAGTGTAGACACCAGATCTGTCCCCTCTGCCTGCGCCTGCTGATGACGTTGCACATCCCAACATCCCTATTGGCTGTGATGACGCTCCTGCTTTATCATTGGTAGGATCCCACATTAGCAACACCCAGCAACATGGAGAGAAGAAGAAGACGGCGGGAGAAGACGAGATGAACAACAGGAATAATGAACGATATAAAGTGTGCTTGTATGCAAAGAGTGATGTTTAGAACTGAGGATCTCTTCAATGGGGACATGATGAGACAGAAATTGACTGTAGACTTTTGTAGTTTTTGTTGGTCATTTGATGTAGATTTCAGTATTTTGTTTCATCCAAAAATGTGTGACTAAAGTATTCAGTATTAAAAAGAACATCCGTTTGTGTAATTTCTATTAATAATTACCCTACTTATCTGTGGTAAGCATTAAGGCTGAACGATTTGAGAAAATAATGTAATTGTGATATTTTTCCCCAATATTGCAATTTACTCTGGGATTGTTTTAATGTTCCTCATCTTATGTATTCTTAAACAAACATAAGCAGTAGATCATTTTATAGTATAACCAATATGACAGTGGCCAAAAAAACAAAAAAAAAAAGGTTGAATGGGAGCAAGATAGGCATAAAGTTGTAAAAACTGGGTTAAAAAAAGGTTAAAATAGGCATGAAATTGCAAGAAACTACATCACAATGCCAAAATGATCAACACATTTCAGGGTAAAAATATTGCACTGTCTGCAATTTGAAAATTGCAACAAGCCATATTGCAATTTGATCTAATTTGCAATTAATTGTTCAGCCCTCGTAAGCATATTATAATTGTTGCAATTAGGACGATGTTGTGACAGTTATGTTATTTTTAGACAGTTATATAATTGAATATTATGTCATTTAATAGTCCAACAGCACCCAAACAATTTACAGCAAAAATAAAATTTTACCTAATATGAGTTTTAGAAGTAACGCAAATATGCATCATATTATCACACATATATGGATCTATCTAGCGTAGCATAGCTTGTCCAGAATTGCTGCAGATATGTGACGTCATCAGTAGGCGCAGGCCAGGGGGGGACAGATCTGGTACCTACACCAGCAGAAGGAGGGAGCAAGTAGCACTGGCGGACAGTGCACCAGGTAAAATCGCTACTCCAGCATTGGCTACAACTGCCTACACGGCTAAACAACCCAAAAAAAGGAAGACAGAATTACAAAAGAAAGAATATAAAAGAGAGGCTGACCAAAAAAGAGCAAAAGTCATGTTAGTCCTTGCCCCTCTTTAAAACAAGTCTCAAAACTAAGAGCAGCACCTACTGTTCATATTTTAAAAGAAAACTCAAGACCTACCTTTTTAATCTGTCTTTTTGCTAATTTTATTTATTATTATTTTACATTATATTTTAACCCTTTTATGATGTTTTATTTTTTACATTTCAGTTCAGATTTTTTATTTGGAATTTTATTATTTGTTAAATGCTTTTCCTTTTATTATCCTATGTTAGCTCATTTTATTATGTACCTGATGTTACGCTTTCTCAATTTACCATATTTTTTAATCCATTTTTTTTATACTAGTATATTATTTAATTATTCATGTATTTACATATTTACTTATCTTACCATCTAGTATTTTTTTGGGCATTTTTTATTATTATTTTAGTTGCAGCTCCTGTGTTTCCTCATTTTTAATTCAAGATAGCCTTTCCTCAGTCCTCTAATTTAGCTCCAATTTAACATTTTGACAGAATTTTTTTTTAAGTCTTTGTGAGTTTGAGTAAGTGAGTGTGTATATTAAATGTGGATCGAAGGAGGTGGGTTGCAGGGGTCTTATGTTTTCATTTTATGCAATTATGCAATTTTCTGCTTTTTATTTTACTTATTGTTATTTCATTTTATCTTTTTTCCTATGTAAAGCACTTTGTATTGCAAAGTGACTAAAATTGATTGAAAACTCATCTGTTCAAGCTCTCCTACTCCCTCTGATCTCTTGCACTGTCTGTTGTATTGTATTGCTTGTTTTTATACCCGTTTTTACGCCTGTTTTAATGCACTTTTTCATTTGTACTTTTGTAAGGTGACCTTGAGTGTCATGAACAGCGCCCTTACATGAAATGTATTATAATTATTATTATTAATATCGGCAGAGCATTCCAGAAATGGAGAGAACTATGGGATAGCGTAGGTCTGAAGTTGGATTCAGAGCTGACCACTCTTCTCTACCAGTAAGTTGAATGCTGCCAACAGTTTAGCTGTCTGCTAACCATTGATAAAGAGCACTGTTGAAGATATTTGAAGCCTGTGGCTAGCTGATGTAGTCCTCTGCTATCCACAGCTAATCGTAGCCAACCCAAAAGCCAACTTTTCTGACCTGTGACTCAGACATTACTTAAAGGGATAGTTCAGTATTTTTGAGGTAGGGTTGTTTGGCCACTAATGGCCCTTTTCCACTAGCACGCCTTGGCCCTACTCTACTCGGCCCTACTCGATTTGCAGCGTGTTTCCACTAACCTGGAACCTCCTAAAACAAGCTAGTTTAAGTACCTACTCCGCTGTGGTTCCAAGCAAGCCTAGTCGACACTAAAAGATGACGTCACCGACTGCCGGCTACTGATTGGTCAGACAATGTCATCATCGATGAGTCATGAGCATGACGACCTAGCATGCTAGCGGTAGCTACCATTAGCTTACCCTCATACGTCTTTTCTTTGCAGCTCGATTGCTCTCGTCCTCGGCTTCATTCTGTTGTAGAGCTTCCAAAACTCTCCTGTGCTTCTCAAGGGGTATTTCTTCTTGCCACCTGCAGCCTTCTTCTGCTTTCCTTTTTTACTCGGCTTGTGACAAAAAGCCACAGATTGTTGTGTTGCGCACAGCCGCTCAGCGACACTGCACCCCGTTGGGCAGGCGACTGGGGCTAATGGAAAAGCAGCACAAGGCGAGTAGAGTAGAGCCAGGTAGAGTCGAGTAGAGTAGAGTAGGGCTAATGGAAAAGGGCCGTAAGTACATTAGATACAGTAAAAACAGCTGAGAGTGAGGCGGAATGATTTAAAGTAGGGATACATGATGTGAGTTAGCTAGGTCCAGATAAACTTTACATGTCCGAAATGTTAATGCACTTACAAACACCCATATGTAGTGTACTCTTAAACTGTGGTATTACTTTTTGATTTGAGTTCTTGTAGGCGGAGAAAATACCCTTTGTTCTTGGTACGGTACTTTCCTGTTAGCGGCTATTTCTTCGTCACAGACTCTTACAGACTGTGGCTTACTGCGGGAGAGGAGAGAACTTTCTACTTTATCTTATGTACTTAATGGCCATATGGAGCTCATACAACCCCACTTCAAAAATACTGAACTATCCCTTTAACATTGTGTTAAGTGGACCGGTGAATTCCAGCAGTGGCTCGATAGCAACTTTGTTGAAAAAATGCTGCGTGCCTGCTCGTCTGGCAGGATGGGCTCAGGGCTGAGACGAACGAAACCTAACTCAGATGAGACTCAAAAATCAACACTTTTCTGGCTTTCTACCTACTGCAGCTTTAATCTGATACTTTGCTAATTTGATGTGGAAAAAAGTTGGTCAACAGTGTTTTCCGTGCAACAACGTCAAACACATGGCACTCCTGATATTCTGTTGTGAGTGCATGACATCCATGACTTGTTAGGCGCAAAAAGAACTGATAGCTTTGGTAGCTGAAGTCTCAGAGTTGAAACTAAAAAAGCAAGAAAGCCTACAAAAGTGCAGAGGGGGTGTTTTGGCCTCAGTTTAAAGGAAAAGTTCGGTTCCTGCTGCTTTTACATTGCTTAGGCTTTCCTGGTCCAAACAGTGCTTTGGGAGATATTTAGATCCAAAATCGAGCAGCAGACATCGATATAATGGTAGCCCATAGGGCATAGGTTGCCACTCCTAAAAACTGCATTAATCGTCCAAAAACTCATGTTTTTCACCAATATTCCATCATGATCCGTTCCGGATGGTCCGCCATTGCAGTCTGTGTCTCTCCACACAGCGCTGTGTGGCTGTACTGTCCTGTGAACTAACTAGTTTGTTTACGTGCCCTTCGCGCATGCGCAATGCGGCTCATTGTTCCAGGGGAAGACCGGCGGCCTACAAATCGACTTTCTTCTTCCAGTTCTGTGCAAAATGGACAAATATCTATCAGATGAAGATGTTGCGGAGGAGAACTTTGAATATGATGGGTGTCCACACAGTTTCGAGCCAGAGTTTACAGATGAGGAGCTCATTGAACGGAGGAAACGGAGGCAGCGTTCCAGAGAGTACTGCACATGCGCGAAGGGCACGTAAACAAACTAGTCAGTTCAGAGGTCAGTACAGTCACGCAGCGCTGTGTGGAGTGACACAGACTGCAATGGCGGACCATCCGGAACGGATCATGATGGAATATTGGTGAAAAACATGAGTTTTTGGACGATTAATGCAGTTTTTAGGAGATTTAATATGAAGTCGTGAAAATGAGGTTTTCTCCAAAGCTTTGACTACTTAATTAAATTATCAAAGGCTGAAAAAAAGTGGAGATTAAATAGTTATTGGAGTGTTATGTGGTGTTTGCTCAAGTATTTCTTTAATATAAAAACCAACAAACGAAAATATGCACAGATAAAAACAAATACCATAATTTTACCTTGATGCTGCTGACTGTGCAACTTTGAGAGCGTATCAAACACCTAATTAATGCAAGTCATATCAACAGCCATACATCAGTAAGTCAGCTCGTCAACAGGCCGGGAATAAAGGATACAAATCTCAAGTGTAAAATCTTTTGTTGTTTGTTTAATTAGAGCGCCGCGTTATCTCCAGTCCAGCACAGCACCTGCTGTTTTTAAAGCATAAAAGAAAAAGTCTGCCACAGTTTGGGATTTCAGCAGCCGCTAAAATATTTACATCTCAGCGGAGAGGGTTGAAATGTCTGCGCAGAACAAGCCTGAGGGCACGCCGACCATGTTTGTCGAGAAAGTTTCAAAGCCTGAGAGAGAGAGAGAGGGAGGGTTTGAACGCTTTGCAGAGCTTAACACATCCGGCTCAAGGATTTCTGGGAGAGTGCATTTGGGGAAATGCCGCTGGGTGTTTGGTAAACAAATTATGCAAATATGAAAGCAGGATAATGTAAAGAGGGTGATGTGGGGTGCTTGTTTTAAATACTCCTACCTAGGGAAAGAACAGGTGGTTGAACATTGTGGGGTGTTCAGTTATAGAGTATCAAAAAACACATAAACTTGTTGAATATCTGAGTTTTTTGGTGATTCTGGAAAGCCCTGACACACAACACACATTACTCCGTCCCTACTTTACCTGCACACTGCCTGAACAAAGCCCTACAGCCACCATCAGACCCCTGAAAGAGGTCAACAGCCACCGGATCCTACAGCCAGTTCTCCTCAGAACCTGACTAGCTGTGAGCCCTGCTGCCTGCTACAGAAAACACAAACACACACAAGTGCACGCTGACTTCTGACATTTTTCAGTCATCAAGCCTTTAACTACCAGCACAACTGTTTGTCATCTTGTTTATCAACTGTTAGCTGTTTAAAACTTTAAATCCCACGCCAATAAATTATATATATATATTTTTGTTGGTTTCCATTTTTTCTGTACTCTAAAACATTGACAGAAATAATAATAAAAAAGTGCTTTATTTCCTTTCAACACATTAAACATTTCTGAATTTATTTGGGCCAAACAATTGAGCTTGGAGTTAAAGAGTTAAAGAGTTAAAGCTGGGGTTGGCGATTTTGGAAAACTGGCATGAATTTGAAAGTAGCATCTCCTCAGGGTCTGACATTCTCACACGGGCCTTCATTCCTCCCAGCATCTAAAGTTTAAATGTTTAGTTCAACTGATAGTGCACTTAAAATGTATACAGCTGTTTGCACTAAATACAAAACTGTATATGTCAACTGTTAATATGATAACTGTACTGTATTGGAAAAGTGTAATAAAAACTGGTTAAAAATACTATTTTTGAATGGCACTGATGTAATTAAAGGATTGCAAATATTGCTCTGTGGGTGAAATTATTGAACATGAGAGGAAATGAAATGAGAGTGCAGTGGTCAATCACAGCAGCAATGACTCAAAACGACACTGGGGCTCCCTCTGCTGTTTACTTTAGGAACTACATCAGCAAACACCAGCAGGAGAATGTAATTAAAGGAAGAGTTTCATGTTTGATCAAATCTGATCAAATCAAATGGTATCACAGTAAATTATAGCATTCATTATTTGAGCTCAGTGTCGAGTTTGACACAGCCGGTGCAACAATAACATCATCACAGTATCCGGTTGTAACAACATATTTAACACAATGGCTGTCCAGACAATATTAACATAAGTCGCCCATTAGCATTACTTCCTTTTCCATAAATTTTCAGTTTAAGTTATGTTTAATGGCCTCTTCTTAGCAGAGAGGTGTTATTAATTACTCTGTAAGCCTACAATAGAGTGGGATGTTTGCCTTGCCTTATTGTTTTTACATCAACACAGCAAAGAAGACACAGATAAGCTTTAAAAAGAAATGTTTAGTATACGTTCCTGCTCACAGTATCGGGATATATTGCAATATATTGAATGGCAGCCTCTGTATCTTAAAGGTGCTATGAGGAGAATCTATTTCCGGCAACATAAAGACTCTGCTACCCATGAACACGCGCGGCGACTGTCGTAAAGATGTGACCTAAGCCAAAGTGTGTGTTTGTTGTGATGCTAATAAATGCAGCTCGGACCTTCCTCAGAACTCTGCATTGCTTTATAACTTATTTTTTCAACAACTTACAGGATGCAAAGTGACGAGGTAATGTATCTCTTTCTAGTTACGTAGTGGTAGTTTTTGATGTGTGACAACAAACATTTTTGGAAAACTTAGTATTGTAGTTTTGTAGCCGGCTATATATCTCCACTTACAGCCCGGTGACGTGTCAGAATAACATAAATTTGCTCTAGTTTTAATTGTCTTGTTCCCAAAGTTGAGTATCCAGGCCAGTCCAGCCCTGTCCGACCTGACCACGTAGCTAAGGAATAGCATTTATAGATAATCTATTTTGATGCTATACACATCTTAAAGTGTGTAAGTCGATCAGGCATATATCTAAAAGTGAGACTTTTTTGTAATTACTTAGAAACTCCTCATAGCATCTTTAATACGTATTGTACAAAAACACAACCCTATTAGTTAAACATCATGTTCTAACATCTTCCATGCCTGATTTTGTTCATTTGAGAGCCCCTATTTTGCCTTAAAGTAGTTTTTGGGTGTTTGAAAATTGATTCATGTGGGAGAAACTCTTTGTTAGAATTTTGTTGTCATCAATAAATAAGAAAATCTGTTTTCAGCATTGAGCATCGCTGCCCGGAAGACAATTACTAAAAAATGGCTCAAGTTAGAAGCTCCAACTTTAGAGGACTGGTACAATGTTATTTACTAAATATATACATAGAGCGAATTACGTTTTCATTGAGGCCTCAAAGTCAAAAATTTCATGAATTGTGGGAAAAATGGAGACTCTACATCCTCCCTAAAAGCCCCTTTTTTGTTTAAATTCATGTTTATTTTTCAAGACACAGACTGGACAAGATGTATTTTTGTCTTATCCAATAAGAGTCACCCCATGTTCAAATGTTAAGTCTAATTTTGTGTGGTTGTTATTATTTTATGGTGAACATTGAAAAATAAAATATTAAAAACAATAAAAATATAAAAAAAATAAATGTCTAAATTACAAAATTCAACAGAAAAAAAGAAAGAAAATTGATTCATGTATGTCTTCAATCGACTCTGAATCTTTCAATAGACACAATCTAATTCAAATGCAAAATCATTTTTTGGCACACCACTAGTAAGCACTTCCATGGCAACATCTTTACCAAGACTTTCGAGTCTTGTTAAAACTGCTGGAAAAATCTCAGGTCATCAGCAGGCCAGGGTAATGTCCATCTATAATAGACAAGTCTTGAGAAAGGCTAATGCCATTCTGGATTGTCCCAATTATCCACTTGGGAACGAGTTTGAACTTTTGCCCTCAGGCCGTCGTTTTAGGGCTCCTATGAGGAGGACTAAAAGACTTCAGGTCTCCTTTAACCCCAGTGCTATTCATTTATTTAAAGGCAGTTAACCCTTAGGTTGCTCTTATTCCTGCACTTTTATCGCTCATTTGCACATCCGCACATTGCACTTTTAGATGACTCGGTGGTGATTTTCCATTTTGGTATGAGCTCTGAACTAAACTTTTAGTGTTTTTGTGTATTTTTATGTTTTTTTTAACTTTTAAGTTCTTTAACCCTGTTGTTGTTACCTTGTCTTTTGCGTGTCCTGCTGCAAAACTAATTTCTCTCCACAGGACAATAAAGAGATTCTGATTCTGATTCCGAAAAAGCTGGTGAGAAGCTTACAAAATGTTTGTCTATGTAAAAATTAACCGAATAGGATGTAAATGGTTAAAAGTAATACAGCTTAATAGTTGCAATGACCAGAGCTCAGCATTACATTTTAGTTTTAACTGCTTTAAGATTACAAAATACAAACATTACTGAGTTATTTTTTTTATAAATTGTTGATTAAAATGTCAGAAAACATGGAGGTAAACTAATATGCATCCTTTTATATGACAAACTGCCTTTATTTTCACTGCTGAATAACTTTGCGGCAGCTTTTTCTTCTTGCACTCCTAAAACTTTCTTTCTTCTCCATTAATGTACAGAATTATTCACAGCAGTAGGAACAAATCAGGACAGCTCTTCAGGGAAGTTAATAAAAGAAGAAGCTGCTTAAGCATGGAATTTCCAAAAGAATAAAGTTTTGCGCTTGTATTTCATATTCTACAAACCTTTTTCTGTTCCTGTTTAAAATAATGTTCTTTAAGCTCCCTTGTTCATTAATCCTCTCTCTTTTATATCTCCAGGGCAAAGAGAAGAGCTGCAATTAAATCATTAACCTCTGTATTCATTACGACTGTGGGAGCTTTTAATCAATTAGACGTAGCTCTGCTGTGGGGAGAGCTGTGGTTCATTTGCAGTGTTAATACAGGACAGGAAGAACGTCCTTTACTGTGTCCATGTGGACAAACACTTAAAGTCCACATGCAAACATACACGTAAAACCGAAGCTTTATCTTCCACAACGCAGACGAGGACTTAATTCACCACAAACAACAATTTATCACAGAGAGCTGGAGCGAGGAGATCAGAGGGGACAGATGGAGCAAACAGAGGACGAGAGATTAACAAAACGCGGGGTAGAGATGGTGATGTATGAATATGCTGAGCAGGAGAGAGGAGCAGAGAGAATACAGATCACAGGTGAGAGCAGAAGCAGAGAGGAGTGAAGACGGACGGATGAAAAGGAGTTCAGAGTTGAGCTGACGTTCAGCTGACAGGACGGATGAGAAAGGGGGACTGCTCAAGTCACAGCGAATGACCGAAGGAGGCGTCTGAAAAACAGCATTCAGGACGTCCTCGACACACTGATGCACTCAGACACAACACACAAGCTTTTGGTTAAAGAAAGAGCTTGTTTGTCTTTGAACTTCTGCACAAAATTAGATTTTTTACGAGATTTTCAGGTCTAAAAACGAGCTTTAACTGATCACTACATTGATGTTTTTTTCAACTAAAGTATTTACTGTATTCCATACTGATTTACTAATGCATTAAAATGAAGGATGTGTGTACAATTGATATGAAGTAAAGGTTATAGGCTAATTAATGCTTTACTAATGCTGCACCACTGCATCAATGACGCATTTTGCAGCTGTCTCAATAAATTAAACATTATTCATAAATGTCTATTGATTGTTTTAAAGCCAGGGAAAAAAATATAGTCAGAAAATTATAATGTTTAGGAGCTGAAATGTTTAACTTCTGCTGAAATCCAAAAAAAAAAAAAGAAAATCAAAATTTGCTTAACCCTTCAACTAGAGCTGGGCGATCTAGTTATCTTTTTTTCATTGTACCTTCTCTTTTTACTTGTTTTGGGGGGAGGTTTTCTGTTGTTCTAGTGGTGTTTTGTTAAGTTCCACCAGCCTCCTAAATGTTCTGTTTCAGTCTAACTTTTACTATTGTGTCTCTGATTTTTATGAACGTATATTCATGAAAATCCAATGAAAATATATTAATAATAGATATATTTTTATTTTTTCATAATTGAAGTAACCGAGGCTTCGTATTGGCTTTTTAGTGTTCCCCCTTCAAAAGTGCATTTAACCTGTGTTTGCTGCTTATGTTGCAGAAGTTATATTGCAGGAAAACCTTTAATCCTGTTTGTGTTTTTATTGTTTCTGGAAATATTAT
Source organism: Scarus forsteni (assembly GCA_036419115.1). Taxonomy (NCBI): domain Eukaryota; kingdom Metazoa; phylum Chordata; class Actinopteri; order Labriformes; family Labridae; genus Scarus; species Scarus forsteni. The sequence goes on from JAZDUH010000341.1 coordinate 10,409,060, forward strand.
GCGTGCTGGAGCGCACAGGAATAGCACAAAAGCAGCAGTGCAAAGAGCCATACTCTCGCTCTGGTTTCCCTCCTGTTATAAACTTCATACTAAGTTTTTCAACAAAAGCTCTGATGTGATTGTGGGTGTGGTTATATTATATAAATATTGTAATGAAGGTGATTGTTTTTTACCTGTACAGTTCCGTCTTCCTGTCCCAGCGCCACAGCAGAGGGCTGCCTGCACAAACCCGTACACCGGATCCTGGATGCCATCTCCTCGGACTGGAACAGCACTGCTCCCGTCCTGCCCTCACGGACCTGAAACACACGTGTCATCATAACAGCCCAATTCAGTCACTTAGCAGAGCACATGGACTCGTCATCTGCCGTTATTAATTCTTCTCCTGCTCACCTGCAGTCTGTTGCAGTTGTCTGCAGCCGACACGATGATGTCAGCATCACTGAAGAGGACGTCGGAGTCTCTCTTCAGGCAGACAGCTGAGGAGGTGTGGACCTTCTCCGTCTCCCATAACTGAAAATAAAGGCCAGAGAGCATGATGTAAGCACAGCCGAGAGTTTCTGAACATCAGCAGCATTACAAAATGGGTTCACAAACTCACTTTTTAATTATTAAACTGACTTTAAGTTGTTGTGCTTCAGATACAAACCTGTCTGTAGCAATAAATAAAATATCAGAATCTGTCTGCAACATTTTTCTTTCACACTTGAAACTGAATTTCAAGATGAGGTTGAACTGAGCAAAAACACTCTGGTGATGAAACAAGAGCAGCGACAAAAAAGGTTTTTGGGTCTTTTTAATTGAAAAAGCTCAACACTGTTTCAATCTTATTACTGAAATCTGTGATGTGGATGAAAAACTGTTTATTTGTTTGTTTTATGGATGACAGTGATGTAAGCAGCTAAAGCAGTTTTCCAGTTTGTTTAATTTTCTATGAAAGGGACACTCCAATATTGCTTTTTCTTTTCATGCCTTGCCTCACCCCTCAGTCCATGACAAGCAGAAAGACTCTGACTTTGCTTGCAGTTACAAGAAAGAGATGGGCAGAGCTCACCCACCGCTAACTAGCTTAGCTCAAACACTGGGAGTCAATGGGAAGCGTTAGTCTGCCTCTGCCGACAGTCATAAACTCTGAAAGCAACTTTAAACGGCTTTGTGTGCTTGTTGTTACTCTTTTTTTAAAATGCATTATGGAACGTTGTCTATTTGAGACTAAAATTGGCACTTTTTGTAATCTTCAAAAATAACTACATACAAAACTAAACCACAGGGCACATGCGCAAACCACCGCGGACATGCTTGTCAGTAGGTCAACAAAAGGAAGCCTCTATTTAGAAGTAGAAGGAAACTGGTACCGAGGATTATGACTGTCTTTGTAAGAAAAGACGAGAAAGATTTCTTTGGGTTTAGTTTTGTATGTAATTCTTTTGAAAGTTACATGGAGTGCTAATGTTAGGCCTGGACCACACGAATACGGATATTTTTTTGACAGGATATCTTTGTCCTCGTTTAAAAAAAAATCTATGTCCACACCACATAAATATCTCTGTCTATACAAAAAGAGGCAAAACAAAACGATCGCCTCTGAAGCCTGCAATGCCATGTCAGGACAGTAAGTGGCAAAATGTGAAAACCATAGAAGAAGAAGGTTATGAGCATGCACAGTCAAAAATAGGAAGGAGAAGCAGTCAACAGAGTAAACTGTGGACGCTTGGGACAATCTAATAATACTGCATGCAGCAGACGCTGACGTTGCGCAGCAGTGGAGTGCCTTCGATGCAACATTACATTCATTTGTAGAGCTGTAATGAGGGCAAAAAGTGCAAAGAACACAGAAATGGTGCAGTAAATGTCGGCCATCGTTCTTGTTGTTGACAACTGTTGCTACAATGACTTGTTGCTAGGCGCTTGACGTCATTGCGTCAACACCAGCCCCGTTTAACAGGGATCCACTTAACTGAATATTTTTTTATTTCTTCACTTTTTTATCCGTTTTAAAAAATCTCCATTTATGTGGGTGAAATTGCCGTGTCCGTGTGGTTGAGAGGCCCAACTGGACAGTAAAATGTGCGTTTAGGAATATATCCATATTCGTGTGGTCCAGGCCTTAGTCTCTCTAAAGTCCACATAGAGTAGTTGAAGAATTCATCTGATCACTGTAGGGAGAGACAGGCTAACGCTACCCATCAACTCCAATTGTCTGAGCTAAGCTTATTAGCAATGGGCGAGCTCTGCCTGTCTCTTCCTTGTTACTGCACACAGAGATGAAATGCTATGAGGCAAGACACAAAAACAAAGAAAATGTTGGCGTATTCCTTAAAGGAGACATATCATGCTGATGCATGATTTAATATTACATATAATATAATAAATTTGAAAACAAGACCTTACACCCCCTTAATTTTCAAAAAATGAGATATTGTATTTTTTCTGATATCCTAGAACGAGATTTGATACCTCTGAAAATAGGTCATTGCGAGATGTCCGCGAGATTTAAATCGTCGTGACGACACAAGGTACCTCTCTTTTTATTGGAGTAATCTGATAAAACACTTCCTCCTCTGTGATGTCCGTCAGCCACAAAACCGTCACCGAGGAACACATCCACCAGCAGCAGCATATAGCTCCCTAGCTCACACTCACTCATTACCAGCTCTGGCCTGTAGGGGGACTCAATACGCGCTCGCTGCTTTGAGCCTGCCGGAAAATACAGTAGAAGAAGAAGGACAGGCTGGCTCAACCCTCTCGGCAGCTCTGACAGAACTGACCAATCAGAGCACAAAGGGCTGTGACGTTGCGAGGTAACTTTAGGTCATCCTGAGATCCGAGCTTTTCAACGAGAGCTTGTTAATGGCCTAAAATGAGGATATTGAGAACGCAATTGTGGGTCAATGAAGGAACTAAATGACTTGTACTGAGGGCAGAAATGCTTTACAGGCATCCTAGTCTGGCATAGTGAAAAGGAGAAACAAGCATAATATGTCTCCTTTAAAAGTAGTTTAAAATTAGTGTATTTTCAGGCTCTTAATATTATTTGTTTAATATTTATTGCCTTATAAAACCACGACAATATTGAAATTTCCACTTTTCTGGTAAATAAACTATTTTTTACTTCAGTTCATTTCATTTTATTGTATTTCATAAATGAGTGGTGAGTTTGGAAAAAACAGTTTACAGCTCTTTATTTTAAATAACCTGAATATATAAGAATGTTAATATGCGTAGCGCAGAATAGCACGCTGTATGTTAGCAGTCTTCCTTTCTTTTGTGTCTTTTATGAGTATTAATCCTTTTGACCATCCAAAATAAATAACTATAATAACAATAACAACAACAATAATAATAATAATAATAATAATAATAATAATACATTTTATTTATAAAGTGCCTTACATAACACCCAAGGATGCTGAAGTAAAATCTTTGTGCCCAGAGCTAACACAAAAATCCTCAGCATCTCTTACGAAGGGCTTAAATGTGTCTAACTACTCATCGTGTAATACGTCGTGTAAGCAGAGCTTTATTTCTCACATCACAGTGGGTGATTCGAATAATACAGACAGTGTCAGTCTAAGCTAATACACAAATGATTCATGCACAGTGAGTCAGTCTCACCCTGACAGTCTGATCGTCGGAGCAGGAGAGCAGCTGAGAGCCGTCAGGAGAGAACTGAACACGCTGGACCCAGCTCAAGTGACCGCTGCAGTCTGCCTTCTTTTTATTGGACTCCAAGTCCCACAACTGGAAGAAAAACAAGAGCAAGATAAACAGTAGATTCCACTGTTTTACACTATTTAACTAGAACAGTGTATAAGATTGGAAACACAATAATATGGTGCAATTTAAGGTTAAGCAGATTAAGTTAAACAGAAAAAACATCAGGATTTACAATGCAATCATCAGAAAAAATGTTCTGTTATGTTCTGTTATCTGCAGACATACAAACTGCACATTAAATTCAGAACAGCACAAATAAAACATTTCATTGGGTGAAACTAAAAGAAAGTCGAAAATCATGTCAGAAATTTAGATTCAATGGTAACAGCACATTCCAAAGAAGTTGAGATGGTGGTAAAACAAAACTGATTTAATGAAGCAACTCAGAAGTTAATTAGAAACAAGGTTGAAAAAGGATTGAGGGGAAAAGTATTCCAGTGCAGCTGCGTCATCTGCAGGACGGATGGCGAGGGGTCACAACCTTTTTAATGACAGTTGATGAGAAAATGTCATTTACATACATAATAAGCTAATATACCATTTTAAAAATAAGTCAACAGCTAAGATACTCCTCAAAGCAGATAAATGTTTCGATATATTCATTTTACCTCCACAGCGTAGTTTGAGAAAGCGATAGCCAGCAGGTTACTGGTTGGGCAGGCATGACAGTACTGAACCGTACTCAGACGATTAGTTCTGATCTCGAACAGCATGTCTGACGACTCCACGTCGAACACCTGAGGAACAAGGATGGGAAGAGAATTACAGTATAAAGTCAAACATAACTGAATCCACGTGTGTTTCAGGTTTCAAAATGGCTTAAGTTTAGAGAAGGCCGTCTTAGAAGATCACATTTTCTGACCATGTTACAACTGGCTTCCCACAATAATGCCACAATAGTTTCTTGACATCTGCTTGCAAAACAGCACATGAAGTTTGATGAATTGTAATCATGACGTGTGCTCAAAAAGGTATTTTACAGTCCTTAAGTTAACCCTGATTACTGTTTAGTTAGTGAAGAGTAGGAATAAAAAGATAATCTTTTATTGATTCCCACAGGTGAAATTCAGGTGTTGTAGTACAGGGGTAGGTACAAGGGTAAAGTAGCATGCAATAAAGGAATAACAATGGAATAACATATAATATAACAGATATAGATTAATAAACGGTGTGAATAGCTAACAAACAAAGTAGAACAAAATTAAAGTGGAGATACAATTAAGCCAAACAAAAGAAAAGATACTCAAAGGTTGGCCTGTCACGATAACAAATTTTGCGGGATAATAACTGGTCCAAAAAATTATTGTCGATACACGATATTATAGTCAATATTATTATGAAACTCCATTTTTTTCATTTATGTAATTATATGTCATAATAAAGTGAGTACACAAAAGCAATCAAAAGCAGCAACTTTAATTTCTTAAGAGCATTCAACTGTAACTGGAAGGCTAAGAGCTTTTAAATAAAATAAACAATATAATAAATTTAACAAACAAAAAAAGAGAAAAAAACCCAACGAAAATGAAATGGACTCTCTTTTAGGAAAAATTGCACGTAAATAAAAATAATTATACTAATCAAAAACAATAAAAAATGGACCTTGTCTCTGTAAAGAAAAAATAACAAAACTCCAATAAAAACACACACAACAATAAATAAATGTAGTTTATACAGTTCCTGAATTGTTTGTGACATGTACGTTCTGCCAGTCAATTTGTACTTTCTGTCAAATGTTTGTAACGTGTCCTGAAATGCTGGCTATTCAACGGTATTGAAGTTTTGCATTTCTATCATAATGTAGCGAACAACACTGTCTGTAAGCACGCACCACTTTGCTCTATTTTATTTATATTTCCTTTGCAGACCAAATACCTAAATAAACGCTGACTGGCAGGACGAAGGCTCTGCTGCACCTCCCCTTCTCCGTCGCCACTACTTTTAAACAAATGCGACATATCGACATAGAAGAGAGGAGGAAAACAAACATGCATGCATGTGTCAATTTATCGAGTCCGGCAAGCTTACCAAGGACATTTCTATTTATTGTGTGGTTAATTAATTTATTGATTATCGTGCCAGTCCTACTTAACGGTGCAGTGTGTAGAAATTGGCATTTTAGCGACATCTAGTGTTCAGATTTTGGAATGAGCCCATCCGTTACTAAAACATCACATTACATCGCAACAAGAGCTAGTGAAGACCAAAAAGGATCGTGAACAGGGCATCATTTACAACAGTTACAAGGTGAGGGTTTTTCATTCATATTTTAACTATTATTTTATTAGATTATAGGTCAGCTAAGATGATGATTATAGGTTTTGTAAACTTTTGTAGACTTGTATTCAAGGAGGAGCTTTAATGTAGACTGCACTATGCTGAAAGTCTTTTATAAAAGCTTTGTTGAAAGTGTATTGATGTTTTTGTATTCAGTGCTGGGGAGGAGCACTGTCCCTACAAAATAAAAACAACATGGACAAAATTGTCCATTTTTTGTTTTGACAATTTTTGAATTGATTTTTTTGGCTCAAAAATAATTTTTTCCAAATTGAAATGCTTCATTGTAGTCTGTGTTAATAAGCCACTTTAAACGCAATCCAGGCTTTTAAAGAGAGAGTATAAACAGCTGGTTAAAACATATTGCTGAATAAATCCTAAAAACGGACTCACATGTGATGTGTAATTTTCCTGATATAGACTGCCGCCATCATCATTGTTCATCTTTTTCGCTGGTGTTAAAAAAGCTAACCAAAGATTGAAAAAATCGTCAATATCTTAGAATCGTAATTTAAATCAAATCGGTACCCCAAAAAAAAAAGAAATTCAATCAGCTCAGTCAAACCCGACCGCGAAGCTAAGGAATAGCATCTATAGATAACCTATTTTGATGCTATAAAACTCATCTTAAAGTGTGTATTTCCATCAGGCATATATCTAAAAGTGAGACTTTTTTGTAACTACTTAGAAACTCCACATAGCATCTTTAACTGTAATGTTATAAGTTGATTTGATTTGCAAATATGTTTCCTTGAATAAAGCTTATGCAAAGTTTCTGAATTAAAGTCGACTGTTTCATCTTTCAGACCCTGAAAACAAGCTCAGACATCTCCACGGTGTTTGGGTTGTTTCCCAGAATACGAATGAATAAAGACGTCGTAGAGGACACAGACAGACTGATTACAGGACAAGACAGACTGATTTTTGAAAGCTCAGGAAGGGAGAGGAGGGGGGTTACGCACATTTACAAACAGAGCACACACTCTTAAGACTTTCTGAAAGACAAACAGGCTCAATTTGGTGCCCTCTTCAGTGAAAGAAGTCAAAGAGACAAAGACAGAGAGGACGAGGTGAACCCTGTGGTTTTGATTTCTATCTAACAGCCCAGACATGGACCAAAAAAACATTCAGCTCTGAGTATCATCCCAGACTGAGAATGCTCACCAAAGCGGCGTTTCGTGCGGCACAAATTAAACGTTTTCCGTCTGCAGTCCAGGTGCTGCACTTGACGAGGACTTCCTCATCGCTCTCCGCTATCACGTCTCTCACGTTGATTGTCTTCCACTCGTTGGCAGACGACACCTGGAAAAGCTGCAAAACAAACCAAAACAGAGAAATGAAAGTCTTTTCCTCTTCCAGCTGGCTAAATCAGTGTCTGGTTTCATGGTGCTCACCTTCACGGTGCCATCGTTGGAGGCAGTGGACAGGTAGGTGTCATCGGGGGAGAAACAGCAGTGGTTGACGGGCTCGAAGTGGCCGAACATGGTGTTCTGGGACGACCGCTTGTTGAGGTTCCACAGCTGTAGAAAGAGACAAACACAGGAAGAAAGAGGAGATAAAACATCCCTGAAGAAGATCTAAATCTTTACATTAGCAGGAGGTCAGGCAACAATGTTGATTTAAAGTAGATAAGAAGAAGTAGGGCTGGGTGATTTACGATTTCAATCCATTTTTTCCCTCTTAAAAAAAACTGTTATGGACACAAAATTGATATGACTCAACTTTTGCCTTTATGTTGTCGAAATATATACCCAAACGAAACAAAATTTCCCTCTTAAAGTTAAAGTGTCTGCCATAATATAATTTAGTTTAAATATAGGCAGGTTATTTGAGCTATTACCACAAAACATTAGCAAGAAATTCCAATCAATATACAAACCCAAAACCAGTGAAGTTTGCACATTGTGTAAATCGTAAATAAAAACAGAATACAATGATTTGCAAATCCCTTTCAACTTATATTCAATTGAATACACAGCAAAGACAAGATACTTAACGTTCAAACTGGTAAACTTTGTTATTTTTTGCAAATATTAGCTCATTTGGAATTTGATGCCTGCAACATGTTTCAAAAAAGCTGGCACAAGTGGCAAAAAAGACTGAGAAAGTTGAGGAATGCTCATCAAACACTTATTTGGAACATCCCACAGGTGAACAGGCTAATTGGGAACAGGTGGGTGCCATGATTGGGTATAAAAGCAGCTTCCCTGAAATGCTCAGTCATTCACAAACAAGGATGGGGCGAGGGTCACCACTTTGTGAACAAATGCGTGAGCAAATTGTCCAACAGTTTAAGAATAACATTTCTCAACCAGCTGTTGCAAGGAATTTAGGGATTTCATCATCTACGGTCCAAAATATCATCAAAAGGTTCAGAGAATCTGGAGAAATTACTGCACGTAAGCGGCAAGGCCCAAAACCAACATTGAATGCACGTGACCTTCGATCCCTCAGGCGGTACTGCATCAAAAACCGGCATCACTGTGTAAAGGATATCAGCACATGGGCTCAGGAACACTTCAGGAAACCACTGTCAGTAACTACAGTTCGTCGCTACATCTGTAAGTGCAAGTTAAAACTCTACTATGCAAAGCCAAAGCCATTTATCAACAACACCCAGAAACGCCGCCGGCTTCGCTGGGCCGAGCTCATCTAAGATGGACTGATGCAAAGTGGAAAAGTGTTCTGTGGTCTGACCAGTCCACATTTACAATTGTTTTTGGAAACTGTGGTCGTCGTGTCCTCCAGACCAAAGAGGAAAAGAACCATCCGGACTGTTATAGGCACAAAGTTCAAAAGCCAGCATCTGTGATGGTATGGGGGTGTATTAGTGCCCAAGGCAAGGGTAACTTACACATCTGTGAAGGCACCATTAATGATGAAAGGTGCATACAGGTTTTGGAGCAACATATGTTGCCATCCAAGCAACGTCTTTTTCATGGACGCCCCTGCTTATTTCAGCAAGACAATGCCAAGCCACATTCTGCACGTCTTACAACAGCGTGGCTTCGTAGTAAAAGAGTGCGGGTACTAGACTGGCCTGCCTGTAGTCCAGACCTGTCCCCCACTGAAAATGTGTGGTGCATTATGAAGCGTAAAATACAACAATGGAGACCCTCGACTGTTGAACAACTTGAGCTGTACATCAGGCAAGAATGGGAAAGAATTCAAATTTCAAGAATTCAAGAAAGCTTCAAAAATTGGTCTCCTCAGTTCCCAAACGTTTACTGAGTCTTGTTAAAAGGAAAGGCAATGCAACACAGTGGTAAAAATGCCCCCGTGCCAACTTTTTTGCAACGTGTTGCTGCCATTAAATTCTAAGTTGATGATTATTTGCAAAAGAAAATAACGTTTCTCAGTTTGAACATTAAGTATCTTGTCTTTGCTGTGTATTCAATTGAATATAAGTTGAAAAGGATTTGCAAATCATTGTTTTCTGTTTTTATTTATGATTTACACAACGTGCCAACTTCACTGGTTTTGGGTTTGTAAAACACAAATACAAGCCTTTAAAGGAAATGAAAATTTTCAGGATTTACACACCAGAAGAAAAAATCCCGCACACTGGCCAACTTTCAGAATAGTAAATTTACTGCAACATTTCGGTCAAAGACCTTTTTCAAGCAAATGTTTGTGACACAAAAAGGCCACCCTTAAATAGGAGTGGCTGTAAAGAATGTAAAGTCATGTACCTGGGAAACATAAATAATCAGTTTAGACTGAAGATGGATGTTTTCTTGAAAAATTGGAAAAAATAGACAATTTACGAAACAATGAAAGATGTCTAAGAAATCACTGGTATGTAAATTGTTTAGACTAAGGATGTCGGTAACCGTGGCTGAATTGTTTTGCTTCTTGTTTTGTTCTGTGTCTTCGGTTTCACATAGCATCTGCTATTGAGGAAAATGCTTAACTGAAATGTAAAATTTTCTTATTGTGACTCTACAGAAAACTTCAATAAAAATTAAAGTAACAAAAAAAAATAGGAGTGGCTTTGTGACTCCAACCAATCGCCTTTTCTCAGGTGCGATACACAAAAACGGGGTCATACAAACAGATCAACACCAATACACAAAGATAAAATAAATAAAGTACAATATATTTATATTAATTAAATCCAAAGACAATCGTGACAGAATACATTAGGTCTGAAAAAGGTACTGGCTAAAGCTTACAATCAGAATTTTCTTTATATATATACGACAGATGCAATCTATAGCCTCATCTAAAAGGGTCAACAGAGAGGAAAAATCATACCTGCAAGAATCTAAAGACGGTATGAGGCATGTTTTTGTATCACACGTGTGAAAAGGCGATTGGTTGGAGTCACACAGCCACTCCTATTTAAGGGTGGCCTTTTTGTGTCACAAACATTTGCTTGAAAAAGGTCTTTGACTGGAACGTGGCAATAAATTTTCTCCTCTGGAAGTTGGCCAGTGTGCAGGATTTTTTCTTCAGATTTGGACTTTATTGTCTTTGTCTGACGCACCTGCCGGAGTCTTAGATGTGTGAAGATTTTAGCTGTTTCTGAGGATTTACATCTCAAACACTGCAACACCTTACAACTGGAGTCAGTCAAGTAATTCAATCTCTTTTTTTTAATCTTTCAGTCTTCTGCAGAAAATATTTTCATTAAATCGATTCATTCATTAAATTCTTGATGATAACTCGACATCTCATGAAGCACTGAGTGCTGTGTTAGTGGGCTGTTTAGCAAAATAGGTCATTAATTAGTGATTACCTCGTCGAATCAGAATCAGTATTTATCTCCAAGTATGCTTACACATAAAAGAAATTTTAATTGGTTAACTTGTGCAAATAAAATCAGCATACAATTAGAATAAGAATAAAAATGAGGGTTAGGAGGAATAAAATAAAGTATAAAAATAGAAAAAAGCTCAAAATTGACTTGGCTATATAACAAAAATATACTAAATTTACAACAGTTGCAACAACCCAGTACAATCCAACAATCTTTACAGAAGCTCCTTATATGTGATAGTGTGCATGTATGGTTTGATGTCTCTCTATGTGGCCCTATGATTTTCTGGCAACAGATTTAGGGTCTATCCCCCCTCTTGCCCTAAGTCAGCTGGGATATGCTCCAGCCCCTGTGACCTCAGGATAAATGGATGAGATTAATACAGTAATTTTTATTTCTTTTTAATCAGCAAGTTTCTACATCACAGTGTCTTTTAGTGTTAGAAACATGTTAGATAAAATGTTGTTTGTTTGTTCATTCATGGCAGTATCTAATGTTATCTTATTTTATAGATGTTTTTAATACAGACTCAAAGTCGCAAATAAACTCTTGGTGTTTTTTTTATCACTTAAAATTTGTTTTTATAAATTACCTATCGATAATGTATAAATGAGTTTGGAGATATAAGTATTTTGGTGTAATTCCAGCACCGTGACTCCCTAAAAAGACAGTTTTAATTGTTTAAATGAAAGGCTTTAGTGTGTTAAAAACAGGTTTCCAGACCTTAGCATTCATGAACTTGTCATTTGAGCATGTGGCCAGCAGGAGGCGCCGTGCTGTGTTGGTGAACACACAGTGGTTGACCTGCTCCTCGTGCTCCTCATCAAAAACCCTCAACAGCATCGCTCTCTCCACGTTCCACACCTGAGAGACAGAGCTTCACAGTGAAAACCAACAAAAGGCTGTAAGGTTTGAATAAAGTGGGTGGTAGAAGACGGGCCCATTTACCTTGACCTTTCTGTCGCTGGAGCAGGTCGCTAGAAGGTGGTCGTCGGGGGAGAAGGCACAGCAGAGGACCTCATCATCATGGGCCTGGATCTCTGTGAGCTTCTCTCCTGATGTGCTCTTAAAAACCTGAGAGTGTAGACATCAGCGTGATTATACAGTAAAAGTGCTGTTTTCACAAGGAAATTACAAATAAAAACATGAACACAACAGAATCAGCTTAATTGGCCAAGTACGTTCACAACATACAAGAAATTTGGTCAAAAATGTGTTATCAGTCAAGGGCTAAACAGCAGCAAATCTGAGCATAAATAATATTAAAAATATATACACCTAATAGAAAAAATATATCTATATATATATACTGTACATAAATACAAATGTGGAAAAAATTTGTTGGTACTCAGCTATAAACACCTAAGAACTACTCCGAACAAAACAACATTGGACTATCCTGAAGTGGCCTTTTATGAGCCCTGATCTAAATCCTACTGAACATTTGTTGAAGGAGCTGAAACATTTATTTATTTAACCTTATTTAACCAGGAAAACCTCATTGACTTAAAAAAAATCTCTTTTACAAGAGTGTCCTGGCCAAGACGGCAGCACATTCAACAGTTTTACACAAACACATGCAGTCATCAAACACATTAAACAAGAATTCAGTACATTCAGAAAGAGTAGTCACATTGTCAGACAACTTATTTTGCTTTGATTGTCCACATAAAAAGAAAGATAAAGTGCATTAGTAAGATGTGTCAGACGCCAAGTTGCTCAACATTGCCTTAAAAGTGTCCCGTGACACCAGTCCCTTTAGTTTCAGGTCTTTTTCTAGTTCATTCTTAGCAGGAGAATGTGCTCCTTGTGGCCTTAGGAGCCACAAACCTGAATAACTTTTTTCCCAGCTCAATTCTTACTTTTGGAACAGACAATAAGAAATGATCCTGGGAGCGAGGATTATAAGATGCTGTGCTCTTCTGACAGATGTAGGTCAGAAGATAGGATGAGAGCAGACCAAGAATAGATTTATGAATAAGAATAAGCCAGTGATTGTATCTGCGTGCATACAAAGAAGACCGTCCAACACGAACATACAGCAAACAATGATGAGTAAGAGATTTAAAACCAGTGATGAACCTCAGAGATGATACACAGTATCCAGAGAATGTAAGCTTTGAGAGGAGGCATGCATGTACAGAACATTGCCGTAGTTAGGCCTGTCACGATAATCAATAAATCAATTAGCCGAACCATAAATAAAAATGTCCTTGGTAAGTTTGCAGGCCTCGATAAACTGACACATGCATGCGTGTTTGTTTTCCTCCTCTCTCTCTACCAAAGAGGTTGAATGAGAAGATGGCTAACTCCGTCCATCTTTCTTAACACCAGGGTGCATCGGTTCTATAGTGGATTTAGCAGATTTGTAGGGGAGTGAGCATCTGTCAGACATGCAATCTTTGGGGGGGGAGGCGTGGCTGCTCGCTCGTACACACGGAGAGAGCTGAAGTGAGCGTCCTGAGGAGTAACGAGGAAACAAATGCCGATATGAATGATGGCACAAAAGATACGGTTCTTAAGCAGGCTGCCACAGTCCCAGTGTGGGAATATTTTGGTTTTAAATAGAATCAACAAAATGTGAGGTCATGAATACTGACGAGCAGATATGTTGCATTTGTTTGAAAGTAGTGGCATCGAAGAAGAAGAAGAGGAAGTGCAAGGGAGCTTTGGTCCCGACAGCGCTAATTGAGACGTTTGGTAAGCAAAGTAAATATAAATAAAACAGCGCAAAATGGTGCGCTCACAGACAGTGTCGTTCGCTACATTGAAAATGAAATGCAACCTTTCAATACTGTTGAAAAGCCAGCAATGTTACAAATGTTTGACAGAACTGTATAAACTACGTTTCATTTACTGTTTTTTTTTTAATTATTGGCGTTTCATTTTTTCTTTACAGAGACAGGGTCTATTTTTATTGTTTTTGATTAGTATAATTCATTTTATTTACATGCAATTTTACCTGAAAGAGAGTCCATTTCATTTTAATTATTTTTTCCTCCTTCTTTGTTTGTTAAATTTATCATATTGTTTGATTAATTTATTTTATTTAAAATATCTTGAATATCCAATTACAGTTAAATACTCTTAAGAAATTTTAGTTTTTTGCTTTTGATATGGTGTACTCACTTTATTATGCCATATATTATATATACATTAATGAAAAAATGGAAAAAAAAATCAAAATAATATTGATAATAATATCGTTTATCGTCAATAACTTTTTGGACAATTATCATCCAGCAAAACTTTTTATCGTGACAGGCCTGGCCATAGTCCAACACAGACATAAATGTAGCAGAAACCAGTCGTTTTTTCTAGATTCAAAAGAGGGACAAGACTTAATTCTAAAGAAAAAAACTAACTTCAGTTTAATTTTTTTCACAAACTGCTGAATATGGGCAGAGAAAGAAAGAGAATCGTCGATTACAACACCAAGATACTCGTGGGAAGAAACAAGAGTTGAAACATGCAGTCCGGAGAAGACACCCTTTAAATCTGAGAAAGCTGGAGCAGTTTTCTAATGAGGAGTGGGCCAAAATACCTGCCCACAGGTGCAGAAGTTTCATTGAGAGTTACAGAAATAACCTGATTGCAGTGATTGCCTCAAAAGGTTGCACAACAAAATATTTTGTTAAGGGTACCATCATTTTGTTGAAGCCAGTTTCATTATTTTATTTTTAAAATGATTCTGCTGAAGCACAATTTAAAACCAATGTCTGATTTTTTTTTTTTTTAAATGTATTTTTTGGGCATTTTGTGCCTTTATTGATAGGAGAGAGACAGTGATTAGGCCTGTGAAAGGGGGAGAGAGAGCAGGGGAAGACACTCTGCAAACCGGTCACAGGCGGGACCCGAACCTGGACCGGAAGAAGCAAATACATGGGGTGCCTGGTTGCCAACCACTCCGCCAAACCAGCACCCCACAATGTCTGATTTTTATGAGTTAAATTTCAGTAATTTTTTATCTATTATGACTTTTGTCAGTTTCAAGTTATTTCAGTAAATATTGTGGGTTTTTCTTTCTTTAACAGAGAGGTACCAACACTGTTTTCCACATCTGTATTTACCCTAAAAGAGATATATACACCTAGAAGAAAAAAAAATGCATATGCATGTGTAGAAAAATAAATATATAACCAATTGGAGCAAAATACACAAAGTAGTGCAAATTGAATGAGTGACCAGTTAAAGTGAACGCATGATCATTTAAGAGAGCAGTGGGTTTATAGTTAAGATATTTAAGAGAGTTATGGCAGATGGAAAGAAAAGAACAAAACACAAGTGGAAATACAATGTACTACAACCATAGTTAAATATCATTATTAGATTGTGAGCTCGATGTAGGGAGCTAAGCTGAAGTGAAAACACTCTGATCATAATATTGAATTTTTTGCAGTATTTGATTTTAACACAAACAAGTTCTCTTTAATACCCTGAGCGTCTTGCTGGCTCCGCAGGAGGCGATCTTTGTCCCGTCATGAGAAAAACAGGCCGAATAGACGGAGCCCTGGTGGGGCTGGATCACCAGCTGGCACAGACCCTCTACGCTGCCTGAATTTCTGGAATACAAAAGAAAACATACAAAAAAGTCTTAGATACAAAACACAAACCATAACTGAAATATTTAGAGGAATCACCACCACAAGGAATCTCTCAATAAAGACTTTTATGGCCTGGCTGAGGTCTATCACGGTGTGTCCGTCTGCCAGCAGGCAACTACCTGCCACAGTAAACTCTCCCTAACAGCTCTAATAATGCAGGATCCAAGAGGCAAGAAGCAGCAATCTTTACTTGATACAGCTAAAAACTAGCTCTGTTTTTTTTTCTACTATTTTATTAACCTTATTTAATTTTTTATGGTCCAATTGTCTGTCGAATTATTTATTTTTACTTATTTTTATCTTATTTCTTTATTTTTACTCTATATATTTAGGTATCATTTAAATGCACATAAACATTCTGTGCTTTAACCCTATAAAGCCAATTTTATCATATTTGATCCATACTTTTATAATACCTCGATCTACTCAATGTGATCAGCAAATTACAAAAAAAAAACATCTGAAAACAATCAGATAAATGATAAAAATGTCCCCAAATGGATTATCAGTTGCCAAAAACACCATATGTATCAAATGAGATATGAAAAATCTATATGTTGAATTTTATGGACATTTTAATTTTTATGGATTTTAGCATAAAGTGAAACAAACATTTCGGCTCCAAAAAAATAGAATTTTCTGGCTATAATCTATGGTCTTGGGCCTTAAAGGGTTAAGTGCACTGTCTCTATACTCTAAAAATTGAATCTGACTGTACATTAGGATTGTGGGGCTGAGGAAAGAGCAAGGAAGGTGTTCTTTTGTTCATCATGCTCAAATGTAAAAGGAAAAGAACTTTAATGTTTGGTCAATGGAATCTCATATCTGCTTTTCATATATATATAATGTACAAAAAATACATAACACAGTCCATTATCAATACTTTCTTGTTTTTGTTTGATAATTACGTAAAATAAGACTGAATATAAGGCACATTTTTAGGTTCAACAAAACCATTTTCAATAATTGTGGCTGAAATCAGGATAAAAGAGTTTTCCTCATGCTCTTATTTAGCTTATTTAGCAAATTTATGTTCACAGATCCTGTATGATGTCTGCGTAGGAACATCAATTGTGGAAGAAATGTATTAACAGGGTTCCCACTCTTTTCTAGAAATCATTTTCCAGGTCTTTTTCAGGACTTTTCCAGTGTCACATAATGAACTAAAGTTACATTGTTGCTGTGGGCAGTTTTCAATTCTAGTTAGCCTTCTAAAAAACAAGATTAGAGGTTGATGAACAATATCTCTCGCTACTGATCATATTGATCTTAGAAGTTCTTGGTTTCTAACTCTCCAGCACGAACATTGTCTGTTTAGTCTGGCTTTTATGTGTCTTACAATTATAAATATATGGTTATACACATTTTTAATCTTTATTTACTCTGCTTTTTAATGAATAGATTTAGTTAATTTAGCCTAAATTTTATTTTGTCATTTTTTATTATTTCTTTTTGTCCCCATTGTTTTGAGTTTTTATATTTTATGCCTAAACTTGCATTATTTTACCTACTCACATTTTCTGGCTACGTGTACTTTAGTTACCAAGTACATTTTTTCTTCATTTCCTATGTTTCAAGCTAAAAGGAAGACAAATAATTTCCCAGGACCATTTAAGCTTTTCCAGGACATTCCACTTTTTTCCTCATTTTCCATTTGTTTTCCATGACTGGAAAATTGGGCAATCATTTTCCAGGTTTTCCAGGACGTGTGGAAACCCTGATTAAAAACTATATGATACATCCATTGATACAATTAAAGAATAAGATACAGAAAGAGGTTAACAGTCCCATCTATTATGGGTTTCTTGAATTTCTACAATTAATGCCCACAAAGAGACAGTAAGTGAGGTGGAAGTTTGCTTTCATACAGTGAAGCGAAGTAAAGTCTCCCCCTGCTGGTCTGTTCCTTCGCCTGCAGCAGCGCCTGTTTGAAGACCTCCGAGGTTTGTGGCTGGGAGAGAGCGAGCTGCACCACATCAGGGAAAGGCCGCTGCTCCAGCTGGTGACCGTTCAGAGACAGAAACTCCTGGAACTGACTGCGCACTTCACTGTTCTGAGGAGAGAATGAATCAAAATGAAGTCTGCAGGAGATGAAGACAGCCTTTGAGTGTCTATTGTGAGACTTCGAGAGTCATTATTTGATATAATTTCTTGGAAAATAGGAAATCCATATGACTTGAATCCACAAAAACAGACTTTACACAATACGAAAGAAGTTCTCAGACATAAAAGTCCTAAATTACAAAATGAGATGGTGCTTCTTCAGGGGCTAACCTCTGAAAAATTTCAGCAAAGACAAATATGACGATGACAGGAATACGATCGGCTCATGTGACTACATTCAATTCTGACTTTATTCCGGTTGTCTCTGCCCACCCCCCAGGACAGCTTTGGTGAAAGGCTGTTCAACAAGAGACTGGATCTGCCCAAGATTTCAAACTGCTAAACAGGTTTTTGTTGTTTCCATCACTGCAAGCCCCCTACAGACGCATCATCCTAAAGTTTGGTTGGCCAAGTACTGTTCTCATGATTGGATTCATGTTGGGTTTTGGATATATGTAAGTATCTTGAGATAACGCTTGTTATGAATTGGCGCTATACAATTAAGGAATGATTGATTAATTGAATCATCATTGTTTAACATTACAGTATTATGCATTTGTTTTTGATAATTATCAAAGGTTAATCCAACATTACTAACTACTTAAACAACTTTAAAAAATAAAAATAAAAAAGGGGCAACTTTCGCTTCATTCACAAAAGGTTAAAAAACACCGCATTTGCAAATAGAAAGCACTCTGAGCACAAACCTCTGTCAAGGTAGCTCACATATTGCTCTTACATCTATATGCAAGAGTCCCATGATAAAGTTACCATCATAACATGATTCATGACCCTGAAAACCCACACTTAGCACCCAGCCTCATGTTTATACCATTATTAGTTAGACAGTTATTGAGCAAAAACTATCATTCACTAATGGCGGTTATCTTGATCCCCACTAAAATCTAATCCTTTTAAAGTTGGGCTAGTACCAACATCTCATGAAAAATTCAGAAAGCTCTGTCTAGTAGTTCTTGTGTAATCTTGCTAACAAACAACCAGATGAACTAACATACAGTGGCAAAAAACACAACCTCCTTGGCAAGGTAATAACAGAGGGGCACACTCTTGGTTCACTCACAAAGGGTTAAAAACACCACGATTACACTTTAATCATTACATCATTTACCCTTAAGATATTCTCAAATTTGGGCTCTTCTCACAAAACATTGAAGTTCAACAAGTGACAAACACACCTGCAAAACATAATGCAAGCTCACAAAGGGATCACACTGAAGAGGTTAAAATGTTGATGATCTGCTGACCTCTTTGTCCAGAATGGGCCCGTATTCCACGTAGTCATTGATGAGGTGAGCTGGTCCCATGATCTGAGCCTTGATGCTGACCCAGTCCAGAGAGAACATGAGCGAGTAGAGCTCCTGGATAAAAAGAGGAGAGACAAATATAGAAAAGAAGATGAACATGTAACACTTACTTAAAAGACTTTCCTTCTTTTAAATAAGCACACTGTTAAAATTTTGATTCTACGTTGTGTGTGTTACCTGGGACAGATTGGCTTTGGCCATGTGGTGGGTCAGGAACCTGATCCAGTAGAGACACTCGTCGTCTCCTGATGTTGGAGGACCCTCTCTGTAGTGCTGCTGGTACTGATGAACCACCTTAGAGTGAAGGCTCTGAAACACACATAATTTATCAATAACAAAAGGCTAAGCACATAGGGACTGGCAATGCAAAAAGACAGAGTGTATGTACTGTTGTGATGTGAAATGATCTCCGAACGCCACTCTAATGTGAGAATGATTTATCCATGCCCACATTCATATGAGTGGGGGTGGCATGGTGGTGCAGCAGGTAGTTCACGCGCCTCACAGCAAGACGGGCATGACTTCCTGATGAGAGCTTGATGCAGAAACACAGCAAAGTGTGGCCATGCCATTAAAACTGGGGTTGGCAATTTTGGAAAACTAGCATGAATTTGAATGTAGCATCTCCTCAGGGCTCCGGCTAGCAACGTCCACCTGCAGTAGCCTGGGTGGCAGCTGTCGCGAGATTAGAGCCAACAGAACAAACTTAGAAAAACAAAGAGTTTATTTTAGATTTCTTGTACATCTGTCTTAAAATGTGAGGGATACTGGAGCTTGGTTGGGGTTGTGGGATGGCTCACGGCGGGCTTCCCTTATTTTCAAAGACAAAACTTGACAGGTAAGCATTCTCCAGCGGACTCTGATCCCTCTCAGCTCGGCTACACGCACTGAGTCTGTGCACGCCGGGAAAATGTACGCACAGCAGGCGGGCAGAATGTCGACAGGATTTGATTGGTTTAAAAACGTGTTACAGCATGACTATTGGTTGGTGTTTTCCCCGTTTTACTCCTGCTGTAGATAGCGGATATTTTTCGCTCTTTATTAAGAACACAGTACGAGTTGATTGCCATCGGGTCATAAAGATCATTTTAACCAGTATTACAAAAAGTGTATCTAAATCAGATTACCAACCCCAACTTTAAGACAAAAGGAATTTTAATTGTTAAAAAGATGTGCCCTGGAGTCTTTTCTTTCGCTGAATGACTCTGTGAAACTCAAAGAAGTCTCACATAAATAACATAACCCAGTCCGCTTACTTCCACCTCCGCAACATCAACCGTCTCTGCCCCTCCCTCACTCCTCACAGTACCTCCATTCTTGTCCACAGCCTCGTCACCTCCCGTTTAGATTACTGTAACACTATCCTCTTCTACCTCAAACAAAAGTCCCTCTATAGACTTCAACTGGTCCATCCACGACCTCACCCCTCCTTATCTATCTGACCTCCTGCACATCGCCACTCCAGCCCGCTCCCTCAGATCCTATTCCTCCCCCCACCTCACTGTGCCCTCTGTCCCCCTAACCACCATTTTAATAATCTTTTTATTTTTCCAAACAGTATCTTTATTTGTTTCCGAACAATGTAACATGACAACTGGGATTCAAAACTTTAGTTCAAAACTTTGTAGAATTCATGCCCAAGACATAACAACAAGAAAACAAAACAGATAAAAAACTAAAAATAACTATAGGAGAGAGAGGAGAAACAGAAAACAAATAGCCAAAAAGAAAGGCTAAATACATAATATAAATAAAATAAAATAATAAAATGATGGTACAAATAATAACCTACATAAATCTATAAAAGATAGGGGGATCAGTATATACAAAACCAACTGTATATTGATCCTACTCACAAGAATGTTCTGCACATAAATCGGATATACACCGCAGAGCACACAGTAAGTATATTTTCCAAATAGCCTGCAGAGGGTCACTTATGGGTCTTCCCCTGGAGTTTCCATCAAATGAGACATGTCTTTGTTTGCTAGAAAATCTTTAAAGGGACCCCAGATGTTCTCAAAAATTGGTTGCTTACCCTTGATTGCATATGTAATCTTTTCTAAGGGCAGAGTTACTACTAATTCTGAAAGCCATTTATCTATCCTTGGTCTATCCACCTCTTTCCAAGCCATTGCAATGACTCTTTTGGCCATGCTAAATACAACTTGTCTTATTGATTTGAAAATAGCTTCATTGGCTTTAATTCCATGTATGTTAGCTAAATTTGCTTGAACTCTATATCAAGTTCATTTGCTTATGCATAATAACTTGTATATATGTTGTAATATATGAATATTGGTATGCTAATTTTATGACAAATTTATATTCTCATATGTTGTTTATCCAACATTCTTTTTCATCATCGAGAGTTTCTGAAAATTTGTAACAATGTGGCCCTTAGACTGGGAAAATGGTTATGTGGTCCTCTTGGTAATTAAAGTTGCCCACCCCTGCTCTAGAGAAAAGGTATCAGGTCTGAACTGGAATTGGTTTTCAATTCTACAGTAAAAGGAGTAAAAGCTCCCCTACAAAAATTATCTTTAAAAGTAGAGATAAATGGAGGTATAGATGATGGCGATTTTTACGTGTCTAACTTTAAAATAATACAGATTATTTAGTGCAAACACATGAACACTGAACAGTTTTATCTTTTGAAAGGTGCTCCGCCTAAACTCACCTCAATCTGAGTCCGATTCTGCTCCACCAGGAAGTCCAGCTGCAGGTCATGGAGGTAGTACAGGTACGGTTTATTGTTATTGTCCACAAACAGAAGGGACTTGTTGACAAACTCCTCCAGAATGTCTTCCACTTCCTCCGGCTCCAAATCCCACAGAATAGACAAAACCTGGAGGAAGCAATACCAACAGATTAAAAACAAAAGCCCACTGCTAACACATAAAGGAAGTCGTGCTGACGTAGATTCACACCTTTGCAGGGATTTTAATGTCCTTCTCCAGCACAGTCAGGTCCTTGTAGAGCTCTCTGTGCTCATCAGGAAGAACTTCAATGCTTGCTGCCATGGCTTGGTCGAGGGCCTCATAGTCGTACGATGACGACTTCCTTATTCTCTTGAACTGTTTCTGCTGCAGCTGATTGAGGTAGTAACGCCATCGGTTTGGTTTCTCTTTGAGGAGAGCGCCAATCAGGGATACGACAAGAGGGGAACCTGGAGGTGACCCAATGAGAGGCTTTAACACACTGTAGATCTTCTTATAAGAATAATACTCGTAACAATATGTGTGATTAAATTCTAAAAATTAGGATCAGTGTGGCTGTTTATTGACACACCTTTGCACTCTCTGACGATACTCCGAGCCTCTTCAGGAAGTCCCTGGATGTTAGATTTAGTGTAGAGAGCCAGGATCTCTAGTCCTTTATTTTCATCCAAACCACGATCCACTTCAACCTCATACTTGGCTCCTAAAAGATGAACGTACAGGACATAAACATTTTTACCAGCAGTATATTTTAGCATGATGTCAGCAGTTTGAATTAAATTAATGTGTATGCTTCAGAAGAATGTTACATACCACTGACAGAATCAGTAAGACTTCTGTTTCTGGTAGTTAAAAGGATTCGACACTGGATATCGAATGCCTTTAGCACGGTGCTGTCCCAGATGTCATCGAGAATCAGCAGAGACCTGAAGAACAAACAGACAGAAATTATTGGTTTGATACCAGCATTAATACAATATTGAAATTTTCGCAGATATTTACAGCCAAAGCATATATCAGCTGGAACATCGGCAAATTATACAAATGCTTGATTGATGCACCTTCTCATCACTGCATGGGCACATTTAAATATCAAGGGTTTCATTTTTGCAAAGTTAAAAACTGTTTTTCTTGTTTTACATCTGTTCATGTGATAATATGCTGTAACACTGAAAGAAACAAATTCATTTTTATTAAGCACAGAGCTTGTGCTCTTGACCTGAACTATCAATACCAGTATCAGTATCGGGGATAATGAATCAAAAAAAATAACAGCATATTAGAATTCATCAAAAATCCAATTACATGCATCCCTAAAAATAAAAGAGATAAAACAAGAAGTGCTCCAAGAGTGAAACAAACTACATTTCTCACTCTGAAGAACCAGAGATTTTGCTTTAGACATATTTATAATCATATTAACTCAAAATTCTAGCTGTCAAACAGTAAAGCATACTGGTAATGATTCCTTAAATACAAATGTACTTTTTGATTAACATTGACTAGCACTGATTCCCCCTAACCCTGACTTTTTACAGGACTGTTCTCATTTTCATGTGTTCCCATCCTTGATATTAAACTTTCTCAGTTGCTCATCTTTTTGATAATTCTGTTGAGCAAACACAAAGAGGAATCTTTCTTTCAGCTGCTTTGGTAGTTTTGACACAAGTATTTTTGTGCACCAAGAGCACAAACCTCAAGTGAGGTATCCTTAAAACTGTGAAAAAACTTCCCTTTTTCAAACTTCTAACAAATCCTTGAAAAAACTCAAGAAACTAAACACCACAAAACTCGAACTCCTCTTGTTGCATGTCCAACATCTCCTAAAAATGTTATCAAAATCTGTTCAGAACTACATACAGATTTGGATAACCACCAAAATTGAATCACTTCTTGCTTGTGTCATGGCCAACATTTCCTGAAAATATCCTCAAATTCTGTTTACAACTTACTGAGTAGTTAGTGAAAACCTGGAGAACTGCCCTATCTTGTAATGTTAAGAAACCCTAAAAAAAATCCTGGATCCATGTCCCACTTCGGATCACCACCAAATCTAAGAATTTGTTTCTTGTGTCATGGCCACCATTCCCTGAAAAAGTACAAATTTACACTCCGTAAAAAAATCTGTTCCTCAGCTTTTGAGCCATCCTGCTCACAAGAAAACAAAAAAAGACAGTAACAAATGCTGCCAAAACTGAACCTTTTTTAGTGGAGATAATAAGATTAAACACCTCTCCACTGGATAGAATCACGACACATCATTTACACATATTTTTTTAACAGATCCTCTATTTAAAATGTATATAAAAGTGAAATGGAAAATAGAAATATATTTTATCCATTTGCAGTTAAATACATTTTATTAAATTAATCTGATGTATGTATTTATCTGAACTTTGCTTATCTTCACCATTATTAGCAGGATTGTGCCATAACAGTTACACCATATCTTGGTGTAAATAATAGTTAGTATATATGTTAACTAGAAAGCACTCGGAGAGCGCAGACCTCCGCCAGCACCACAGTCATATTGTCATTTTGACCATAAATATTAGTCCTACCTTTATTTCATCGAAATATTTAGATTCCGTGACCATAAAAACAAACCATTAGCAACTGGATTCATAATGATATCTATTTAAGTTCAGTAGTTATTCACAGAAATCACATTTTTCGCCATGGCGGCCAGACGCTGATCCGGATCAACACCAAAATCGAATCAGTTCTTCCTTTTCCCATGCTGAACATTTCCTGAAAATTTCATCCAAATCCGTCCATTACTTTTTGAGTTATTTTGTTCACAGTCGGACAGACGGACGGACAGACGGACAGACTCTCCCAAAACATAACCTCCTTGGCGGAGGTAATAAGTTAATACTAGTAAAGTATAGGTACTGAATTCCTTCAATTGGGTCAAGAAAAAGTGCAGCAGAAGCTCTTGGAAAAGACTCTTTTGTCAAGAATGGCCATTCTGTGTGAAGCCTGCACACAAAAGGTTTTCCTCCTGCACTTTGTTTCAATTACAGACACAATACAAACTAGAAAGCACTCGGAGAGCGCAGACCTCCGCCAGTCCTCCTCAGTCCTCCGCCATATTGTCATTTTGACCATAAATATTACTCCCACCTTCATTTCATCTAAATGTTTAGATTCCTTGACCATGAAAACATACAATTAGCAATTGGATTCATAGTGATATCTATTTTAGTTCAGTAGTTGTTCACAGAAATCACATTTTTCGCCATGGCGGCCAGACGCTGATCCGGATTAACATCAAAATCGAATCAGTTCTTCCTTTTCCCATGCTGAACATTTCCTGAAAATTTCATCCAAATCCATCCATGACTTTTTGAGTTATTTTGTTCACAGACGGACGGACAGACGGACAAACTCTCCCAAAAACATAACCTCCTTGGCGGAGGTAACCAGTTCTGCTGATGAGTGATAATTCAGCGTTGGCTCTGAATATTAATTTCAGCAACAGACAGTCAGGCAGCAACTTCAGAGGCAGAAAAATGAAGGCAATGTGGGAGTGAAACTGCAGCTGCTTGAATGTCTGCTTGAGGCTTGTGGCAGGAAACCAAGCAGATACAAAAATGTGTACGGGGTACAGATGTTTGTTCAAGCTTGAATTAGCATATTTAGTCTGGCTTAACAAACAGCCTTGTTCTAAATGTTTAAAAAATGTAGAGCTTCCTACTAAACAGAGTCTTTTTTTTATCTCTTTGCTTTATCTTATGAAGATTTCCAGTTTGGATAGGGATGTGATAAGCAGTACTGCAAGCCAGTGTGTTGTCACTATTGGTCCAGCAGCCTGATATCCCACACTAACTCAGTCTCTAAATCTTTCTGTAGGTTGATCCAAAGTTGGGCTGATGTTAAATTAAAGAAACTGTGAGGAGTTTCTAAGTAATTACAAAAAAGTATCACTTTTAGATATATGCCTGATGGAAATACACACTTTAAGATGAGTTTTATAGCATCAAAATAGGTTATCTATAAATGCTATTCCTTAGCCTTCCGGTCGGGTCAGACAGGGCTGGACTGGCCTGGATACTCAACTTCAGGAACAAGACAATTGAAACTAGAGCAAATTTATATTATTCAGACACGTCTTAGAGCACCGGGCTGTAAGTAGCGAAGTAGCTACAAAACTACGACACTAAGTTTTCCAAAAATTGCTTGTTGTCACACATCAAAAACTACCACTACGTAACTAGAAAGAGATACATTACCTCGTCGCTTTGCATCCTGTAAGTTGTTGAAAAAAGAAGTTGTAAAGCAATGCAGAGTTCTGAGGAAGGTCAGCGCTACATTCATTAGCATCACAACAACCACACACTTTGGCTTGGGTCTTGTCTTTTGGCACGTTCCAGTTGTAGTCAGAAGTAGGAATTTCTGAGTTCCGAGTAGGAAACTGCAACTGGAACGACCCCCGAAGTTGAAATTTCCTACTGGGAACTCGGTGAAACCTCGCCACCCCCGAGTTGACAATGGAAGATGGATGCCCCCAGTGTGAACAGATATTTAGCTCCTGTAATAATCAATTTATTTGCACTTCTGACTGGGGTGTGTCGCTCTAGATCAGCTGTATACATAGTATTGTTAGACTTACATTTACAAAAATGCTGCCATAGTGATAATCACATTCTTCTTGAGATATTTGTGAACAACAACGCAGGGCGTGCTAACAACAGCTAACAATAGCCTGGTAGATCAGCATGTTTTTTTTCAAACTTCAACTGGAACGCCGATAAGTCGGAGATGATGTCACTCCCAGTTCCGAGGTTACTGGAACGCAGCATTACGACAGTCGACGCACGTGTTCATGGGTAGCAGAGTCTTTATGCTCCCAGTAATAGATTCTCCCCATAGCACCTTTAACTAATGTGTTACCCTTAACCCAGGAAACCATATTCCTCAGAGCAGTGGTTCTCAACCTTTCAAAGTCATGACCCCCAATTTAACGTTCAGTACTGTCCGCGACCCCCCTCCCCGGAACGCAATGAAAATTCGCTGTCCGCGGTGCTGAAACAACACCCGATCGACAAAACGTATGTCGAATATACAACTCAGTAATTGATTTTGAGTAATAAAATGCCTGTTTGAGACCAATCACTTGTTTTCCTTTAACGTCCGGTCGGACGCCACATTAATTTTGCGCATTGATATTTTTCCTAAATGATTTGGCGACCCCCAGAAATCATCTTGCGACCCCAATTGGGGTCGGGACCCCAAGGTTGAGAATGGCTGCCTCAGAGGACCAGTTGTCTTACATTGTAGTTTTTTTCATCTTAGACAAACAGCACATAACATCATATATGGATAAAAATAAACTAACCTGGGATGTTTGCGCAGCATGAGGAAGCGTAGCCGCTCTTTGGCCTCATCTAGTGAGTTTGGGGGCCTGTGTAGTGACTGTGAATCTAAGCTCTGCTCCAGGCGGAAACACAACGACTGAATCCTAACCAGCAGGTCCGGTTTGTCCAGCTGACCAATGGACAGCCAGTGGACCCCTCCTGGGAAGCAGTCTGTGAGGAGGAAAAGGACACCATTAGAGAGTTACCCCAGAATTACTACAAGATTTCATTATTCAAATAAGGCAGTAAAGATGATTCACCTCTAATGAGTCCAAAGTCTCTGGCAGCCTCAGCAGCCAGGACTGATTTCCCAGACCCTGCCATGCCAAAGACAGTGATCCATCCAGGATCCTTCTGCAGCCGGTAGAGTTTCTCCCTGACCCGATTTACGAGCTCTGGTCTGCTGACAAACACCACAGGCCTCTGAGGTACACCACCCTCACTGAGTACAGTTTGGACTGTTTGACAGAAAGGGAAATGAGTAAAAAAACTGCAAAACAACAAGCAATACCTGACGCTAATGAAGAAACCTACAGCTTCCTCTTTCCTACCGAGGCCATCAGATGAGCCGTTGTGTTTGTCGGGTGATGATTGTGGCAGGTCGCTGTGAAGCAGATTAGCTAAATCATCGTACGCCTCCTTGATCAGGGCGTTATAGAAGGAGATGTAGGCACGGTTGTCCTTCATCAGTATGAGCTCCAACAGGGCAGCTGCTTGATCCTTTCTGTTTGGCTGCACAGAAAGAGAAACATACTTTAGCAACATATGTAAGAGCCAACAGACGCCAACATTTTCTTGTTTTTGTGTCTTGCCTCTCTCCATGACAAGCAGACGGATACGATTCTTTTGACTTTGAGTGCAGAAACAAGAAAGAGATGGGCAGAGCTCGCCCACTGCTAATTAACGAAGCTCAAACACAGGGAGTCAATGGGTATAGATAGTCTGCCTCTGCCTACAGTCATCAAACAAACTCTTCAGCAACTCTAACTGCAAATTTAAAAATGGCTTGCAAACAAACAGCTTACTCACAACTGCAAATTGGTTTTCATCGTTCCCTTTGAAGAGCCGTTCAAAAGGTTTGACTTGTTTGCTATCATCACAACTGTTGCTCAAAGCACAGCGAAAGTAGGACAACAAACAAAGCCTCTGTTTAGGAGTAGAAGAAGAAAATATTATGATAGTAGAACATAATGTAAACTAACGCGGTAAAAAACAAGTCCCAACAAGCAAACAGGACCGTTTAGAGTTGCTGAAGAGTTTTTCTGATGACTGCAGGCAGAGGCAGGTTAACACTACCCACTGACTCCCAGTGTTTGAGCGAAGCTAACTAGCGTTGGGCGAGCTTTGCCTGCCATTTCCTTGTTACAGCATGCACAGTGGAAAGAATATTAGTCAAGAATTGGGGCATTAGGCAAGACAGGAAAAGAAAAGAAGAAGTTGGTGTGTCCCTTTAATTTTACATCCTGCTATTTGGAGATTCTCATATAAGCTGCTGGTATTCATCCCAAATAAGGAGTTTAGAGAGCATTTCTCATAGATTACAGCAGCAAAAAGTAAACAACAATATTGTGAATTTCACATATTTCCCCTGAAGCTCACCTTGGTCCTAATCTTCTCCTCCTCGTCCACTGTCATCACGTCATCACTGATCATGTGATCCATCAGATAGGGCGGTTTGATGTCCTGCTCCAGCCTGTGGCGGAAGCGCAGCAAACAGCTCCGAGCCCTTTCCTCCAACGCCATCTCTGCACAGCACAGGGACCATGCAGCTTTTCTGCTGCCCTGAATGAATGGACATGATAAAGGGAACTTTGATAAATGCAGGTGTTAGAGTGTACTTATTTTGTTTTTCAGGCTGTCTGTCGGTCTGGGTCATGGCCTTGGGAATGTATATATTTCTAAAAGTCCTCAAGGGTTAATGCTAAAAAAAATGTCCATTGCATCATGTGGCATCTTTTAATCTGGATCACTCAGTTGATCACTCAGTTGTCATAACTGTGGAAGGCAGTAATTGTACTTGAGATTAAAACTATGGATGGGAATCAATAAGCAATTCCACTTGACAATCGGTAACATCTCCCTCAAGGAATCAATGTCATTAGTCTTTTTGCTGGTCAATTCCTTTATCAATTCCTTACACTTTTTCTGCTTGCCTTGTAAATCAAGCATGTAAGCATAATAGAAGTCTAAAATTTAATCGAAGTCAACAGGCTGCACAGCTGGTCAAAATTGTGGATTTATTTTGGACAGAAACATGTTGACTATCTAGTGCAGAGTTCCCCACATTTTTGAGCTTGAGAGCTACCCTAAAGATGAGGAATATCATGGACGGCTACTTTTTTGATTGAATGTTCTTAAGTTAAAGAAAATGTATAGTTTATCTTAAAACTAGAAAAGCACTCAGAGAGCGCAGCCCTTCACCAAGCAGCACAGTTCCCACAAAGAATCCTTTGAACAATTCCTGGATCCAGACGGTGATTCGGATCAACACCAAAATTGAATGACTTCTTCCTTTTCCCATGCTGAACATTTCCTAAAAATTTCTTCAAAATCCATCCATAACTTTTTCAGTTATTTTGTTCACAGACAGACAGACAAACAAACAAACTCTCCCAAAAACATAACCTCCTCGGCGGATGTAATTATAAATATTATGCCCTTGATAGGCAACATATGACACTGTTTGTTTACCATTTACTATTATATATATTATTATTTACTTTATTAACAGTCGCAGTTTTATTTATTCAATTTTTTAACGAGCGAAAATGTTATGTTGATGTGGTGGCAACATCACCATAACATTTGACCCCATGCAGGTCAGTTGTTAATTTTGATAGAAAAATGCCCTCATTGGCTTCCCACGGGCTACCAGGTGCTGGCAGGGTTGTTGGGTACTCCTAGTCTAGTGGGTAGAACAGCAGCAGCTTTAGAGGCATTCCCACTACGGGAAAAATGTCAAACAAGAAGCGATCACTCTCACATCCCAAGGGCCACCACTAGAGGAGACTGTGAGGTTCTCTGCACTTTTGGTCAAGCTGTGAGGGGCAGTAACACCTGATACAACAAACAGACTGCGATTTGAGAATGAAATACTACTTTCATATCCTGTCTCAGAATCTGGCTGATAACAAGGGGTGGGGAGAACAAATAGATTCACATAAGTATCAGGATTTTTTGTTTGACGTTGTTCATTGTTCATTTTAGTCTGAATTAATAAGCCACGTTTAAATGCAATCCAGGCTTTTGAAGAGAGAGTATAATATAGCTGGTTAAAATATAGTGCTGAATAAATTCTAAAAAACTGGCTCACGTGTAATGTGTATTTTTCCTGATATAGTCTGTAGGCATCATCATTGTTCATCTTTTTCGCTGGTGTTAAAAAAGCTAACTCAAGAATGCAGAAATCCTCACCTAAAAAATTGTAAAAGATCAAATCGGGAGAAAAGCGCATCGTCCCAGCCCTACTGATAACCAACAAAAACTGTATTCACAACACGGCGGATGGTCTGGGGCATATAGATACATATATGTATATACCTGTGCACTACATCTACCTTGCACTTTTATAGTTATGTATTGTTTATTTCTTTGTCTTGTCCCCTGTCTACTCGCCATTACCACACAGCATGTATACATATACATTCACTGAATGACTAGATGGAAGTTATGTTTAATGATTTATGTAACATTCTACCAAACATATTCATTGAGATGCGTTTTTAGTAGGGGTGTCCCGATACAACTATTTCACCTCTGATACGATACCGATATTGCAGCCTTGAGTATTGGCCGATACCGATATCAATCCGATACGATATCAGCAGGAATCATACAGACTTTTATTACTTATTTTGTAGTATGGACTGTAAGAAAAGGCTTGATCAGGTGAGATTACTCAAACAGAGAACAGTAGGCAGCTAAAGTAGGTATGAGAAAAACTGACCCATTTGTTATTAACCAATAGGTTAAATAAATTTTAACCTTAAACATAAGAATATACTACAATTAAAACAACATGAATAAAAAATATTAGAAGACCCTGAAAAGTGACCTCAATAAATCAAACAAAAACATATTTCACCAACTGCAAAATAACCACTGTGTTGAACTTAAACATAAGCATATTCTACAACTGAATAAAATAAAAAATAAAAAATATTAGAATGGACTGCTTGTACCGGAGTGCTGATATCGGAGATTTAGGATGCAGGCCGATATTATCCCATATTTGTTTTTTTGACCGATATCCGATATCAATATCGGATCGGGACATCCATAGTTTTTAGTATTTCAAAATGTATTATTGTCATTTAAAACATTGTAGGGTGGACTAACCCAGCCTTTATCATTATATTATGGTATTATACTGTTTGTATGTCTGCTGTATCTTTGATTTTAGGTTTCTCTTTCATTTTTGCGACTTGGGATCAAAATTAGCATTGTGCTAAATCCAGTATATTTACTTTGTAATTGTATGGACCACCAAGATACTGTACATGTGTCAATATCCACGGTCTTGTCCAAAAAAACATTTAAATAAAAAAAAAATAAACGTATTTATGCAGCGTGGCCTATTAGGAGTGAGGTGTTTGACATGATTGCCATGGAAAATCTGACTGCCAACTTCTGTCCACACAATAAATCAGCAGTAACCGATAATGATATTGGTATCAATAAAATTACGTCACTTCCCATCCCTAATTAAAACTTGATTTCATTTCCCAGGTGTAAGAAAACTAGAACCTGGTGTTTTATTGGAGTTAATGGTTTTGTTATCTTGGCAACCCTAGCTCAAACTCAGAAGACCATATATATATCCATGTGATACATTTAAAATCTTCATAAAAGAATATATAAATCATAAACAAGGGTCAAAATAGAGCAGAGGAAGTCCCCTCAAAATGAAACCACAACAGCTGTTCAGAGGCCTTTCTATGGCTAAAGTAAACAGTACAGATAAAGCAGCTGAGAGCTGAAGCCTCATGTATAACACAATGTTCTTTAGTGAAATAGTCAACATAAGAGGAACAAACTGGCAAAATAAACTTCCCATTATTTGATTCATTGTATTAGGAGCAGTTAGTATGAATTTATGCTGCAGTTGGACTTTTTGACTGTTTTATTATGTAGTAAACAACATTTGAAGTGGTTGTAATGCAGCAAATAAGGGCTAAAATTAGCTTTTCTGTCGTATATTATCGATACTCCTCATCTTATCTCCAGCAAATGTTCTTCTGCCACACTTTACTTCTGTCTGTGCTTGTCCTGACAAGTTCACTCCTCTGACCTGCTGGGAAATGAAACAAAGAAAACAACCCAAATAAAACACTCACCGCTTTTTTCTTCTCTTTGACGAGGAAAAAATATAGTAAAGAGCTTTGACTTGAAAGATGAAGTCGTGTTTTTCGAAGTCCAATGTGTAACAGAAAATTTTAACCTGTTCACGGCACACCACACGCCCAATTTTGAAAGAGAGCTTCCTGGTTCACAACAATAACAAGCAGCCCCGGTGTGAAGCAGCCAATGAGGTGGCGAGATATGGGACCACGTGACCGGTGAAGTCATGTTAGTCATGAACGTGTAGCTGGGCAAACTGATGCTGCATTCAGGGCGAACTCAGACGATCGGATATATTCATTTTAAATAATCAAAACATTTTTAAGGGTTAAAATGACTCCAAAACAGCGCCAAAATTTATTTACCATAATAAATTTCATCCAACAGAGAGGTTTAAATGCTATTTTTGTCTTGTGAATAGGTTGGAACATGATAGCCAATTGTTGTATTTGAAATCATGTTTTGAGACTACCAAAAAATGTATAACTGCTCTAAAATCTCCATCATTTTTGGTAACAAAGATTGTACATCTTGTATGTGCTGAAATAACAGCATCCTCCGTCAGAAAAGCATTAACATAATGTCTAATTTTGTGGTTCTAAGACTACATCACAACATTTCCGGAGCATACCTGAAGGCAACATCACTGCCCAGTGACAGCAGGAGATGAGAGGTTGTTTGTTTGTTGCTCCGTTCAGAGTGACACATTGATAATGCAATTATAAGCAGACATAATCAGATTAACACCGCATTGGTGTGACAAACAAACAAATTAGCATGATGTCAGACACGCAAATTGAATGTACTGGAGGAAAATGTACAAGACTGAAGTCTGGAAATGGAAATTTTAACCCCATGGACATGATAAATATTTACTGGATTTTAAGAGGTCTTACTTCCATCTATTAGAGACTTTTTGAAGAAGATATTTTTATGACATACTGTCTTACTAAAACAGTTACACTGGAGGTGTTCTAAATGTATCCAGTTTTGCAATGGATCAGTTGGCATGTATATTGTGATGTATAAGTTAATGCAAAGGTTCTCAGATGCTGTGGCAGAGCACACTGGTGGTAGAGATGTACCTTGGAAATGTGGACAACCATGAGTTACAACTGCAATGATTCATAAACTAATTAGTTAAATAGTAATTCTGGCACTTGAATTTCCATCAACAGCTATTACAAAACAACACAGACATGCAGACTGATGAGACACTATAACAAATGTTTATGTGCCTGCTTTGCCTTAATATCAATGAGGTGTATCTCAAGGTTTTTGTTGGATAATTGTCATGCCTTGGATTAAACTACTACTGGATTAATAAATCTACTTATAAATTAAGATTGAATTTTGTTTAAAAAATGAATAATCTTTATTACTATTACAAATGACATCTATGAAATAAAGAGATTCCCTTTTTCTGGGGCAATTAATGATTTTAATTATTTCAGTTTTTACATGGTATCAAGACAGTTTTCACATATCAAATTTCTTCTCTGGTATTGCAGTGAAGTTTATAACTCTGGTATCGTAAGGATAGGGTATATTGATATGACCAATGAAACACTCATACTATATTATGTCATATTGTATTATGTAATATATCATATCATGTTACAGAAATTCCAACGCCTACTACCTGATAAGACCAGTATCAATTCTGGATTCAGCATGATGTCATGTTGGATGATGTTGGATTGCACTCTGTTTTCTATCTTACTTGCTTTACATCACTAAATTTTTCAAGATTAATCAAATTAGTCAGATGAATAAACTCCAATTTAATACACTTTTTTTCTCTGATACCAATAAACCTATAAATATCTTTACGCTGTAAACTAAAATTCGTCAACTATTCAGATCCAAGTCCAGATCGATACTCTCCAAGCATTGTTTGTGTTGTGATACTGTATAAACACAGCATCATCCATTTTCACATCAGGCTGCATCATTGAAACAATACACTCCGACAATCCTATAATGTAGAATACTGAGCCATGTAAATGCCACCTAGTTTGATTGTATTTTTATAATTTAGTTCTACACCTCACTCCTTAAAACTCCCGTTATACCCTGTAACTTTAAACCACAACATGTCTGCATGTCTGTACTGTTTAGCTGCTTGTCAAGAACTTTGCGATGTTCTGACTTTGTATCAGCTAAACCGGTCATTTACTGGAATAAACCAGTTTTCTCCTACGGTTTGTGTCTTATTTTGATACGGTTCAGGCGATTTGTTTGGAATAAGTGTCTCCTCATGATTTGCAGACTGAGAGATGCAGAGTAATGGTGTGTTTGAGTAACCTCAGAGCTCGGATGTTGGAACAGGAAATGATGTCACACCTGAGTTTCCTGCATGCAAGTCACAAGTTACAGAAAATCCTCTGAGTTTTTGAGTCTGAATTCTAATTTTAAGAGTCATTACATGTTTTCCAAGCAAGCCAGCCCAGAGTAATGGCCCCTGATGTAATCTAATAATATCAACACTCACACTTTATAAGAAGGGTCAGAGCAGACTCTATCTGCTGAGGAGGCTGAGGTCTTTTGGGGTGCAGGGGGCACTCCTGAGGACCTTCTACGACTCTGTTGTGGCCTCTGCCATCTTTTATGGAGTGGTCTGCTGGGGGAGCAGCATCACAGCAGCTGACAGGAGGAGGCTGGACAAACTGATAAAGAAGGCCAGCTCGGTCCTGGGATGCCCTCTTGAGCCTGTGGAGGAGGTGGTGGAGAGGAGGACTACAGCCAAACTGTCCGCGATCATGGACAGAGACCCTCACCCCCTCCAACACACACTCACTGCACTGAGGAGCTCTGTCAGTGACAGGATGCTCCACCCGAAGTGTGTGACAGAGAGGTATCGCAGGTCCTTCCTTCCTGCAGCTGTTAGACTGTACAGCAAAAACCTCTCCAGTGTGCAATAATCTCTATCGTTTTTTTTACTGTAAGGACTCCAAATTCATCCTTCTTTGTTCTAGTTTTTTCAAATTCTCTGATTGTCCTCTATGACATTTTTAGTGCACTAAATAATACTGTTTAAGTGTAATACTGTATATGCACTGATTTTCTTATATATTGTAAATACTGTTGATAATATTGCGGACAGGCAAACGCTCTTTCATTTATTTATATTTTCATTTCACTTATTCGCATTCAGATCTTTTTATATATGTTAATATTGCTGGAAGGTTCATGCTCTTTCACTTATTTTCATTGAATTGTATTTATGCTATTGTCTATTTTATTCTAATTACTTATAGTTTCATTTGTAAATCTTTCTAATGTTTCTCTTGTATCCTGCTGCTGCTGTAAATCTGAAATTTCCCCCTGTGGGACTAATAAAGGTTTATCTTATCTTATCTTATCTTACTCAGATCTTAAGCATTGGGGTCAGCATAGTTGCACACTGACATAACATACATGATAGTTAATATAAAAAATTCAACCAACCATGCGAATATTTCAAGATAAAGCATTATACCATGTAATAAGAGGTGATTTAGATTCTGAACCAGTGATGTCAAAAGTAGAGTCAGTAGAGTCATCAAAGTAGCGGGAAATGATAAGCTAAAACACTGAGAAGTCAAAATGATGTTAAAGCAACATTAAAAGGTACACTGTGACAAATTTCTGTAAATTTACTGCGAATTTACCACAATACCTGACTGTTTTTTATAATAATTGTAAAATTCTGTTAAACATTCATCCACAGCATGTAAATTAACAGTTAAATCAGTCAGTGAACAATAACAGTACATAACTGTAATTTAACAACATAAAACTATGGCTTGCTGTAAATTTCCATGGTTAGAACAGTATTAGGCCCCAGCAGCCAAGCTACCCATCAAAATCTCTGCAACCCAGCTTCCCCTCCAGGCCACAGCAGCCTAGTCTCTCTTTTAAAAAAAAAATTTAAAATACTGTTTAATATTCATGCCCACATGTAAACAAACTGTAATTTAACAATATAAAACAGGATTATTCTGGGCTGAAAAGCAAGTCGATCTGGACCCATGTCCATGGTAAACATGAGGTATGGATGGACATGGGTCCAGATTGACTTGCTTTTCAGCCCAGAATTTCAAAAGCCCTTCATGATGTTATAAAGTACTTTTTAATTTGTGGGGACTTATAGGAATTAAATGCAAAATGCAGATTTAAAATCCTTTGTGAATAAACTGGTGTATACTGTAAAATTACCATAACACAGTTATCCTACTGTCATGTACTGTAATCCAAAATACAGCAGTATGTTAAAATAAATAACAGTAGATGTGCTGTAAAATTACCACACCACCGCTGTCATGCTATGGTAATATACTGTAATTCTAAATACAGTACTATACTGTTAAAATAAATTACAGTAGGTGCACTGTAAAATAACAGTAAAATACTGGCGTCTCTGCTGCCAGTATTTGTTATTTTACAGTGAAATTCTTTAAGAGGAAAAAAGTCCCAAGTATGAGACAACATGTCTGTCACTATGAAAAATCTAAATTATTGTGAAAACCAAAAAAACATATACAAAGTGTAAAGGATAAATAAATCAAAAGAAAAGAATCAGTGATAAGGAGAAAAGACAAAATAAGGGAAATTGTCTACACTGAAAGAATGAAATTAAATGTTGACAGGAAAAGTAAAACTAATGTTAGAACAAAATAATCAAAATAAAATGACAAGACATAAGAAAAATTAAGAAAAAAAAGGTCAAAATCAGAAAAAAAAACCCTCAAATGTTGATGAACTAAGTAAAATCATGAGGTTATCAGTCAAAAGTTTGGAGTAAAAAATCTAAATGAGACAATAATGCCAATTCAAAATTTTAAAAAAGGCCAATTTTATAATATGAAAAAAAATGTAAATTCCACTGCAGTCACTGGATCACAGTCTTACCGGTCCTTGAGTTAGTCTGTGCTTGTTGGTGGGGGTTTGGCAGTGAAAAACTCCAAAACTTATGTTGTTTAACTTTAACGCAATTCTTTATTATTCATACTCACCTGCTGTCTCTGTGGCTTTGTGGGTAAAGATCCCCAATGGGCTCCTGTGAGGGGTCTAAAATACATATTTATTTAGGGATGCACAATATCATCTATATGATATCAATATTGGCAGACCATGGCCTAAAAAGCTAAATATCGGTATTGCAGGTATTAAGATTTTTTTGATATTGACAGATGATTTATCGGCAGTACAAATAAATGTCCTAGTGTCAGAAAATTAACAAATGTCTCATTTTTCTTCACCTTATCACTGCACAGGTACATTTTAAATCAAGAGTTTAATTTTTTCAGGAGGGAAATGATTTTTCTTGTTTTACATCAGTTACAGAAACAGACTGTCATAATGAAAGCAACAAGTTTTTTTTTAAAGTATAGCCTTTATGCTCTTGATGAATAAGATCAGTATCGGTAAAACGCATCTAGAAGTATCTATATACACTATAAAGTATTTGCTCACCTGCCGTGACTCACATATGAACTTCAGTGACATCCCATTCCTAACCCATATGGTTCAATATGATGTCGGTCCACCTTTTGCAGCTATAACAGCTTCAACTCTTCTGGGAAGGCTGTCCACAAGGTTCAGGAGTGTTTATGGGAATTTTTGACCATTCTTCCAAAAGTGCATTGGTGAGGTCACACACTGAGGTTGGACGAGAGGCCTGGCTCTCAGTCTCTGCTCTAATTCATCCCAAAGGTGTTCTGTTGGGTTGAGGTCAGGACTCTGTGCAGGCCAGTCAAGTTCATCCACACCAGACTCTGTCATCCATGTCTTTATGGACCTGCTTTGTGCTCTGGTGCACAGTCATGTATGAAGAGGAAGGGGCCAGCTCCAAACTGTTCCCACAAGGTGTGCTGAAGCATTCAAAGTTCCTTTCACTGGAACTAAGGGGCCAAGCCCAACTCCTAAGAAACAAATTTCACACTTGGCACAATGCAGTCCGAAATGTACTGTTCTCCTGGCAACCTCCAAACCCAGACTGGTCCATCAGATTGCCAGATGGGAAAAGGGTGATTCATCACTCCAGAGAACGCGTCTCCACTGCTCTAGAGTCCAGTGGCGGCATGCTTTACACCACTGCATCCGGCGCTTTGTATTGCCCTTTGTGATGTGAGGCTTGGATGCAGCTGCTCGGCCATGGAAACCCATCCATGAAGCTCTCTGCGTACTGTACTTGGGCTAATCTGAAGGCCACATGAAGTTTGGAGCTCTGTAGCAATTGACTGTGCAGGAAGTCGGCGACCTCTTCGCACTGTGCGCCTCAGCATCCGCTGACCCCTCTCTGTCAGTTTACGTGGCCTACCACTTGGTGGCTGAGTTGCTGTCATTCCAAAACTCTTCCATTTTCTTATAATCCAGCTGACAGTTGACTGTGGAATATTTAGGAGCGAGGAAATTTCACGACTGGATTTGTTGCACAGGTGGCATCCTATCACAGTTCCACGCTGGAATTCACTGAGCTCCTGAGAGCGACCCATTCTTTCACAAATGTTTGTAGAAACAGTCTGCACGCCTAGGTGCTTGATTTTATACATCTGTGGCCAGGCCAAGTAATTAGAACACCTGATTCTGATCATTTGGATGGGTGAGTAAATACTTTTGGTAATATAGTGTATAAGCATATCTGCAAAAATCCAATATCGTGCATCCCTAATGTATTCATACAACCATTAAGTAGAACCCACTTAGTGTTTCACAAATACACATCCTTGCAACTCAGTGCCATGTTTAATTATTCTTTTTAATATTTTTATATTAATAGTATTACAGAACAAAAAACTTCCAACATCTTCATGTAAACTTCTGTATAAGTACGTTACATATCTGCTTTTTTTCTCAGCACGTATCAGTCCATTGGAAATGTGTCAGAAGACTTTAAGCTCAGCACCTTTCCTTTCCAAACAGCCAGAACAGCAACACTGTAAAAACTACAGAGCCTCAAAAGTGTAACAAACAAAACAACGTAGTCAACGTGACAAGTCATCCACTGGCAGCAAGTAAATCAAACATACCTTATATAAAGAAATAAAACAGAAAGTGAATACATACCAACACAACATGCAGACAACACATCTTCTATAGCAAAGTAATAAACCCTTTTTTTAATCTTTACTTTTTCTTTTGCTCCTTAGTAACATCAGCGGATTAAAAAGAAGAGAAAGTTCGGTTGTGGCTGAAGGTAAAGGAAAAACTTTACAAAGAGCGAGTCTGCAGGGAAAAAGGCTGGTTTGCATACATATGCTCAGAGCTACCTGAAGAAACAGAACGAATGAGAAGGATGTGCTTTGCTACTCTGCTACCTCTGAATGTCTTTAGAAGTTTCCTCTTCTTTTCTGTTTGTTTCAGACACACAGAGCTTCTGCCCTTTATCTTCTCAGCATAACAGGAGTTATTCATGACGGGTAGGTCACCATTAGGTCCAGAAATGCACTGATGAAACACTGGTTCTCTGGTTTGAAGCTGTAATAGTTAAACATGTTTAAGAGCAACAATAACTATGGAGGAGTGTCAGGGTCAGCATGTGGAGGAAATAATGAGAGGAGGGGGGCACTGTTTCGCTTTGCATGCTGAGAAAAGCCAATTTTACAAAAGAAAAAAAGAGCCAAATGATGGGAGAAGTCATCAAATTCTTCAGAATCATACAAAATGAAGGGAGAGAAATCTTAACAATGAGATAAAAGTGAGGGATGAATGTTGATATAAGAGGGCAGAAAATGTGGAAAAAGGGCAGTGAAAATGATCAAAACAATTTCAAGAATGAGGAGAACATTTTTGAAAATTATTAAAGTGTTGAGGGGGATATGTGGCAGGAAATGGTTAGCAAGAATGCTGAGAAAAACCTAAAATGATGTGACAACAACATCAAAATGAAAAAAATGTGATAAATAGAAAAAAATGTCAAACTGAGGTTAAAAATTCAGCTGCTGAGAAAAAGCTACAATGCTGAGATGACGTCCAAAGACAGAAGAGAAAAATAAAAGGATTTGGGAAACAAAAATGTTACAATTAGAAAAAAAAAAACCTTCAAATTATAGGATAAAAGACAAAATTATAAAAATTGTCAATGAGTCAAGAAAGAAAACTACAAAAAATTACTAGAATTATTAAAAGACCCACAAATAAATCCACATGTTGAAGGAGCAAAGTCCAAATTTAAGAGTAGGAAATCAAATTGGGGAAAAGACAACTTAAAGAAAAATGTCAGATGGTGAAACTGTTATGATGATAAAGAAAATTGTAAAAACACCTCCCAAGAAACTCAGAGTTGAGAGAAATTGAGTGAATCAGTCAAGGGTAAAAGAAAAGTGAGATAAGTTGAATTGAAAAGTAAATAAGTTAGATAATGAGGGAAAAAAAACTACAAGAAATTAGGGGAAAGGATGTGATGAATCTTAATTTTTGATTCAAAAGTCAAAAAAGTTGAAATGACGAGAAGTTAATCAGTCACTATACGGTTACATAAAAGTCAATAATGGTGAGAATAATATTTAAACTGAGAAAAGTTTTAAAATGACCTGAAAATAAATAAAAAAGCAGAAAAATAAAAAATGGGTTGACAGTCATAGCCACAAAAAGTCTTTGAAATGATGTAATTAAATCAAAAATATGAAGGAAAAGTCAAAATGAAGAAGAATAGGGGTCTAAAGTAAAACAAATCAGCAATAAAGATGAAACATCAAATGTTAAGAAATGAGTTAAATTACATTTTTCTCATTTGTTGTTTAAATCCATTACCCTGTAACTGTATTACGCTTTATTTTGACATTTTGAAACATCCTTTTAACCTTTTAACTTAATTTAGAAAACTGTTCTCCTGATTCAGCTTTGTTTGTCATATTTGACTTCCACCTAATTATCGTGCCTTTTTTGTGTCGTTCTCTCTTTAAGTAACGATGATAAAGATTCTTCCTCCTCTCATTGTTTTCTCTGTCATGCCTGACCACAACACTTCCTTACAGAACAAACAGCAAAGGTCACATTAAATGCCGACCTCATGGTTCTGAAACATAGTAGTTCAACTACATGACTAAAAGCTTAAAGGTGACTCAGCTGTTAGAGGGTGCTAGCTTAACAAAGCAGTATCACCGACCAGCTGCAGGACCCCCTCAGCTTTAGTTAAAACTATGAGCACACGGACTCCTCACGCGCGTTTGTCATTGTTTTTATTTGGAGATGACGGAGTCCTGAGCGGCGTCCTGAGGAGTGTTAGCTGCTGCTGCTGCCGCCGCTGCTGCAGGTGGGCTGTCACCGAACAGCAGCTTCCTGATGATGTCAGCGTAGTACGGCCCATACACCGTTTTGTTGTATTCCACCAGGGAGCAGAATCTGGTGGCGATCAAGGCCAGCTCAGGCTTGATGGCGGTCAGGCCGGCTGGTACTTCTTCAAGTTTAGCTTCGGGTTTAGGGGAGGAAATGAGAGTCTTGAAGTACTGCTGCACACGGTCCTCTGCAGGGAGACAGAGAGGGAACAGGTCAGGAACAGCAGAGAAACTTCTGGGTGCAGCTGTTTAATCTAACTGGATTACAGCAACTGGGATGATTAAACTGGAGTACCTCAAGGTAGATTTATTTATAAAGCACCTTTAATATGAAAGAGCATGCAGGCCAAAGAGAGTGACAGAAATATAAGACAGAAAATCATCATGTATTCATTAAACATGAAAAAAGGAAATAACATGATATGGAAATGAATGTGTAAATAAGCCATGTACAAAGTCAAAATAAAAACCCAATTCCAATGACGTTTGGATGCTGTGTAAGACTGAAAACAATAATTTGCAAATCCCCTTTAACCTAAAGACATTACA
This sequence comes from Scarus forsteni, assembly GCA_036419115.1. Lineage (NCBI taxonomy): Eukaryota > Metazoa > Chordata > Actinopteri > Labriformes > Labridae > Scarus > Scarus forsteni. Next base: position 10,451,077 of record JAZDUH010000341.1, read on the forward strand.
AAGACTAGAAGAGCGCAAACTTCTGCCAAATTAGCTCGCATACTTCTGCTACATCTATCATCCATAGTTCCATAAAAAAGTTACCATCGTAATATGATTCCTGATTCTGAAAACCCACACCTAGCACTCAGAATCACGTTAATACCATTACCAGTAAGATCAGTGATTCCCAACCAGGGGTCAGTGGACTCTTAGTGGTCCATGGTGTAATTTCAAAGTGTCCTTGAAAATATTATATATTTAAAAAAAGATCCTGTAACATTTATAAAAAAGGATTATTGTACTCAAATGTGACTGAGAGCCTAAACTGCAGAGGGTGACAGGACTTTTTCTGTAATTACATCTGTTTCACAAGTATAATTTATTCAAGTTTTTACAATACATACTTAACATCTGCATCCTTTTCATATATGAGCCCTCTACTGTTTCAGTGGGCATCAGTGTTGTGTGAAACGTGTCACAAAGTAACATGTTACTGTAACTTAACTACTTTTTTGGGTTAAAAGTAATGCCTAAGTCACACATTCCCGTTTCTCACTGCGACTGTGCACGATTGAGGAGGCTGGTGTGATCGTTATGATACGGGATGAAATTACTGTCTCACCCCTGGACACACCCCGTAAATACACCGTCAGTGGCGGTGCTTCAGCGCTACAGCTGTCCCGCTCAGTTAGGTTAATGCAGCGATATGAGGAGGATTCCATCCCGCTGACAGGGCGTCAGCTCTGCTCGAGCTCAGTTCGCGTGGCGTAAGCCCGACTGAGCCCGACTGTGCCGCTTGCGCCGTCTTGAGCAGGACACAGTCGGGGCTCATGATACATCCTTGTCAGTCGTCTTCATAAAGCTTTCAGGATTGAGCCACATCTGAGCTCCGTACATGCCACGCTAATTCTGCATTAGGCTTCCATCCGCTATACTGAACAGTTTTGAACAGTTCAAAACTCTCCGTTCATCCACGACTATACGGTGATCCAGACCAAGTAGCGCATGCACCACGACCAAAGCACGCTTTATCAGGATTATGACAATCGTGCACAATCGCCATGAGAAACGGGAATGTGTGACTGGGGCTTAACGTAGCGCACTACTACTGAAAATTTGGTAACAAAACGTAGTTCCTTTTCCCCCGAACAGAACTGTCACCAAAGCTGCCTCCTCAGCTGCCCGCATTAAATACAAGCAGCGTTGCCAAGTCCGCTTGTTTTAAGCTTCTAAGGGCCACAAGTCTTGTGAGTCACGGCCAGGGGTCATGTTTTTTTTTGGGCTCGTTTCTAAACCTGAAGTTTCTTCTAGGGGCCTTTCTGTCTTCTGAATCCCCCTGCTTATCTTCCAGCTCCCAATAATAAAGCAAAGCACGACTGCAGTAGGCAGTTTGTCCACTTCCTCGTTTCCTGGTTATCGCGCAAGCACCCTAACACACTCACACATACCCCTTTTCCACCAAGGTGGTTCCAGGGCTGGTTCGGAGCTAGAGCCAGACTTAGCACCCGTTCTTTGGTTTTCCACAGACTAAGCACCGGTTGCTGGCTCTCAAAACCGGTGCTTAGCAAGCACCAACTCTTTGATGGGCCAGCAGAAAGAACCACATTACGTCGGGGGCTACACGCTTACGTCAGGGGGTGGGGGCGGGATATGCAGAGTAAAAACACGGAAGAAAGCCATTTTTAAAAAGACGAGGCTGGAGTAAGCGAAAAACAGATTGAAAAGAATATATATCTATAAAGAATATATAAAGAAAGAATATAGGGACCAGAAGACTGAGCTGGGCCGTAGTGGAAATGGTCGGCCACGTTTTAACAGTCCGCATTACAAAATGCTCGATGCTGTTCTCGGGGACCGACCGGCGGGCAGCACTACCGGGGCATTGAATTCGGCCACAGCCATGCTGGAGTCTATGCAGCAGGACACAACCATGGAGCAAACCTCCACAGAGCCTGGTAAGTTTATTGTTTTGTTTATTGTTGTTCGCCAGTTGTTATGGGAAACTGGCGTGACGTATACAGATGTATACATTGACGTGCTGACGTAGCTCTCTGGCCGGCACCCATTTGTGGAAAAGCAAACGGTTCTTAACCGGTTCGCTCTTGAACCAATTGTGAACCGGCTCTAGCACCAGCACTAGCACCAGCCCTGGAACCAGCTTGGTGGAATAGGGGTAACACTGAACGAATGCTCCAGAGCCAAAGTTGCCAGGTCTGCTTAATATAAGCGACTTTATTTTTCTTTAATAGATGCTTGGCACTGTGATATTGAATTGTAATGTAGACAAAAATTAGCACACTTGATGTCGATTTCTCTTTCTAAAAAGTAATATATCACATTAGGAAAGGAAATAGCCGGAGGCTGCTTATTTTGGGCTTGTTTTATCGACTAGGTTGCTTCCTACAAAAACAAAATGTGGAAACACTGGACAGTAGCTCTCGTTCCACAGGGTATGTGACATGATTTTGTAAAATAAAGAGCGCAAAAGAAGTAGGTAGGCCGTCACATTTAGGAACAGATATGGGGTCCTGTCTAAAGTCGAGCAATGTAAAAGTAACGAGGAACGTGAAAAGTTACTTTTCACAGAGGGTAACTAAATAAAGTAACTAGCTACTTTTTTAAGAAGTAACGAGTGACGAGCAAATATTACTTTTTAAAAGTAACTTCCCCAACACTGGTGGGCATACACCATTCATTTCTTAATAATGATTTTATTTTGAATCGTCTGCAGGAACTCGTTTTCGGAAAACTCATAAACTTGCAAGGTTCAGGTTAGCACCTTCAATTAAGCTAGTGTCACAAACAAGATGATAAGCACAGTTACACAAAGGAAAAGAAGGAGTAAAATAAGATCACTGTACTTTTCTTCAATTTGCAGGCAATTTGCATTTAATAATGGCTTGCAAACGAACGGCTCACTCACAACTGCAAATCAGTTCCCCTCGCTCATTCAAAAGAGCTGTTTGAAAGACTCGACTCGTTAGAGAACGTCACATTTCTCTCGAAAACCACAACAAAACAAAGCCTCTGTTTAGGAGTAGAAGAAGATAAGATGAAGATAATATGAAGGAGTGATGACAAGCACACAAGACTTTTGAGAGTTGCTGAATAGTTTATCTGATGACTGTAGACAGAGACAGGCTAACACTACTGGTTGACTCCCAGGCTGTGTCCGAAATGGCATACTAACATACTACATACTACAAACCCATTGTGTATATACTGTATACGACATACTATAAGTATGATTAGAATGCCAACCGTTCACACTGTAGTATACTACTAAGTTTCCCATGATGCATTTCAAATCTCTGACAATAAAAATCAGAAGCACACCAGGCTATCAAATATCTCTGTTGATTCACCACATTTGAAAGTTCAGAGAGCATTTTAGGCGAGAAAGTCACCACGTAGAATACCAGAACATGGTCATTTGAGCCATAAAACGCACGGATACAAATTTCATTTCGACGTTTTGGACATTCCGCTATGCCGCTATTATGCTATCGACGAAACTTCCGGTCGGCTCCAAAACAAGAGCCCATTTACAAAAGCGTGAAAGAACTAAAAGGAGATAATAAAAGACGCATTTATTTTGAAAATGGGAAGTTTGTTAGTCGCCGATTTTTGGATGAATGCCGGTCGGTCGTGTATGGCGCAATGCATTATGGGGCTCGCAATGCATTGTGGGGCGGTTGAGTGTGAGTAGTATGCCCACCTCGCATACTTAACATTTTTTCCGATATAGTATACATCCGGGTATTTCTCGCACACTCAATCTTTTCATACTATCCAGTGTGAACACACTTCATACTCATTTTGATGTCACACTTAGTATGAGTAGTACGATAGTATGCCATTTCGGACACAGCCCAAGTGTTTGAGCTAAGCTAACTAGCAGTTTGTGATATTTTTCCTTGTCTGTCTTGCTACTGGACGCACAGTCAAAATAATGGTGTCTACCTGCCTGTCATGGACTCGGGAGTGAGGTAAGACACGGAAACATAAAAAAAGTTGGAGTGTTCCTTTAAGAAAGCACAAATCCCACACCAAGGTGTAGTCAACTTTTAGAAGGAGCAATTGAAAGCATCCTGATGGGAAAACATCACAAACTGGCACGTGCCAGGACAGGAGGACTCTGCAACAGGGGATTAAAACTGCCCAAAACATCACTGGTACCGTTCTACTGAGCATTGGTGATATCAGGGAGGTGACTATGGAGAACCCAGAGGATAATGGAGGAGAACAGCCACCTGCTGCCATCAGGCTGTTGTACCACCAGACTGCCGAACAGCTTCTTCCCTCAGACTGTGAGATTGCTGAATGCACCATCTGCACTCCACCATGTCTAATGGTTTTGATTTTGCTTTGTCTTGGTACCACATTTTAATTTTTTATAAAGAGATATTTCCACAGTCTTTTCTACTAACCAACAAGAGTGCGGATGGGGTTTTCCTTCTGTGTGATGTTGCAGATCTGCCCTTTCAGAGCCTCCTGCAGTGCAGGGGTCAGTGCAGGATACCCCCTCTCTGTTAAAGACTTGTTGAGCTCACAGGAGATCTGAGCGCTGACGCCTTCTAGTGCCTCTTCAAGCTTAAAGCCCCTACAAAGAGAAGAAGGTGAAAGTGCTTTGTTGAGAGACTACTTCATGCAAACTAGAAGATAAATACAGTGTATGGGAGATGTGTGAAATAAAAATGTGTACTGACGGGCTGTGCATCCCTTCCAGCAGCACACCGGTCATCCTCTTCAGACGCTCAGAGAGAGACGACACGCCCTGGATTGGCTCTCCGATGCTGCTGTAGACGATGAGCAGCACCTCGTTCACCGCCTGAACTCGCTGCAGCTGCCACTGAATCTCTTGCAGACGTGTTTCATCAGTCATCAACGTCTAAGAGAGAAGAACATCCCACAAAGCAACATTTCAGGCTTACAAGAACATCACCAACTCTCAACTCTGTCATACATCTAAAAACAGCTACCTCGGGGAAAGGCCTCTGGCTGCTGTCCCATGTTAGGAGGCTAAGGAAGGCCGTGTTGAGGACCTGGAAGGGTCCAGGCTCCACTCTTTGTCCTTTGGTTTGTTCTGTGGTTGCAGCAGCAGATTGAAGCTCCTCAAGTGCTGACTTGATCCATGAGGTGGTGTGCTTCAAAGCATCTGAAAAAATTAATTACTTACATTATTATATAATCAGGCCAGTAAAAATTGAACTGATAAAACATGTGACTGAACATGACTATTGTCGGTCATCCTTTTGGTGTCTAAACAATTATAAATTGGATACAGGGTGTAAACTGCAGCAACTAAAGTCTCCATGTTTGGCACTTTTCTATCACGCAGGAAGAAAGGAAGGAAAGAGGGAAGGAAGGATGGATAGATAGATAGGTAGATGGATAGACCAAATAGACAGACGGACAGACAGACTGATAGATACATAGATAGTTGTTATTATTGTTATTTATTATTGTATATGGCTGTTTATTGTTATGCTTTGGCAGCAATGTATTTTCCATTTATGCCAATAAAGCTTCTATTGAATTGAATATTGAACTGAATAGATAGATAGACAGGAATATGTTTTAGCTGAATGACAATATGTGACACAGATCTTAATATTTTTTCTCCGTGAACAAATACAAAAGGTCACAACACCATAACTACACTTTAATTTGGTAGTAAAACTCATACAAAACTGCATGTACCATACTTAATCCAACTGCCATAAAATGAGTTCTAGACTCCCTATTTTAGACCTTTTTCTACAATCAAAATTAGCAGAGAATGTCATATAAATTGTTTAATTGTGCAAAATAACCTGCAAAGTGTTTTCATATCAGGATTTTTAAAATTTCCAACAATCTTTAATACCATCTTCTTGCTAAAAAGACAGCACAAATATGTTGGTACTATATGGGAAACTATCCAGACCTGGAATTGAAGACGATAAACATAAATTTGTTCAACTTACACTGTGCATCAGTTTGCCCTCAATTTTCCGTATTTTAAAACCAATCTATCATAGGTCGCATATTTTCATCTTTATCCACAATGTACACTGATTTCAATCGGCCCCATGACACATATTTTAATTTTCTTGTCTAAAACTCAGCTCAAATATTGGATTTTGGCATGCCTATAAACCACTCTGTTTCAGCCCTGCTCAGAAAAAGCTGTTTTGCTGTAGATTGTCAAGGGATAGATAGATAGATAGATAGATAGATAGATAGATAGATAGATAGATAGATAGATAGATAGATAGATACATAGATGCACACAGGTAGAAAGACACAAAGACATTTGCTGCATCATAAAAAAGTGCCAAAATTCAAAGACTTTCTGGAGGAAAAGTAAAGCGATCTGAAATTATTCGACCTAGTTTCTTATTTCATTTTTACTTACAACTCACACAATTACACTAAAGATTCCACAAACAGCAGCATAACTGAAGTTTCAGCTCCTCCTGGAAGCCCCTTCAGCCACTTTACTGTTTGTTTTCAAGAAGCTAATTCAACCCAACTTCAAAAATACTGAACTATCCTTGTAACAGATTTTTTGGAAGCAACTGTAAACATCAATGCATCTAAATGGCTTCAGTCTTAGGGGGCCGTTTGCGGCCTAAGGCCACGAGGCCTAATATGGTCAAATCTGATAGGTTTTCATTGCGTTTTGGCCTCCTGTTTACATGGGAACAGTACCTGGAGTGCTTGAATTTGCAACTGGAATCTGGAAATAAGGGTCCAGGGTGGAGAGTTTTCAAAAATGCTCCGCCATGCAGCTCCGTGTAAACCAGAGTCAGAGCGTTTCGGGGTGAAACGCTGACGTCACCTCATGCGCAGTACTCTTTCACATGAAGGCTGCACGTATACCAGGAACAACAGCTTCGGCCGTATCCCGAGTAAGATGTGTGCTGCTTAACGTGCTCAGTTTATTATCCAGACAAAACTATCAAGACAGATTTGTTGTCTGAACAGATTTGTTCTCTGAACAGATTCGTTGCTCAGAAAAGAAACTCCTGCATTTCTGTGCGTCCACTCGCCATTGTTGTTGGTGAAAAGTTTTTCTTTTTCGTACATGTATTGCAGCAGTGCTGTTTCTCTGGCATGCAAACTACAGCGGTTTCATTTGTTTCCAGCATCTCCGTCTTACCGCAGATTGACTTTGAATATGCAAAGGAAAACCCTTTCCGTTTTAGGTCAGAGTGTCTCCGTGTAAACATGGCCATAGCTTATATGAAAGGGACACACTTTGTATGTCCCTGTCAGCAGTGTCAGTATGACATGAATAAAAAAAAGAAAGAAAGTTTTCATGCACTCACTTGGTGTTTTGTCCAGTACTCCCTGAAAAGTTGCCCTCTCATATTCTACACCATTCCGGTGCAACAGAGTCCTCAGATTAGTGATTGTATAGTTGACGTTGTCTGCCGTCATTAGGTCCAGCACACGGAAGATCTCCCTAGAAAGTGTGCAAACTTCTTAATATCAAACGCTAAACAACACTAATCAAATCACTGAAAAAAGGTGCTCGATGTATGATTTAAAATGTAATTATGGAACTACCTGAACAGTGTCACCATGTTGTATGTGCTTTCTCGCAGTTTTCTGATTTCCTCATCTCTAATTTGGGCACAAAGCTTGCCCATGGTGCTGATAATGAAGGAGGCGAGCCCTTGGATGTCCACAGCGTCATTGTCAGCCTGCTGACGAATCAGGTCCATGTCCAGCACCTCCATGATCTGAGTCCGCATTCGGTTGTTCCCAGGACTTAGGAATGACAGCAAGATCTGTGGGAGGAAGAATGTATTTTTTTGTTCAGCGTTTGATCCTTTTTGTTGGTTTACATGCAAACCCTTTCATTTGAATTTAAAATCTCAGTGGGAAAGAGGTAAGCAGATGTGTGACAAACTCAATTGTTGAGTGTTTGTGGTGTTTGATAGATTAGACAAATTTGTAGACTTAGCTTTGTGACACTGTCACCTAAGTGATTAAGGGAAAAGGAAGGGGGAAAATGAATAATACATAAGTGAAGATGATGCATAAATCAATATGAGGAAAACTTAAAGGTGCTATGAGGAGAATCTATTTGTGGCGACATAAAGACTCTGCTATCCATGAGCACGCGCTGCAACTGTTGTAATGCTGCGTTCCAGTAACCTCGGAACTGGGAGTGACATCATCTCCAACTTATCAGCGTTCCAGTTGAAGTCGGAAAAAAACATGCCAATCTACCAGGTTATTGTTAGCTGTTGTTAGCCCGCCCTGCGTTGTTGTTCACAAATATCTCATGAAGAATGGAACTATCACTATGGCAGCATTTTTGTTAATATTAATCTAACATTACAATGTATACAGCTGATCTAGAGCGACACACTCCAGTCAGAAGTGCAAATAAATTGATTATTACAGGAGCTAAATAACTGTTCACACTGGGGGCATCCATCCTCGATTGTCAACTCGGGGGTGGCGATGTTCCCAGTAGGAAATTCCGACCTCGGGGAACGTTCCAGTTGCAGTTTCCTACTCGGAACTCAGAAATTCCTACTTCTGACTACAACTGGAACGCACCAAAAGACCCAAGCCAAAGCGTGTGTTTGTTGTGATAAATGCTGCTCAGACCTTCCTCAGAACTCTGCATTGCTTTACAACTTCTTTTTTCAACAACTTACAGGATGCAAAGTGACGAGGTAATGTATCTCTTTCTAGTTACGTAGCGGTAGTTTTGAATGTGTGACAACAAGCAATTTTTGGAAAACTTAGTATCGTAGTTTTGTAGCCGGCTATATATCGCTACTTACAGGTCGGTGCTCTAAGATGTGTCCGAATAATATAAATTTGCTCGAGTTTCAATTGTCTGGTTCCCGAAGTTGAGTATCCAGGCCAGTCCAGCCCTGTCCGACCCGATCGGAAGGCTAAGGAATAGCATTTATAGATAACCTATTCTGATGCTATAAAACTCATCATAAAGTGTGTATTTCAATCAGGCATATATCTAAAGGTGAGACTTTTTTTGTAATTACTTAGAAACTCCTCACAGTCCCTTTAAAGAAAATTTTTCAGATATTTGTATGTGTTGACATTCCCTGTGTCATGAAGTAATAAGGTAGATGGGTCAAAATATTAATATTAAAATGACAGAAACCAAAGGTTATTTAAGGAGGATGTGGCGTAAAGAAAGGGGGAAGACACGGCATGAGCAGGGAGAAACAAGACGGTCACATCAGTGAAAAGAGTCGTGTAATGGAAAACGAAACCAATCCAAGGCTTACGATCTAATTAAGCAAAATACCAAAAATGTGAAATAAGCTCCAATCGGACCAGACCCACAGCGAACTATCCTCGCAACCGTCCACATCTTGGCGCAGACGCAGCACCAGACCCAGAGACAAAGGATCTCTAAGCAAAGGATTATCTCCTCGAGAGACTGGATACTGGCGAGATCTGCCATTTCGGAAGGTTTTTTTTCTGGTATAGCAGTGTTTTTTGTCAATCGATTGCTCTTTTTAGTCTTTGCTGTACTTTCTTTTTTTGAGTTGGATTACTGTGTTTTTTTGTTTTTGTTGCGAACAGACAAAAGAAACGCGACTGACACGTGGACTTGCTGGGACAAAATTATTTAAAGGATCATTTGGAGTGGATTAATTGCTTTAAAAAATCATATTTCACTAGGTTAAGACTCTAAATTAATTAAGAAATTCTAAACTGTTGGTTTAAACCTGTATTCTTTCCATTACATCTTTTTTGATTTGGGGAAAAAAAGTAAAAAACATTATAAAACATTAAAAGAACCTCTGATTTTTTATGTTGAATTGTGAAGTTGGGGCCAAAAGAAAATCTGATTTAAATAATGAATTTAATTTATGGTAAACTGAAACAAGGAAAGAATATTAATTTAAATAATCTATTATGAATTTTCTTGTCTGCCTTACTGTTCATATAACTCAGGAGAGTTTGTTGACAGCAAAGAGCAGATCCGCAGAAGAAACTTACCCTTTCATTTAGTTTATTCTATAAAATTATGATTGTAAATCATTTTTTTGTTTGAAAATAAACCTTGAAAGTGACGCTGGATCCGCAGCTGCTTTTTGTTTGGACTGTGTGTGTTGGACCCACTTTGGTGGGAAGGTTTTGGAAGGTTTAAGCCACTACATTTGATCTTGGGAATTTACCAGGTTTTTCTTTTCTTTTCTTTTGTTATTTTTAATTTCTGAGAAGAACCCCTTCATTAAGTGATGCCTACTTGGATAAGTGCGAGTTTTACAGCTTCACACCGTGTTCACTCACCTCTCTGATTTCCTCCAGTAACCTAATGGCATGTCCATACTCTGGTGGGTCATCGTTCAGCTCAGACTCCAGGACGTCCCAGAAGGCTTTGTGAACAGTATCTCGCACAACCTTCCATAAACTACAAGACATGAGTGAGCTAGACTTAGTTACTGTCTCTCTGTTGTTTTAAAGATCCATGAGCCACATGAGATTTTTCTTGTGCTCTTTTAAGATAAAATTTTAATTTTAATGCCACACCTGTCCTGAGGTAGGTCGTTCATTTCCAGGCGAAAGTTGGGGTTCACAGCAATCTCATGAGCCAGCCTGAGATTGGACAGATTTTTGGCGGACTCCATGACCTCTTCAAGAGTTAAGGTCTTGGGCGGACTTGCTGTGGGAGCAAAAGATAGTAGAAAAGTTAGATAGAAATAAGGGTGCTCACTCCTTTAGTTACAAATACAAAGCAGCCTCATAATGTATGGAAACAACAAAAAACCAGTCAAATAAATTCAAAGGAACATGAAACAATCACAGACACACAAATACAAACTCACTGGAGGGAGAGCAGTGTTTGCTGGAGCAGTCGCTAGTGAAGCTCTCTCGGGAACAGTCCAGGTCGCTGGCTGAAGTCATGCTGTCGCAGCGCTCCGACGAAGACTCCACGTCGCTGCCCTGCTCCTCGCCACTGGAAGAAGGTCCCTCATCTTTTAGAGGCATCTTGGGTCACAGCTGCAAAGAAGAGTAGGTGAAAATTCAACACTATGTTTAACTTGGCCTGTTGGAAAAAGTTTTATACTCCTGTCCAGTTTTATCTAACACATTTCATGGTCTGTTTCACATTCACCTCCCTTTCATGTAAGACATATCCATAGACAGAGTTTACAGTGGCAGAACTACTCACAAAAGAAAACAGAAGACAACTGAACTTATGATAGACAAAGAATCTAGTAAATCCTGTTGCTTTGGATGGTTAATCTAGCCTGGATCTGTCGTCAAGTAGATCTCAGAAATCCCTGATGTTGAGGTCAGAGTACACGTTTTATACCTAACGTCAGGCCTGTAAAATCTGTCATTTCATCTTGGGTGGTGTGTCATCATGACTGGCAACAACAGACCAGCCTGGAACGCCTCACAGCAGAAAGTCCAGCGTGTTTGATTTTTTTCCTGCCTCTTGAAATGTCTTCCTTCACGCCAGTAAGGGAGCTTTGCATGTGTGACAGTCATGGATGGAAACAGACTGCGTTTGCTGCCGTGAGAGCCACAAAACAGTTTGATAAGTACTGAAACAACATCCCTGCCTTTATGATGTGTTGTGGAGGAGTTTCCACCGGACTGTAATAGCAGAAATGTTGGAAAGAAACAACAGAAGAGCCTTAACACCTTTGTGAGGGACTGCTTGCTATATTTAAGCCATCATATCATTCAAAAACAGCACACATATCTACCCTTAAGCGCCAGAGATAAAGAGTAAATGCATGAATTATTACAATTTAAGGGATATTTCTTTTTCTTCTTTTAAAGTGGGTTGTATCAGGTACTTAACAATAGTCAGAGAAGAGGCAGAAAGGGCATCGAGCAGGGCTGCACCTTTAAAGGTGTAGTCAGCGATCTTCTAATCTTCTAATCTAATGCACTATTTGTCTAAAGCACCATATTTCTCCTCTCCATCCACAAGATGTCCCCACTGACAGCATGTTGAAAAAAAAGTCCGGTTTCAATACACAGCCTTGGCTCTGAATTTCAGCAGGTAAATACTGTTGCTCAGGCCGAGTCAACAAAACAGGGTACACCCCCCACATCCAGGGGGCGATCATACTCATGCACAGATCAGACAGAGGGGGGAGGGGGAGTCGTAGGTTGCGTAGCATGCGCAGCTAGCGTAAGAGAGAGATACAATAGGTGCAGTAGCAATGGCTGAAAAACAGCCCAAAAGAAAAAGGTCAGAGGAGTGAAAAGTGAAAAAGAAGGGCTATGACCATGAAAGAGCAAAGACCCGGGTCAACATTGGTGTTGCTTTCCGACGGTGGAGGGAACTTCGCGAATTGAAAGACCGGAAAACGGACGCGGATATCGCCGTCTGTCTGCTGGATATGTAAGCAACATTAGCTTTGTGGTGCTTCACATAACAGTAACAGCCGTCGGGCATTCATCTTATTGTCTAATCTGCCAAAATGTACTGTTGTTGTGATGTTATCAATAACGGCAGTCAAGTTGTCTGACAAGTCGGGGTTACCTTAGCTACGTTGGTCAGCTACGCAGTATCTACGGCCGTTTCCATGACGATGCATGTCCATCAGCTTTCGGAAGGCGGGTCTAAATTCGTTTATCAACAAACTCTCCACTTGTTTTCTCCCACATCGCTGACTACACCTTTAAGAAGAATGAGCCGAGACTACCTTTAAGGTACACTGCTGTTATTGGGTAGGCTACAGTGATTTCATATTATTGTGTGAGTTTTACATAAAAACAAGCCATGAAACCATGGTGGGTCAACTGTAAAATTTGGCAAAAGTTTCAGAGCACTTTAAATCTCCTCCAGGAAATCTCTGTGTTTGGTAATGTTACATAATACGGTAAATGTCTGTGATGTTCTGCATGTGTTTTATTTCTATAAATTGTTTAGTTATTTAATATCTTGCGAGAGAGGGGCCGATTTTATCAGATTTTTCGTCTTTCTGCTCCTTTTTATTTGCATATCTTAATTTTTTTGTTTGTATGAATGTTTTATACACTAATAGAATGTAACAAAGGATGGAAATGTTTTGATTCTGCTGATCTGCTGTTTGGTTCTACGGCTCAGGAAGACAGTGGCATTTATGAAACGGTGTGAAATTCTTCAGGATCAGATACAGCGGGAAGGATCAATGTGACTAGGTGGAAGAACACATACTATTTGCTGAATCCTAAAAAACTGCCAAACACCGAGACATCATGGAGGAAAAGTTAAGCGATCTGGCATTATTTGTCCAAATGCGCATTCAATCCGACATTGTTCCTGGTTCATTTTTACGTTAAACACAATTACACAAAATAACTGTACCCATCAACAGCAGTGTACCATACTGGTAGTCTGAGCTCACTCTTCTCGGCTTGGAGCCTTTCAGCTACTTCACTGACCGCATACAACCCAACTACAGATATATCCCTTGAAGCAGTTATTTTAAGGCCCTTTTTTAAGTCCAACTAATAAAGTAAAACAAACTTTACTCTGTTAAGCTTGCTTTTCCAGCTGTTCCTCACATATACCCCACAGCTCTCTACATACTTTCCTTATAATTAAGTTTACCCCTTGAGATATGACTTGTTTCAAAAGCATAGCCTCATTTGTGACGCAAGAAATCTTCAAACACAAGAATGAAACATGTCCTGACATGTTGCTCACAGAAGCACCCTGCTCAAACCCTGTGAGAAACAAAAGTGTATTGTTCCACTAATAAAAATAGTCCAACTAAAGTGCTATTTATGCCTGTTCTAGAGACATCTGCTGACACAACAATGCAGAGCTGTTTAGGGGGATAAACAGAGCCAACATGTAATCTATGCTGACTGTTGAAAGAGGAGAAAGTCAATGTTGAAGTGGCAAAGTTAAAAAGTATTGACAGTAAGACTGAAGTGCTGTCAGCCTTTTAGGACAACATACAGGCAACAACAGAAACCATCAGCAGCCTTATTAACCTCCACAAGGGAGAAAACAAATGACATAAGCCTCACCTTGATTTACCTGAGCTTGTGCTGGAGTATTTTCTGCTGCTAAGGAGGCTGCGAACAAAGTGTAACAGAAACACCAAACGCTCTCAGTGGAACTGTTTGCAGGGCCAATATCCATGGCAACTGCAGCAACTGTTTATCTGCACAGTCTCAACCGGGTAACCTTGTTTCACCCTCTTGACAGCACTTGGAATAACTTACAAGGAAAAACATTTGATTTGACGTGGGTTTGGTGCCGTAGGCTTTGACAAAGACAAGAGAAAAACAGAATAATATCTTGGTTTGAACAAAAGCTCGATTCTCTCGAGGATGAAGGGACACTGCATCACAGATGGTCAATTGTTGCTCCAGGGAAACAACAGACAACAGTGGTGCTTTTCAACAGTCAGAGGATCCTGTTACATCTGTGTTGTTTGTCTTTAAGCAGCAAATACAAATATATTACCCTGAACAAAGTAGGGCCAGTTTCTAAGGCAAATAATGTCAACAAAACATTAGACTTTGTACATGGAAGCAACAGGAAGTGACAGCTTCACACCCCAAAGCAATGTCCAGTGTGGTCCAAAAGACATATCACCACAAAACTGTTATGAAAGGCATAAAAAAGAATGAGGACGATAACAAAAGAAAAAGCAGGGAGTCAGAGGACAGACCTTAGAAGACATGAGGAAGTAAAATTGGGTGACTGCCTTATTCAGGACAAGATATCATCTCCTCTTAGTCAGTTGCCCTACCTCCACCTACTCCTAAATATACATGACAACGCTGTTACCAGAAACGTATTTCCTTTGCCTTTTCAAAAGCACACAGACATGTGATAACGATGCACATCTACACAGAGAAACCATGATAGCATGCATGCCAGGCCTGTAGGTGGCGCTGTAAGTTTGTAACGTCTTTGGCAAATATAACAAATACGTCACCACTGGTCAAAGTATTGACACAGCAAATCCACATTTTGTTCAATGTGCACTCAATTTTGTTGTGCACTATCTTTATCTTAAAAGAGTACTGCACATGCCTTAACCCTGACATGGTGATTCTAGTTTACACGGAGATGAAAACGAAAACTTTTCACTCTGGACCCTGGATTCAGAAGTTGGCAGATTCAGGCACTCTGGGCATCAGTGTTGGGCAAGTTAGTTCAATGCATTATTTATTACTTGTTACTGTCATTTCAAAGTTACATTATAATATTACTGTTTTTGAAATGTAAGGCATTACATTGTTATCGCATTACTTTTCAGTTACTCTCATCAAAATCACAGGGGATATGGATTTGGCATTCTAAGGGGCTGTTTACATGGCGCCGAAAACTGTCAAATCCGATACGTTTTCGTTGCGTTTTGGCCTTGCGTTTAGATGGAGCATAGCAAATTGTGTTAGAGATACTGTAACTTTAAGCCTAGCACAGGACTTTTCTCCTCCGCTGATCTCACAGAGTATTTGGCAAATTTGTATTTAAACAAACAAACAAAAAAAAAAACACCTCTTCATTTCAGGTTAAATAAAAAATGCATTGTAACTTGCATTACTGACATCTGTACCATGTAAAACATTACTGTTTTATTTGTAGTGCCTTACGTTACTACATTACAGTAAAAAGAAATACATTACAGTAATTACATTACTTTTGTAATACATTACTCCCAACACTGCTGAGCACTAGGGCTGAAGGATATGGACGAATTTTCATATCTCAATAATCATGCCAGATATCTCGATATGACATGATATGAATATATGTTCATCGAAAACTAAGCATTTTTCAGAAAAATAAAAACATCATAATAAAAAAGGATTTGGAAAGTGCAGTTTTATTTATAAGAAATCTATATCATTTATATTGTTGCTTTTTCATTATTAATAGAATGTTCATATCACAATATAGATACAATAAAGACATATCATTCAGCCCAACTGGGCACTGCACTTATTTAAACTTAAGGTGCAAGTGCAACATAAACTTTGTTTTCAGCTGTTTTCGTTGTTGTTTAAACAGCCTTTAGGTGGTTGCTCTTCCTCTCTATTGCTGGCAAGAAAGGGGGAGGAAGAGCAACTGCCTGATTAAGGAGTTGTTGTTGTTCCTAGGTACGTGCACTAACTTTACTGCACGTTTATTTTTCCCTGACATGACAGTTCTTGTTTACACAGAAACAGAAATGTTTCACTTTGGACCCCGAATTCAAAGGTTTGCAGATTCAGGTACATTGGACGCCGTACTAATGTAAACTGAAGGCACAAATGCAACGTCAACTTTTGTCAACCATTTTTGTTGTTGTGTAAACGGCCTTTAGGCAGTTACTCTACCTCCCTATCGCTGGCAAGGAAGGAGAAGGTAGAGCAACTGATTTAGGAGTAGATGGAGACAGAGCACCTGGCAGTGGAAACGCAAGCAAGGCCAAACCATATCAAACTATACAGTACCAAACCAGACCACTCAGTAGTAACACAGCTTCAGTTACAACATCTGCATACTTAAATTGGCATTTTGGACACACATCTTTCTGACTGCATTAAGAACCATGACAAAATTATCTACATGTTGCCATTTTCTTGTGTTACTTGGCATTAATTAGGGGTGGTGGGCTAGAAATGGTGTCATTCCAACTCCTTTGGGCCACCCCATTCAAAAAACTTTGATTTGAGAGTGAAGTTTGTGGCCAACAGCTGCCTATACACAATTCCTTTTCATTGTTTTGATGTTTTCTTGGAAACAGCTTCTAGGTTAAGGGCTTTGCTAAGATGACAGATCATTTGACACGAACCATCTGGTAAATACCAAGGAAAATTGAGGTCACCTTTTCTAATAAGAGCCAGAAGACAGCGCTCTGAAACTGAGCTCTGCTGGTGCAAAAAAAAGCAGCATCAGTGGATACAGGCCTTATTTTGTCCTTGTTTTAATCCCCACAGATGGTGTGGTTTTCAACTGCAACAAACAGTAAGGCAAAACCCCTACTTTTCGCTTAATACTGCAGCAAAAAGTGCAAAGATTACACTTTCAATGGCACCTTTCTTTCTGATACTATATCAGGCATACAGTGTGGGTGCTGGCAGGGTGACCCTTGGGTGTTCCTGTCCCTGCTCTCAGTTATCTTCTGCCTAAAATGAAAGCCCACTCCCTGGCTGGTTTAAAGATAGCTCTTCAGAGGGGGGAGATGGGTGGTTGGAGGAGGAGGGACTTTGGTGCCCCCCTACTGCGTTCTCTGCCCATTCATTACATCATCTGCTAGACTTGACAGCTAGGTCACGAGCAACTCAGTAGGCCAATTTTCAGAGATTATCTGAAGGGATGGGGGCAGACGTACAGTCCAGAAAACTGATTACGGATTAGGACTGTCATCTGCTGCTTCGTGATGAGAAATCCTCTTTGAGTTGGTCGGATGTTCGGTAAAATTAGAGATGCTGTAACAGAGCAGCAGTGCCAAAACTAGAATTTGAAAAACATAAAACTAGAAGATGGTTGATGAAGTTTAGAAAAATTACTAAAAGCGCACACTGCTTATTTAAAGCAACAGTGTGTAGAAACTGGGCTTGGTGCCTGTTAAAGCTCACACTGCTGGAATATGATCATAGCTCTATTTACATCAACCCATCTTGGCTTAAATCAGAAAGAGTTGAGCTGGCATAACATTGTGAGAAGCTAAATGTGAATGCAACTGTAACAATAATGACGTTATGGCAAAATGGTACGAGTAATTAATTATGAGACCCATGAGACACAAGATGGTACAAGTGAGGCACTGGTAGCCTAGTGGTTATGTCTGCATGCTCCATGTACTGAGGATGTTGTCACCTTGTCTGGATCCAGCCTGACGGATCTTTACTACATGTTGTCACCTACTCTCTATCCTCATTTAAGGAGCCTAACCTCTTATTTTTCCTCGACAATTAAAGTCAGGACAAATTGGAGAAATAATATGGAAAAATAATCTAATTCCAAGCAACTACGCATTAAATTAATGTATATTTGTTCATTTTTAACGTATAAGCAATCATACTTGTTAACCTTCCTCCTGTGTTAGGGTTGGTAACGAACACTTTTAGGTTTTAAATGCAAAGAAGAACCACTTCATATTTGTTTATTTCATCAAGGCTTCTTGACTTTGTCAGGAAGCTCTATTTAAAAAAGAAAAGGAAGAATTAAATAAAACAATAAATCTTAAGTGCTCTGTTGAGATAGTGTCATCTGTAGTGTTAGGTTCGGTTTTGACCCAGTTATATAAAAACAAGATTATGAAGCAATAATTAGAGCAAAATCATGGTGCATCTGTGAAGATAAACAAATAAATGTTTATACATGTTCACAAATATTCATGCTCATTAAGTTCTCTTGCTAAAAAATACTGTTTTGACGTTTTTTAAGTAAATATGTATGGGTCAAAATTGACCCATCACAATGTATATGTTACTTTCAGGGATAATATTAGAATGGAAAAATGTATATACATGTACCTCTTCAATATGTGTTCTAACACCCCTTAGTAATGGTGAGGTAACGATACAACCTCTTGTTTATTTATATGATTCTCTTGTGGTTCATTTTACTGTTTTTATTGAAATCAAGGGGTTTGCAGACAAAGAAAGGCCCAAAGGCCCACACCAGATGATATTAAAACCAATATTTAAATGGTTAATGTAAAAGGTAACCAAGAGATAAGGAACAAAATGCACAATAGAAAATAGTTTTTTGTGTAATTTACAGCTGATTTAAGGCATGGATCAAAACCGACCCTAATGTGGCGCATGTATAGAGAAGTCTAACACAGTATAAGGGTTACACTGTCCAAGAATTTGTAACATTTTGACCTTCTGGCAGTGAGGACAAAGCTGATGACACCTGTAATCAAAGTTGCACTTAGTATGCGATATGTTCCAGACAATATCATTGTATGGATATCCAAGTGTTTGGGGAATATGTCATGCAGAAGCAAGGTGAGAAAAACAACACGACTGACACGTCTTTGTGTGCCAGTGCTGTGATATAGAGCACATACTGTAACAGAGACAAAGACAGCCTTCTGGGATCCAGATTTCACTGCAGTATAATGTAAACAAAGCAGTGGATCCAGGAGGCAGGGCTAACTAAACGGAGGACTGCCTTCATTGGCTGCAGCTCCACGTCCCTCAGCCCTACATGAAGACTGTTTGGTTACAGTGCCATGCACATGGATAAAAAAATATCCACACACGCGTAAGAAGTGGGTACACGTGATCTGAGCAGCAGACCAAAACAAGAACATTGTGCACATTTTAGATAGAACATTAAGTTATATAATGAGGACCCTGGACAAAAGGTAGAGTGACATTTTGTGCAATTTGATGCATTTGCTAAGCACATTTGTTGTACACGACTGTCAACTTGACACATCTGTTTACAGAGTGGGAGCATTCACACAGCCTTTGAGCAAACACTATAGTAAAGACAACAGGGCATGCAACAAAACATAATAAAACTAGGTATTAAACTATTATAGCAAATAACAGTTATTATACAATGCTAGCAAATCTTTAATAACACATTAAACGTGTCAGCGCCATATTGTCACTCTGTTATTACTTGAACAAACACTACTATAATGACAAAACGAGTTTGGATACAAAAATGAGTCATTTTACAAGCTGTTTTTTCTGGAACAATCTGGACATCCGTCGACGACTGTACCAAAGTTTCCGCTCCATAACAAAGCCTCCACCTAATAAACCGTGAAAGTTGTTGAAACAAAGCAAGCCGAATGATTCAAAGGGCTACCAGGGGGAAAGTATGAGTACATAATTGGCTCTCACCTCATTCACGTCTCCGTAAAGGGAGACTGACAGCAAAAATAGCTCAGCCGTGAGAGGAGGATTGGTCGTCGTCCGGGTACAGCTCGTCTCTGTTTAAAGGTCTTTCTTCGCCTCAGCTAGCTCAGAGCAAAACGGGCGGAACCATTTACATGCAGGGGTGTTTGTACATCAAGTAAATACGGTAATACCACAAAGAAATGACTTTTGAGATTTTTGTTGACTTTAGTTCAAGAAAATGTGTATCTAGAGCCTTGGTAAGGTATTTGGCAACTTAAGTCGTTTTATTACACCACTCTACACCGTATAGTCATAATGTGCCTTCCCTTTTGGTCAAAATGGTACACCCCGACCAGCTCTTCTTCACGTGGGACGTCTTTGTTTACGGATGTGACCTCAGCTTTGCCCAAAGAGTATTCACACAGTATCTTTGGGACAGTATCCGGACAAAAATAGATCACCAAGTCACAACACGAGGACCTTAATATCAAATACTGTAATCAAGTTTTATCTAATCTAATCTAATTTAAATACAGTTGTTCAGCTTGCCATTTTAGCATCATACGAGCCACTGTTTGAATAGCTTGGCAAACTGAGCACTGACAGTTTAACTGCATTGAATCAATAAGCACATTAAACGAGATCCATGAACTCCAATTAAGCCTTGAAACTGCAACTAATAAATCAAATGAAAAAAAGATCCTTTGTGTTTGTCAAATGTTCTGATAACATTTATTAAAGTTGCTATAATTGTGCTTTTTGTGTTTTCTTTTACCTTTTTAAGAGTTTTTGAAACTTGTGCTAAATCAGTACTATTGGATCTACTGTTATATTTGAGACATTCATGAATTTGTGGATATTTTCCGTTCCACCCATGAAACTGCATATAATTAGTACAAAAATCCTTAAAATGGTCAGTTACTGATCAAATTTTAGAACTCCAGAGCCAAATTTGCATATTCTGATGGTGAAAATTATCCATTTCACTATAAAATACATCCCAAGACCACTTAAAAAGGCCTTTCGCCTTCTTGTCCTCTGACTTACCTGCTTGAATACCACTTTTACACTTCAAAATGTGTTTTTGAGTTCCTGATTGCTGAATGTATTTTAAAAATGAAGCTTCTTGCATTAGGAACAAACTGTTAAGTTACGACGCTTCAAAGTTATGTCCCACAAATTGCACGCAAGCTGTTACCTAAACAATTTTAGCCTTTCAACAAAAGAGCAAGATCAGGAAACAATATGGTTCTGAAGAAATTAAATCCTGAAGTTATATGCTTATTCTTAGAGCAAAGGTAAGAGTTCTAATTTATTTTGCATCACTGACTGTCAACAAACACAACCCTGTTTTTCATTGTAGTAGTTCAAACCAAATGAACTACAAAATGTTTTAATTGAATACATCTTACTATTATTTGTATTGTGAAGTATTTATCAAATGATATAGTTAAAGTGCAATTGTTTAAGGATAGGAGTATCACTGAATTGGGTTTGTATCTTTGATGCCTGAGCTGAACCGTTCAAATTATTTGTTGGATTATTAGCCACATTTTTTTAATACAAGCTTTCATTAAACCTCTATGTTTTTGGCACTATCATTTTTTATTGTGATGACTGGGCAAAGATGGTAATAATAATAATGGAAAAAAATCAACATTTCATCCTTCATAGTTTTCATAAATGTGAAAGACAGCAACTATAATCTTGAAGCACTGTGAGTTACATATGTTGTAGGAAAAAGTGCTCTATAAATAAACTTGACAACTTGTCTTGACTACAATTCGATTCATACTCATGGAAGGGTACTAATTCAAAAGAAACAGGTAAACAGAAAAAGTACACAGAATGATTCCTAAGTCAGTATCTTAGATCAATAAAACTGTAAACTTTCTCCTCGCTCTAACGTTAATAAATCTGTATCACACGGAATAAGAGATGGGTGCAGTACCTATTGCTGCCTGTAGGGGCAGCAGCGCGCGGACAGCTGCTTACATTAGGCAGAGGAAGTTGACGTCATACATTTGGCTCGTGATGGCGGTTGATTTGACTCCTCGGTTCAGAAGGTTGAACAGCCAAACAAGAAGTTTTCGTGAAAATGTACAGCATGGTACGTTTTTATTCTTTTGTACATAAAAATATTTTTGCTAAGAAAGTTTCCAGTGTATGTAAATATAACGTAGCGCATGGAAATTGCATGTTTGAAAGGTTTGGTATGCTCAGCTGTATGGACAGTAAAATTAGGACAAGTACTCGACATGCACCTTAAAATATTTCTAGAATATAAAACTGTTTTTAAGAAAACGTATCAACAGAACAACTCAAACATTTAACCTACAAACTTGCATAAAGTCAGGTCTTTTTACTTCAGAGCCTTGGTTACACAGTCATACTGTGCTTCATTACTTGCTGAAGCTTACTAAAATCCACAGTATCATTATTTACTATTAGTGATTAAAATACAGCAATTTAAATTTTAATGCTGTGAAGTGAGAAGGACAAAAAATGAACATTTTCAGTTGGACATGACAGTCAACATAAAATTTGATACTGGTTAGAATCAGACCATACCAATATCTCTGTTAGGGATGCACATAAATTGATTTTTTCAATCAATTTTTATCATGCACATATTTCCAATCTGGTACTGATAGTTTTGAGTGTAGAGTACAAACTGTGTAATTTCACTGTGATGGTGTATTTGTATGAAAAACACATTTAACAGATTAAAAAAAAAAAACACGTTTCATTTTCTAATTAATTAGATTAGATAGAACTTTATTGGTCCCTTATTTACTCCCTCGGGGAAATTAGGATTACAGTAGCTGTTTGAAAATAGATGAAAATATTTAGAAGTGAAAATATAAATAAAGTTAAAGAATAAAAATATAAAACAGTTGGTTGGTTACAAGGGGAGACATTATTGTGCATTCATACTTTTTATGTTACATACAATGTCCTGTTCCTTGGGCACAATAATAATAATAATGATAATAATGGTTTTTGTTTATAACGCACTTTACATTTGTGGGCAAATCTCAAAGTGCACATTAAGGAAACAGTAAAAACAATGATAAAGACAATAAAAACAGTAAAAACAGTCAGCAAGGTCCATGGTATCTCAGGTTGGAAAATTTCAGGGAATTTCCAAGATGTTAACTTGCCATATGAATTTATAGGATAAACCTGGAACTTACTCGATTAAAGGTTGGCCCTTAGCGATGGGGATTCTAAATATATTGGAGTAATACATTCTAGTATAGGGATGGGAATTGATAAGATTTTATCAATACCAATGCTGTTAACGGTCCTGCTAATCGATCCAATTCTTTAACGATTCCCTTATCGATTCCTGCAGATTTTGCAAGTGGGCAAATGTTGGTCTGATTTTCAGTGGCAACAATGTCAGACACACATCACAGCATAGATATCTGCTTCTGCAAGTTGCTGGTGTTTCCACTCACTTAAGGTTGTGTAGTAGGTGCAATGAAAATTAAGCTACAATTCTGATGCTTCTGTGGAAGGAATTGATAAGGGAATTGACAAGCAAAAAGATTAATGATATCGATTCTTTGATGGAGCTGTTAACGATTCTCAACTGGAATTGGTTTTCGATTCCCATCCCTATTCTAGTATAATCTTGACGAAAGAAACCAGATTTCATTCAGTTATACTTGATAATATCTTTGCTGTTCCTCAACCCCCTGCACACAGCACACTGCTTACTGCAGGCCTAGACCCCTACATGCACTGTGCATTCCCCCATAACATGCACCCTGAGGCCACATTTGAAGTTGAAATTGAAAGTGCAATAGTTAAAATTGTATTGCGTTCAAATAAATCTGATGTAATGAGATGTTTTTTAACTGTATTGTTTTGCATGGATGTCTATCGTGACTAAACAAAATGTTAAATATTTATGTTTGGATTTGATGTATTTTATTTAAATTGACTTTAACTTGCATTTGTAGACTTGGTAACAAACTATGTTTGACATTAGTTTTCAAAGTGTTCCTAAGCACAAGTGGTTTTACTGAATAATGTTGGTTTTAGTGCAGTGCCAACTGAGGGATCAGAGGTCACAGGCATTCAGTGTTGGTTTTCAGCCTTGCTGCCTGGGAACAGAGATTCCTCTGGATTCTCTGAATTTTTGATGATATTATGGACTGAAGATGATGAAATCCCCAATTTTCTTTTAATTTTACTTTATGTAGCTATCAAACTGATTTAAACTGGACTATTTGCTCAAGTAGTTGATCACAGTAAAGACGGAGCAAGGTTCACCACTTTGTATACAGCTGAGCCTTTTTAATAACACTTGTCTGTTTTCAATTAACCTGTTCACCTGTGGAATACAGGCATGTTTTTATCACTCCTCGGCTTTCCCAGCAGTTCATTGCCCCTGTCACAGCTTTTTAGGACATGTTGGTGGCATCAGTTTCAAGATGAGAGGCTATTCATAGGGAAACAATGAAGTTTGTCAGTTTGAACATGAAATACCTTGTCTTTTGTAGTGTATTTAACCAAACATAGGTCGAAAAGAATTAGCAAATCAGTGTAGTTTGTTTTTATTGACCCTTAACCCAACGTCCCAACTTCTTTGGAATTGGGGTTTGTACATAATCCATGCTTGACCCTATACCTCTTTCCTATTGAACCCTTTTCCTCCTTGCAGAATTTTCTGGGCCCTTTGGTGCCACCCAGCTGTGGCACAACATCATCCAGGCCTTGCGAACGCAGGTGGAGGTGCGTCGCTGTAGAAGAAACCTGCGTGTTCATGCTGAATGTTTCACCGGCTCAGACGCCGTGGATGCCGTCCTCAGTTATTTGATGCAGAATGTGGTGTTTTGCACAAGTGAAGTGTCTCGCCTCAAAGCCGCCAGACTCTGCCAGGCTCTGATGGAGGCCAAGGTGTTTGAACCGGTGGGTACGAAGCTGTTTCGCAGAGACAAGGAAGTGACCTTTGAGGACAGCAGCTGCAGCCTGTACCGCTTTCTGGAGTATAAAACTCCACCCACTTTAACAATCAGGGAGTGCAACAGTGACACAGAAAACATGGCACCAGAGGAACAGGGGCTGAAGAGGAAGAAGAGCACTAGGTTTGATTTTTCTTTATGTCCACAACTTTTCTCTTTATCTCATGTATTTGAACTCAGTGGTACAGCTCAGTTGTGATTATATTGATAAAAAAATAAAGGAAATCTAATTCTGATTTTAAATGTAATGCATAAAAGCCACTCTTTTAAAAAAAAAGTCTTTTAAAAAGAATACAAAAAAATCTTCATTTATGTGTTGGAGAGCTTTTGACAAAACAGCACCTTGTTTCTCCTGTAGACATCAGCTTTTATTTTGAGATAATAATATGGAATTTACAGGAGTATAGAAATGGGTCAAGGGAATTCTTGAGAAAAGGAAACAAATCGATGAGGTTTTTTAAGAAAAGATGACACCTAGAATCAATCAATCAGTCAAACTTATAGAGCACTTTTCCTGCAACATATGTAGCTAAAGGTGCACATATGTAACTCAAAGTACAGAAATGTGACAATGGAAGACTTGAGAAGAGAGAAGGAAACAAATTGGTCCATTTGTATTATGATCATCAGACAAACTGCACTGGCCCCAAAGGCCCTGATCAGTACAGGGAGTCAGGCCAGCAAATTTTTTTGCTGTGAGGCACAAGCTCTAACCTATGGGGCCATCAAACTGCCTGCATTGTGAACATAGTGGCCCATTCAAAGTGTAAATAACAGAGGCACCATGACTGAGCCCTGGGGCACTCCATTTTATTTTTCTAAGGATGCACAAATTGTCTTTTTTTTTTTTTTTTGATCATTCAGGTATTTCCAAATTCTTTATCACAGAGACTGACATTGTGATATACACTTAAAAAAGTCAAGCACAAAGTCTGCAGTGTGACAGTATAATTGACATTGCCCATTCCTTGTGGCAGCCATTTTGTGTCAAAAACATATCTGAAACAAAAAAGACAACAGTTGATCCATGAATTATACTGTATTGTTCTTGAGATTAAGACATTCAGTGGTTTTATTACTAGAGACACTGGTTCAGCTGCTCATTTTTACACAAATAGCTAAATCGGCCAATCACATGGCAGCCTGTTTAAGTTCAAACCAAGGAGTAGAAAGGGGATTTAAATAACCTTGAACATAGCATGGTTTTTGTTCGCAGACGGGCCAGTCTGAGTATTTCAGAAACTTACTGAGATTTTTCGGAGAAGCTTTGAAAAATGACCTACATGTTGTTTTTAATTAGTCTTATGCTTTCTGTTGTTTCTGCAGGCTGAAGGAACTGAGGACCATTTCTAATCCACTCGCTGTTGGACCATCTGAGAGGAGAGTCGAGAGGCTGCTGAGGACCATTAACCTGCAACCAAGCTCATCTCAGTCCTCAAACACAACCCCAAAATCTTCGGCCTTCTTATCCAAAGCTGGTTCGTCTCAGCTGGTCTTTCAGAGATTTAAGCAGTGGCTGCCACATCAATATTTTTATGCTGACTGTTGATTGTCTTCCTCTTTCTTCAGTGGTGGACGAGGTCTGGAAGCAGCAGACTGTTCTGCAGCTGCTGCAGGTGGTGGATCTGCCCGTGCTGGACTGTATCCTCACGCCTCCTGCTGACCTTCAGCCTCAGGCCCACAGAGCTCCTCTGGCCGCTCAGGACCTGGTTTTCTTCAACACGTGTCTGGAAAGGGAGCTGCCGGATGTGCTCAATCTTCCAAAGTCAGTTGCGTTAATAAAGGCAGGATGATGTAGACTAAGAAGGAGATATTGATATAAAATATGATGACTCAGCAGATTTGTTCAGAACTATTTCGATGATAAAAACAGACTTTTTTCTATCATCAATCTTTATTTGAAGGATGGATGAGTGGCTCTCAGCTGCGGCAGACTGCTTGGAGCTCTTCCCTGACCAGCTGATCATGATAGCAGGGGAGCAGCTCAGCCAACGAGGCAGCTGTGCTTTGTCAGAAGATGACCTAGCAATGCAGATGGAGAACCAGAAGAGACTTCTCTTTGACACCATCGCCAAGTACTACAGCGGACAAGAGAAGGCTCCTCTCCTCTCAGGACATCACATGGACATTTATGCTGCAATCCTGAACTTGCTTGGTGAGACTTTGACAGACTTCAGTTGTTTTTTCATCAGTTCTGTTCCTTGAAACTTTCTTCCTCATTCTTTGCCACCTTTTTTCTCTCTATTCAGAAAAAGGAAAGGAGAACGATGCCCTCAGAGCGTCACAATTGGGTTTCCGACTGCTGGACACGAGCGTGAGGGACGAACTCAGGAGGTTGCTCACTTTTATGGCCAAAGCAGCTAGCCCGGATGCTTGCCGTCTACAGAAACAAGTACAAACTTATTGAATTATGTCTTAAGACTGTGTACGTGAAAGAAAAAGACTGATTAAAGCAGAGCAAAACATAATGTAAAAACAAAACGGGGTCGAAACAACGAGCCATTCTCAAATGCAAATTGCCTGCAAAAATGAACAGCTCACTCAACTGCAAATCACTTCTTATCGTTCACATGAATACACTACATTAGCATAAAGGTAATGGCATTTAAAGTCACATATACACAAGGGATTGTTTGTGCATAAGCGAAGGAGCTTTGCTAAGAAGCACAACTATTGACGTCAGAAGGGTAGATTGAATTCGCTTCCACTGCAGTCTCACCCAAGTTACATATTCTTAAAGTTTTGACAAACCACACCACCCCCATTTCATCATAGATGCTGGCGTCTGAAGGGGTCATAGAGTTGCATTTCACCTTATAAAGTAGACCCTCTGCTCTGTTCCGTTTCAGACTGATAACAGGACCCTGGTGTGCCGCACTTTCCAGAGAGCAGTGGATCAGAATTCTGATCTGACTCGATCCCAAAGTGAAGCCTTGATGTTGTTTCTCATGGACAATCACACTCAGATCTTCAAGGTATGCTCAATCTAATCTAGATTGAGTTTTGTTTGAGTTGTGGTATTGTCACATAAACCTATGATTGATGTCTAAATTATTTCTTTTTCTTTCTGTGACGTATTCAGACACCAACGTCCCTCATTGAAGCTGTGAGGGGAACACTGAGGACCATGCAGCAGGGTAAAGACCCTGATTCAATCGCAAGTGAGTGGAGTAATGTTTGTACTATCAAATCAGTGCTTGAAATTATGGACCAGGCCATCAGACTGTACAACTCCTCACTGAAGGGGGAGGAGGAGTAACAGGAAGACAGGGGACAGGAAGGAGCAGGAGCAATATTTCTATTTATATCGTATTGATTTAAGTATCTTTTTTTCTGCTATATGATGCTGCAGCTTTGATATTAATTTCCCCGAGGGAGTCCTTCCAAGGGATTATGTTTTAATCTAAATCTAATCTAAATATACACTCATTTATTTGCTGCTTGTTAACACAAAACGCTAAGCAGCCAGTCACATGGTAGCAACTCAGTGCATTTAGGCCTTGAGACATAGTCAAGACGACCGACTGAAGTTCAAACAGAGCACTTTGAACGAGGCGTGGCTGTTGCTGCCACACAAGCTTTTATTCACACCCTGGTTTTGTAACAAATCTGCAGCAACTGTTTGATGCTGATCGATGTGGACTAGACCAGGGGTGGCCAACAGGGTGCCCAGAGCACCTGGTAGCTCTTAACCTCTACAGTCCCAAAGTACCCAATTTTGGAAACGCTTGATCGCTCTCCAACAAAAAGTAAGAAAAAGTGAACTATTTTTAAAATCCTTCCCTGGCCATTTTCTTATAAAACCTCTCTAATTTAGCTCTGCATCACTTTATAACAATAATGCTTTGCAGAGATGATGTAAAAATCTTTCATTATTCATTTTTAGAGTTTTAAAGCCACTCCAACATCATTTCCAAGAGATATTCACAATAAACAAACATTTTTTTCAAGAAAATTTTCAGATTTTTCTGACTTCTATCTTCATTTACTCTGTCCCAGTAACTTATACGTTGATAATTACACATTTGGATAAATCTCCAAATAAAAGTGCTTGTTCTTCACCCTTTAAGGTCCAAGACCGTAGATGATAGCCAGAAAATTCTAATTTTTTGGAGATTTAATTTTTATTTCACTTTCTGCTAAAATCCTACAAAAATCAGAATATCCATAAAATTCAACATGTAGACTTTTCGTATCTCATTTGATATATTAGGTGTTTTTGGCAACTGCTAATCCATTTGAGGACATTTTAATCTTTTATCTGATTTTGTTCAGATGTTTTTTTGTCATTGATGATCATATTGCGTAGATAGAGGTATTATAAAAGTATGTATCAAATATGGTACAATTGGCATTATAGAGTTAAAGTGTTTTACTGAACTGAAATTTAATATTTCAAACTCAAACATCTCAAGTTAAATAAAATATTTCAGAATAATAAAAGCTAATGTTTAAGGTGCTATACTGAGCTGAAAAATGAAATAAATATCCATATTTTAACAACATTTAATTGGATGGTCTTATTCTCTAATAAATTTGAACCTAGAACTAGACTTCACACACTACAGTCATTATTTACAAAACTGAAACTAAGCTAAATAATAAAAAAATAAACAATTCTCAAACAAATTTATGAAAACAACTTTAAGGGCAGAACATTTATGACTTTTTCTTCATTTTTTTCTCTTGTTTTGGCTTTTTTTAATTTACAGCCCAGTTTAATGTATAGTCGGGGGCTGTCAGTCAGATCATTTGTCCTCAGTCGACGTGAACACTCATCTCTGTGCATGTGTGATTAAGAAACTCCCCCCTCAACAGGAGAAATGACTGTGCCGATAAAGATGTTATATTTAACTTTACTTTGTTTTACTAGTTATTCTATTTTATTATTAATTATCTGACTGTCACTAAGACAATTCGGCGGAGCTTTGCTGTGTCTTCCGACTTATTTCTCCGTGCTGTAACCTGACACCACAGAGTCTGGGCTCATTCGCATACTGACAGCTGAGTGGATGATTACCGAGGGCTGTGTGTGTGTGTGTGTACGTGCGTGTGTGTGCTGGCCCTGCTGTTAAACGGAGAGATACATCCATGGGAGAGACAGGGGAAGCAGGTGCTGTGACGTCACCTTTGTCAACTTTAATAGGCTGTATTACATTTGTAGGTTTATCGAAATGTGCTTTCTCAACTTCTAAACTTATGATTTGAGAGAAAGAGAGATGAGGGGCTTGCGACAGCAGTCAGTGTTTTCACCCGGGGAGCGCCATGTGCACCGGCGCGACCAACAAGAAATGTTAGGTGCGCTCTTACGAATTTTGGTTGCATAAGTGACCAAAATGGTCGCAGTCTCGAGCCCTGCTAATCTTGCTTCCCATCTATTCATGCGCTCTGTCACTGTGTGTTGCAGCGTTCACATTCTGCCAGCAGGTGACGCCACACGAATACGAAGACCAACGAGAAGCAACCACCCTGGAGAGCCTCAAACAGCTTCTCCACAACATCTCCTCCAGCACGAGCCTGCCAGTGAAGGAGAGGAGGAGGCTGCTCAGAGAGTTTGAAAAACATCATCCTGTGGTTTTCCTGCAGCATTTTTCCGGCGTCTTGTGAATCACCGCGCAACACAAGGCAGCTGATTGGCTGAAGGTGCATTTGTTCAGGCCAGGTGATATGGTACAGCTCTTACACTGAAGAATACTGATGATAGTTGTGGGACATTGAGGGTTTAACCAAAGCTGTTAATGTGCTGGCTACTTGAAGCAGGGGTAATGTGTTTTATCCCAGCAGATGTTGAACTACTGGAGATGTGGGCGAATGAACGACGGCACACAAAACATAACCTGATACTTTTTTTTTTTGTAGACTATTAGGTGTCAAAATGCAAAAATTACAAAGGTCGGTTTGAATCAAGAAAAAATGTCACAATACTGATACCTGTTTGTTATCAAAGCAACACAAACAAAAAGGCAGAGTTACTCAAGACAGGATATTTTTTGTTTTTTTAATGATCAAAAATGGCAGATGAACTCCCACACACAGTCAAAGTTAGATTAAACCACCAGAAAAGCTCATTAAAATGAAATAGTCCATTTTTCCTTTATTCCTAAACACATTTTGTTTCCCAACTATTAGAAATTCCACTTTTACAAAATTGATAGCGATTGAAAAAAATACAGAAACTCTTCAATCTTAATCTAACTTTAAGACAGGGGGATCTGTCTAAATCGCACAAATAGGTTGATAATATTTGGGAAAGTAAGTGGAACAGGCGAGGACTGTGGCAAAGTCCCCAACAGACCCATATCACAACAACAGTACATTTTGGCAGATTAGACAATAAGATGAATGTCTGACGGCTGTTACTGTTATGTGAAGCACCACAAAGCTAATGTTGCTTACCTGTCCAGCAGACAGACGGCGACATCCGCGTCCGTTTTCAGGTCCTTCAATTGGCGGAGTTCCCTCCATCATCGGAAAGCAACACCAATGTTGACCCGGGTCTTCGCTCTTTCATGGTCATAGCCCTTCTTTTTTACTTTTCACTCCTCTGACCTTTTTCTTTTGGGCTGTTTTTCAGCCATTGCTACTGCACATATTGTATCTCTCTCTTACACTAAGCAAGCTACGCAACCTACGACTCCCCCTCCCCCCTCTGTCTGATCTGCGCATGAGTATGATCGCCCCCTGGATGTGGGGGGGTGCACTCTGTTTTGGTGACTCGGCCCGAGCCACAGTATTTACCTGCTAAAATTCAGAGCCAAGGCTGTGTATTGAAACCAGACTTTTTTTTCCAACATGCTGTCAGTGGTGACATCTTGTGGATGGAGAGGAGAAATACGGTGAATTTGACAAACACTGCATTAGATTAGAAGATCGCTGACTACACCTTTAATAGTTCTTCCTTTAAAAATGGAACAAATACTACAAAATGGCGTAATTAGATTGAAACTTTCAGATTATTTTGTTTGTTTTTAAACATTCCTCCTGAGGCAATAGTCAGATGTTTTATGTTGACGTTTATACGAACAATGTGTAAGGAGATCCGCACACCAAAAAATAGCTCCCTTGAATTTTTTTTATTTTCAAACAGTGATGTTTCGAGCAAAACAGTTCTTCCTCAGACTTTTCTTTCTTCTTTTGAGGAAGAGCTGTTTTGCTCGAAACATCACTGTTTGAAAATAAAAAATTTCAAGGGAGCTATTTTTTGGTGTTTGGATCTCCTTACACATTTTTCACGCTTAGCATCTTTTGGATCCAGCACCCTACATAGGTTGTGTGTGTCCACCCTGTTTATTTTTTAACGTTTATACGAACAACATTGACATAAACAGTTAAGTATAACCCTTTATGTCATTTAATTATGTATAAATTAAATGAAAATATCTAAAAATCACTACCAAGCCCTTATGATTATGAATGTAGATGATCATATTATAAAAAACATTGAAAAGGTGCAGCTCCAGTCTTAATACACAGCTTTAGCATTCTCAGAAGCTTGAGGTCAAGGAAGTTATTAACAGCTTTTTATTTGAGTTCTCTTTTTGTAGCAATAAAGGTATTATACATTTTATCCACACTACAGTTTGATGAAGCAGTTTGAGAGAAATGTGTGTTTTTGCAATAAGTAATGAGGTAACTGCTTATTTATGGTATGAAGTGCCTAAACGAGTCTGGAGGAAATAATGTAACTCTAATATCATGGCAAAAAAAGGGATCACCAAAAAGCCTTTAAACAAGTGTTTCTTAGGTTTAGTGAAGCTTGTGGATCAGGTGTGGCTACTGTGTTCTGATAAAGTTTAACAAATGATGGAGCATTTGATCAATCATTTATATCTCTGTAAATGAAGAACTAGCAATGTTATTTTTTTTAATTTTTGTGTTATTGTAGCATAACTTTGTGGTAAAGGGAAACACTGGAAACACTAATGTAGCTGAAGGTTCAAAAATAATCTTTTGATTACAGACAACTATACAAATAACTTTAACTCAATCTAATATAAAGTGAAGCAGAGAAGTACGACTAACCATAGCTCGGGTAAATCTGGTGTGTTGAATATTCTTTTATTTTATTTTATTTGGTTGTTGAATTTAATTGTAGTGCCAGTTTCATGGTCACTTTTCTTCTTATAACTTTTTGTCATTTTACTTGAAAGGTCAACCCGAAGATGAAACTTTAATCGAAGCTACTAATTTGATTTTTGTTGCTTATGATTCTTCAGTAGGACTTTTACTCTCTTCTGTAATCAAGCCATAATCATGCAGATGTAAATAATTACAGGCAAATATCTGTATATCAGCATCTTTTGTTCTTGACATAAACTGAAATCATGTAAGAATGCACTTTCAGATGCTGAATTATGCAGTTTTCTCTGTTGAAATAACATATCTGATTAAAGTCCTAAATAAACAAGACTGGATTTTTCTTCCTTTTTTGGGGATAGTTTGTTCTTGTAGAGGTTTCGTCTAATTTCAAGAGATTTGCTTAGAAATACAGACATTATAATTTAACAATAACTCATCTGATGTATGTTAATTGTGCTAAGTGGTAAAGCTCTTATAAAACACTACATATTTTTAGCACCACCCAGGGACAAAGTGGTACCCTTTGTTCCAGTGCAGCTTGTGCCCTGTCAGTTCTTAAGTACTGTTTAAAGGCAGTCTAATCCTCCCTGAAACAATCAAATACACATGTAGAATTAGTCCTTGCCAGAAAAATTGTACACTTTTTTATGTATACATTCTAGAATTATATTGGATGATTCTATGCCTGAAACTTGTCTTCCATTGTAAGCAAATATTAATAATAGCTTTGAGCATCATGGGGTTCAGCCCAGTGACCGTAATATGACAGCTCCATATCTCAATGCTGGATGAGATAAAGTCAAAGAAAAGCACCCAGTTTTTAAATAAAAGAATACACAAGTAACAATATATTTGTGTCACCTAAAAAATTAAGAAGTTAAATTTGTGAATAAAAGTATGAATTCAGTCTTTTTTTCTCAACTCTGACTTTTTAAGAATTCATTTTTTTAAAGGAGACATATCATGCTGATGCATGATTTAATACTTACATATAATAAATTTGAAAACAAGACCTTACACCCCCTTAATTTTCAAAAAATTAGATATTGTATTTCTTCTGATATCCTAGAACGAGATTTGATGCCTCTGAAAATAGGTCATTGCGAGATGTCCGTGAGATTTCAAACGTCATGACGACACGAGGTACCTTTGTTTTTATTAGAGTAATCTGATAAAACACTTCCTCCTCTGTGATGTCCATCAGCCCCAAACCCTCACCGAGGAACACATCCACCAGCAGGGGTATATAGATCCCTAGCTCACACTCATTATCAGCTCTGGCCTGTAGGGGACTCAATACGTGGTCGCTGCTTTGAGCCTGCCAGAAAATATATATTAGAAGAAGAAGGACAAGCTGGCTCTACCCCCGAAAGAACTGACCAATCAGAGCACAAAGGGCTGTCACATTGCGAGGTAACTTTAGGTCAGCCTTGAGACAAAGCGTTTCAACAAGCGCTTCATAATGGCCTAAAATGAGGATTTTGAGAACACTATTGTGGGGCAATGAAGGAACTAAATGACTTGTACTGAGGGCAGAAATGCTTTACAGGCATACTAGTCTGGCATAGTGAAAAGGAGAAACAAGCATGATATGTCCTCTTTAAGGACAATGGATGAAATTTAGCTATTGTGCTAATTCCGGCATATTTACAATGATGTGTATAATGAAATTGTTGATTGATGTGCACTGTCCTAATCAAATAAATTAATTAAATAAAATATTTTTTTTCACTTTAAGTCAAGATTTTTTCTCAAAATTATGACCGTAATGTCAGAATTAAGAGTTTCTTCTCAATTCTGACTTTAGTCTTATAATTCTTCCATTTTTTTCCAATTCTGATGATGATCTTAGAAATGTGACTATTCTCTTAGTTCTGACTTTAATCTCAGACTTATTTTTTTTATTGAATTCAGGCTTCTTTCTCTCTGATTTCTGAATTCAGAATTCTGATGCTTTTCTCGGTTCTAACAATCTCAGAATTCTGACTTTTTGCCACAAAATTCTCAATTTCACCTTAGAATAAAGTTTTTTTTTCTCAATTTAATATTTTTTTTTTTACAGAATTCTCATTATAACCTCATAACTCTGTTTTGTTTACCTCACAGTTATCTGATATTAACTTCAGAATTGACCAAGGTACGTTTTATCAGTCTTTTTCCTGGGTATAAAAGACATGAGCAGGAACAAGAAATCAAGCTGTTTTTCCATTTTTCCGTTTTGTGCAAAAAACAAACAGGAAACGGCTCGTTTTTTCATTTTTGTGTTTTGCGCAAAAAAAAAAAAAAATTTTGTTTTTACACAAAAAAAATTCCACTCAACATTTCATTTTGGTGGGCGGGGTTTGAAGCCCGTAAGTACTGTGCCGTTCACAATAAAACTCCTTCTCTGGTAGGCATGGAGAACCGGACTTTCAGTGCATTGCCTGCATTTATTCCAAATCAATGAATGTCGTGTACACAGTGCTGGATTTACACGGAAGTAATCTATCTATTGATTAAGAGAGAGAGAGGCCCATCAATCATCCCTTAATGTCCAAGGGATCCATACATGTATCTGGATTGGAGCAAGGATTCAAAGGCTGTGTGATGGAAAAAATGTAAATGATACTTCAGATTTTTTTTCTTGAATCATGAAAAACACATCAATGGTTTCCAATTAAAAATACATTTGTTTTTTTGTTTGGAAAAACAGCTTGATTTCTTTTTTCTGCTCGTATCTTTAATACCCAGGAAACAGACTTTTTCACAGTGTGATTCTAGTGACTCCTGAGGTAGTCTCTGACAGCAACACATCCCTAACTCGTGGTTGGTCTTGCAGACTTTGTGTCACATTGTGAATTTGAGGTCAAGATATACTGCTCTGCTATATTCATTTGAATATATTTGAAAATGTCTGAAGCTTTCTTCTGCATAGACAGAGGAGTTCTATGACAGTCTTACCAATGCATTCACAAATCCTGGAAGACTGGCAATGTCAAACAGGATGCAACTGCAGGTGGATTGCTATTTGCCATAGACTTCACCTGATGGTTCTCTGCGATCGGGGCAGGCAGAGGGCCGGGGGCTGGTCCACTATGCTGGGGGCGCCATGCTGGCCCTCGCCCTGCCCTATTTCCTGAATATATTTTGGATATTTCCCTGGCTTAGGGTGCTGATTTCTTCTCAATTTCTGGTGCATCATGGTCAAGCCACACCCCCAACAATTTAAAAGCTCACCTTCAGGTTTGAACTTCCTCATTTCTCCAAGTCATGAACAGATTGATCAGGCTGTCGTAGAACTCCTGTGTCTATGCAGAAACAAGCTGGAGACAGTTTCAGGTTGGTTCAATTGAATACAGCAATGTGACACAAAGTCTGTTAGACTGAAAATACCAAACAAAGCCAACCATGAGTCAGGGAGCCGTTCAAATAGGGATGTTGAAAATAATCTGAGAAACATTATCAGTCAAATGGAAGTATCATGAAACAGATGTAGATGACGACATGCTGCTGTGAATCCTGTCTGTAGTTTCTTAGGCCTTCCTCACGAGGACGGCTCCGTATTGTCTTGGCATCGGCATCAAAACATGGATCGCTGTTTACACATCGTATTGTAGATAGGCTTTAGTATTTACTTGAGAACGCAAAATCCACGCACTCATAACATCACAGTTCTGCTCTGAGGTGCGTAACATGCTTCATCTCTGCATGAGCACTTGTTGCTGTTGTTGCCGAAGGTGGTGTTGTTGGTGTTCTGTGAGCAAATGCTGGTATAAAAGTCGTAGCAATATTTATAGCTGCTGGAACCCGCCATTGTTGTTGTTGTTGCTGGAGTGTGTGACAGCGTGGGGCTCAGGAGGAGGGGTGCTATGAGGTCACCGTCTTCTCCGGACTTATCTTTTTATACCAACTACGGCATGAAGACGAATACACAGATATCCACCTGCAGACCCGTTTCCAAAAAAGATGCGGAGTCAGGGACAAATACGCGTCTCCATGTGTCAATATCACCAGATCGATAGTTTATTTTACCTGAGTCTGACAAATTCGTACTCGTGTAAAGCCCACCTTAATCTCACAAAGGCTTCTGCCAAAGTCTGGGCATTAAGGAGAAAAATCAAGCACATGGATATGAAACCAACACACTTGTGTGGATTACTCCATAGGATGTAGTCGACCATTTTACTTCGTTTTGTTTCCATTGTGTTCCTGTGTTTGCCGCACTTAGGAGCAACCCACCAGTAATCTGCCATTTTGGGTCAACAGTCAAATTTTGGCTTTTCAATCATTAGTGGTTAGGTTATAACATTTTAAGGTTTGATTACATTTTTCATTGAGTAGAGTGCAAATTTTATAACATTATCCAGCATTATTACATTATCAGTATTTTATTACATTACAGGGTGCAACAGAGCATCCGCAGCATGTGTGGCTATTTTGCTTTATAGCATTCATCTGTCACTTATTCACTAGCTTACAAGTTTGTAGACCTCTGTGTCCAGCATTTGGCAAATTTTCTCTTCTGACTAGATCTCTATAAGGCATTTTGTTTTCTCACTGCAATGCAATTGCTGTGTTCACATATGCCCAAAGGAACCCAACTTTAGGGGGCGTCACTGGATGTTTCAGAACAACTGCCAGAAACAAGGCAGGTGTGAATACACCTTAAGTCAGTTAAGGGCACCTTCTCATTTGCTTCTTGACACATCATTTCTCAGATTATTTTCAACATTCCTGTTTCAATGGTCTCCAAGGTGGAGTTTCTGGCAGAGAGCAACACACCCCAAGGGCAGAGCTGGTCCCCAGTCCCGGGTTAACTCAAACACTTTGAGTCAGTTCAGGGCACTTTCTCATGTGCTACTTGATACATCTTTTGCCAGATTATTTTTTTTAATTTGAATTTTTCATTCACAATGTGATTTCAGTGGTTCCTGAGGTGGAGTCTCTGGCATCAACACATCCCTGACTCGTGGTTGGTCTGTCAGACTTTGTGTCACATTGTGAATTTGAGGTTAAGATATACTACTTCCATTTGATTCAAAATGTTTCTCAGATTATTTTCAACATCCCTATTTGAATCATTTACATTTTTTTCCATCACAAAACCTGTGAATCCTTGCTCCAATCCAGATCTATGCATGGATCACTTGGATGGAAACCCATCCATGAAGCTCTCTGCACTGTTAAACTAAACTGAAGCTAAACTGAAGGCCACATGAAGCTTGGAGGTCTGTAGCAAAAGTTGGCGACCTCTTCGCACTATGTACCTCAGCATCTGCTGACCCTGCTCCATCAGTTTACGTGGCCTACCACTTGGTGGCTGAGTTGCTGTCGTTCCCAAACACTTCCACGTTCTTTTTCTCCAGCTGACAGTTGACTGTAGAATATTTAGGAGCGAGGAAATTTCACGACTGGATTTGTTGCACAGGTGGCATCCTTTCACAATTCCACACTGCAATTCACTGAGCTCCTGAGAGCGACCCATTCTTTCACAAATGTTTTTAAAAGCAGTCTGCATGCCAGGGTGCTTGATTTTATACACCTGATTCTGATCATTTGGATGGGTAAGCCAGTACTTTTGGCAATAATGTGTATACATATTATGAGAAGTCTGTCTTGTAAACCTGTGCATATGGGTGTATGTATTTCACAAAAAATAAAAAAATGTTGAAGGTCAAAAGTAAAGCTGGCAGGTTATGTTATCTCTAGCATGATGCATTGCAGTTAACAAAAAAATAAAGGGCTGTCCCATTCCTATTGAGAGCACTTGAAGCCCTTACAGCCTCATGCACTCAGTCCCTTTCCAGGTGAAGTCACTTGAGTCAATGAGGGCTCAGGTTTTAGGGAGGAGATTGAGGCCTCATCCACGCGAAGACAAAACGCCTAACAGTTTCCAAAACGATCGTCATAAAGACGAAGGCGTCTCAGAAAATGTGTGTGTCTATATGAATACACTCGATACGCATCAAAACGCTGTAAAAACACATGTCAGACCTCTAGGGGCGTTGTAACAATATGACGGAAACAAACGGAAACAGACGAAAAAACAGTGGGCATGCACACTTGCGGCAAAAGTTGTAAACAGACATTGTGATGAAGTGATCATAAAGTGCTGTAATGTGTCCTTGATAATTGTTCTTTCAACTCGGTGGTGATTGAGAAGGAGATTTTGCTGCAACAGGGATAGTAGGGTCACTAGCTTCATTAGCACATATGCTACACCGTACGCCGCCATTGTTGTTGTTGCCGCGTGTGGCGCATGCGTGTCAATGACGATATGAAACTATGACGTAAGCGTATGAAAAAAGTTTCGGAGAGCCAGTAATCACGGAGCTGCGTATACGGCATTTCAAAATCTTTCCACTCTGGAACCTGGTTTCAAAAATGATCGTTTACAGACCCCCAAAACGCCGTCTTCTTATGGATGATACGCAGATTCGGCAAAAAATGTATGCGTTTAGACCTCGGTTTGGCTTCGTGTGGATGGGACCTAAGATTCAGCCAACATTTTCAGATTACTTTCAACATCCCTACTTCAATGGCTCCTGAGGTGGAGCCTCTGGCAGGGAGCAACACACCCCTGACTCGCGGTTGGCCTTGCTTGCTATTATCAGTCTTACAGACTTTGTGTCACATTGTAAATTTCAGGCTAAGATATACTGCTCTGCTATGTTCTATTGAACCAATACTGAAAATGTCTCCAGCTTTCTTCTGCATAGATGGAGGACTTGAGAACCAGACTTGTGCGCAAAGTTTGAGCAGTCCACACAGGTGTGTGGGCTTTATATCCATAAACTTGATTTTTCTCCTTAATGCCCAGACTTTGACAGAAGCCTTTGTGAGATTAAATAACTAAAGATGGGCTTTACAACAGCATGTCATCATCTACATGTGCCTCATGATATTTCCATTTGATTCAAAATGTTCTTCTTCTTCTTCTTTGTGGAGTTTAACGGTGTACAATCCACCTAAACATAATTTAACACTCTACCAAAGATTCGATGATTTGCTTAAAGCACTAAATTATAGATCCAAAAATATTGTACTTGGAGATTTTAATATAAACTGGCTGGACAAAAACTGTAAGCAAAAACTTAAAACAGTTGTTTAACATAAACTGCACCAAGTAATAAAAGAGCCAACCAGAATCTCCAAGACAACTTATAGACCTGATCTTCACAAACAAACCTGGCAGAGTGTCAAAAACATATAATTTGTTAACAGGTTTATCAGACCATAATATGATCCTTGCACTTAGGAAACTCAAAAAAAAAAAAAACGTTCACAGAGACTTTCCTTCAAGCAGAATCATAATCATGTGCCAATAAGAATTCCTAAACAAAAAATTAATCAATTTGAAAATGAATTAAAACAGCTAAACTGAGACAATGTCATACAAACTACTGATACAGACAGATGTTGTGACACTTTGACAAATAATCTTACAAATGTAATCCAAAAGTTCACTTGTTCCTTTAAAGGAGACACATCATGCTGATGCATGATTTAATACTTACATATAATATAATAAATTTGAAAACAAGACCTTACACCCCCTTAATTTTAAAAAAATGAGATAGTGTATTTTTTCTGATATCCTAGAACGAGATTTGATGCCTCTGAAAATAGGTCATTGCGAGATGTCCGCGAGATTTCAAACGTCGTGACGACACGAGGTACCTTTCTTTTTATTGGAGTAATCTGATAAAACACTTCCTCCTCTGTGATGTCCGTTAGCCACAAAACCGTCACCGAGGAACACATCCGTCCAGCAGGGGTATATAGGTCCCTAGCTCACATTCACTCATTACCAGCTCTGGCCTGTAGGGGTACTCAATACGCAGTCGCTGCATTGAGCCTGCCGGAAAATACAGTAGAAGAAGAAGGACAGGCTGGCTCAGCCCCCGATAGAACTGACTAATCAGAGCACAAAGGGCTGTGACGTTGCAAGGTAACTTTAGGTCAGCCTCAGATCCGAGTGTTTCAACGAGGGCTTCATAATGGCCTAAAATGAGGATATTGAGAACGCTATTGTGGGGCAATGAAGGAACTAAATGACTTGTACTGAGGGCAGAAATGCTTTACAGGCATCCTAGTCTGGCATAGTGAAAAGGAGAAACAAGCATGATATGTCCTCTTTAAGTTAAAGCGCAAACAAACTCTGCCATGGAT
Source organism: Scarus forsteni (assembly GCA_036419115.1). Taxonomy (NCBI): domain Eukaryota; kingdom Metazoa; phylum Chordata; class Actinopteri; order Labriformes; family Labridae; genus Scarus; species Scarus forsteni. The sequence continues at coordinate 10,492,017 of JAZDUH010000341.1, forward strand.
AACAAAGGAGATTTATCAGCTGATGAAGAAGCGGGATTAAACATTAAAGAAATCACTGTCCACAAAATTAAACACGGATAACCTCATCTACAAAGGGCTACAAAACCAGGTTGTATCTGAACTAAGAAAGGCAAAGACAAATTATTTCATGCAACTGATAAATGATTCTGATGGAAACAGCTCATATCTATGGAAACATATTAACACACTCCTAAACCGTAAGCCAAAGTGTCATAGTGAAATAAAGGAACTTGATATTAAAGGAATGATTTCAACAGACACCAAAGATATAGCTAATGAATTAAATACATACTTCATCCAGTCCGTTGATGAACTTGCATCAAACTTTGAAAAAAAATTTAATGTAGATGAACTTAACATAGAGCCTCAACAATTACAAAACTTAAACAATACAGCTAATGATCAGGCTCCCCACTTTAATGTCGAACAAACTGACCAAACCAAATTTCAAAAGATTTTAATGCAATTAAACAACTCAAAGGCAGAAGATACATTTGGAATTGATGCTTCATTTTTGAAAAAGTATAGCACCATCTTGATAAGGCCATTACTCCATTTGATAAATTTGTCTATTACAGAAGAGAAATTTCCACAAAGCTTTAAAATGGCTATTGTCACCCCAGTTTATAAATCTGGTGCATTAACTGATGCCAGTAATTATAGACCAATATCAATCCTCCCAGTAATGTCAAAAGTACTTGAAAAGGTTATCGCTAATCAATTGATGATCCATCTTGAAAATAATCAGTTGATTCACCCAAAACAATTTGGATTTCTTAAAAAATTTTCAACTGAGATGGCACTGTGTCACTTCATTGAGAGAATAAAATGTTCACTTGACAATGGAAACGTGGTCAGAGCAGTGTTTCTGGACTTGAAGAAAGCCTTTGACACTGTAAGTCATAAAATACTTGTGAACAAACTAAGACATCAATTTAAATTTTCTGCCGCTGCTGTTAGTTGGCTTAGCTCATATTTAGAATATCGACAACAGTGTGTTCGCTTACAGAATGTGAAAACATCTCCTCTGTACTGCCACAGGGATCAGTCCTAGGTCCTATTCTTTTTGTTTATATATGAATTATTTACCTACTATTTGTACAGACACTGAATGCCAAATGTACGCTGACGATACAGTGTTTTATGTCTCAGCAAAGAACCCCCATCAAGCTTCAGAGATCTTCAGCAGACAGATGGTTAGTGTTTCAGAATGGTTACAAAGGAACCACTTAACACTTAATTACAAAAACAAAACTGTATCAATGTGCTTTTCAATAAGAAAGAAAGTTCTAGATAAATTTCACATCACTATTGATGCAAAAGAAATAGATGTGGTAAATGATTTTAAATATTTAGGAATAACTTTAGATTCTCAACTTAAGTTTGATATACATATAAAGAAGTTATCTAAAACTGTGAAAACCAGTCTGAACTGCTTTAGACTTATCAGGTCATGTCTCTCCTTTAGCCCTCATATTATGTCAAAAAAATGGTATTGTGGGTCATTTTTACTGAGTAAATCCACTCAACACAGTCAAAAAACGGGTTAAATCAATAACATTTAAAAAATGTAAAAAAAAACATTAAAATTTCACTTGCCCCATTTTCCCAGGTTTTCAATGTTTAACATTTCAATCTCCTCCACATGATGGACAGAATGTAAGTGTGTGCTTTCCGCAGATGTAGGTCTTGAATTTAACACAAAAGGTACTTGGTTTTTTGTCCTCTTGGGAAGGACGGACCTGGCATCTTTTCCATTTCTTTCTACCAGATCTATTGCAAATTGGTTGGATGACCTGAGCCTGACCTTTTCAATGACAGCCACAAAATTTCATAAAGAAAAAGAAAGGATAGCCAAAGCTTGGTCAACAAAAAAACTGAAATGGGTCATATTGACCCTTAACACAATACAAGGGTTAAGGCAGCTCATTCATATCTGAATGCCGTGGTTCTTTCACATTTGTCCTATTGCATCACTGCCTGGGGCCAGGCCACAGACTCAACTACAAAACCTTTATTTTCACTTTAGAAACAAGCTTTGAACATTTTAGACCAGGAACCACAAAAATGGCACCACTGCAAAATTATTGAGAAATATAATTTGTTGACCTTTTCCAACTTCATAAAATGATCTTTTCTGAAAGTTGTTTTCAAGTGCTTAAATGGACTGGCTCCACGAGTGATGTCTCAGAACTTTACAAAGACAGACAGCTGTAGGACAATAACAAGGAACAGAACAAAACAAAACTGTAAAATCCAAAGGTGCAGGACAACATTTGGGCAGTCGTCCCTCTCAGTGCAAGGCATACACCTCTGGAATTCCTTACCATCTGAAATTAAATCTCAAACAGAACTTAAAAAGTTCAGTGCAAAAGTTAAACAGCGGCAGAAATGTGAACATTAATTTATCACAAGTAATTATCAGTATACTATTTTAATAATCTTTGATGTTAAATGTAACTTGTGTTTTAGCTCTAATTTACTACAACTGTGTCTATTTATTCATGGTACTTATTGACTGTATTCACTGTATTACTCTATTTGTAAAACTGTATCTGTATTCTGTATAATTTATTGTTCTGTAAATCCTGACCAGGGACAAAGACTGCAAATTAGCTGAAGCCGTCTTACAATACCAAAACCAGTGAAGTTGGCACGTTGTGTAAATCGTAAATAAAAACAGAAAACAATGATTTGCAAATCCTTTTCAACTTATATTCAATTGAATACACAGCAAAGACAAGATATTTAATGTTCGAACTGAGAAACTTAATTATTTTTTGCAAATATTAGCTCATTTAGAATTTGATGCCTGCAACATGTTTCAAAAAAGCTGGCACAAGTGGCAAAAAAGACTGAGAAAGTTGAGGAATGCTCATCAAACACTTATTTGGAACATCCCACAGGTGAACAGGCTAATAGGGAAAAGGTGGGTGCCATGATTGGGTACAAAAGCAGCTTCCCTGAAATGCTCAGTCATTCACAAACAAGGATGGGGCGAGGGTCACCACTTTGTGAACAAATGTGTGAGCAAATTGTCCAACAGTTTAAGAACAACATTTCTCAACCAGCTATTGCAAAGAATTTAGGGATTTCATCATCTACAGTCCGTAATATCATCAAAAGGTTCAGAGAATCTGGAGAAATTACTGCACATAAGCGGCAAGGCCAAAAACAAGCACTGACTAGCCGTGACCTTCGATCCCTCAGGTGGTACTGCATCAAAAACCGGCATCACTGTGTAAAGGATATCACTACATGAGCTCAGGAACACTTCAGAAAACCACTGTCAGTAGCTACAGTTCATCTACATCTGTAAGTGCAAGTTAAAACTCTACTATGCAAAGCCAAAGCCATTTATCAACAACACCCAGAAACGCCGCCGACTTCGCTGGGCCCGAGCTCATCTAAGATGGACTGATGCAAAGTGGAAAAGTGCTCTGTGGTCTGACGAGTCCACATTTCAAATTGTTTTTGGAAACTGTGGTCGTCATGTCCTCCAGACCAAAGAGGAAAAGAACCATCCGGACTTTTATAGGCACAAAGTTCAAAAGCCAGCATCTGTGATGGTATGGGGGTGTATTAATGCCCAAGGCATGGGTAACTTACACGTCTGTGAAGGCACCATTAATGCTGAAAGGTACATACAGGTTTTGGAGCAACATATGTTGCCATTCAAGCAACGTCTTTTTCATGGACGCCCCTGCTTATTTCAGCAAGACAATGCCAAGCCACATTCTGCACGTGTTACAACAGCGTGGCTTCATAGTAAAAGAGTGCGGGTACTAGACTGGCCTGCCTGTAGTCCAGACCTGTCCCCCATTGAAAATGTGTGGCGCATTATGAAGCGTAAAATACAACAATGGAGACCCCGGACTGTTGAACAACTTAAGCTTTACATCAGACAAGAATGGGAAAGAATTCCACCTGAAAAGCTTCAAAAATTGGTCTCCTCAGTTCCCAAACGTTTACTGAGTGTTGTTAAAAGGAAAGGCGATGTAACACAGTGGTAAAAATGACCCTGTGCCAACTTTTTTGCAGTGTGTTGCTGCCATTAAATTCTAAGTTGATGATTATTTGCAAAAGAAAATAAAGTTTCTTATTTCGAACATTAAACATCTTGTCTTTGCTGTGTATTCAATTGAATATAAGATGAAAAGGATTTGCAAATCATTCTATTCTGTTTTTAGTTATGATTTACACAACGTGCCAACTTCACTGGTTTTGGGTATTGTATATACGTTCACATTTTCCCATTGTGGCAATGTTGTACGTATCGTCCCTGTCAAATAAACATTAAATAAATATATACAAATTTGGATGCATCATTACAAAAGCAAGTGTTTTTAATAAACCAGCAAAGAAATGTGGACATAATACAGAGCATGTTTTGTGTTTGTGTTATTGTGAGTCTTGTGCTCGTGTTCTTGTGTCAGTGAATCCTCATCATCAGCCATGGGAAGTGTCCTGTACGCTGCATGCCAAATGTGCTGATGAAGAAGTTGAGGCCTGTGGTGATGAAGACTATGGTGGTGGCTACATTGTTCAGGTAATCCAGACGTTTCTGCAGGGTGGGGTTATTCAGATCTCGACGACCTGTGACGCAAACACACAAACACACACAAACGTACACAAACACACACAAACACACAACAGAGAGAGGGTTCAAGCTGCACTTTAGTCCAACATATGGGGTGAAACAGCTTAGATTCAGAGCAGAGCATTCTAAAGACAACTTATTTCCTTTTATAGCTTATTTAAAATGGAGGTCGTGTATGAGCTAAATATGTAGGGACTTTTGTTCTGATTACTTTGTTGAAAATGGAATGTGTTCATGGGAAGAATCACTTCCAAGGTCTAAAAATATGATTAATGCTCGAATGTTGCCCATTAGAGTTTCAAGACCCATTGGCTGCAAAAAAATGTTTGATTTTGTGAGAGCAAACAATCATGAAGAACTCATCTAAGGTGCCTTAAGACTTCCTGACAGAACATCAAGCATGTTCATTTCTGTCTTGCCTCCATGATTTGTGCCGTCACATTGGAGACGTTGAACCATGAGTGTCGTGACTTTTCTCCACTGTAATGACACGTTAAAAAGCAAAAATAAAGTCACTGGGTTGCTTGATTGATGGCAATAGTTGACGCGTGAATGATTTCAAACAACGTAAATTTCTTTTCTCCTGTTACAAACGTAATCTCAACAAACAAAATCAAAGCGGTCAAAACTTCCGCTCTGTCCTAATAATCAAATCTCAATACCAAAACAAAAAACTGATTTATTTTACCTTCACGGTCTAAAAACTGTTTGCCTTCCACCTCCACTCAAGCAACAACACCTGATCTATTATTCTCTGATTGATTAAGTAACCTCTGCCCTGTCCAACAATCAGGAACACTGCGCCCTCAAGTGGCGGTAGAAAGCAAATAAAGTAAACAAATGAGAAGGGTCTGTCTGCGGCCCGCAAGACGGAGGCGTGTCATGTAGTGGGCGTGTCGCGTAATGACGTAATGACTACATGACACGCCCACTAGCTAAGCCGGAAATCACGGAAAACCACGCGAGACACTGTTAAAAGTTTATAAAAAGGAAGAAGACGAAAAATAAGAGGGAAAAGAACGTTTGGTCTGTGGTTTCTCTTACACAAATAAAACCTAACGTCACCCATCTGCTAACCCTTAACCTAACCATCACTCTTTCAGTGCCTAAATGTAAGTTTCCCCTTGAATATAAATATACATACATACATATATATACATATATGTACGTATGTATGTATTTTAGCTCATTAATTCTTGTCCCGAGTTGTTTAATTATTATTATTATTTCGTGGCAGAGTCAAACAATATTAACATTTCAATGCTTTTAAATCAATTCATTATAAGGCAACAAGCAAAACGGTATTTAGTGTAGAAACAGAACAGAACGTTCAAACTTTAAATGCTACCCGGGCTCATATCTCTTTAAGAACAGTACTGTGGGTTCTGTCACGCAATGACGTCACTAAGCGACACGCCCACTACGCGACAGAACCCACTACAGGACACGCCCACTACAGAACCCACTACAGGACACGCCCACCACAGGACACGCTACAGGACACGCCTCCGTCTTGCAAGCCGCAGACAGATACACTTGAAACAAATGGCTCTTACAATGAGTGCTCTACATTTGAGAACATCACGGATGTAAACAAACGCCTGAGATTAAAATATAGATACAGCAAGATATCGCCACACACTCCTTGGTTGTACATGTATCGATAAAGATTATGCAGAATCAATACAGCCTCAGTGTTGGACAGTTGTTGTCAATACACTTTGGGTAATATTAACAATGGCACAGCTCAGAGGCCAAGCTACACCATGAAGCCCATGTTCCAAATTTGAATTTAAGTCTACTGTCTTTGAGGACTTGAACTGAAGTTTCTTATTCTGTAGTAGGGCTGAACAATTTATTGCAAATTAGATTAAATCACAATATGGCTTGTTGCAATTTTCAAATCATAGACAGTGCAATATTTTTAACCCAAAATGTGTTGAACACTTTGGCATCGTGATGTAGTTTCTTGTAATTTCATGCCTATTTTAACCTTTTTTAACCCAGTTTTTACAACTTTATGCCTATCTTGCTCCCATTCATCTTTTTTGTGGCCACTGTCAGACCATGTTTGTAATTTTACATGGTTTTTGAAATTTAATCCCAATTTTGCTGCTATAATCAATTTTCCTCAGTCGCTTTTGAATTGTTTTGCCTTTTTTTTTTTTTTTTTGCAATTTCATACCTGTTTTGCACCTATTAACTTTTTTTCTGCTTTCGTAGCATTTTTTTAACCCAGTTTTTACAATTACATACCCATTTTGCTTCTGTTCTTCACTTCTCCACTTTTTCTCAAATCTTTTATCCTTAGATTGATTTAATTTCATATTGGTTATACTCTAAAACGATCTACTGCTTATGTTTGTTTAAGAATACATAAGATGAGGAACATTAAAACAATCGCAGAGTAAATCGCAATTGCAATATTGGGGAAAAATATTGTGATTGGACGATCGTTCGGCTCATCACAGACCAATCCATATCAAGCAGCGCTGTTATGACATAGCATAACATAACAAGGGCAAACAACAGTTAATGGCTGTTAGCCATAGCAGCTGACAACAGTTAGCCATTTTAATTGCCCTTGTTAGCAGTTAGCTTAACAACCTTAAGACTATTGTTTCACATTAAATTATCCTACACAGATGTATCATTTAACACTTACATGTAACGTGAACCTTGTCAAAGACAATCCCTACAGAGTAAACTTATGAGGAGAGCATATTTTAGCTCTATTACTACATGTAAACTACACTAGCTAACTGATGCTGGGCTTATTAGACACCGCTGATATATGGAGCAAGGAAGCCAGTAAGTAAGTCCATGGGTCCAAATTTAGATTCTACATAGTGAAAAATGTATGATTAGACACCAATATCATTCTAATGGGATATATGTGCGATTTTATTGCAAAATGCAATATTACTGTGTAGTTCAATCATGAATTTTTAGGTGGCTAACAAGTTTTATCAAAAGACCAATCCCCAAGGAGTATGTGTGCCACTTTTGGTGCTTGTTTCCACAAATGAACGATTATTACACTTAGCTGCACCCACTATTGTTAATCAAGTCACTGCATGATTTTAGGGCTCTGATTGCATGATCTGACACAGTGACCATCATAACAGATAAAAATTATATTGTCTGCCCTTGCATAACTTTCCATCATCAAGGACTTAAAATATGTGAGACAGTGGACAGAACATGTGTCCAAGCAGGTAAAAATGTTATTCTGAGCTGCAGGCAAACTAATCCAGCTCAAAGCCTGCACCCTGACATGTGAGACATGGTGATGACAAACTTCACAGCTGAGGTAGAGGAGCCTAAATCTGGGTTTTAATTAGTTTTTTCCCCTGACAAACCTCCTCTGACTGTTTACTTTAATAACCCTGCTCACTGTGGCCGGCAGGTTGACCTGATCATTCACATAGACACAGGCATTCAGCCAGGGGCTAATTTCTTGCTCTGCAGCGTTATCTTTGTTTGCAAACAAAACAAAGGCCTGTGCAGAACTAAACCACCTGTGCCTTCATAGCACTGAAGCATCGGGGGCAGAATCATGTGAGAGGAACCAAGAGCATCTTTGACCTTCACTATGGCATAGGTAAAATAACTTAAAGCTGAGAGGAGTCAAACACTGTGAAGTTATGAGCTTATTACATTTTTTTTTCAATCACACACAAGTCAATTTGGCTCAGGTTTCAAGCAGCTTAATCCAGTTTAACATCTTGTTTAAGCTGCATTAACACATCAGTGTATCGAAGCTGATGTTGACCATCATTGAGAAATCATTACAATAAGACTGAAAGTATGAAGACAAAGAAAAGGAGTGCTACCTGGACTCGACAGAGTTTGTTTGAGGTGCTCTTTGGAAAGGGATTCAAAAAGTCCTTGAAACAAAAAGAAGAGACTCCAAGGAACTCTCTTTATACTATTTAAAAATGCCTTTATTTTAGTGGCATGGTCATGTAGACCTTAGTTTCCATCCCCAGAAAACCTGCATGGTATAACACAAAGCAGATAAAATTAGTTAAAAACACATCAGAATTCTGGTTAACATTTTTACAAAGTGGCCTGTACATTTAGAGACTTTAACTCAGTGTTTAGACAACATCTTTCCTCTACAAGAACATAGTATTATCTTGTTCTTCATGTAGTCCAGGATATTTTGTGGCTTGTTTGTCAATCCAGAATGCCTCCTTTTGGTTCACTTTTCTTTGTCTGCCACCTCTTCTGATGGTCAGTGGGATGTGGTCGATTATCGACGATGTGTTTTGTTGTGTTTTTAACTAATTTTATCTGCTTTGTGTGATACCATGCAGGTTTTCTGGGGATGGAAACTTTTTTGAAGCCTATTGGCCTGAATAACACCATCTGCTGGTGGGTCTGCTGGTTGTCACTACCTGCAGACCATGCCTTTAAGTCCATGTGGCAGTTTCTTATTGGTTGAGCACCCCTTTAAAACGGCCTATTGCAGCCTAACATCTGTTTGCATGACTTCCTGATGAAGGCTTGATGCCGAAACGCATCCAAGTTTGTTTTTAAGGTCTACATGACCATGCTGTTAAAATAAAGGCATTTTAATAGTATAAAGAGAGAGCCTTGGGATCTCTTCTTTTTGTTTCAAAGACTGAAAGGATGTTTTCAGGGTCAATTTAAGAGTGTTTAGCACAGGTTGATATTTAAAGTGGAGAGAAACATGCTTGTGGAGTATGATGTTTCCTGATTGCCCCGTGGCTTCCTGTCAAAAATTGTTGCTGTAATGCATGGATGCTCAACTTAGGGAACTTTGGCCTAAAAAATAGCTTGGTGTTGCTACAAACACATTTTAAATCACTGTGCCTTGAGGACTGAAGACCACTGTCTACAAAAGCATGCTTCAAGTCAAACAACAAGAGTCGAGTCCTGATGAGGAAGCAGCTGGACTTAACAGAGCTGATGGAAATTGAAATAAGGTGCGAACAGGCCCCAACATTTGCCAACAGAGATAAACACACCAGGGAAGCAAAGGTAAGTGGAATTCAACTCTTGCTGGTGTGTTTGGCCTAACGTCATTATTTTTTAAGCATGCATAAACCGTCTACATACCCAATGAACATCAGCATTGCCCAATTTATGTTAGCTAAATTTCCTTATATAAGTTTCCTTATATGTTGGAAAAGGTGACAAAAATGTAAGTGGGTGAATGATGCTGCGGAGAATTGACTTTACTTGCAATCCAAAGCTTTGTTATGTTAATACTTACTTTAGATCAGTGTTTTTGCTGCATTTACATTGATCTATTTTGTTTGATTGATACAAAGAAGCAGAAGCGCCTTCACATTCTTACAGAGAAAACACACTAAAGATGTCCAGTGCTTACCTTAAATTGATTTTTTATTATTTCATAAACACTTTAAACATATCTTTGAAACATTTTACCCTGTTTTCTCCTACAGTTCAACTGTGTTAACATCAAACTATATCAAACAAGTTTTTGTAAGATTAAATAATCCAAAAATACATTTAAATACAAGTGTAAAACCCTTGAAATACAAGCAATAGGACACACACAATTTTTGTTTGTGCACTTAATCAGAGCAAATAAAAAAAGCATATTTACATGAATTATAAGTTTGTTAGAGTGAAAATATTTTAGTCGGATTACAATGTGAAATCCTTTCAAAGCCTTAATAACAAAAATAAGATGCTATGTGGGCACGCTGGAACTTTTTGATATAACTTCAAAAATATGTGGATACTTGCGTAATGTACTTGTCCAAAGATGTGATTATTCAGGCATGTTGCAGTGTGTGAATGTGAATATGGTGGAGGTGTTTTATTGTTGATCTTTTTGTGTCAGAAGTGGAGTCGAGCCAGCAGCCAGCGGAAGAAGCCAGTCCTCTTGGATCCGAAGAAGCTGACGAAGAAGTTGATCACAGTGATGGCGAAGATGAAGCCCGTGGCCAGATTGTTCAGGTAGTCGAGTCGTCTCTGATTGGACACCACGTTCAGGTCCCTGCGGGCTGTAACACACACATACACACACACATACACACACAGACACACAAACACACAAAATCAAACATTTCAAACACATGCACTCACATCCACTCACTACAGTTGATGCCCTTTCATCATTCTTACTGTTTCCTAAAACAAACCAGAGTTCATCACTCGCCCTCCAGCCTCTCTCTGGTTTATCTGACTTCCTAACCTCAGGATTGGCCTACCAAATTATGTCAAGCCTATGGTAAAGCCTATGGTATTTTTCAGTGTGTTCAGTGATCTGTGTTGATAGTAAGGTCTGTGGCGATCAAAAAAATCAGAAAACTTGCTCATCATGATGGTCTTCATGAACAAATGTAACTTTAAAATGTTTTGACGTAATCTGAGGAGTGCAGTAAAAGAGAGTAGAAAGCTATTATTGAACTCCAACATGGTAATTTGACTTAGAAACAGCTACCACTCTTCCAACATGAAATGCTATGTTGTAACCTCTTGTTTGACAATTACCTCGCAATCTAATGTAGACAACAGCACATATTTCTTCTGTGTGTGAGTGAGTGTGTTCTTTTTTTTTTATTGTACTTTTTTTGATAATGAGTGGGGTGGTTACAGACTAGGGAAGGTTGTATAACATGTCACTACCTGGAGCTTTTTATGTACATAGCCTGGGTTTGTTAAAGGTGGTGTCCTGTTTCAGCTCTTATAGCCATTAGGTTTGGTACGTGACATTAAGTAGGAATTAGTACCAACATGGTGAAGCGTGAGAGGAAATGGAACAAAACACAAATGATGGGAGGTTTTACCCTAATGACCTCAGTGATGTTCTGGCTCTTGCTGCTCATCAGTCTAAGTAGTGGTGTTGGAGGGCTAGAACGAGGCCATGAGATGGAGTAGATAGCATCAATATTACTACTTCCTGGAGCTTGCATGTAGTGAGTTGAAGGTGGTGATGTTGTGGCAACAAAGAGTCTTACAGCAGAGGCCTATATCATGAAGCAGGATTAAAGAGGACATATCATGCTTGTTTCTCCTTTTCACTATGCCAGACTAGGATGCCTGTAAAGCATTTCTGCCCTCAGTACAAGTCATTTAGTTCCTTCATTGCCCCAGAATAGCGTTCTCAAAATCCTCATTTTAGGCCATGATCAAGCTCTCGTTGAAACAGTCGGTCTCAAGCCTGACCTAAAGTTGCTTCGCAACCTCACAGCCCTTTGTACTCTGATTGGTCAGTTCTATCGGGGGCTGAGCCAGCCTGTCCTTCTTCTTCTACTGTATTTTCTGGCAGGCTCAAAGCAGCAACCGTGTATTGAGTCCCCCTACAGGCCAGAGCTGGTAATGAGTGAATGTCAGCTAGGGACCTATACACCCCTGCTGGTGGATGTGTTCCTCGGTGACGGTTTTGTGGCTAACGGACATCACAGAGGAGGAAGTGTTTTATCAGATTACTCCAATAAAAAGAAAGGTACCTCGTGTCGTCACGATGTTTGAAATCTCGCGGACATCTCGCAATGACATAGGCATTTTCAGAGGCATCAAATCTCGTTCTAGGATATCAGAAAAAATACAATATCTAATTTTTTGAAAATTAAGGGGGTGTAAGGTCTTGTTTTCAAATTTGTTATATTATGTGTAAGTATTAAATCATGCATCAGCATGATATGTCTCCTTTAATGTCTTAGCGAGGTAACTTCAGGGTTAACTCTTATTTATCGATATCATGAAGCCAGTTCATTTCTTATCGGAGTAGATCACCATGGTGACTCTGAACGGCTAACCTGCTCCAGAGCAGGATAAGTTGCGGGTTGAATCTGATCCTGTATGATGACCCTCGCACTAGCCAATCAGCTTCTTCGAATCAATGGCCGGCCCTCTTCTCCTGAACCCGGTAGAAGGAGGCGCACAACTCTTGAGACGAGTATGAAGATGAAAAAGGCTGTTCCGATACCAATTTGACCCACGAGATCAACCTGACAACGCGCTATGAGACATACCAGTTGAGAAACAGCACATTATTCCATCATGTCATCCCTGCTCTTTATTCATGTGTTTGAGGGATTTTTTTTCTTGCTGATTTTAAATTGTTAGTTTGGGTCAGACTTCAGATCGGTGTGTTTTCATGATTTAATTGAGGCGACGACTTAAATCTTAAATGTAGCTGATATGACATGAAACAGACCGACCTACCAGACGCAGTTATGTTTTTGTATTTATTTTCATTTGCTCCATCGACCTCCTCACGACAGACGGATTACATCTGAGGGAATGGGGTGTTAATTGTCAGACATGCAACACATTTGCACAGTATATTGCCTAATGAGTGTCATCAGTGTCAGATTGATCCAGTGATGAGTAATTTGCGCATTTTCACAGTCCGCCACGCATTTTGTCTATGATTGACAGCTGCTATGGTGTTTCCTTTCTCCATTATTCTGGCTATTTCATCCTCATATTTTAACTTTATCAGACGCTGCTCTTCACATGTTAAATATAAAGCTCTGTCAGTGCATTCCCGGGGCTTCTCAGCGTGTTCTTCGCTCATGATTGTGATTGGTCAGCTGCCTCTGAGCCCTCCCCTTATACGTGCGGGTTCACGGCTCTTGATGAGACAATCCTGGGTTGAGTTACCGTGTTGATAACTTGCGTCGTGCTATTGATTATCCTGATTGCCATTGTTGCGGTTACTCAATCCTGGATAAATGTGAGTTACCGGGGATAAGTTGACCAAGCTTCGTGATACAGGCCTCTGGTTGTGTAACTCCTCAAAAATGTGTGTAGATGTTTGTGGACTTTGGGGTCTCTTCATGTAGGACTGTTTAATTTATTAGGGCATAAGTACCTTGTGTTTCTTTCAAACCGATCAAGAAGGACATATAGTTTATTGTGGTCCCTGGCAGGATTAGAGGGATGGATATAGGCCGAAGTTGCAGTTGTACATATTGTGGGATTTTACTCCATCTAGTCGTAAGACAAACTCACTGTTTGGCACTGCATGCATGTAGCAGCCTAAAGGTGCTTCTACATCAAATATGACTTGGCGACCAAGATCTCATCGCTCACCCAGGTTGTGTTGCATGTCCATATAATAACTCATTTTTGTCACCGTCTAATCACTCAGTGATGTCACGCCCACTCGAAGGCTTTCACAATCATGTCATATTATATATCATATATTTATATGTGTAGGGACTAATGTTGAATAAGTGTTGTCTTAAGTCTGGCTCACACTACAGGATTTTAAAAATCTTATAAGATTCTGAAATCGAGTTGTATCACACATATAAAGAGAATCTTGACAGATTATCTTTTCTTAAATCTTAAGCAAACAGACACTACAAGATTTGAAAAATTGTGACCAGCGCACACTGGACCAGAGCAACGCTCAGCGTGATCTAACCAAGGAGCATATGTAAACAAAAACAGGAAAGATGGAGAGTAGTGTGATACTGCTGGCTGTGGCCGTTATTTGTAGCAAAAAACGAAAAACAGGACGAGACACATCTGGATGAAGAAGTGGTCGGGGAGACACGGACAAATATCGAGCCAAATAAATGATGAAATAAACAAATCATTATTCCTTTTCACTTATTACTGTTAATTAGTTAAATGCACTTGTAAGACTGATGTATATATCAATATCACATGAGAGCGAGTGCCTGTCCTGGATATCAGAGCGGGGTGATTACCTGTGGCACTCTGCCACGTTATTATCTCACCTGGAATATTTAATGCGGATGCTATTTCTCTCAAATTCGTGTACTTTTCACATCAGTTGTGATAATCTCTGCATGTATACACATTTGTGGTCTTGCCACAGGTCGACAAGACTGTCCTCCATCTCTGCTGTCCATCTCACCCGTACACTCTTAGGGCTCACCCTGTGATAACCCCTGACTCGCGGTCATTTCCGGTCATCGTAGGCGGCTCTCTCTGATCGGCTACTGTCATCCTCAGCGAATATGAGCTGCGTAATCATCCAGATAAATATCAAACATGGCAGATTTTGGTCCCCGACCAGATTTCTTCACCGATTGTCGGGAGGACTGAATCTGGGTTAATTCAGGCCGAGAATCCTGTAGTGTGAGTCAGGCTTGAGGCGAAACTAATGTACTCAAAAACTAATGTTCCCACGCAGACATGGATTGTCAGTCTAATGTGAGCTGGAATAAAAACAGTTAACGGTCTTGAGTGTTGTCTGTGTCTCCAGTACAACGTTAAGTGAGGTAAAGCTAACATAACAACGTCTTCAAAAACCCTTCATTCTCTTCCGGCATACATTAAGATAGACACACACACATGCACACCAAATTAGCATTCAGTACAGCACACATTGTACAGCTGCCTGAAAGTCTATTTTGAAAAGTATAAACAAACTTTTGTACAAAGCAACTTTGATGACTGTCAATGCAAGTTGTGTTTGGTGTGAATGCAACTTCAAACATGCAAATTATTTTCAACAGTTATTTTAAACTACCTTTACTGGATTAAAGACATTATATACAATATGTCAAGCTTGAGAGGATAAGATACAATCTTTGAGGGTCTGTCTTAAAATTTTTCGAAACCTGGAAGCCTTTTGTCTGATGATAGAGAGAACTTAGGAGCAGAGTATAATTTTTGATAGCCTTTCTATGATGTTTGTTGTGGCTAGTAGTAGTATGAGATTTATTGTTTTGTTTTGTTTATGGGTCAATGGATGCTTTGATATATTTGTTTTTTTGTTTTTTGTTTATATGTCAAATTATTTTCAACAGTTATTTTAAACTACCTTTACTGGATTAAAGAGATTATACAATATGTCAAGCTTGAGAGGATAAGATACAATCTTTGAGGGTCTGTCTTAAAATTTTTCGAAACCTGGAAGCCTTTCTTGATGTTTGTTGAGAACTTAGGAGCGGAGAGTATAACCCCATAATGTATGATACTTCTTTCTGTGTTGGCTAGTGGTAATGTGGGATGACTGATTAACATAGCATATTATCTGTCCAGTGGGTGGGTCAATGGATGGGGCTTTTGTTTTTTTGTTTATTTGTTCTTTGTGATAGTTTATATGTATGTTTTTTTCTATATACTCGTTTTGTTTTCTATATTGCAAAATTTTCAATAAAGAGACCTTGATTTAAAAAAAAACTACCTTTACTGTGCAGATGTGTGTGGGAGGCGTGTCATAAAATAAATCTCTGCAGCAGCCATCGCAGGAAGCAGCTGCGTTGAGTGCCAAAGGCGGCTTTAATAATGTTGACAATGAAGGTGAGGAAGATGAGGCCGGTGACCAGATTATTCAGAAAGTTTAACAAGCGCTGATAAGAGGGGAGGAGGTTCAGTTCACAACGAGCTGCACGCACATATACACACACATACCCACACAGACAAGAGAAAACAGAGACACACACATCTAGTTGGTCCCTTGGCTAAGTCCATTCACACTGAGTCAAATCTTGTAAACACTGGAGTAGATTAGTACTTTGAGTGGAATAATAAGTTAGACTCCTGTTTCAGTGTGTGTTTGTGTGTCTTTTTTTCCATTTTCTCTATAACTATCAATGCTTTAGAATCACTGCCTACATCACAAAGTTAGAAATGCATCCTGGCGAAGAGGCCGGTGCGCTCCATCCCAAAGACGGAGATGAAGATGTTGGTGACGAAGATGAAGAAGATAATGATGGTGATGTAGTTGTTCAGGCTGTCCAGGCGCTTGTGGTTGGCTTCATCATTGAGGTCTCGACGGGCTACAAGAGGTACACATATATACACAAACACAAAGAACAGTAACAAAACAAAATACTAACACAAAACAGCTCCATAATGAGTTTTATATTTTAAGCCAAATGAAAGGATTTCAATCTGAACTGCCTCAATTTATCAACTAATCAATGCATCTGTGAGTTAGTGTGTTAATATGACTGGTTAAGAACATGGAGGATGGGCTTCAAATGTGGAAAGCATTTATCGACTAATGCTGTGCTGCAATTGGCTCACCGATGATGATGATCAGGACTCCGGCAACTATCTGAAGAGCCAGGGAGAAGGAGATGAGTGTCAGGACAGCAGCGTAGTACCTGAGGAAGAAGAGAAAAGTTTAACGTTATTGGAAGTAATGTTAAAGGTGCTATGAGGAGAATCTATTACCGACGACATTAGGACTCTGCTACCCATGAGCATGCGCGGCGACTGTCGAAAAGCTGCGTTCCAGAAACCTCGGAACTGGGAGTGACATCATCTCCGACTTATCGGCGTTCCAGTTGAAGTCGGAAAAAAACATGCCGATCTACCAGGCTATTGTTAGCTGTTATTAGCTCGTGAGTGGCGAGGTTTCACCAAGTTCCCAGTAGGAAATTCTGACTTCAGGGGACGTTCCAGTTGCAGTTTCCTACTTGGAACTTGGAAATTCCTACTTCTGACTACAACTAGAATGCACCAAAAGACACAAGCCAAAGCGTGCCTTTGTTGTGATGCGAATAAAGCATGCAGCTCGGACCTTCCTCAGAACTCTGCATTGCTTTACAACTTCTTTTTTCAACAACTTACAGGATGCAAAGCGACGAGGTGATGTATCTCTTTCTAGTTACGTAGCGGTAGTTTTTGATGTGTGACAACAAGCAATTTTTGGAAAACTTAGTATCGTCGTTTTGTAGCCGCCTATATATCGCTACTTACAGCCCGGTGCTCTAAGACGTGTCCAAATAATATAAATTTGCTCTAGTTTTAATTGTCTTGTTCCTGTAGTTGAGTATCCAGGCCAGTCCAGCTCTGTCCGACCCGACCGGTAGGCTAAGGAATAGCATTTATAAACAACCCTTTGTGATGCTATGAAACTCATCTTAAAGTGAGCATTTCGATCAGGCATATATCTAAAAGTGAGACTTTTTTGTAATTACTTAGAAACTCCTCACAGTCTCTTTAAGTAAGGTTTAAGTTTCTCCTGTCACACAGACTTCACCTGTATCCAGCTCCCTGTTCGATAACCGTCTTCATGTGTGTGATGTTAGCCAAGAACAGAGCGATGTCCAGCATGCCCTCTGCTGCTGTCTTCTTAGTTGCATAAAGGTTCATGTTCAGGTTGGAGGGTGAACCGCCCTGAAAAAGAAGGAGACAGGATTTAAGGGGTGTCTCTATGCTGTGAAGTTAAAGTGCTGCAAAAACATAAATCTCACTAAAACATCAAGTTAGAGCACAGAAGTCAAAACTGAGCATTTAATGTCAGAATGTGTATTCTATAGTGCTTAGTGGAAATATTTATGATCCTTCACGCACCATCAACGGCACAATTACACTCATTATGGACAACACAAATTGACAAGTTACAAATTAAATTACAACAGCTATGAAGGACCACTCAGAAAAGATTTTTGCCCTGGATTTTTACCTTTACAACTCAAAGTCATGGTCTGTTCTCACAAGATTAAAACACAGACCTCAGCAAAGCAGCTCAGATGCAGCAGTGGCTTTTCAGCTCCACATGGACAGACGAGTGTCTTCTCCAGTCTGTCCATGTGGACAATGCTGCGTTATCAGCATTCTAGATACAGTCAGAAAAAAATGTGCCAATCTACCAGGCTATTGTTAGCCGTGAATTCCTCTACTGGCACTGCAAGGGAAGCTGGGAAATGTAGTGACATAGACTTCAAAAACGTCACTTTGCAAATGAACTGCAATTCACATTAATGGGATTTCCTGTTATAAACTTCATTGTTTATTTGTTGCGTCAGTCTGGATAGGATAAGCACTAAAATGCACTGGCTTCTTCCTCAGACCAAACCACACCTATGGTAACAATTTTCATGTAATTCCATCCCGTAGCTTTTGGGTAATCTTGCTAACATACAAACAGACAAAAAAACAGACCTTGGCAAAAATATAACCATCTTGGTGGAGGTCATTGTCAGAGGTCCACAGGTAACACTAATCCATGGAAATAGGACTTAATCTATCAGTAGTTACCCAATGATGCAATATTCATTTTATTTTCAGTGTATTAACACAAACCAAACCTTTGTGCATCTCTTTCTACACTTGTGCCCTTTATGAGGACAGAAAAACAAAAGCACTTTGATTTATTCTGATTCCTTTACCTTATCTCCTCTTACTTATGTTACCTGTTAACTTAAAAATAATTACCCAACACACCAGATAGATCATTCAATTTATTTCTAGTCCATCGAGGAAAGAGCCCATAGAAAGAGTATGAGGGGGGCAGAACCTTTCCAAAGCATTTCCAACATGTGATCGGATAAAGGATCGGTCAATCACATTCATTATGGGCCAATCAGATAATGTAGTAGGAGGGCCCTACTGCCTTTTGTGTAAAGGACAGAACGTAAGCCACCTCCTAAAAAAAACTGCTGGAAAAACATAACAGAAGAGCAAAAGCATTCTTTCTACAGAGAAGTCTGTGGCATTTTTATTATTTTTTATTGTAAGCAAAAAATAATGTCCCCATCCGATGAAACTCCTATTGAAGCTGTTAGCATGTATGCTAACCTCTGTAAGAGCCAGTGGCGCCCTGCTGTCAGCCTTCTCTTGTAGCTTATTCCTGTTCCTGTGCTAAAGGACGCTGATTGATTGATTAAATTCATACATAACGGAGACAAATATGGTAGGGATGCACTTGTGGTCTGGGCACCCATGAGTTTGTCACTACCATAAATTCTTATTTTCAGTAAGAATATCATTGATTATACTTCTATAAAATGATCACCACAACCATTCAGACATGAGGACCCTCCTGAAAACGAGATGTAGCATCTCAAGAGGCTAACCTCTGATAAATCAGACGGCAGGTCTATGGTTCATGGATCTGTCATTAACTTTAGTTCCTATTTTAGTCCACTTGTCTCCTCTTACCTCCCTTCCTTTGCCCTCACACCAACACAGCATCGTGTGGATTTGCTGTTCATCATGAGACTGGGATCCACATTCAAGATTTCCTGCTGCTTAACAGAAGGTTTTTTCTTGCCACCATGATGGAGGGATTCATGATTGGCTATATGGATTCATGTTGGGTGTTGGATGTATATATTTGTATATATATGTATATGTGTATTTTATATGTATATATGTGTGTGTGTGTGTGTGTGTGTGTGTGTGTGTGTGTGTGTGTGTGTGTGTGTGTGTGTTAGTGCTGTCAGACGATTAAAAAAATTAATCTAACTAATAACCGGATTTATAATTAATTAATCTAATTAATCGCATTTTAATGTCATACTGCTTAAAGTACCCAAATAAAGAATTTGAATTCTAGGATATTATAAAATTGTAGTGCATGACTAATCAAATGAATACACTAAGAAGTGAAGATTTGTAAATCCACATTTTTATTGGTGACTAAATAAAACCAAAGTCAGAGCAACTTGTCCAGAAAATTCTAAACTCAATCAGGCAACTCAAATTACACTTTAAGTGTGTTTCATAAATCATATTCTAAATAAGAAAAAGGTCGAGGACATCCAGCAAAACAATTAGGCCTTATGCATTATTAAAGAATGTAGTAGAAATGTAGATAAATAAACTCAAAAATAAAATAAGACTAAGTCTCAAATATGCCATTCCTGTTGTCACCTGGGCTTTGTTTGGTTTGACTAGAGACACATGTGTGAAGTGACGTGCCACTGCCATGTACGGGTCCTCCAGCTGGCCAATATCAAAATGTTTGTGTGCTATGATTAATCTTGCGATTAATTTTTATAACGCATTAATTTGCAATGTCATTAATTAATCTAATTAATGCACTAAAGTGACAGCCCTAATACATACATATATATATATATATATATATATATATATATATATATATATATATATATATATATATATATATATATATATATATATATATATATATATATGTGTGTGTGTGTGTGTGTGTGTGTGTATTTTATATGTATTTATGTATCTATGCATACATGTTTATCCATAAAATGAAGAGCTTTATCCTCTATTGTAAAGTGTCTTAAGATAACACTTGTTATGAATTGGCGCTATACAAATATTGATTGATTGATTGATTGATTGATTGATTGATTGATTGATTGATTGATTGATTGATTGATTGATTGACTGATTGGGCTGTGTCGCTTTGGGACACTCACAATTGTTGTAGATTGGAGCTTGGAAAGATGGAGCAGCCTAATTACTGACTAAAAGTTTAAACCTTTGCAGGTACCATACCTAAAATTGCCTTGACGAGGAGTCGTATATTCTCTTTGATTTTCTGTCAGTATTCTTCTGCTGGGACCTCTCTGTCACTCACATGTCTTCCTCTTTTGGAGGCCTTACAGTTTTGTAGTCATGGCAAACTTTGGAGAAAGTGCTTTGCTTTAATGCCATTTCTTGAATATTTTTGATTTGGGGAATTAAAATAGTTGTTGGAAACTATGCAAAGGGCAGTTTGAGAGCCGGAGGAGGTCTTAGCTGCTCTAACTTGAGCTTTGGAAAAAGTGGAAGTGCACACTTCACAAACTTTAATTTCATGCAGAGTACCCTCCATTAGAGCAGAAACTGAACAGACTGACTGAGCACACAGAGGACTTGGATGTTCTTCTGAGAGAGCACCAATGACACAATATCATTTTGGGCATGCAGGGTTACTGTATCGTCATTATGCAGTTCAAAAATAATCTAACTTAAATGCAGTCACTGTATTGATTGATATCATAAGTAAAATTTCTTGATTTCTGCTTTCCTATTAAATGCTGATTGCATAATGCCTGTTTTAGTGCAAGAAACCATATCTGCTCTGAATAAAATCCTGTTGGGAGTAGACACTTTGCTGTCACTGTAAAAAATGTAATCTCATGAACCTTTTAAAGGAAGAAAGTTAACAGGGAAAATATTGGGAGATTAAAGACAAAAGAAGAAAAGCCGAAAAAACAGACTTGCAGATAACGGAAAAATCAAACCAGTAATATTCCTGCCGTTTATCTGGTTTGAATTAGGCTTCTTTTCCTCAGTAGTAATACTAAACTGAGCAGAAGAGGGCAGCAAATATCAAGAAAACTAAACTATCCCAGACGACTGCCAGAAGTCTCTTGAGTGATGAAATCTGCTCATTGTTTAATTCTTTTTTTTTATTTCTGCACCAGAATCCAAAATGTGATTAATGATACACCCACTGCCCAAGTCAACAAGATGCTGATTTTGTCTGACAGTACAAAACGTAAATCTAACTTTTGTCAAAGCCTTAAAATTGGACATGACAGACAAGGCTGTAATTATGGGTTTCAACACACCAAACTGAGTCTCTAGAGCAATTCCATTGTCATTTAGGAGAAATAAAATAGGTGGTGCTCTTGTTTTGGCACCTTGAAAGCACAATATTTTATGATGTTTTTGCTGCAGCTGCATTAAAGTGGTTGGAAATAGTTTTGTGAGGGTGGATGGAGTGCCAAACAGGTTAACTGAAAGGGATTAAAAAGTTCGTACCCTAACCCGTATACATATATGTATGTGTGTGCAGCCTTAAACAATATTACTGAAGCTGTAATGTGTGATCACAGCGTCTGTAAAAGCTCTCACCTGGTAGATCTAATTATTGTTCTGCACAGGCTGCAGATGCACGCGCTGCATTACCTAACAATGAGCTATACATCAGAGTATTTTGTCCTCAAATGGATCGTTTTACCCGGGGCTATTAGCTTGAACCAGCACAGTCTTTTTTCCTTTGTGCTGCACAGAAATAGAGACGTGTTTAAGGAAGACATAGATCACATATATGAAGTCAATCCAGCGCACGCTAAACACACAATGTGCTGCATGACCTCACCCTGCTGCAATGTGCTCTGCTGAGCCAAAATAAACACGACGTCCTCACTGTACATGGTGCTGTAATTTATGGACACTACTGCGTCTCTTTTTGCACAGTCTCCGATTTTTTTAATGCTAATTTCACTCTCACTCCATTGACAAATTTCCCATTGTGCTTTTAGTCAGATTAAACAAGATCCTAAAACTGTCCAAAATAATGTTTCAGTGGACTTCTAGTGATCTGATTAAATGTCTTGATATTTTTAATTTACTTATTATTCTCCCTAATAACAGATCCACAGCAGCTCTTTCTCACTCTTCCTCTCTCATCTTCTTGTTGTGTTGAACTTTTATGCCAGTCACTGCACAATAACAACATTCCAGTGGCAGCCAGGCTGCTCAGTTTTGTTTGTTTTCTTCAGTTGTGGGGTCTCCTCCAACAGATCAACATTGCTCTCAGTGTGTATGATGGAATAGAGGAGAAAAGCTGTTAAACAGTCTTGCTTACTCCGGTGATCTGCACAATTTCGGCAACAAAACAGCCAACTGCTACGTAAGTGAAGTTTATGTTGTGCTTTTGTGATTGTTGTGGCAATTTTTGTGGTCATGGAGTCTTAGCATTTTACACTGGTTGATAAGTCACATCAAGAGACAAGATGCTGCTACTGTTATGTATGAAAAAAATGTATTAAATATTGTTTAAAATCCATTTGTTATAGTATTAGATAATGCAGTCCAGGTGATCCGGTATCAACTAATGTTTGCTAGTGCAGCAGTACAGCAATTATATCTGTTTGCATGTCAGACAATAGCAAAAAAGACTGTCATAAAATACAAAAATAAGACTTTAAATGTCATTTAATCACAGCCCATGAAAAGTTCTTTGCATCTTAAATAAGGACCCTGCATGTTTACTTAAACGTACAGCATCTTGCTGCCATTATACAAATATGTGGAATTCTTGAGCTTTGCAGAAGTGTCAGACGCCTCCCAATTAGGGGCCTCTGGAACAAAATCTCAAATTTCCTCAGCCACATCTGTCCAGTGTTCAGACTTGTGGACAAGATCCAAGATATTTTCTTTTAGATTTCCTGCACTAACCATCCACCAACATGGTCCTTTCCAATGCTCTTGTAAAGTAATGTAATACTCCCCTCTTCTCTCCTAATGCAACTTCTATAGTGTGCAACTTCAAACAAAAACCCCTAAAAGTTAAAAACGATTGGAATATCCTGGGACCTTCTGACCTTTTGATAGGTCTGTCTTGGGAGGGATAAATGTGGAAATGACCAACAGGAACGGAGCCACAGGCTGGAATGGACCTTTAGCCGCCACATTGGAGAGCAGAAGCTTCTGGGCACGAGGCACACAGACTGTCTGTTCACTGGTACTTCACTTCCAGTACCTTTCTACGAATTCCACAAATGCATTGAAGAGAAAAAAAGACTTCTTAACTCATTGGTACGAGATTAAATTTGTTATAAATATGAAATACATCTTCCCAATTTTGATACAAAACCATCAAAACTTTGAAACCAGAAGTTATATTTAAATAAAAAGTCCACTTTAAGAGATAAAATTATGTTATTGAGGCAAAATGTAATTTGAATAACAATAGTTTAATTGTTTATTTATTAAGTGGTAAGACCATTTAAAATGAAGAAATTTAGTTATTTGTTAAAAAGTCTAAACTATTTGAAAGGATGTCATAATTACAAAACTAAATGTCAAACTTTTGAAAATCAAATTTATAGGATAAAACTCATTATCTCATAAGAATTCAATCATAGCACAAAAAAACAAAGAAATATGAAAGTCATAATGGGGAAAACATAAATATTAAATGTTTAAGTTATGGGATGAATGTAAAAATTTTAAGATAAACAGCCATAATGAAAGTTTTTGTAAAGTGAAAAGTCAGAATTATAAGATTAAATGTAAAAAACATGAAATTAAAGTCATAATTTTGGGATAAAACATGATAACTATGTTGAAAAAGCATGGTATTTTTAAAACTTGTCGAACTTGTTTGACGTAAAGTTAAAAACTTTTATGAAATTCTACCTTTTGAGAAAAGATGTCAAAATTATTATTTAAAAGATAATAGTTCAAAGAGCAAAAATATTGTGAAAAGTCTCATTTTTGGATGAAATGTCAGTATGATTAATAACATGCCAAGAAGACAAACCCATTTGGGTAAAAAGTCAAATTTGATAAAACTGAGAGGAGATAAAACTGCAAGTGATGAGATGACAAACTGAAGTCATGCACTCAAGACAAAAGTCAAAATTATGTGACAAAAAATGTCAGAATTGACATAAAAATTCATCATTTTTAAATTATGAGATGTAAAAATCATATTTGTGGGACAAAAACACTCTATGAGATAAAATGAGCTGTTTATGGATAAAAAGGTCAAACCTATGAGTTTAAATATGATTATGAATAGAGTTGATTTCTGAGACAAACAGTTTATATTATGTTATTTTTAAAAAAGTTACAGCTATGCAGTACAATAAAAAAAGATCAAACTAGCGAGATGAAAAGTGATGAAATAAGTCATTATTATCTAATTGGACCAAATGTATATTATAATTATTATGATCTCTTTAGATCAATAGCTGTTGTTACAACATAACATTATAAAAGTTAAATGCTTCAGTATCACTTTATTGACCTGCTTGTTTTCTTCAGTTTACTCCGGACATTTTGCTCACAAAGAGGGAGATGAATTAAATGTGAACCTTTTTTAAGCTGCTTGACTAACATTTGTTTCGGTATACAAACTAAGACAATGTGATTGTGTTAAGCACTTGTGGACAGGACACAACACTGTGGTGGAGGATATATTCAAAAATGTTATTTTTTCTTTCTTATAACTACACCAGTGGTTTGCAAACTTGTTTGCACAAGACAACCAAGATCAGGTCAAAATCTCAAGGCACACAATTTTCATATCTGTACAAAATGGTCTTTTTTGTAGCAGTGATTTATCAGTCTGCCTTTATCAGTTATTGTGCTTTAACTTGATAGGTTAAGATTTTAAAGCATGGACTGATGTGGTGAACTAAGAAGACAGAAAAACTCTTTGAAAGGGTCTCATAGTGTTTAAAGTGTTAGAAATTTCAACTCTTTATAAACAATAATGCAACTTAAGGTGGTATGAGGAGAATCTATTACCGGTGACATTAAGACTCTGCTACCCATGAGCACATGCAGTGACTGTCGTAATGCTGTGTTCCAGTAACCTCGGAACTTGGAGTGACATCATCTCCGACTTATCAGCGTTTCAGAATTGAAGTTGGAAAAAAACATGCCGATCTACCAGGCTATTGTTAGCTGTTATTAGCATGCCCTGCGTTGTTGTATGAAGAATGTGATTATCACTATGGCAGCATTTTTGTAAATATAAGTCTAACAATACTAAGTATACAGCTGATCTAGAGCGACACACCCCAGTCAGAAGTGCAAATAAATTGATTATTATAGGAGCTAAATAACTGCTCACACTGCGGGGATCCATCTTCGATTGTCAACTTGGGGGTGGTGAGGTTTCACCGAGTTCCCAGTAGGAAATTCCGACTTTGGGGGACGTTCCAGTTGCAGTTTCCTACTCAGAACTCGGAAATTCCTACTTCTGACTACAACTGGAACGCACCCAAAGACGTGACCTAAGCCAAAGCGTGCGTTTGTTGTGATGCTAATGAATGCAGCTCGGACCTTCTTCAGAACTCTGCATTGCTTTACAACTCTTTTTTCAACAACTTACAGGATACAAAGCGACGAGGTAATGTATCTCTTTCTAGTTAAGTAGCAGTAGTTTTTGATGAGTGACAACAAGCAATTGTTGGAAAACTTATTATCGTAGATTTTTAGCCGGCTGTCCGACCTGACCACTTAGCTAAGGAATAGCATTTATAGATAACCTATTTGATGCTTTAAAACTCATTGAAGAAAACTGGAAACTGTAATTGACTGTAATCTAATCATAGTTCAAATGTATGGCTATTCCATTTCCTAAGGCACACTAACAGACTTCCTGCAACACACACCAGTGGGCCCTGCTACTCCATTTGAGAACCGCTGGTCCATGCATGATTACCAAAAGAGCCAAAAAAGCTCAGTCAGAGTGTCTGTCTCTCCCTGATGTGTCAGTGATCAGGTGCACTTCAGAAACAAATACTTTCTGTGTTCTTACAGTCGATGCCTTATCATCACTGTGCCATGATTCTAGAACGAGATGTTGATGTTGACATTTTTGGATGTAGTTTTTGGACTCTATGAGTGCCGCAAACCAAAACCCAAATACTCTGTGCGAGAGGAGAGGCTTGTTTTTGTTGTATTTAAAGATAAAGCGCCCCTCAATGTTAATACTAATGTTTAATTCTGATAAAGCACCTTTCTTTACCTGCCGTGATGCTGCAAAGCCCATCAAAGTGCGATATATATTTGTGCTGGAAATCTTGTTACGGTACAGTTTGATCCACGCAGGGTTAATCTCCAGGAAAGTATGAAGCAATTCCTAGAAATCGAAGAGTCAGAACATTATGAGCACATGCACGGTGGCTCTTTGTGTATTTTACTGAGAGGAAAAGAGAGAGAGAGAGGCGAGGAGGTAATAAAGAAAAGCAGCCTCAGATAGAGAGTGAGAGAAAGCATACGTACATATACACTGGCCTGCCTCCATCCTTTTCTCCACTGGGGACTCATGTGGTCACACTTTATCAACATAGGCCTTGGGCAGGCGGCCAAAACACACATATACACACACTGGCGCGCACACACCACAATCAAAACACATACAGTTTTTACGAGCCATGTGTGTTCACTTACTGTAATGTCTCCTTAAATGTACTGACTAAGCCTCTTAATCTGCACTTATTTTGATTGATTAGAATATTTGCATGAATTAGTTTTGAGCTTTTTGTTTTGCTGAACAGTTAACACACACACTGATGGATTATTTACAGCGTCAAAAGGTTTCAAAGGGTCAACAAGGTTACATACATTTTACCTACAGAAGCTGTGATTTACAGTCCTTTAAGTACGCGGCTCAGCGTCTGCATTTGAAGAATGATGAACGGGCTTTGTAATAGTTCAACAGCTGCCTTCTCTTCTGGGGTTAAACATAGCTACATCATGTGATGTCTCAATGTTCTCGCAGATTTGGAGGTGCCTCCCCAAGGAGCGATACTTACAGCAGTCCATAAATCTCCCATAAAAGTTTGTTTTCACTGTGTATTTCTGAGAGATTAAACAATACAATACCTGCCAAGGAGAGTCAAGTCTGCTCTACATACTATAAAGAGGTAATAGGGACAGGAAAAGACTATTTAGAGGCTGCCAGCAATGTAAAGTCGAGGCTATGCTTCATGGAAAAGTAGGTCAGATCAGACCCAGCTCTGAGAAAAAGACATTTATCATGGAAACACAGTGAGAGCTTCTACAGAAAATATGATTCATACAGACTGGAATTCATAATGTTTTGTTGATACCAATGTTATCAGTTCCACTTACATACCAATTAGTTACCAGTGCCCCTGTATATGAGCCGAGGCCACACTGTTGTTTTTTGAGTTTAAACTTTTTGGGAAATTTACATTTTGTTATCAAGTAGGGTTTAAGAAAATTGATACCTTTATTATATATTGTGCTTCAGGTATTTTGTTGGTAAGTTTTATTTATGTTTTTTTACGAAGATATTTGGTTTCTGGCCCTTTAACCCTTGTGGGTTGCTTTAACTTACTACCCTTTGAGGTTATCAGAGGACATAAATGTCCTCTCCCAAAGCTGCTATAAAAACACACCAGATCTTTTATTTATTTATTTTTTACATATTTTGGTCAAATCATTCAGTCAACTTCAGTTCTAATCAAAAATACCAAATATGTAATTATTTATTTTATTTTAACCCTTTAAATGCCAAATAATGGTCTCAATATTAATCTGTTATGTTTTTATAGCAGCTTTGGGAGAGGACATTAATGTCCTCGGCTAACCTCAAAGGGTAGTAAATTATGAATTGGGCTCTGCAAACAAATTAACAATGCATGAAAATCATTTTTGTTATTGATCTTAAGTATATGTAAGCCTGATCTTTGAGAAAGGCCTTCAACATTTATAATATTGATAATAACTCACTTTTTGTGTTTTTTTTCATTAAACTAGACTAGACTGAATGATTTGATCAAAAAATGTAAAACTGCTATGTTTTTATAGCAGTTTTGGGAGAGGACATTAACGTCCTCTGATAACCTCAAAGGGTAGTAAATTTGTTCTACGGTAACCTGTGACCTCTGACAAAAATCAAACTTTGAATTTTAAGACTTTCCATGAAAAAATCCTTCCTACAAAAAGTCATTCAATACTGAGTAACACTGTCAAAATTATGGCCAAAAGTTGAGCAAAAAATTGTCTGTAAGGACAAAAATGTCCCTGATTGGTTTTTGCATGCGTTAGACGGCGAGACAGATGTTCTGTGGGCATTGTGGAGGCTCGCCTAGCTGGGGAGCCATACGGTTTTCTTACCGTGGTTACACCTGTGTAATAGAAATCTTTCAGAAGAAATTATCATTGGGATAAACTGTGGAATAAAGTTTTGTGTGTTATAACTCAAGAAGGGCTTGGACTGGATGATTACTTGGAGACACAAGGAAACGTGTGTAAGCCACAACACTACCAGCTAACCAAAGTTAGAAGAAGATCCAGAAACAATCTGTACCACTCTTACCAGCTTACTGCAAGATGCTATGGCTGCGTTTATACCAAACAAGATCATCACCAGGAAGCCTGGGGATAAAGCTTGGTTTAATAAGGAGTGCAGAAGAACAGCTGCAAAAAAGCGTCGGCTCTATCTGAAGATGCAGACATCCAACAACCCGGCTTCAAAACAAAAGTTTCTTGAAGCGAGAGCAGCTTTAAACCAAGCAGAGAAACGGGCAGAGAGGCAATTCAACAACAAACTGAGAAAAGATCTATCGGACAAATCACTTGGCTTGAAGAAATGGTGGGGTATAGTGAACTCACTCTCTGGGAGGAGCGGATCTACTGAGATACCCGTCATCGAACATCAGGGTATCCCCCACATCTCAGCCAGTAAAAAGGCCAACATCTTCTGTCAAACCTTTGCGGCTAAGTGCACATTGGCTGGGGCACTATAGCACAGCCTGTGCCCCAGAGTCCATCACCATCTTCTCACTTTGGCGATGTCTACTTCAAACCCAAAGACGTCAGAAACATCCTGCGCAACTTGGACCCAGGGAGGGCTACAGGGCCTGATGAAATACCTACAAGGGTTCTCAAAGAGTGCGCTGCAGAACTGGCCAGTCCTCTCAGCCGTCTCTTCCAACTCCCCATAACCCTGCTCAGCACCATCAGCAAAGTGATGGAATCCTCTGTTCAAAAACAACTACACAAATATCTCCTCCGCCACAACCTCATCTCCAATAAACAATACGGCTTCAGACCAAACCACAGCACAGCAGACCTCCTCACAGTTCTGTCCCAGGTGTGGAACAACATCCTTGATAAAGGCGGCAAAGTGTACGCAGTCGCACTGGACATCAAGGGTGCCTTTGACCGGGTCTCGTCCAAGGGTGTCACTGGGAAGCTACCCACCTGGCTACGGAACTACCTCCAAGAAAGATTCATCAAAGTTGTGCTTTCTGGTCAGTCCTCCTCACCACTTTCCATCAATGCCTCTGTACCCCAGGGTTCAACTCTAGGCCCAATACTATTCTCCGCCTTTATCGATGACATTGTGGAACAGTGTGATAACAACTTATTCTTGTTTGCGGACGACTCCACCATCTTCGCACCTGTGACATCATCAAATGGGCCCGAGGTAGCTGCATCCCTAAATCCTAAGACCTGTATCTGCTCAAGCTTAATTAAAAAAAAAAAAGTTTGTCCATTACACCCTGTGTGGGTCTCAGGGCCAGAAACATCAACTACATGGCAAGTTTCAAACTTGGACCAAGGAGTCATATCCATAAGTAAACACCAAATCATGGGATAAAAAGTCACAATCGTAGGGGAAAATCCATTAATAATTAAAACATAATAATAATAATAATAATAATAATGATAATAATAATAATAATAATAATAATGATAACATTAAGGTCATTCAGATTCAGTTCAAAAAACTATTTATTTATTAATTTATTTATTTTTTATTGAAGAAACCAAGGTGGACCAGTGCAAGCGAACTTTTTTGTGATGCTGGGCTTTACTCTTTTAATGCTCTGTTGAGAAATTTGATGTATAAACTTAATTTAAGTGCAGATTGACAGACTCTCAGAACTCAAAATTGGGCTGCTGACAAATCCCCACCTTAGCTCCATTCTATACCAGTCTCCCTGGTGGAGACACTGGTATAGATGTCTTTTATAATTAATGATGTTTTTGTATTTGTATTTGTAGTTGTTGTTTTGTTTATTGACTTCAAGTCTGTCAATAAAGTGTCTATCGAAAGTATCTATCTATCTATCTATCTATCTATCTATCTATCTATCTATCTATCTATCTATCTATCTATCTCTCTATCTATCTCTCTATCTATCTCTCTATCTCTCTATCTCTCTATCTCTCTATCTATCTATCTATCTATCTATCTATCTATCTATCTATCTATCCTAAAAAAGAATCATGATAATTCGATAAAAAGTCAAAACTACTAGAAAGAAAGTGAAACTTTTGCTGTAACTTCAAAATTGTAACACAAAAGGCAAACTAAAAAGAAATTAAATCGAAAAACATGTGAATGTCAAAATCACATTAAGAAACCTTGAATATCAAAAGTTTAACTTACGAAATAAATCATTCAAATCATATCATAAATAGTCAACACATTTATTCACTTTTATAATTATTTATTATTAATAATAATTATGTCATGAAAAGTAGTTATCAGGAAGTGAAATGGTATTATGACATCAAAATTGGCACGTAGAGATGAAAAGGGATTATCATACGTAAAAGTCAGAATAATGACATAGAAGTCAAAGTTTTAAAGTGCTTGAAATCACACGGACAGATACCGGACACTTCACAGTGAGTAGAATTAAGCCCCTCTTTAACCTGTCGTCTGTCTGCTATGATTCTGGAGCTAAGTGGAAGGCATGAAGGAATTTTTAATCCAAAAAACAAATTAGTTTGATTCCTTTAGCCCTTTGTCATTTATGCTCAACTGGAATTGTTTTTCCATTCCCATTCTTTATTTTAGTATTCAAGGAAAAATGTCATCATGAAAAAGTCTCAATCAACCAGTTAGTAATCCAAGCTTAACAAGATTGCTCCAGGTTGATCATGTTAGTTTTAAAACTAAAATACGTTCAATGTTATAAAGATTCAAGGATGTCAGTGCCACTTTGATATACCTCATCTTAACTACAGGTGCACAAACCTCTGCCAAGGTAGCTCACATATTGCTGTTATATATATAAACAATTGGTCCATGATTAAGTTACCATTATAATATGATTCTTTGACCCTGAAAACCCACACCTAGCTCTTGGAATCATGTTGATATCATTATTAGTTAGACAGTCATTGCGCAAAAATGATCTTCATCCAATGGCAGTTATCAGGATCACCACCAAAATCTACTCAGTTTTAAGTTGTGCAATCCCCTAATTTTAGCAAAAATCTGTCCAGTGGTTTTTCATGTTGCTAACAAACAAACCAACTTATGCTGGCAAAACCTCCATGGTAAAGGGGTGAAGATATGGACCTTGAAGTGGCCAATCACATTTCACAAGACTCTGGTCAGCTCTGGCCTCCTCTGGATCCACATCTGGCCTGGATAAGAGGACTCTGTACAGCACAGATGAGTCATCTGCACATTCAGACTCATAAGACACAGCAAACTGCACACATTTTCCAAACTTTGTAAGAGAGATGGTGCCTAGAAACACTTGTCTGTCAAATGTGCATTATGATACTAAGCAGATAGCGCAGAAAATGATTCAGTTTTCTGCCATAATCCATTTATCTTCTGTCAGTTATGTGGGAAATGTTTACTTTTACCCAGGGGTGGGCAGTAACGAGGTAGATTTACTTGAGTACTGTACTTAAGTACATTTTTTGAGTATCTGTACTTTATTTTTTTTTTTTACAGAGGTTTATTTATTGTTTATTTGATGTGGATATAACAATTACATTGGACAAACCAGATGCATTGTTTTAAGTGATTTAGCACAGGTGCTAATTTACAACACTTGTCCACAGGAGGCTTTTATAAAATGATAAAATTGATAAGTGAAGAAAGGAAAGAAAAAGTACAATGTACAATACAATATGACAGTTAAAAAGAGGCAGTTTTTCAACTTAAATACATACATGGAATGTGACGCAAGGCAACATGATCAGTCTTGAGTTTTTTGGTTTTTTTTTTTTAACTTAAAGGATAACTTCGGTTCCTGCAGCTTTTACATTGTTTCTAGAATGAAGAACAACAATATACTCACCCAGAAGGCTTTCCTGATGCAAACGGTGCTTCGGGAGATATTTAGATCCAAAATCGATTTGTTCAAGCGGACACCGATATAATGTAGCCTGTAGGGCATAGATCGCCGCTCCTAAAAACTGCATTAATCGTCCAAAAACTCATGTTTTTCACCAATATTCCATCATGATTCGCGGAATGGGCGGCCATTGCAGCCTGTGTCTCTCCACAGCGCTGTGTGGCTGAACCAACGAAGTTTGTTTACATGCTCTTGGCAGCATGATGGCTACTATGGTGTTTCATTGTTTCCAGGGCAGCTACAAATCAACTTTCTTCTTCCAGTTTTGTGCAAAATGGCCGAATATCTATGGGATGAAGATGTTGTGGAGGAGGACTTTGAATATGATGGGCGTCCTTACAGTTTGGAGCCACAGTATACAGATAAGGAGCTCTTAGAAATGAAGAAGTGATCATAGCAACTTTCCTTGTACTGCGCATGCGCAGAGGTACCAGTCTTTGACAGTTCAGAGGTTAGTTCAGCCACACAGCGCTGTGTGGAGACACAGGCTGCAATGGCGTCCATTATGATGGAATATTGGTGAAAAACATGAGTTTTGGACACAAGTCCATGTATAAACCTATTCATTTTGTATGGAAACTTCCACATACATAAATGTAAACATCGCAAAACTCCACCTAATTTTAGAAGTTTCTTGCATGAGTTTAAGAAGTACATGAATTCCCTTACACTAATTGACACGAAACAAAGCATCATATCCACCAATATATATGAGAGGTTTTTCAAAGACATTTAATGTATTTATATTCTCTTTCTGTATATTCTGTTTATTGCACTTTCTGCTGATTTGAACTGTCTCCATGTCTCTTTCTTCCTTTTCAGTGTATTTATTTTCCTTCCTTTTTAATTAAGCTAACTGGCATCACTAAAACAATTTTCATTTATTATATTTTATTTCTATATACATTAACCTTTTGTTCCTTCTTTATACTTCTTATGATACATGTATATTTGAGCACTTGCCCTTATTCTATGTGCTTTGTCCATATGTACAACATTTTCTTAATAAAGTTCTTGTTGGGAAAAAAAAGAGTGCTGATTGATTACAGACACTGAATCAGGCAAATTTAACCACTTTGCAATGTTAAGTTGGGACACCCCTAGAGCAGAATCTTCAGGGACCATTAATGTAAGCACAAAACCTTTTATTGTTAATAAAACAGCTTCCAAAGAAAGTATAAAAAAATAGCCTATCCTTTCAGAGTTGTTGCCTTTTCTTCTGTTTTTAATAGACAGTGTTTATATTTAAAACTCTTCCTAGAAAGCATGCATCCTTGTAAAACCCACATTCCTAAAATTCACTGGTCCACAGTCCTGCACGGGCTTCAGTCCAGAGAACAAAATGTACACATACCCACAGCAGCCCTCAGCACACAAAGCCCACACTCAATGTATACCTGCACCAGACCCACACACGAGAGGCACATGTACAGCTGTGCACGTGCCGCCAATATTTACAAAATGCTTGAAAAAGTGCACGTCTTTGCCCTGCCAACTTCACATTAACACACAAACATACATTAGACCACATGGGAGGCCCCCCCTCAAACTAACAGGAAGTGCTCCACCCCTGGACTCTGATTGGCTGCCTGCTGGCCAATAAGAAGGAAAGGCCAACTAGGAGGGGAGCTCTGCTTTTCTTTTAATATCTCATTTTTTTCTGTCCGTCTGTCTCTCTCTCCATTGCTGTGTCCATCCGTCTCACTGCTCGACTTTTATATGCGTTTTTCCACGGCTTCTGCGCTCTGTGCCTTGAGGCATCATCTTTCTGTTTGGCTTTTACATAACTGCCATTTAGGGTGAAGGAGTGGGAAGAAAGCAGAAAAAGCAGATGAGGAGAGACAGATAGGGACACAAAGCAGGAGAGTCAGCTTGATGGGAGGAAAAGAGGCAGTGACAAAATGAGGGGATGTGTTTTCTCTTACTGGCTTATACTGGCAACAGAGGGCTGTCTGAGTTATTACTTACTGTCAAGACTCTGGCTCTAAAATTACTCTATTGTAAGCCTGAAAGTTGGAGCAGGACTGGAAGAAAACTTGACAAATGGAGCCTCAACTTTCAGTTTCTCAGATCTATGGCTTGTCACAATGCAGGATGTTCTGAAAGACAAATCCATCCAAGAATTTTAAAGCACAATTGGTCAAAAAATCCACAGGTGCTGAAGAATATTTAACCGAAAATCCCCAAAATGTGTAACTAACTAGACTTATTTTTAGGCTACCAATACTTGAAGTGATATTAAAGGGACTGTGAGGAGTTTCTAAGTAATTACAAAAAAGTCTTCCTTTTAGATATATGCCTGATGGAAATACACACTTTAAGATGAGTTTTATAGCATCAAAATAGGTTATCTATAAATGCTATTCCTTTGCCTTCGTGGTCGAGTCAGACAAGGCTGGACTGGCCTGGATACTCAACTTCAGGAACAAGACAATTAAAACTAGAGCAAATTTATATTATTCAGACACGTCTTAGAGCACCGAGCTGTAAGTAGCGATATATAGCTGGCTACAAAACTACGATACTAAGTTTTCCAAAAAATTGCTTGTTGTCACACATCAAAAACTACCGCTACGTAACTAGAAAGAGATACATTACCTCGTCGCTTTGCATCCTGTAAGTTGTGGAAAAAAGGAGTTATAAAGCAATGCAGAGTTCTGAGGAAGGTCCGAGCTGCATTCATTAGCATCACAACAAACACACGCTTTGGCTTGGGTCACGTCTGTTGGTGCGTTCCAGTTGTAGTCAGAAGTAGGGATTTCCGGGTTCCGAGTAGGAAACTGCAACTGAAATGTCCCCTGAAGTCGGAATTTCCTACTGGGAACTCGGTGAAACCTCACCACCCTCGAGTTGACAATGGAAGATGGATGCCCCCAGTGTGAACAGTTATTTAGCTCCTGTAATAATCCATTTATTTGCATTTCTGACTGGGGTGTGTCGCTCTAGATCAGCTGTATACATAGTATTGTTAGACTTATATTTACTAAAATGCTGCCATAGAGATAATCACATTCTTCATGTGATATTTCTGAACAACACAGGGCGTGCTAACAACAGCTAACAATAGCCTGGTAGATCGGCATGTTTTTTTCTGACTTCAACTGGAACGCCGATAAGTCGGAGATGATGTCACTCCCAGTTCCGAGGTTACTGGAACGCAGCATTACAACAGTCGCCGCACGTGCTCATGGGTAGCAGAGTCTTTATGTCACCGGTAATAGAGTCTCCTCATAGCACCTTTAATATTACATGACTTTTAAATTTTGCGTTTTTTTATTATGTTATTTTAATCTAGTAGAGTAAAATAAAAAGAGATCCCATATTTTTAAGTTCTTTAACCCTATCTTTTCCAAGACAAGCCAATGATATGATACATAACTCTTATGAGTTAAATCAGTTTAACCCTGACTGCTTCAGTGAATGTTTTGTCAGGTTAGTATGACATCACTCAATCCTCTCGATCAACCCAATCCGCTCCACTCAGCCCTTTACATGAAGCATGGAGCGGATTATCAAACGGCATAGACTACCTCTTACAATCCGATCTGAAATACAACCAGATCCGGGTGATTCAGATTGGCTAAGGTGTTTACATGAGACATTTCTAATCTCATTGACCTTTCAATCTAATTGTAAATAGGATTTTTTGACCCATGTAAATGGGCCCAATGAGAGCACTCACACTTGCACCAATGTCTACTCTGACTCAAGAGTGAACTGATTAAGTTTTGGACTCCTGGTTTTTGGGCCACATGTTCATCACCTTTTGAGAGATTCCTACCAAACATGACCGCAAAATCCACCCCTGTCTGTCTTTATGATACATTACTGTTTGTTTTCTACTGCTCTTTTGTAGGGTTCTTTTTAGGGAGTGGTCATCTCTGGGGAATATTTTTCAAATAGAGAAGGGAATAAAAGTCAAATTTGCTCTCTTTTTCTTTTGCTTTAAAACAGAACCATCCTACTTTTATGATGTGCTTAATATCTCTTTTAAGGCATTTATCCCTGCATTAGCTCATTAAACTGCCCTCAGGGGGTTTACAGATCACTTTTATTGTCT
Source organism: Scarus forsteni (assembly GCA_036419115.1). Lineage (NCBI taxonomy): Eukaryota > Metazoa > Chordata > Actinopteri > Labriformes > Labridae > Scarus > Scarus forsteni. Next base: position 10,528,951 of record JAZDUH010000341.1, read on the forward strand.
TTGAGGTCTCTCTTTGAGCCCTTCATTGGTCTGACTCTGCCTAAGGCAAATTTAGGAAGTACATTTAGGAAGGAAGTGATTTTTATGTGACTGGAAATAGTAGAGGAAACATAGCAAGAAGGGAAGGATCAAAAAAGGAGAAGTGTGTTTAAATGACACATAGCTTTTCTATTCTAACACTTCCATAATGGAGCTAAATGGGCAGCATCATTCTTGTATCCTACAGAACTGGTTGAGTTTCATATAAATACACAAACAGCAGGACGTAGGTAGTGTCAGGGCTAAAGATCAAAGGTCTGAAGCTGGAGTGTGTGGGACAGGAATGGTGTTTGTGTGTGAGTGTGTGAGCGTGTTTGACAGCCTTCTCCCTGTTTCTTTCCATGTCAAAGTTCACTCTCTGCATGTTTTAACTTTAACTTGGCGGTGTGCATGTGTCGTCAATTGTTTGTTTGCCTTCATGTGGAAAGGTCAGTGACATCAGCAGCACTCGTATACCTACGTGACTTGTGGCCCTTTTCCATTAGCCCTACTCTACACAACTCTACCCGGCTCTACTCTACTCTACTTGTGCTGCTTTTCCATTAGCCCCAGTCACCTGCCCAACGGGGTGCAGTGTCGCTGAAAACAGCTGAGCGGCACTGTGGTGACGTCATTTTGAGTCTGACACAACAATCTGTGGCTTTTTGTCACAAACCGAGTAAAAAAGGAAAGCAGAAGAAGGCTGCAGGTAGCAAGAAGAAATACCCCTTAAGATGCACAGGAGAGTTTTGGAAGCTATACAACAGAATGAAGCCGAGGACGAGAGCAATCGAGCTGCAAAGAAAAGACGTATGAGGGTAAGCTAATGGTGGCTACCGCTAGCATGCTAGGTCATCGCGCTCATGACTCATCGATGACGACATTGTCTGATCAATCAGTAGCCGTCAGTCGGTGACGTCATCTTTTAGTATCGACTCTGCTCGCTCGAAACCAGAGCGGAGTAGGTACTAAACTAGCTTGTTTTAGGAGGTACAGGCTAGTGGAAACATGCAAATTGAGTAGGGCCAAGGCGTGCTAGTGGAAAAGGGCCATTACATTCACTAATACAGAAACAAACAAGATAAGCAAAGGCAAAAATGTGTTTTTCTATTAAATGCAATTATGTTACGTAGTATCAGTTTGATGCAAGATTTATTCAAAAATTACAAATCGGCCCTTGAGCGTGAACCTTTCTTGAAATAGCTGGACTGGACTGGTCTTTGCAAACCTCGTCCAGCAGTTTGATTGAGTGTCTGGAATCAGGCAGAACCATTTTGCCAAGCTCCAATCTACAACTGTGAGCATCCAAAAGCGGCACGGCCCAACCAGCATCCTTTGAAACTGGAAGATGTGTGAGTGTTGAGTGAGACAACAGCAGGAAGTGGCTGCTTGTACAGAGATTAGCATGGATACCAACAGCTTCAGTGGCTGTTTTGTCAGATCTGGATGGCCTTTTCTCTATTACATCATGCCCTCATTTAAAACACGCAACTCATTTTTCATGCTTTTTTAGGAAAAACTGTATTTAAATATAAAACACATCCACATTTGCCCAAGCCTTACTCTCTAAGACAACCCAAAATGACCTTAATTCAAAGTTTTAATCAATGATTTTCTTGTATTTTCACAACAAACACCGTACATAGTTTTCTTTCTTAAACAGATGTGAAAACACCTTTTGCTTCCCAGTTACTTCGCAGTTGCTCGTTTTCTGCCCATGCATGCTAAGTCGTAGTGTACGGACCAATCAGAGAACAGCTATCACCCTGCTGATGTCTTCGATCAATCACGGTAGATCGGCATGTTTTTTTTCCGGCTTCAACTGCAACGCTGATAAGTCGGAGATGATGTCACTCCCATTTCCGAGGTTACTGGAACGCAGCATTACGACAGTCGCCGCGCGTGCTCATGGGTAGCAGAGTCCTTTTTTCGCCGGTAATAGATTCTCCTCATAGCACCTTTAATTATGGCCTGTAATTAATTAATCTAATTAATCACATTTTTAATCTCACTTTAAAAATTGATGAAAAAAGCCTCAACTTGAGGTATTTTCATTGAAATTCATTAGATTATTGTGGCAGATCAAAAGATTGTTCTCGTCCCCTGAAGCACAAGAAGCCCCATGCATAAAAACTAGTCGTAGTAGTCATAGTTACCTTACGATATGAAATTTGCTCTCCTCAGAAGTTTACTGGAGTACATGGTAAGTTTTGTCTTTGATGAGATTCATAACAGATGTGGGTGACAGATGATACATCCATGTGGTATAATTTAATAACACGATGGTCTAAGGACTGAGGTTCTTGAAGTTTGAGCTAATGGCTAACAACAGGGACGAGCTTAATCACACTGGCTTGATTCGATAGGTCTGTGGTAGGTGAACTGATCATCTTATCACCAGCTGCTCTGGTATTTTAAGGTTCTGCCCTCTGAAAATACCAAAACATAGAGATGAGATTAAGAATGAGATTAACACAATTAAAAAACATAACGTGTAAATTGTGACTGTAATTAATTAATCGTGATTCACGGGATAATTTGACACCCCTATATTTACATATTTTCTTGTGCTTGGGGGCTCTTCTGAAAATTAGACCTTTACCAAAGAACAAAAAAAGTGAGTCATAATTGAGAAATTAGGGTAAATGAAAAAAAGAACGACCTCAAAGCTTTTCTCGATGGAAAGGATGTTTTTACTTCATTTATGACATTATTTGGCGACAGTTTGTTCGACCACAGTAGCGCTCATCCACTATGTAATGAATGGGGTGGTGATGTTTTTGAATGTCATGAAAAAACAGTGTAGGGTGATTGCATGCAACATGCGAAATAGTTGTCTTAATATTTTTGTGATATAGTGTTCACAAGCCAAGGATAATCACGAGAGTCCACGACCTTGAACGATGACCTCCCAGATTAAACATTGTTTTTCTTGTGCTACAGGCCACAGTGGTACAAAATGTGGTAAAAATTCCTCAAAAGCATTCTGGTGATAAAATATCCACAACTGAGGGATGAGCATACAGTAAGGCCTGAGTGGACATTTTTTTTAAGATTTAATGTTTGACCCTCTCACACCCCAGTGTCTGCCAAAATATGAGTTTATACCAGAATTTATCAACATGTCAACTTGTATATTTTCCTTACAACATACATATACTGTATATTAAACTTAAAGAGGACATATCATGCTTGTTTCTCCTTTTCACTATGCCAGACTAGGATGCCTGTAAAGCATTTCTGCCCTCAGTACAAGTCATTTAGTTCCTTCATTGCCCCACAATAACGTTCTCAATATCCTCATTTTAGGCCATTATGAAGCGCGTGTTGAAACCATGGATGTATTATAAGAACTGGATAGCGTGGCTCCGCCTTCCACCATGTAACGGATTTGAAGCCAGAATATCCCTCGTCAGGGCGCCGCCATTGTGCAACCAGTAGAGAATCTGGACCATATTTGGACGCAGCTGTCGCAAACGGTTGCAATACTCCGCAGCATACGCCGTACACAATCATTGTGAAGCTGCCGTAAACCGCGGTTATTTGTAAACTCTAATAACTAATAAAAAAGAAACTTTTCAGAAAAAAGAGGACTTGGAAAACATGCAGCCCAATAATACTTTCATATCACCACAGCATACAGATGGGAGAAATATTTCTACGAGGTGTATTAATTTTTTGAAGTTTCACTTCGGCCCGTCCAGATGAATGGGGGAGATGGAGATTTGACCTATACTGCAGCCAGCCACCAGGGGGAGCAGTTTTTGTAGAGGCTTCAATTTTAGCCTAGCATCATGGCGTCCATGTTTTTTACAGCCTATGGTTGAAACGCTTGGTCTCAAGGCTGACCTAAAGTTACCTCGCAACGTCACAGCCCTTTGTGCTCTGATTGGTCAGTTCTATCAGGGGTAGAGCCAGCCTGTCCTTTTTCTTTTACTGTATTTTCCGGCAGGCTTAAAGCAGCGACCGCGTATTGAGTCCCCCTACAGGCCAGAGCTGGTAATGAGGGAGTGTGAGCTAGGGAGCTTTATACCCCTGCTGGTGGATGTGTTCCTCAGTGAGGGGTTGGGGCTGACGGACATCACAGAGGAGGAAGTGTTTTATCAGATTACTCCAATAAAAAGAAAGGTACCTCGTGTCGTCATGACGTTTGAAATCTCGCGGACATCTCGCAATTACCTATTTCCAGAGGCATCAAGTCTCGTTCTAGGATATCAGAAAAAATACAATACCTAATTTTTTGAAAATTAAGGGGGTGTAAGGTCTTGTTTTCAAATTCATTATATGTAAGTATTAAATCATGCATCAGCATGATACGTCTCCTTTAAGTGAATGTGCAGGTTTCCATTAACAACCCTTTTTTTTTCTCAAAGTAGGTTTTGTTTTCTTTCTGTATGCACTGATGGTCCTGCCCTGTGATCAAAGTGCCATCCTCCTGTCTTTCTATGGAGGGCAAGCAATAACACAGCAGGACTGACGCCTCTGTAATTACTCGACAGGACGTTGAAGGAATCCCATTAGAGTGTTTGTGTGTGTGAGGGAGTGTGTTTTTCAGTTTTAGACCTTAAGAATTTACATGGAAATAGTGCTTTCTTGTTATTTGGAGACGTGTTTAAGGTAATCACAGAGTCAACATATTAATGTTCCAATGGAGTATTTAAACAAATGCATTTAAACTACATTCACATCAATACCTTTGATGTGGAGGAGACTTTTAAAGCATCTGGAAAGACTGTGCAATTATGAAATCATATTAACAAGAACATTATAATTAGCTATGATACAATGAGATCAGAATAACAGTGACATCAATACATGATACTGCACTGCACATACAAATGCCAATTCCAATAAAGTTGGGTAATTGTGTAAAATGTAAATAAAACTGAATACAGTGATATGCAACTTCTTTTTAACCTGTATTCAATTGTACATAGTACAAAGATAAGATATTTAATTTCAAACTGATCAACTTCATTGTTCTTTTGCAAATATTCCCTCATTTTTGTTTTTAATGCCTGCAGCATGTTCCAGAAAAAGGTGGGACAGGAGCAACAAAAGAATGTATAACTTGAGGAACGCTCAAAAAACACATATTTGGGTAAAACAGGTATGATTGGGTATTAAATGAGCATCCTTGAAAGGCTTCAGCACTGTATCAAAGTCAACATCATACTGTTAACGGTATCACTATGAGGGCTCAACACTTCAGAAAATTATTTTAAATTAACACAGTTTGTTGCTACAGCTAGAAGTTCAAGTTGAAACTCTACCATGCAAAGTGAAAGCAAAGCACAACATCAACACTAGAAATGCAACCAGCTTCTCTGGGCCTGAATTCATCTGAGATGGACTGATGCCAAGCGGAAAAGAGTGCTGTAGTCTGACAAGTTCATATTTCAAACAGTTTTTAGTGCAAAGTTGAAAAGCCAGCTTTAGTGTTGGTATGGGGATATGTTGGTGCCCATGGCATAGGTAACTTTGCACATCTGTGAAGGCACCTAAGGGTTTCGAAGCAAAATTTGCTCTTGCAGAGGTGACCTTGCTTAATTCTAAAGACAGTGCTAAGCCACACTCTTACATGTGTTACAGCAGCATGACTTCTAGTGAAAGAGGGAAGGAAATATGGTGTAACATGGTGGTAAACATGCCCAAGTCCCAGTTCCTTCTAAACATGTTGTAAGCATCAATTCAAGATGAGTGAATATACTGTAAAATACCAAATAAACGCCCAATAAACGGTGTAGCAGTACATTTTGACAAATAGACGCCCGTTCCAAATAAACGCCTGGTGTAATTTATTCGCCGCAGCTAACGAGCTATGTTCAAAGTTTACAGAACACACATGCAAATGCTGAACTCACAACTGACAGCTGACACTTGAAAAGAAACATGATCAGACTGAACCTTTACAGTTATTTGTCTCTCTGGATGTCCTGTCGGCTCGCTTCTCCTCCCTGTCAACAAATGCATGTTGGTGTGAGGCGCTCTATTTCACAACAGTGCAGCTACACTCTATGTCCACAGAGGGCACTAGAGAGTAGAAAAGTAGGGCTTTGAAAATTCAACGAAGAAGACGTTGCCACTGCTGCTGTTTGTTTTTTGCCCTTAACTAACGTCAGGAGGCCGGACACATCAGTTAGCAGTTGCTGCTTATCTCCATGTCCCTGGTGCAGCGAAAAAAAAAGAAGTAAGACCTTAACTACAAGTCGTTCATGACCAGGATGACCGGACAAGAGTGTAACAACGGGACTGTAATGTTGACTTGAAAATGTACAGGTGTTATTCATACTAGTGTAAATAATAATTTGATTATATTTACCATATTTTTCATTTTTTGCTAAGTAAAATTTTTGTGCAAAAGGAATTAAACGCCTCTCCCAAATAGTCGCCTTGCCCCAAATAAATGCCTGGTCTGCTCTGTAATTGAAGCAAATAAACACCCCGACTACTATTTGGTATTTTACGGTAACCTAAAATCAATAAAGTTCAGTTTGATCAGTAAATATCCTGTCTTTTTAGAGTAATCAATTGAAATACTTTAGGTCAAGAAAGATTTGCAAATCATTGGATAATTTTTTTTTTATGTTTTATAAAATGTTCCAACTCTATTGGAATTGTTTTTTGTATTACAACATAAAAGATGATAAATGTGTTTTTGTGTGTAAATGGTATTGAAGTACAAAAGTGTATTATATCTAGATGCATGTCATGGACATAAAACCTGAAAAGATCGATAACCCACGCTGCCATGGTGACATCTGATCCCCCAGCCCAGGGGTGAGACATTCACCCACGCATAGTGACACAGTGTAACCCACAGCACAGAGACCGACTCCGATTTCAGCTGACACACACAGAAACAAAGTGGCTATGACCACATGAATGTATGAATGTACTAGTGTGAGTCCCTGTGTGTATGTGTGTGTGTGTGTGTGTGTGTGTGTGTGTGTGTGTGTGTGTGTGCACTTGGACCTCTATCTGTGTGTATGAGTGACAGAGGGGCAGTGATCTGATATCATTTGACTCTGCATTCCTGACCATAACCACATGGTGTAACACCATCTCTGATATCAGGGAGTCAGCCAGCCAGACTATGCAGGCCTGCAGGGACGCCCTACAGAAACCAGGGTGTCGAATCCAGTTGACAGATGTGACAAATATTTTATTAGAAAGTTTTGTTGCTGTCTTTTTGCAACACTGAAGGTCAAACTGTGCACCAGTGGAAATACTACGCATGGGGATTACATTGTTTTCTGAGATGCTTTTATTTGTCAATGTGGCATTAATTGTATTAGAGATAAACTTGAGACCAAGTGAAGTCAGGACATTACTAATAAAACAATTTCAAGAAAAATGGATTGAAGAGTAAGAAGATAAGTAAGACGACAATTTAAAATTTTTACAGAAAAAAGCCATTAGTAAGATTCTGTGCCAATCAATGCAAAATGTTTTCATGCTACAGCAGATCTGGTATTAAAGGTGCAGTGTGTAGAATGTGGCAGCATTTGGCCAAACATAAACAGTGAATATAGGTTATAATGTTTCTATTTGTATGTAATGTCCGTCAAAATAGGAGTACAATCATCCCCATTAAACGTTTCTTTTATTTTGATTTAGTTAGAAAAAGCTTTAAAAAATGACGTTACAGCGGGCCGCTTTCATGTAGGCCGACATTACAATCTGCCATGTTGTCTACGGGTGGATTTTTGGGACAAAAAGAACGAAACGCGAATCAATCCGCCGGTTCTGAAATCTACCTGGAATGCAGGCGAAGAAGGGGAGAGAGGGCAGCAGTGGATGTGTAGAAAGTTGTTACTTTGCACAAGGGATTGAAATTGTGTGTATTTGCAGTTAAAGCTTTGGGAATGGAGGACCACATTTATTCAAAATCACTCGAGAGTCAAGACTCTGATCAGCTTCTTTCGAAAAAAGGAAAGCATGACGAAATGAAGCGGAATCGTGACAGAAAACGTCTGAAAACAAGGATAAACATTGGGATTGCTTTTACAAGGTGGAGAGCCTTGTTTACAAAGTTATGTCTGAAGACTGACGCCAAAGTTGCTTGTTTTCTGCTGGACAGGTAAGGGTGCAATATGCAGTTTTATTACGTCTTGTAACTGTGTTTATTATGTTTAAATTGCATTGTTCACTGGATCAACACAGACTGTAAACTACTAAGCTGCTACACAACTCCCGTATTGTGTTGGTATTGTAAGTAACGCCCATAAGCGGTGAAAATAAATACTCCTAATTAATTAATTAATCATATTACAAAACTCTCATTCATCCAGCCCAGCTTTCCACCATTCGTCAGACAGCTCGAATGACATTATTGATAACATCACAACAACAGTACATTCTGGCAGATGAATGCCCGACGACTGTTACTGTTATTAGAAGCACCACAAAGCTAATGTTGCTTATCTATCCAGCAGAAAGACGGCGACATCCGCGTCCGTTTTCAGGTCTTTCAATTGGCGGAGTTCCCTCCACCGTCGGAAAGGAACACCAATGTTGACCCGGGTCTTTGCTCTTTCATGGTCATAGCCCTTCTTTTTCACTTTTCTCTCCTCTGACCTTTTTCTTTTGGGCTGTTTTTCAGCCATTGCTACTGCACCTACTGTATCTCTCTCTTACGCTAACTGCGCACGCTACGCAACCTACGACTCCCCCTCCCCCCTCTGTCTGATCTGCGCATGAGTATGATCACCCCCTGGATGTGGGGGGGTGTACCCTGTTTTGGTAACTCGGCCTGAGCCACAGTATTTACCTGCTGAAATTCAGAGCCAAGGCTGTGTATTGAAACTGGACTTTTTTTTCAACATGCTGTCAGTGGTGACATCTTGTGGATGGAGAGGAGAAATACAGTGACTTTGACAAATAGTGCATTGGATTAGAAGATTAGAAGATCGCTGACTACACCTTTAATTAGTCCACATTCAGTAAATAAAGTACACAGTTTTGACTGCTTGACCATGTAAAAGGGTAAATATGGAAAAAAAATAAACTGAGCACCCTCAAAAAGTACTAAAATAGGCTGGTGCCTGATCAAAAAACCTTCAACTACAAAAAAACGTCACACAGAGATGTCCTTTTAAACAGTCTTTTTAGAAAGTCATGTTGAGCCAAAGCCATCTAATCAGACACTGGAACAAAAAACACAAGCTAGCAGCCAACTGCTGCATGTCTGGTCTTATACCAATGGTTTCATGTTTTAATAACCAGTAAAAAAAGATGCTCAGATACACCAAAGGCCACCATGAACCAAAAATACTCCCTAACAGAAACAGTCCCATGTTGGTTACAGTGCACATTTTGAATTTAAGTTACAGTCACGCCTCCTCCAGAGTGGCATTGTCTCAAACACCAGCTGCCTGCTGACAACGACTCCTCGTGTTTGTCAGCAGTACATGAAGTGTGTGCATGTGTGTGTGTGTGCAGGAGCCCATAAACGCTCTGACGTCAGCCATGATGGACGTCTCATTGCATAAGAAGTTGGCATATGTAACAATCTGTTTAAACACCCTTGTGAATGTAAAAACTTCAGAAGAACTGTCTGCCAGATGTGTGTGTGGGTGTGTGTGTGGTGTGAACCAGGTGGCTTGGGCGTGATTGACATATATAGTGTATGTGCAGTATCTAAGTGTTCCCGCTGTCATGGCAACATTGTAAACACACTTATAAACAGGTATGTTCTAAGTGATCAGAGGCTGAACCTGTGTGATGTGGTGACTTAAGTTAACCTCTTTGGTGACAGGCTGGAATGATGAGTATGGACGGTGGGGTTTAGCTAACTGCCTCAGAATAAGTTTGGATCTCTTGAACACAGCTCGGTCAGGGTGAAGTCGATACTGGGGTCAGTGGGAGTTATATGATGACAGAATATTTAAGTCAATGATGGCTTCAGTGTAAGACATCCATTTGAATAAAACTAAGTGCCCAGCTAAGCTGTAAGTTGCACTTTTTCTTTTTTTTCAGCAAAAGATTACATCAGATTAATGGACTTTTGTATTCTTTGATGATATGGCACCTTAAAGGAGTACTTCACCCAAAGAATGATATGCCTTCATTTTCTACTCACCCTCATGCTGAGCAACACTCTGGAGCACTTTTTTGATGTCTCAAATGCAGCCGGAGATCCGGGGGGATTTTCGCTGTCAACAAACTTCCATCTAACAGGGGACAATGGCGCCTGAAAAAAAAAGGTCCAAAAAACGTGCCTATTTTCCTTCATACTGCTCGTCCGCTGTAATCCAAGTGTCCTGAGCGGGTAACGTCCATAATTAATTCGAAACGAGGTCATTTAGTACATTTTTCGAGCCTAAACAGTGCTATATCGTACTTCCGCAGTGCACGTCTACGCGCGCTCCCTGAACTATGGAAGCCGCGGCAGACCAAGCCAGATGCTTGCGCGCTTTCAGGGACTACTGTGCTAAATTGCAAGCGTAGAAGAAGAAGTTCCGCTGTTTACACTCTGCTGTGAGTGACCGAGCTGTGGACAATCACAAGCGCGCAAGCTTCTTCTATCATATTTGATACACACTTTTATAATACCTCTTTCTACTCAATATGATCAACAAATTACAAAAAAAAAACATCTTAATACAATCAGATGAATAATAAAAATAGCCTCAAATGGATTATCAGTTGCCAAAAACACCATATGTATCAAATGAGATATGAAAAATCTATATGTTGAATTTTATGGACATTTTGATATTTTTAGGATTTTAGCAGAAAGTGAAACAAACATTTCTGGTCCAAAAAATTATAATTTTTTGGCTATAATCTATGGTCTTGGGCCTTAAAGGGTTAAATACGTAGACCTGTTTTTGAGGATTTACATCAGCAGGGTTTTTGTGTGTATGACAGGAGTCCATGAAAGAACCAAACACACATTAACACATCCATAGTAGAATACCATACCATATTAGTTCATTCATCTGTAGTGGAAAGATTGTTTCTTAAAAAGTACATTGGCTTTTGATGTGATTTAAGGTTTAAAAGTTCATATGATGCCACTCTTTTATTGCCTAGAATTTGGTAAAGATAAAATTAATAGGAGCCTTTATCAGGGAGAAAAATTTAAATAAAGATAAAAGTATGGTAGCCTTAAGAGGACATAAATCCATATATTCTGCTTCATATCTTTTGCATGATGTTTTGAGGTTGTAAATGTGATATATACCTGGAATACTTCAAGAAGTTGTATTTAACCTTTGATCACATGTCCACCTGGATTAAGGGACAAAATTGTTAGATTTTAGGGCCTAAGGGCAAAGGTAACCAACATGGGGTCTAATGGTCATCGGGTTAGGGTTAGGTCAAAGGTGAGCTGACTTGGTTTTGGGGGCCATAGAACAGCAAAACTGTGAACACAAAGGGATTCTCTTCAAAAAAAATATCCACCATGACATGGTTATGAACTGATAAAATTGTGTGGGTCATGACTCAGAAGTCAATATCATTAGGCATCAAGTTTTTAACCCTTTAAGGCCCAAGACCATAGATTACAGCCGGAAATTGTAATTGTTTGGAGCAGAAATGTTTGTTTCACTTTCTGATAAAATCCTAAAAATATCAAAATGTCCATAAAATTCAACATATAGATTTTTCATATCTCATTTGATACATATGGTGTTTTTGGCAACTGATAATCCATTTGAGGACATTTTTATCATTTATCTGATTGTATTCAGATGGGTTTTTTTTTGTAATTTGTTGATCATATTGAGTAGATCGAGGTATTATAAAAGTGTGTATAAAATATGATACAATTGGCTTTATAGGGTTAAGAGGCTTCTCTGACTAACAACTAAGCTGATTAGATTTTGGATATAGGTCAACAGGTACCATTCTTACTTCCTACTTTAATTAAAATGTCTTTAAAGTGATCTCAGAAATTTGCACACCTGTCTTTTTTGAGCTGAGGTTCAGCTGGTATTATTATTATGATTATTATTATGGAGGGACTGAGTCAAGCCTGCTGAGCCTGTTCAGTCCTAGACCACTCCTTTACAAGTTCAGGACCAACAGACTGAAAAAGTCTCCTCAGGCTGTACAAGTCTCCACTGAGGGGAGGAGGAGTAACAGGAGGACTGAAGATGGGAAGGAGTAGTTGTCGTAGTTCAAGTTCGTTTTTATTGTTTTTCATTTATATAATGTATTATTTAGATTTATGAATGTATTTATGTAGATTTTATATCTGCTGATTGTTTTTACTTTTTTTCCTTTACACTTTAAGATATCTTCTTCTTTTCTTCCTTTGTACAATAAAATGCAATCAGTACCTTAATTTTCCTGAAGGAGTCTTTCCAAATGATAAAGTTCCATCAAGTCTAGTCTATTCTAATCTAATCTAAGCTTAAAACCAGTGGTTCTCCTTATCACAAACTTACTTACTGACTTGACAGTGAACTGATGACATATGGGGGATTAAAGGTCACTGGATCTCATGCTCAGCCCTTTCCTAGATTTTCATGAATCACTACAAAAGGCAGCCGAGCACTTTGTCATGGCCCACCACTGTACATTTTCTATTTGACTGAATCACAATGCACTTTTCTTTTTATTTAAAGGGCATTTGGGTGTGTTGTGTACTGAAGTATTGCCTAAAAATACGGCTTGGAAGTTGAAAATTAAGTTATTGTTAATCTGTTCAACATAGTGTGAAATCACTCTACACTATTTCTTTGCTTTGTTGAAATTATGAAATTTGACGGTGGTTTCGTGTGCAGTAACCTTTGCTCTAGCTTCCATGCTGGCTCTTTCTGTACAGATGAAGAGCTGATCTCCGTCACTGTGGCTAATGATCAGGCTGATGCCATGTACCCCATGTAACTCCACTTCAGAAATCTTATACTATCCTTTTAAGCAAAATTTCAAATTCAGATATTTGGATGTGATTTTGGTTCAAAAGTGTTTTAGCTCCTTATCTGGTTAAGAAAACAACCAACAAGAAATCAGTAAGAAAATGTAAAAGAGAAACCAAGGTAGCACAAGATATGTAGCGAAATGACCTGTTTTGTTGCTTTTCTGTTATTTGTGCAAGTCCCTACCTCATTTGTCATATGTTTACTGGTTGAAAAGAAACTAATATATCTTCTTTTCTGTTAGGTCCCTATTTTTAAATGTAAAACATACTGTCCTTCATCCTACCAGTGCTGCAGCAAAAAACTACTTTAAAAAAAGTTGTGAAGTAATATTTAATTTCACTTCATATATCTCAACTAAGTACTTAACACATACGTCTTTCTATACAACCACAAGATGCAACAAGACCTCCTGCAGCAGACAAACACACACTCACAAATCACTGGCCTTCAATCACCAGAGGAAATACACAAACGCTTCACACAATGACATGTAAAAGGACTTTGGTCTCCATGGGATGATTTGTGGAGTTGTAAAAATATACTACTCATTGTTGAGTGTTTGCTTGAAGTTTTTATGACCGGGCAGGCATGTTTGGAAAGTGGACGTAGTGATGTAGAGAGAGGCTGTGTGAGGACAAAGGCGGCAGACATAGGTGGGATTCTTTGTGATTCTGACACTCCGTCATGAGAAGCTAGGGGTGTGTGAGTGTTAAGTAAAAGAGGGGAATGATGAATAATGCACATTAACTATTTTTTAAAGGTAAGCAAGAGCTCAGTCAACACTGGACATGTCAGCAGTGCATTTGCTCTTGTGGGAGTCGGCTATGGCAATCATTTCAAAGAACTGATGTGTCAAGCTGCTGCCGGCAATTTAGGAGTAAAGGACCGTGAGAGGGTTTAACATCTCACAGACAAAAACTGCCAAAAGTAAAGTTGAAAATGCTTTGAGTCCTTGTGAAACTGAACGTAATCAGTTGGCTTCACGAAAATGCTGCAAGGCTGCATTCCCACATAATGTCAAAATAGAGGTGTTTACCTGCAGATGTCCACAACAGTCACCTTAAATTTGCTCAGGTTTGAGATACAGAGCAGAGATGCATGACAAAGATGTCTTTATGGCCACATGTTGAGCTATCACCACTTTAAAGGATAAGTTCCCCTTCTACAGCTTTCACATTGTTTATAGAATGAAGTAGAACAATATACTCACCCAGAAGGCTTTCCTGATCCAAACAGTGCTTCGGGAGATATTTAGATCCAAAATCCAGTTGCGGACATCGATATAATGGTAGCATACGGGGCATCTATAGCGCCGCTCCTAAAACTGCATTAATCGTCCAAAAACTCATTCGTTTCACCAATATTTCATCATGGTCCGCTCACGCTACTCCTCCATAACAGTCTGTGTCGCTTCAGACATGTCTTTGTGGCTGTGCTGACCTCTAAACTGAAAAAGAAGAATGTCTGCTTCCGCGCATGCGCAGTACGGCTTATTGTTTCAGGGGAAGACCACCGGCTACTCACCAACTTTCTTCTTCCAGTTTTGTGCAAAATGGATGAATATCTATCGGATGAAGATGTTGTGGAGGAGAACTTTGAATATGATAGGTGTCCTTACAGTCTCGAGCCAGAGTTTACAGATGAGGAGCTCATCGAAAGGAGGACGCGGAGGCAAAGAGAAGAACTGCTCTCCAGAGAGTACTGCGCATGCGCGGAGGCAAACATTCTTCTTCTTCAGTTCAGAGGTCAGCACAGCCACAAAAACATGTCTGAAGCGACACAGACTGTTATGGAGGAGTAGCGTAAGCGGACCATGATGAAATATTGATGAAACGAATGAGTTTTTGGACGATTAATGCAGTTTTAGGAGCAGCGCTATACATGCCCCGTGTGCTACCATTATACGGATGTCCGCCACTCGATTTTGGATCTAAATATCTCCCAAAGCACTGTTTGGATCAGGAAAGCCTTCTGGGTGAGTATATTGTTCTACTTGATTCTATAAACAATGTGAAAGCTGTAGAAACTAGGCCTGTGCTCAAAATATCGACACAGCAAAATATCGTATCGCACTCCTTTGGGATACGTGTATCGATACGGATTCTACAGAATTGATACGGCCTAAATATTTTGACAGTTGTTGTAAATACACTTTGGGTAATGTTAGCAGTGGCACAGTTCAAGGTAGAAGACGAGCTACATAATGAAGCATAAGTTCTAAATTTGATCTTAGGTCTACCATCTTTGAGGATCTGAATTTATGTCTCTCAAGTTGTAGAACCACTTAAAACTCATCCTTGTTCCTTTTCTTCTTATAAGAAAAAACTAAACTTGTCAAGAATTTTGCTTAAAGCATAGTCAATGTTCACAATTTATGTGTATCGGGATACGTATCGTATCGTGGCCTTAGTATCGGGATACGTATCATATCGGGAAGTTGCTGGAAATACCCAGCCCTAGTAGAAACTGAACTTATCCTTTAAAGAGGCTTCTCTTCTAGACTAAAAAAACTGCTTGTTAGAACGATCACCTGTCACTTGTTTGAATATCAATATATTTTTAAAAAACAGGCCACAAATGCTGCAAAAATCTACACTCCTTGGTGACCTGTTAAGAGTGGAAACACAGACCACATCTAAAATTTTAGTGATAAAATAAAAAACTACTAAGTAAAGTCACCTTTTAACATTTGTTTAAATGTCAAAGCTGATGTTAATGGTGAGTCTCCCGTGCCATTAGGGAAGAAAAAAATAACCTGGTCATTCAGAACATAGTCAGCTGACCTCATTCTTTGGGCCATAATCTTTCTGAACCTCAACCTGGCCAACTGAAGCAGCCCCAGATCACAGCACTGCCCCCACAGGCTTGGACAGTAGGCACTAGGCGTGATGGGTGCATCACTCCAACGACCTCTATTCTTACCCTGATGCTCCCATCACTGTGGAACAGCGTCAATCTGGACTCATCAGACCACATGACCTTCTTCCAGTCCTCCACAGTCCAATCTTTATGCTACCTTACTGATTAGTGGTTTTCTTAAGGCTACACAGCTGTTCAGTCCCAATCCCTTGAGTTCCCTTCACATTCTGTATGTGGAAATGCTCTTACTTTCACTATTAAACACACCCCTGAGTTCTACTGTTGTTTTTCTTGGATTTGATTTGGCAAGACGTTTAAGTGATTCACCGATCACCATCATTCAGGATTTTTTCTTGCTACATTTCTTCCTTGAAGACGATGGTTCCCCACTATCCTTCAAGTTTTTAATGATGTGTTCGACAGCTCTTAACCCAATTAAGTATTTTCTGTTATCTCCTTAGATGTTTTCTCTGCTTGATGCCAATGATTTGACCCTTCTTAAACAGACCAACACCTTTTCCACGACCACAAGATGTGTCTTTGACATGGTTGTTTAAGAAATGAGAAGCTACTTATTATATCAGGTGGGATTAAAGGAACACTACACCCAAACAACGATTTGGCCTCATTTTCTACTCACCCTCATGCTGAACAACACTGTGGAGTAGTTTTGGAACATCTAGGATGCAGCCGGAGATCTGGGGGAATCCTCGCTGTCCACTGACATTGATATGATGACTTCGGTAAGAGCCCGAACGAACAGTGTCCTTAAAAGTCCACAAAAAGTCCACAAAAAGTCGGCAATATTCCTCCATACTGCTCGTGCGCTGTAATCCAAGTGTCCTGAGCGGGTAACGTCCACCATTTACTCAAAACGACATCATTTAGCACATGTTTATAGCCTAAACAGTACTACTTCGCATTTCTATGATACACTTACGGGTGCCTACGGGAGCCACGGCTGACCAAACCAAAGGAACGCGCACTCTGCAATAACTAGGAGCGTAGAACAAGAAACAAGAACCCAAGAAACCCCACATTCTGCTGACCCCTCTTGTGTCTGTCCACGGCTCCGTCGCTCACAGCAGAATGTGGAATTTCTTGTTCTACGCTCCTAGTTATTGCAGAGTGCGCATTCGTTTGTTTGGTCAGCAGCTCCGTAGGCACCCGTAAGTGTATCATAGAAATGCGTACTGTTTAGGCTATTGTGCTAAATGATGTCTACACTGTTTGTTCGGCTCTGACCGATGTCATGATATCAATATCAGTGGACAGCGTCACTTTTCACAAGTCTATCCACTGTCTCTCTCCTATCAATAAAGGCACAAAATGCCCAAAAAATACATTTAAAAAAAATAAAAAAATAACTACTCCACAGTGTTGTTCAGCATGAGGGTGAGTAGAAAATGAGGCCAAATCGTTGTTTGGGTGTAGTGTTCCTTTAAATAAGTTTTTTCCCGGCTGAAAGATAATCACTCATGCAGTAATAATCCAATAGGAGGCTCGTACCTATTTGCTTAGTTCAGTCCACATGGAGATTTCTTTTTTTCGCCGGGCAGTTATATCTATGTGTGTGTGTCAGTGTGTACCGTTAAAATGAAGAGTATGGTTTCAGCCTGCTCTATTGCATTGTTAAGGGTCTTGAGATAACACTTGTCATAAATTGGCGCTACACAAATAAAGATTGATTTATTGATTGGTTGACTGATTAAGTAGACTCTTTAAAAAAGTTTTCCCACACCTCTGAAAGCATAGAGATATTTTAAACAATGAAAAAATTGTGAAATCAGTAGAAAATAATCAGCCAAGCTGCACCAACTGTGATGAAACATGTCGCCACACTAAGATATTTGGTGGGAACGTTTTGTCTTTCCACCCTCTGCCTACACCCCTCTCATAGCACTGTTTCCTCCTCAAGCTGAAATAATAACTTTGGCATTTGTTGGAAAAAAAAAAAGCATCAAACAGTTGGAGGATAAAACGCCTGTGACTCATGTGAGGAGAAAAATGCACACAATTAACACCTCCTTTAACCAATATTAACCCCTGATGGTTAAATTATGCAACAGCTTTACTCTGAAATCCTGTTTGCATAAGTGAGTGCGGCATGTGAGGCAACATGAACACAATATCAAAACAGCAACAAACTTTTGTGTTGCCTAATCCTACGAAGTGAGTCATGCCAGCCTGCAGAGTGGAATAACAGTGATGAGATTACACAATGTATGCAAACAGTGAGTGTGTGTTTTGGCGTAATTATAAGTCATTGACCCGAGATGTCAGTTTGTAACAATATGATCTCTACTTGCAGTCAGATAAGAGTGGGAGGGGCAGGATGTGGCTGTTTACGTATTATATACTGTGGATCATACATGTGGTTTACAGGCCTGTGTGACATCACATCAGGACATTCCTCCCAGCAGCTTCCTGGCTTTAATGGCTTAGCCTTCATCGCTCGTCCACACAGCACACGCTTCCTTCCTCTGTGTGTGTGTGTGAGCGACAGTACGTGGGCATTTCCCGCTTCCCGAGTTCCTAGAAAATTGCTCTTTTGTGCCAAAGGCTGCGACCTAGAACTTCAGTCATTTAAAGGGACATACAGACTCGTATGGAAGTCTCTTTTTCATAAAAATAGAATGTATGATATCAGCATAGGTAGAGGAAAGCTTAATAAGTAAATTATATGATTGGCAAAAATGTCCTCTTTTGTTATTTTTAGCTTTGTGTCCATGTCATTTCTGTCTTTTTTTCTTAAAGGATAAGTTTGGTTTCTACAGCTTTCACATTGTTTATAGAATGAAGTAGAACAATATACTCACCCAGAAGGCTTTCCTGATCCAAACAGTGCTTTGGGAGATATCTAGATCCAAAACTGAGCGGCGGACACGGGGCATGTATAGCGCCGCTCCTAAAACTGCATTAATCGTCCAAAAATTCATTAGTTTCACCAATATTTCATCATGGTCCGCTCGCGCTACTCCTCCACGACTGTCCAGGGTCGCTCCACCCATGTTTTGGGACTGTGCTGACCTCTGAACTGAAGAAGAAGAATGTTTGCCTCCGCGCATGCGCAATACTCTCTGGAGAGCTGTTCTTCTCTTGCCTCCGCGTCCTCCTTTTGATGAGCTCCTCATCTGTAAACTCTGGCTCGAAACTGTAATGACACCCATCATATTCAAAGTTCTCCTCCACAACATCTTCATCCGATAGATATTCATCCATTTTGCACAAAACTGGAAGAAGAAAGTCGTCGTGTAGCTGGCGGTCTTCCCCTGAAACAATGAGCCGTACTGCGCATGCGCGGAGGCAAACATTCTTCTTTAGTTCAGAGGTCAGCACAGTCACAAAGACATGTCTGGAGCGACACAGACTGTAATGGAGGAGTAGCACGAGCGGACCGTGATGAAATATTGGTGAAACAAATGAGTTTTTGGACGATTAATGCAGTTTTAGGAGCGGCGCTATACATGCCCCATGTGCTACCATTATACGGATGTCCGCCGCTTGATTTTGGATCTAAATATCTCCTGAAGCACTGTTTGGATCAGGAAAGCCTTCTGGGTGAGTATATTGTTCTACTTCATTCTATAAACAATGCGAAAGCTGTAGAAACTGAACTTTAAAGCAAGATAATTCAAAACATTATGGTAGGGTTTTGATAAAGAATTCAGAGAATATTAGTAGTTGTGATTTGATTTTTGTGGTGATCTGAATCCAGATGTTGAATTTTTAAAAGGATTTTTAACATCATAGATTAGGGCAGTTTTCCATGTTTCTTTTGACATTAACTCTAAAAACATTTAACAGATTATGATGAAAGATATATGAGATATATGAAGAGCTGAATAGATGTTGGTGGTGTTCCAAATCCAAATTTGGGTTCTAGAATTAATTATAAAATTCATCTTAGGCCATCTAACAGATCTTGTTATTTATAAAATTGTGTTTTCTTTTGAAATTCTATACTTCTCAAAGTGAGATCAGTCCCTGTCACCTATACTCTTATTGCCCTGCAGTCATGTTTTTAATCACTGTGTTTGGTAATAATAAAAACAATACTCCTAAACTTAATATGTGGTAATATGGCTAAGGGCTGTGATCAAATCCTGGTCTGTTAAAACCTAATTCTCATTTTTTCTCAAAATCAAAAATGTTTGTGATTATTACCTCGGCCAAGGAGGTTATGTTTTTGGGAGAGTTTGTATGTTTGTCCGTCCGTCTGTGAACAAAATAACTCAAAAAGTAATGGATGAATTTTGATTAAATTTTCAGGAAATGTTCAGCATGGGAAAAGGAAGAACTGATTCGGTTTTGGTGTTTTCTGGCCGCCATGGCGAAAAATGTGATTTTTGTGAATAACTACTGAACTAAAATAGATTTCATTATGAATCCAGTTGCTAATGGTATGTTTTCATGGTCAAGGAATCTAAATATTCAGATGAAATAAAGGTAGGACTAACATTTATGGTGAAAATCATAATATGAGTGAAGACTGTGGCACTGGCGGAGGTCTGCGCTCTCCAAGTGCTTTTCTAGTTTAATATATTTATTGAGTCTTATGACTAACCTTATTTTATAATACTTCTTCTACTTCTCAGGCACAGAAGTACATCAATTTTTGTAGGGGGAAGCGTCCAAGTATCTAAACATAAATCATCAAAATAATGAAAATAACTTAACTCAATCATTGTCTTAACCCCTTAAAGCCTGTTGTATCACATTTGATACATACTATTATGATACCCATATCTAATCAATGCAATCAACATTACTAAAAAAAACATCTGAATATAATCTGATAAATAATAGAAATGCCCTCAAGTGGATTATCAGTCACTAAAATTCCCAATGTATCAACTGAGATACCAAAAATGTATATGTTTAATGGAAATTTCATTTTTTTTTTTTTTTAGGATTTTAGTATAAAGTGAAATAATCATTTCAGCTCTAAAAAACTAGAATTTTCTGGCAATTAGTTGTGTTTTCAGGCTTCAAAGGGTTAAAAAGAAAAAAGAAAAGAAAATCTGGTTATGTTCAAGATAGGCAAACTCGAAATGTTGCTGCTGCAGGAGAAATCCCTCTCCTCTTTTTGAGACTCTCCTAAACTTTATTGTAGATTATGCTGGTTTAATGTATCAATTCTCTGCTTTGAAAATGACGGAATATACTTTAATTAACTAATTTAATCCAAATACAAAGTTAGCTTACTGTGTGTCCATGGTCTGCCCATGAAAATAATAGGTAAATGCCAAATATTTTTCACTGTCACATATTTTAGTGTATAAAAGGAGGAAAAGTACAACATCTGTTAATAATAACTAAATAAGTAAACTCAGCTCTTTGCTGTTTTTCTCCTGTGAATATGAATCCTTTTAACACATGCTGAGAAGAATCAATGAAGAGATCATTTTCAGTAAATGACACTTTCCATTCAGCATGATGGCTGACAGGTTGGTCTTTTAAACATTTCAAACATCATTCCTGATTTTATATGAGACTCCTTTCCTCCTCACATTTTCTGAATCTGATGATACTCTTGAGTCGGGATGGGGAGTTTTGGGAGGCCTGTCATTGGATGATCACTGATGTAGAGGAACAGTGGAAAAATTTAATTATAAGAGAACAGTAGATAAAAGAGCCAAAAGACTTTTCCAGCCAAAGAAAAGACTTCTCTTGGTCTTAAATATTTCAAAGGGATAAGAACTGTATCAGCCCCTGGGCTACATATCTGAATAGAGAATCATCCAGAGACGATTATCAGATGGCTCAACGAGGGAGGGGAGCGCTGCTGTGAGAGTAAAACTTGATTTGAGTCTGAGGACCTGGAGTTAAAGTGCGATTTTATCCAATTTTACTTATTATTTGACTGTGTGCTGACACTTTTTTTATATACTGTACCTATATTGTTAAACATTAGCATGGCATACATTAATGAATACTTAAACACCAACAACACTTGATGATTCTTAAATGAATTATTTTAGATAATGTGTTAAAACATATTTAGATTATTAGTTGGGCATTATATTGTCATCTATAAAAATGTCTTTATAAATGTGTCAACAAATAGCTTTGTTAATCTTTATCAGAAGACTTCCCATTAATATTTTATTGTTTTTAAAACTTTACTGGACCTGACACACCAAATGGACCATTCAATATATTTCATTTGTCCTTCTGGGACAGAGCCCATAGTAAGTGTTTGGGAATGGACAGAAGCTTTTGAAGGATATCCGGCATTTGATTGGACGCTGGACACTGGCTGAACAATTAATTGCAAATTAGATCAAATCACAATATGGCTTGTTGCAATTTTCAAATCGCAGACAGTGAAATATTTTTAACCCAAAATGTGTTGAACATTTTGGCATTGTAATGTAGTTTCTTGCAATTTCATGCCTATTTTAACCTTTTTTAACCCAGTTTTTACAACTTTATGCCTATCTTGCTCCCATTCATCTTTTTTTTTTTGCCACTGTCAGACCATGTTTGGAATTTTTACATGTTTTTTTTAATTTAATCCCAATTTTGCTGATATAATCAATTTTCCTGAGTCACTTTTGAATTTTTTGCATTTTTTTTTAAATTTCATTCCTGTTTTTTACCTATTAACTTTTTTTCAGCATTCTTACCATTTTTTTTACCCAGTTTTTACAATTTCATACCTATTTTGCTTCTGTTCTTCACTTCTCCACTTTTTCTCAAATCTTCTATCCTTAGATTGATTTAATGTCATATTGGTTATACTATAAAACGATCTACTGCTTATGTTTGTTTAAGAATACATAAGATGAGGAACATTAAAACAATCGCAGAGTAAATCGCAATTGCAATATTGGGGAAAATATCGCAATTAAATGATTTTCTCAAATCATTCAGCCCTACTAAAAACTCAAGTGATTGAGTCTGCTGTGCTGTGGCCCCTAAGTTGTGGAACCCACATAACCTACTTTTAGAGTTTTCTATTATTTTAACAAATTTGGGTTTTTATTTGTGCATTTTCCGTATGGCTTTTTAACTTTTTTTTGTTAGCTAGATTTATTTTACTTAATTATATTTTTTCGTGTTTTATTTTGGTAGTTGCTTTACAGCGCTTTGGTAACTTTGCTTTTATTTGAGAATGTGCTGTTTATTAAGAAAGTGGGTTGGATTGGAGGTATATGCTAATGCTTGCCTAATACTTCATTATTGCATCAATAAAACATTTATACTTTAACTTCCTTTATTAACAGACAATAAATAACAAAAACAAGTTTTATAGATGTTAGTTAAGTATTTTCCATACTCGACCAATGATCAACGGCTTATAGTTTTTTTATAAGCATTTTTAGTCATCATTACTCTCCTGAGATGTTAATATGAACAATGATATGTCTGTCAACAGCAGTAATTAGTGTCTAAACAATTATCTGTCCATTTCAATCCTTTTTAAAAATGTTGTGATTAACTAATTGGGTTGTGTTGGTTCTTTGTGAACAGCACACAAATAAGTATGGTTCAGGTTTGCTTTGTTTTTTTTGAAAAAACAAAAATTATGTTTTGGCGACATTGAAAGAAAGATTGATTTATTGGTTGACTGAATGTGTAGCACATTGTGTTGCCTGAAATACACCGTAGAAATGAAGCTGATCTATTATTAAATGGTCCAAAGCCTAAAAATGATACTGCTGTCAACACTGGTAGCTCTCACATGATTTCATATATAAACAAACAGTGTTTAAGCCTTTGTGACATGATCGTCCTCCTACCCCAAACTCATCACGCTGTTGCATAAGTAGTTCAAAGTTTTGTGTAGTATTGTGTGCTGGCAAATCCAGTTTTCGTTCTTAATTATGTTGTATTTGCTTATGATGTGATGGGTGGGAATGTTTTGAAGCCAAACAGTTTCCGCGTGCAGCAAACGCCTCTGTGCAAACAGTCACCTGCTCAACCTGTCAGATACGACCAACCACACAGCAAGGTGAGGACCTTTTTCACTCTGTGAACACAAACAGCTCAACATGGACAGGACTTCATAGTTCTCTCTAACAAGGCTGACAACTGTTGATGAATGCGTTTTGGTGCAACAGGAAGTTATGAACTGCTTGTTTTCAGGTCATAGCATGTTTCGTGACAGCTTTTTCAAGCAGGCCTTGCAACTTGAGTGAAGTAGAGATCCACACATTACATAAAATCAGTGAGCGTCAGGGGTTTGTGGCAGTTTGTGCTCCTGCCGAGAGCGTAAGTGAGCCTTTAGAGGTCACTGGGCATGGACATCTGGAAAGATCTTAAAGAGATCTTAAAGCAGCTGAATTGTCAGATTTAACATCTTTAATCAGGCAAATCTGGCATACAAAGCCTCAAGCTGAACCAACTGTTCCCAGTCAGAGTCACAAGACTTTTCAATACTCTTTTATGGACAAAGAGGAGCTATGAGCGTGGGTCATTTGTGCTGAAACCAGGAAGTGACTGTAAGCCTCTTTCTTTCTCTTTCTGGCCCATTATGAATGCACCATCACACTCACTGGGACGGTGCCCAATCACTTAAAGCTATGGTCTACGATTTGGAAGCTTGGTACATCTTAATAACACCGTTTATAAGGCCATTATGGTTCTATGGTCCGATCCACGCAATATAAAGACCAAAAAGAATGAAAAAAAATCCATTCAGTATATCCGCTGCAAAGCAACATAATAGTTGACCAATCCGAACCGCCGGAAACAGCAATTCGGATTGGTCCGTGAGTCCATCCAATCTCCTGTTTCCCCTGCTCCGCACCGTCCCGCCTCCTCCCCACTACCTCCCTCATGTACTGGTGAGCAGCGAGCTGCACAGCTACTGAAGCATCATGGAGCTGGAGAAGACCAGCACCAAAACCAGGAGGCCCGCTTCTGGAACGGATAGGCTCTGTCAATCGATTTTAGCATAAGTTAGCCACTCATCGTTAGCATTGTAAATTGAGCCGGTGAAGACACGCCGAGAAACGTAAATCCTCGCCCACAATCGGCTCTGCTCTGATCGGCTAACAGTGACGATGCCAGACCCGCTTCGCCACCGGTCCAATTGAAATGGCTACCGCTCTGTGTTACAAGGGGGATGACTATCATGTTTGTTACTTCCAGCTATGAGAAATCTCATTTATCTTCAACGCCAATGAATATTTTCTGCTGGCCGGCTTCTTGCTCTATTGGAGGGGGCGTGTTGTTAGGAGGCGACACGAGCTGGGGGGCGGGATCTTGGAACACGGAGGGGAGGGGTGAGTGAAGGGGGGCAGGCTGCGTTTTTCAAATCTGTCTCAACAGCCAAACTGGTTTTCAGATCGTAGACCCTAGCTTTAAAATATATTCCATGGTCATGTGAAAAAGTCTATCTTGTGTCAGATAACTTCTTAGTCTACTGCTTCTGCAACCCAACAAGACGAGCAGGACAAAACAGATCTGTAGTTCACTGTTAATCCAGAAAAAAAAAAATCATCCCTGAGATAAAACCCATTGGATGTATTTGCACTACCTATGAAATGGCTAAAGCTAGCAGTTAGCTTCCAACATGTTCAGACATGTTCCAAAACATGAAATGTGGTCCAGTCTCTCTGGATTTTCAGTATTTTTGAGGACATTTCTGTCTTTATGGAAAAGAAGTAAAAGAAAAACAATAATCAGAAATGTTGTGTTTGGATGAGGCATGAACCAGAGTACAAGACTAAGCAAAGATAGCAGCGTGAGAGTTTTGGACTCTCTGCATGACACTACAGCAGCGGTCGGTTACTAACGGCCCGCGGGTCAAAACTGGCCCTTCTCATAAACTATCTGGCCCGCTCGATGAAATTGAAAATCTGATTTAAAAGGGGCAGGGACGTGCTGGCCATCGGGGAAATTGGGAAAGCTACTGAACAGCCGGCACACCTAGACGTCCGGCGACCGCAGCGGGCGCCACTGAAAATATCAATCAGCAGCCGCCCTCAGTTGGACGAACACAAGCCACCGCAATCGCGGACATCACGACCGCGCAGCTGACAAAGTTAGACGGCTGGTAGCCGCAGCGCAGTGGCTTGTGTTCGTCCGACTGGGGGAGGCTGAAAATATCAATCAGCACCACTATCACCCCCGCACCCCCGCTCTGATGAACGACATTCGGCCGTTCTGGTCCAAAAAATTCCTGGGCTGATTTTCAGCCCCAGCACGTCCCTGAAAAGGACTATTTAAAAAAATAAGTAAAATTATTTTAGCTGCTATCACAAAAAACGACAACCATAGTCCAATCCTGAAAATCTTTTTTTTTTTTATAAGTCTTTATCACAGTTGGGCTCAAAGGAGTAGTTATTTTCAAAATGGAAATTACTCACATTTTTATTGAATGTGTGGGGGAAAAATATAGTTGGCTATAGCACATTTATGATGACTTCAAAGACAGTCTGTGTAACTAGTTGCTGATTAAAGACAGTAGCTTTATCACCAAGTTACGATTATAAGCTGTTTTATGACGCAGCCACAGTGGAGCCAAAGCAGTAAAAACACACTAATAGTCTGAGAAATAAAGTTTCTTTCTTTAAAATAAATAACTTTCTTAAATTAGCCTACATTTTGTATTCACACGATAAAAGTAGCCTATAGATAAGGGAAACGTTTTTTAAAATAGAGAGAGAGAGAGAAAGAAAACATGTTTCTGACTGATGTGATGTTTTTGCCCACCATTCAGTTGCTCTGAAAAATTTTGGCACTACAGGAACATGACTGCCATTAATACACTGTCCATTAACCCAAGGCTGTATCATAATTTGTCAGTTTGTTTTTCATTTCACAGTCAAATGATCTTCATCTGGCTCTCCCTTCTTTTGTCTTCTGTCTTTCATTGAGGCTACGAGTGTTATTTGTAAAGGCTACCACATGAAGAAGAAAGTCTGAAAAGAACATGAAGTAAGCTATGATATTTCTCAGTTAGAGTCATTTAAAATGTAAGACCTCTAACAAGCAAAAAGGATCATGGTTAGGATATTGTGGCCCTAAAAAAATTAAGTATGTGTGACATTTTTAGACACTTAAGGCCCTTGAAAAGAAATGCCGGCATGACAATTTGTAGGTCAAAGGTAGACATAGGAACATACCTAAAGGCAGTGAAGCATGACAGTGTGTGTGTTGATCTTAGAGTGTTGTGAAACTCCCATCGTCATACACTGAACATGTAAGACACATTTTACAGAAATACCTGTACAATAAAAGTCCTGATGCCACTGTGCACTTGGCAGAGTAAATAGCTTATAGCACACATTGTGTTAGCATCAACGACTTTATCTTACACTCTGGGAAAACTACAACCATTCACTTCAGAAACATGCACACACAGACAAGTTCATATACGGTACCACTGAAGTAATCGCGTAATAAAGTAGTTATGTAACAACAGTTAAAAGCAACCCTCCTTTGCAGATTTTTTATGACTAGCATTAGCCAATGTATTAGAAAACAGAACAGTTTCCTAGAAACCATGTTGCTGCAGCAATGTGGTAGCAATCAACACAGATCTGAGACATATTTGATCAAAGCTACTGCAGCAACCACTCGTGTAATTTCAGATAACCGCAAGACTGTGATATACAGCCGCCTCTGGAAATTAAAGTGTTTAATCGTCATGATGGTAGTTTTCCACCGAGACAGACCTCAGGGAGAAGTGCCCCATCTGCACAAACATGAAAGAGATGCACAACCCTGCTGACAGTTCAAATAACAAAACGGAAATATATTTAGATCAGTGCTAAGGTAACTCACTGTTACCACTAAACAGTTAAAACCTTCCATTAGGAATAATCATATCCATAAATTATATTTATTACCATATTATATGTACATACATACATGTTATATGCTTTTTTTAATTGAAATGGAAGATGTTTGAGAAGTTGGGAACTATTAACAAAATTGAAGTTCTATGTTAAATGCAAAGAAAGAATTGAGGGACTTGTAAAGACCTTAAATATTAAAAAGAAAATGTTGAAGCCTTGAGAGTATTTAAGATATATTTCCATCTCAACTATGAAAAATGAAGAGCCTTCAGTCTTTGCTTGCGAGCATGATGTAAACATTAAAATATTGATAAGACAAAGAAAAGGAGTGCTACCTGGACTCGGCAGAGTTTGTTTGAGGTGCTCTTTGGAAAGGGATTCAAAAGGTCCTATAAACAAAAAGAAGCGACTCCAAGGCACTCTCTTTATACTATTAAAATGCCTTTATTTTGTCAGCATGGTCATGTAGACCTTAAAAATCAGCAAAACCTGATGAAGATTTTGCATGACTTCCTGATGAAGGCTTGATGCCGAAACGCGTCGAAGTTTGTTTTTAAGGTCTACATGACCATGCCGACAAAATAAAGGCATTTTAATAGTATAAAGAGAGTGCCTTGGAGTCTCTTCATTAAAATATTGATGCTCAAGCAATTCTAAGCTGTTGATTTTTTTTTTTTCAACTGACAAAAAAACAGAACACTTTTCGAGAACACACTCAAAAGTCCTACTTATGAACAACACTGTGCAGAAATTACTTGATTTTAGATTTACATGTTAAAGAAATTCCCACATTATTAATTGAAACATGTCAAATTTGAACATTAAAATTGTATTCTGCATAAGACATATTTTTTGGTAAGAAAAAAGAGATGCGCGCACAGTTTTAGCCGACTAACCTGCGATGTGATAACATGGCTTTGCTTAGCAATGTAGTCTTCATCAAGTTCAGTGTCTTAGTTTAGCATTTTAATATGGTTATTGCAGTTACACTAAACAAACAATGGGCCATAAAAGCATTTTACATGAATGTTTAAATTTGAAAAAATCAGTTGACTGGAGGTGATGTTTAATGAAGAGTAAAACTTCAGATTTTATTTATTGTTTTAGTTATCCTGTTGATTATGGCCTGTAAACAAAGATCCAAAAAATTGCATTTGTAGTGAGAAGTGTGTTTCCACCAGTAGTAAAGTAGAGGTTTGCAAGTTGTGTCTTCCAAAACAAAATTAATCATTCACTCAACTCTTAAAATTATGTGCATTTCTGTTTGTGGAGTCAAACTTTGGAACAGACTGGATGTCACTTTAAAAATGTGCAGTAACATGCAAATATTTAAATTACACTATAGAAAAGTGATACTAAACTCATACAGGTAATTTAGTTATAACATGGCCTTTGACCCAAACACTAATTACTATTAACATATGTAAGTAATTATAGAAAGTAACTTAAAATGTAGTTTAGAACAGATATACTATGGGGAATTTTATAGTTTTATGAGATGGATGATTAAGGGTGAATTCCAAGTCCTCCCTTAACCCTCAATCTCAACCTCAATCTCAGTGACACTCAAAACCAAGTGTCAAGGGCCATTTCGTGACTTACAAATGGGACACCCCTTAAATGCAGTTACGTCTTCAGACTGTGGGGGCAGCACTCTGCCCAAGCTGCATTCAGTCTGCCAATTTAAAAAAATAAAGAAGAAGAAGCCATTTCTGTCATCCATAGTCCTTTCCCGCCGACTCCAGCAACAATGACGAAATGTTCCATCCATCTCCACTACCGTGACTTTAGGTTAATGTGCACTGAAACCGGGACCGCCAGTCAGGCTGGCAAACATCGTCAAATAAATTCAATGTTATGCAACAATGAGGTCAATAATCCATGAAGAGGGCTTAAATAAGATGATACAATGGTTTTCGTAATATATTTCTATTTCATATTGACGAAAATACTTACATTTGTAGCTCGTTTTTTCGCCGCTTTGGATGCCATTTTGGTTGCGGTGAAGCTGGTGAAAATACGCGATGCATTCTGGGTAGCCCTTACTCCCAAGGGTGGGGCCAGAAAATCTCAATTTGAGGGGCCGTACAGCCCTCAAACTTGTCCCTCAACTTAACATTCTGAGAATCGGGACAGCACTAACAGCGCATTTTTGAGATTGAGGGTTAAGGGAGGAATTGGAATTCACCCTATGAATACTGTTGACATTAAAAATGGTTTGATTACATAAACACTGCATAAACAATACGTGGATTTGTATTATATGGACATATAATGTATATAATGATTTATCTGAAGTGCTTACGTATATTGAGGATGTTTCTGTTTGTTGTCATGGTGATGAATATGAAGAGGGGGGTCAGTATTACCCATGAATTTCCATTGTTTCCATGAATAATGACAGCAGGTATTGAGTTATAATTTTGTATTTTATCTGATTTGTAAGGAAGGGGCAGGACTAGAGAAGCTTTTTGCTTCTTTCTGTTCCTTCTCAAAGTGGTTGCTGTGCATGTGTTTGCACTCACATGCTTAAATTGTTAATGTACTGTAACAGCACAGTTGGTTTATATATTACTTGTTGGATTTGGTTGTTGTTGTTTGTTATTTCTTTATTTCCCTTTTTTTAAGTTTGAGATAAATAAATAATAATAATATTAATAAAGTAAATAAATAAGGCTAATATATCCATTTTATTGTCAAAGCTGAATTCAGTGACGGTTCTTTTTGTGGCATCTAGAAGAGATAAATCAGCCTTCAGAGGTTATGGCTGTTTATTTTCACAGAAGAAGTCAAAAGGGTAAACATTTGTTTCTGAATGAGAAATTCACTCGCTCGCTCTCTCTCTCACACACACACATGCATACGTGTGCCATAGATCATTTCAGTCGGCCCAAGCTCAGTAAAGACATTTTTGGGGTCCTTGGAGGCTCTTTAACATGATGTATATGTTTGAGCAGGGAAGGCTTATGTAGACAGAATCCTGAGAAAAATGTCATCAGACATGTTATGGGTCTGGTCATGGGAAATTCTATAAATACAACATGTAAGACAAGAGCTGCATGCTTGTTAGACATGGCCATTTTAGCTGTAACATCCCTTTGTAACTTGAGATGCTAGAAAAGGCTCATAATCAGCACCTTCTCTTTGGCACTGGTAAATCACTCTGTTTCAGTTCTACATTTTAAAATCGTTTGAATATTAACAGAACAAAGTGTGTATTCTCCTCGGTCTCGCTCTATGCAATGGATAATTAAAAACAGAGCGTCTTTTGTCTGACGATGAGAGTGATCTCATGGCATTGAATTCTATCAACAATAGTCCCATGAGCACCACAAGCACCAGGGGACATCAGCGACTGAGACTGAATGAGGTAAGACAACCCTCAACCACCTCCCACACTCGATCTGTCCGGCCATCCCTCGTCCTAGGCTTTCTCTTAAACACATTTAAAGAGGACATATCATGCTTGTTTCTCCTTTTCACTATGCCAGACTAGGATGCCTGGAAAGCATTTCTGCCCTCCGTACAAGTCATTTAGTTCCTTCATTGCCCCACAATAGCGTTCTCAATATCCTCATTTTAGGACATTATGAAGCCCACGTTGAAACACGAGGATCTGAGGATGACCTGAAGTTACCTCGCAACGTCACAGCCCTTTGTGCTCTGATTGGTCAGTTCTATCGGGGGTAGAGCCAGCCTGTCCTTCTTCTTCTACTGTATTTTCCGGCAGACTCAAAGCAGCGACCGCGTATTGAGTCCCCCTACAGGCCAGAGCTGGTAATGAGGGAGTGTGAGCTAGGGAGCTATATACGGCTGCTGGTGGATGTGTTCCTCGGTGACAGTTTGGGGCTGACGGACATCACAGAGGAGGAAGTGTTTTATCAGATTACTCATGCAGCCAGGGGTGGACTTACCATCAGGCAAACAGGCAATTGCCTGGGGCCCCAGGATGTCCAGGGGCCCCCAAACATCTCACAAAAATGTGTTATTAAAGTTTTCTTTGATTCAGCACAGTTATTATTATTTAGTCTTAATTCACACAATGTAGTATGAAGTAGGAGATCAACATCTATATTTTATAATCATTTTGTCAGTAGACCTCATACATTTGATGTCATTGTCTTTATTTTCAGTTATAATATCCTATAAAATACTTTAATTCATAACTTTCCAAACTATATGACACTTAGTATAAAAAGCTTGAGGCCCATGCACTGGATAATTTAGCATGTGCATGATAAGCTTATTATTTATTTTCCCAATGTCCCTGCAGGGGCTCCGTAATCATAATCATTTAGATTCAAAATCTTTTTTTGGTCATAAATATTGTTCCCTGGATGTGGAGGACATGTAAACATGGGTATGTAACTTGTAACTTAAGCTGTCAGATAGCTGTAACAGATTTCAAAAGCAGGACTAATTAACACTCTTGCCTGAGTCGAAAGTGAACGAAATTACAGAATTTAAGGAAAGTCATTTAGTTTCGTTGTGCACCTGGTACAAGATTAAAAAAAATAATAAAAATGTATCAGCATGGTGAAAACCAATGGAATGCTGAGTTACTGACCCTGTTTACTTTTCATATTATTATTTAATCTATTTAAATTTTAGCTATTTTTTATTTTTATCACCCTTTCTTCTTCTCCCCCCCTTTTTCCCCCTCTCCTTGTCAATACTTCTGACAATTGTCTATCCATTTATTTATTTATTTGTTTATTTAACAGAGGCCATGCAAGACAAGGACTGTCAAGCCAGAGTTAGCAACAAGCTAATTTACATCTGTGGTCCCTGGGTAGGACACAGAAAAATATACAATGCAGTAATAAGCTATACAATACAACAATGAAAAACAATAATAAAATACAAAAGTTATAAACCAGATAAATTAGCATTTTAAAACAGCAACATTCAATAATAGTCCATGGTTAAATTAAACATTTCATTGTTCTTGTCTGTGTTCAGAGATTCCATCAATGATCACATGATTGTTTTTGCTTTAGCCATGACTTCAGTTTGCTTTTAAAAACACTGAGGGTAGCGGAGTCCCTAATTTGTGTAGGCATTAAGTTCCATTTCTCTGCTGCTTTAACTGAGAAAGCAGGCTGACCAAAAGCAGTTTTCTTCAATTTAACTGTGCAGTCTCCTCTTGCTGATGCCCTGGTTTCTCTGGCATTGTTCGTGCAGAGTAGCACACATTGCTTAAGTGGTGGTGGGGCTTGGTCATGAATTAATTTATACATCAAGCACATATCTGCATATTAAAGAAAACTGTCAAAGGTTATTAAGTTATACTTCTCTATGATGTTACAATGGTGATAGACCCTTGGGTTTTTATCCAGAGTTTTCAGAGATTGTTTATAGAGGCTGTATAATGGTCTATTTTGTCTCCTGTGCTGTGAATGAGTAAGACTAAATGAGTTATCTGAGTAGGGAATGGGAGCTTTGTCTCAAACATACTGTTTTTAAGGAGACATCATTTTTCACTGTTAAGGTTTATGACAGTCTGGAGACGACCCTTGTTTGATATCTGTAATTTCGTTGCTTATTTTTTCTCTGCACCCACCCCATAAGTTGAAAAAAAAAAAAAAGTATCAGCACAATACAGGGATTTGAAGGGCCCCAGTGACTGGGTTTGCCTTGGACCTCCATATGACTAAATCCGCCCCTGCATGCAGCTACAACATTTTGTTGTTTAAACTTGAATGATTTCATTTATATATCTTTGTCAACTGCAATGACTTCCTTTTGACCACCAGGGGCAGTGTAATACCCAACCTTCAAGTTGTTCTTATTGGACGGTTATATGTAACAGATAGTATTCAAATATATTACTACTATATTGATGTAATCCCAATGTCCAGTCTTTGAGCTCTAATTTTTGTCCTCACATGCCAGCAACTCAATGCATGTAGGTATTAAGACGTGGCTTAGACACCATAGCTGAGCACCATAATGGAGAGGATTGGTGATTTAAGTGACTTTAAACATGGTAGTTGGTGTCAGATGGCCTGGTCTGAGTATTTTAGAAACTGCTGATCGACTGGAATATCATGCATAAGTATTTCCAGATGGTTTGCAGAGAAAAAAAAGTATAAAAAGAGAAAATACTCAGTGAGGGGCTCGCCAAAGTTTGACAATAGAAGATTGGAAAAAGTTTCCTCTCTAATAAATCTTGCTTTCTGCTGAAACATTCAGATGGAGGATCTGAATTTGGTGCCTCAATCCCAATTTGACCTCAGTGCACTCATCCTCTGATGGCTCCTTCCAGCAGGATAACCTGCTATGTCACAAAGCTCAGATCTTCTCAAATTGTTTTCTCGACCAATGAGTTCACTGAACTCCAGTGGGCTCCACAGTCACCAGATCTCATTTCAAAAGAGCCTCTTCAGGGTAAAACAAAACAGGATATTTGCATCTGGGATATGTCTTGTCAATGTAGAAAAAATATGTGAAGAATGTTTTCAGCAGTTTGTTCGGCAAGAGTGCCCAGTAAAGTAGCCATGTACTTTTAGATACAAAAGTAAAGGCTAACTATTTTATTATTAAAGGTGCTATGAGGAGAATCTATTACCAGCGACATAAAGACTCTGCTACCCATGAGCACGCGCGTTGACTGTCGTAATGCTGCGCTCCTGTAACCTCAGAACTGGGAGTGACATCATCTCCGACTTATGGCGTTCCAGTTGAAGTCGGAAAAAACGTGCTGATCTACCAGGCTATTGTTAGCTATTGTTAGCACACCCTGTGTTGTTGTTCACAAAAAACACATGAAGAATGTGATCATCACTATGGCAGCATTTTTGTAAATATAAGGGGCCGTTTACATGACGCCGAAAACGATCGATTCCGCAAACATTTCGTTGCGTTTTGGCCTTCCGTTTAGATGAGACCACGTTGCGTTTCCAGTGAAAACGGAAACTTTTGACACCGCTCCCCAGAGCGGAAAGATCTGATTCCGCCTCTATCCGCCTCGTAAACACAGAGCAGAGCGTCCCAGGGAAACGCTGACGTCACCGCATGCGCAGTACTCTTTCAGATGGAGGCTGCGCGCGCATACCAGGAACAACAGCAGCTTCAGCCGTCCGCCGAGTAACGTGTGAGCGTCTTACCGTGCTCGGTTTGTTATCCAGAAAAAACTATCCAGACAGATTTGTTGTCCAAACTGATTTGTTGTCCAAAAAAGAAACTCCTGCTTCTCTGTGCGTCTGTTCGCCATTGTTGTTTGTGAAAGGTTTTCTTCTTCGTTCGTGTGTTGGAGCAGCGCTGCATGTCTGCAGACCTACACCGCCATCTACTGAACCGGCATGCACACTACAGTGGATTTACAGGGGATTAACTCGTCTCCGAGCGTTGTCATGTAAACGCAGAAGAATTCGAAAACGGAAAGGGAGAATCTTTGCGGCTTCAAGTCAGGAGTTTCCATGTAAACGGCCCCTTAGTCTAACAATACTATGTATACAGCTGATCTAGAGCGACACACCCCAGTCTGAAGTGCAAATAAAAGGATTATTACAGGAGCTAAATAACTGTTCACACTGGGGGCATCCATCTTCAATTGTCAACTCGGGGGTGGCCAGGTTTCACCAAGTTCCCAGTAGGAAAATCAGACTTCAGGGGACATTCAAGCTGCAGTTTCCTACTTGGAACCCAGAAATTCCTACTTCTGACTACAAGTGGAACGCACCACAAGACGTGATGCTAATAATAATGCAGCTCAGACCTTCCTCAGAACTCTGCATTGCTTTACAACTTCTTTTTTCAACAACTTACAGGATGCAAAGCGACGAGGTAATGTATCTCTTTCTAGATCGTAGCGGTAGTTTTTGATGTGTGACAACAAGCAATTTTTGGAAAACTTAGTATTGTAGTTTTGTAGCCGGCTATATATGGCTACTTACAGCCCGGTGCTCTAAGACGTGTCTGAATAATATAAATTTGCTCTAGTTTTAATTGTCTTGTTCCTGAAGTTGAGTATCCAGGCCAGTCCAGCCCTGTCCGACCGGAAGGCTAAGGAATAGCATTTATAGATAACCTATTTTGATGCTATAAAACTCATCTTAAAGTGTGTATTTCCATCAGGCATATATCTAAAAGTGAGACTTTTTTGTAATTACTTAGAAACTCCCCACAGTCCCTTTAAAAAAAATGTCCCCTTTAAAAAATGTGCTTTTTAGTCTTGACATACTTTGATTATGACTAAATAATCATATTCCCTTTTACAGTCTTTTTAGTTTTATTGTTTAAAAAAATGCATTGCACACGGAACTGCTTTGCGAGTTGATGGCTAACTCTGCAAGCTACTGTTGGTGAGCTCACATGAGCATAGTAGCAGATCTAGAGGACACGCAGCAACATTAGTATTTATGGATATTTTATATAATTTGACCCAGGTTTATTCTCCACTCACTCCTTGAGTAAGTTTTTAGCACTTCAAATAATACAAGCCTCTGTTTTCTGCACCAGCTAAGCTAACTCCGCCGTTTACTGCTGAGCATTACCTACATTTTTCAAAAAAACGTGCATGTTAAGGATGTATTATCTAATTAATAACCAAATTTATAATTAATTAATCTAATTAATCGCATTTTAATCTCATATTTGCTTAAAGTACCCAAATAAAGAATTTTAATTCTAGGATATTATAAAATTGTAGTGCATGACTAATCAAATGAATACACTAAGAAGAGAAGATTTGTAAATCCACATTTTTATTGGTGACTAAATAAAACCAAAGTCAGGGCAACTTGTCCAGAAAATTCTAAGCTCAATCAGGCAACTCAAATTACACTTTAAGTGTGTTTCATAAATCAAATTCAAAATAAGAAAAAGGTCGAGAACATCCAGCAAAACAATTAGGCCTGATGCATTATTAAAGAATGTAGTAGAAATGTAGATAAATAAACTCAAAAATAAAATAAGACTAAGTCTTAAATATGCCATTCCTGTTGTCACCTGGGCTTTGTTTGGTTTGACTAGAGACACATGTGTGAAGTGACGTGCCACTGCCATGTACGGGTCCTCCAGCTGGCCAAAATCAACATGTTTGTGCTATGACTAATCTTGTGATTAATTTTTATAATGCATTAATTTGCGGTGTAATTAATTACTCTAATTAATACACTAAAGTGACAGCCCTAATTATTACATAAAAGAGTATTTAAGGACTATATTAAAATTCTTCGAGTAAGCAGTACTTTATTTGCTATCATTCTGCCACTATCATACAGCACATGTCCTGTTTCACATTCTTTACATTATAAAGACACGAGTGTTTTTTCTATGCACCCTGCCCATTTTTCTTTTATTTAGGGTCATTGAGGATTGCCAGTTTTGGAAACCTGGTGTTGCAATTGGTTACATGGCTTTTAGACCTGCCTCAGAATGACCTCTCTGCCTTTTAAGATGGAGTTTAGGTTTGGTTGAGATGACGTGGAGTATGGGAGCATCCATTAGTGGGAATCAACAGGGCTCCAAAGGCTCCCATGTTGATCAACTGGCTAACGTCACATGGCTTCGTCTAGTTCTTTAGCCTATGATCCAAGTGCACACATGCTAGCAACCACACAATCCGCGCACACTGCTCATGTGCTAAATGGGCAGTTAGTACAAACACATGTGGGTACACCCTCATAGAAGATTGACTAGAAACATAAACGAGAGGGATCTTTCCCTCCCAAACACTCACACTCTCTGTGTATTATCCAAT
Source organism: Scarus forsteni (assembly GCA_036419115.1). Classification (NCBI taxonomy): domain Eukaryota; kingdom Metazoa; phylum Chordata; class Actinopteri; order Labriformes; family Labridae; genus Scarus; species Scarus forsteni. Next base: position 10,566,168 of record JAZDUH010000341.1, read on the forward strand.
GACCTAACACTCGTACTGAAGAGAGGGAAAACACAGATACAGTGAGGCCTGTGTTTACATTTCGATTGACCCTCATCTGACGTATACACAGACATTTATGTGCACACTTTACACTGGCCAGCAGCCCGCCGCATAGCAACACATTTTAACAACAAACACAAGAGGTCAGAGTCAGTGTGAGACTTCATATGAGAAAATCATGTTTTATATGGCTCTTAAAGTTACAGCTCCAAATTTTTGTGTGCAGTAGAACAACTCATTTCCAAGAATCAAATGTATTATTTTTACATAAATCTGAATCCTATTTAACGACAGACTAAATATATACCCCCTTACCACAAAAAGTCCCAGAGGTCTAGTATAAATTTACGACATTGTACAAATTTATGTCTGTTTTAATGGTATGCTTTTCCACAGATGTGTAGCCACATGTGTGCATCTGTGTCTCAATATGTATTTGGCTGTCATCCAACACCTCCAGGAGTAGAATTATGGCATATGACACCTCCGACCGCTGCAGTGTAACACATGCAACAGTTCACGATTTTCTGACAATGGAGTAAATCTTTATGAATTCCTAGAAAAACCACCAAACTAAGCTGCACATGTTCTCAATAAAAGGGCGTATTTATATCTGACGTACGGGGGACTTAGAAATATAACTGCAGGGTGCTTTTGTGATTTATGCATGTCTGTGTGAGTGTGTAAGCACTTGAGCAGGAGGGGAGCCTCAACAACTTCAGAGAGGGTTTCCTGTTCCCTGTTGGCAGATACAAGTCGAGCAAGTGGACGAGGAACAAAGTGTGACATAACATGCTTGCCCTTTAAGCAGCAGGAGGTGATTTACTTCACGTGTTATGATCTGAACGAGGTTTAACAGTTGATCTTTTAGCAATGTCTGTAATGAATACATCCAGCAAAGGCTAGAATAAGGCTTTTGAGTGGCTGTTAAGTCGCAGGTTTAAAACCCTGCCTGAAAGGGCACCTGATAATGGATACTTCCAATATTTACTTATTGCAATTCATGACAGATTAATCAAAGTTGTCTGTTTTCCCTCTTTTCTGATTTATTTGCTTCAAAAGTAAGTCATACTGTGGTGTCCTGACTTTTACTGTCCTCAATTGAGCCTTGGTGTGAGTTTTGTTTTGGAACAAAAGCAAAAAGGGAAATTTGGGAGAGACTTTGGTTAACAACGGTTAATAAGGTGAAATACATTCATTTATGCTCTCATGTTTGTGAGTTTTAAAGTGGTTAGCATCTGGTTGTTATGGCCTCTTGATATGCTTAAGGCCCCTAAACACCAAATGCAGCAAGCGCAGGCGGTCAGCGGCAATCTCTTCTTTGTGTATGCGCTACCGCCGCGCAAGCGCGCAGAGTTCAGCGGCACGCAAGGGGGGCGCCTGCCGCCGTGCCGCGTGGCAAGGTGGTGGCGCACAAATTGAGAAATTTTCGATTCAGGCGCAGTACAGAAAAAAAGTGGCCGCGGATACAGAGCTGAACTGTGCTACGAGAGACTGGCTGCCTGAAGTTTGTCTGCATTCTTACCAGACTTTGACCAACTCGGAACAACAGGCTCTCAAACTGCTCCTTGGTCAGCCTGAAGGCCTACATTTGGAAGCGTTCTGTGTAAAAATGCAGCTGCCAAACGAGCCTTTTCTCCTCCAGTACCTGCCTTGCCATCAGGATCAGGTGGACCCACATCCTTCTCCTCCCCGCTGCTGATGCTGCTACTCTGGTCCTCCTCCTCAGGAGGATTACAGCTACAGGTTTTAGCTACATAGTGAGAGCATCATGCACTACTCGTCAAACCAAGCGCACCAAGAACACTTCCTGCTCTGCCGCTATAGCAACTGGCGCTCGACGCGCCGTGCCGCTGCCATGCTCAGCGCTGGCTCTGCACACACTATGTGCTGTTCCGTGCGGTGGCTGCCGCACAAACCGCATTTGGTGTGTAGGGGCCTGTCTTCTGTGGGTATCCCATCATAGGTAGCCTGACCTGCAGTTGAAAATATCCATTTCAGATGGAAGAGACTCCAACCTGATGGAGATCAGTAAGCTATGGGTATTAATGGCATGCTCTTGAGGATTATTTAGAAAAATCTTCTGTTATGACAAACATAGGAAGCTGGTCATTTGAAGGGAAAAAAAGTAGTGATGCACCAATCATGAAATTCACAGCTGATATCGATGTTTAAGGCCCCATCCACACGAAGCCAAACCGAGGTCTAAACGCATACGTTTTTTGCCTAATCTGCATTTCATCCATACGAAGACGGCGTTTGGGGGTCTGTAAACGATCCTTTTTGAAACCAGGTTCCAGAGTTGAAAGATTTGAAATGCCGTATACGCAGCTCCGTGATTACTGGCTCTCCGCAAGTTTTCAGATACACTACGTCATAGTTTCATATCTTCATTGACACGCATGCGCCACACGCGGCAACAATAATGACGGCGTACGTGAAGCATATGTGCTGATGAAGCTAATGACCCTACTATCCCTGTTGCAGTAAAATCTCCTTCTTCTCAATCACCACCGAGTTGAACAAACAATTATCGCGGACACATTACGGCACTTTATGATCACTTTATCACAATCTCTGTTTACAACTTTTGCTGCATTTGCACATGCCCACTGATTTTTCATCTGTTTCCGCTTGTTTCCGTCATATCACTACAGTACTCCAAGATGTCTGGCATGTGTTTTACAGCGTTTTGATGCATATTGAGTGCATTCATATAGACGCACACATTTTCTGAGACGCCTTCGTCTTTATGACGATCGTTAACTGTTAAGCGTTTGGTTTTCGTGTGGATGGGGCCTAAAATGCTCTTACTAGTGTTCTCTTGTTACCTTTTTTGGCTTAATTCTACAACAGTCATGTTCGATTATGGAAAAATATCAGTTTATACAAGAGGTCATTTTTACTGCCCAATAGAAAAACACATTCTCTGATTCAGTAAGGTAGAAAAAAACACCAATTCCTACACTTGTGCCCTTGTGCACTGCAAAAGCTTGATCACAGTAAGGGGAGTAAAGACCATAGGATATTCCATTTTTTCAAGTATTGTTTTCCGAGGGCACACTCTTGTGCCCTAGTGCACTCTTTTCACAAGTGTGCATCAGATCACACTTCCCTGAGGACTTTACCCAGAATCCCTTGTTGTGTTGCAATATTTCTAACAACTGACCAATGGCAAAGCAGGATGGTTGTTACCTTGGAGACTTAGGAAGGGAATCAGGCAGGGAAGCCAAAGATAGAGGTGTCATGATCCTGCCTCTTTACTTTAGTTAAGTGTCCTGTTTTATTCATGTTTTATGTTTTATCTCAAACTTCCTGTTTTATTTTGAAAAGTCACCTGTCTCTCCTTATTTCAGTAAGTTTTGCTTCCTGTTTGGCATTGTCACACCTGATCCCTGATTGTTCTTCCCCAGCTGTGTCTCATCATCCCCAATCACGTTATGTATTTAACCCTCCTGTCTTTCCTCGTTTTGTTTTCAGATTGTTTGTACCTTAGTGTCACTTTCCATCATTTTTTCATTTATGCCTGAACCTTGCTTCTTGCCTTTTGTCTGCCTGATACCTCTGCCTGATCTGTTTGCCTGCTTGTGTACCAAACCTTGGACTGACAATAAACTCTGCTTTTTGCTATGAGCTAAATGAAGCTAAAATGAAGCTATGAGCTAAATACAACAAGCAATGTGAAAGTTGTCACTTTCTTTTGCTCGTATTTCCACATAGGGACAGACCAAATGGTGGTGGGTTTAGAAATGTTAAGGGCAGAAATGAGCAGCTACTCATGAGGCACAGGATGGACCCAAAGCAGTACAGAAGTTAAAAAACTATTTGGCAATGTTTTGTTTTTTCTTGAAGAAAAAACTGCTTCTGCTTTTAACAGGCTCATCCCATTGAACACTTAACACACACTTTAAGCAAAGTGTACATCCAAGAACGGCAAAAGTACTGGGAGAAGGCCAACATCAGCATTATTTTACTAATGGCCAATGTTTCTAAAATTCCGATGATGATGTGCATCCCTACAAAATATAGGATATAAAATCCAATATCGTTTTATCTAGTGTCCTACCAGCTAAACGCCAAGCACACACACAAACATTACAATACATTACATTAGAGCACTGGAGAGCTAAAGCAATGGCCACTATTTGAGACACTGAAATGCCAAGAAAGCCCCCTGCAGCCTTTTGTACCAGCCAAAATATTAATATAAATAAAAGTTTAACATTCAACAGGCAAAAAGCCAATTTCAGGAAAAGATTTTTAGGATTAATAGGGGGGTTTGCTTTCAGATTTTTGGAAACCTAGGGGTCCACCTCTTGTGACATCAACAAAGTAGGGTTTAATCAGCTTTGTTAGCAGGCTGCCTTATGCTTATGTTATGCTATGTCTATTTCAAGCACACAGGTATTTCTAAAACCTAATAATATTCCACGCGTGGTAAAATCTAAAAGCATCTCTATCCATGCCAAACAAAAATAGGCAGTTTGACACTGCTTATTACCTTGTAAAAATACGAAACCGCAAAACCTTTTCCTTCATGTCGTTTCCAACGGCAACTCTGACTGGTGTTATTGTTTAATTTGTGGCTATGTTAACTGGTATTAGCAGGTGCACTGCTAAAATTTCCATTTCAGGTGATCAATGTTCATTTTGAGACGCATCTGATAACTGTGAATGAATTCCGTTTTTTTTATTCTGTTATTCATTAGAATGATAGTTTAGTTTAGTTTATTTGTTTAGCTCAAGTTTAGTACAAGTACAAAACTGAGCAAGGTGGGAACGAAGCCTCTGCAGGCTTGTACAGAGTTCCACACCTGCCCATAACAATCTCATGACATGCAGGCTAAACACTCAGCAGAAAACAAAAAACAAAACAAGAGAAAAACAAGAGAAAACACTACAAACCAAAGTAGCAATAACACAGCACATATAAAATTCAGGAAAGACGCAGCAAAAGCAAGAAACACACAATTAGAAGGCCGAGGACAGGGATCAGGCTGTCAACAGAAGTTTCTTCAAATGCTTTTTGAAAGCAGAATAGGAGGACATTGATCGCATTTACATAAACATTGTCAGCATTTACATTGAGAGTTTTTAAAGCAGCATCATAATGGGGGAGCGACAGAAAGTATGGGTTGGCATGTTTGTGGCAGCACGTGACGCAACAGTGATAATGCTGCTTACTGAGGGGAGGTCATCACTGTGATGTTGCAGGCCAAAAATGCCAGACATTTAGTTGGTGACATGTCTGCAGAGTGTTACTGGCTGTAGCAGGTACTCTGCCATAGGAAGCCAGATCAAGAATGAAAGGCTTTAAATTGTGTTTTGCCTCTACAGCCTGTGAAAGAGGTAAATTAGGCCCAAAATCTGGCATAGAATTGTCTGGTGTGCAGCCAACTTTAAGAGCAAACAAGCAGAGGCAGATTTTTTTTTTTATTATTATTATAAAGATACTTACATGTTTTGTCTGCGGTCTCACTCTGATGTAATAATGGTGGGCGTTGTAGGAGACAGCACAGGATGCATATAGACTGATCTCCGTGTGTAATAATCTAATAGCTAATATCCGATCTAAAGCTCATATGGGCTTTGTTTTGCACACACAGCAGTTTTTTTCTTATTTGTCTGCCAAACACTCATGTATACTGAAGAGAGCTTTTTTTCTGTAAAGCTGTTTTCAGATTCAGACCGAGCCTGTTGTCATTTCCTCCCCAAAATGAAAAGAAAACAAAGATTTCCTAGACAGGGGACGGAGAGGAATAGAGAGACGTGGGAAGAAAATGGAGTAAGAAAGATAAAAGAGAGAAGAAATAGAGTCAGACTTTGAGACAGAACATTAAACACAGTAAAATAAGAGTAGGCATGAGAATGAAAAACTAAAGGTACATGCTTTTGTATCAACATAAAAGTAATGCTGCCCTCTTTTTACTCTTATTCCCCTCTAAAGCCCTTTTTCCAAGAACAAAACAACATATAAACAATCAAATTATACAAAAAATAGCAACAGAACTGAAAAGATAGACATGTGTTCCTGTTTGTGGACAAATCTGTAAGAATAAAGTTGGTGATGATTTAAGGGGAAAACCAGCAGGAGTCCAAATATGTCACTGGGTGTGTTTTAATGGGTGTTAAACCACAACTGCTCTAAGATGAGGATAGTGATTTAGCTTTTGGTTGGTCCCAAGTTGTTAGAAATGCTGAAATAGAGAAGATGTCATTTTAATGTGTGAAAGCAAACTGAACAATAATACACAGGAACACATTTTACTAGATTAAAAAGCAGTTTAGTGTCTGTTTTGGTTTTCACATACATGTCGGTGCTGTGGTCCTGTTTTTTTAAAGCCAGGTTAATGCATAGAGTGTACAATACCCAAAACCAGTGAAGTTGGCACGTTGTGTAAATCGTAAATAAAAGCAGAAAACAATGATTTGCAAATCCCTTTCAACCTATATTCAATTGAATACACAGCAAAGACAAGATATTTAATGTTCGAACTGAGAAACTTTATTATTTTTTGCAAATATTAGCTCATTTAGAATTTGATCCCTGCAACATGTTTCAAAAAAGCTGGCACAAGTAGCAAAAAAGACTGAGAAAGTTGAGGAATGCTCATCAAACACTTATTTGGAACATCCCACAGGTGAACAGGCTAATTGGGAACAGGTGGGTGCCATGGTTGGGTATAAAAGCAGCTTCCCTGAAATGCTCAGTCATTCACAAACAAGGATGGGGCGAGGGTCACCACTTTGTGAACAAATGCGTGAGGGAATTGTCCAACAGTTTAAGAACAACATTTCTCAACCAGCTGTTGCAAGGAATTTAGGGATTTCATCATCTACAGTCCGTAATATCATCAAAAGGTTCAGAGAATCTGGAGAAATTACTGCACGTAAGCTGCAAGGCCCAAAACCAACATTGACTGCCGTGACCTTCGATCCCTCAGGCAGTACTGCATCAAAAATCGGCATCACTGTGTAAAGGATATCACCACATGGGCTCAGGAACACTTCAAAAAACCACTGTCAATAACTATAGTTCGTCTACATCTGTAAGTGCAAGTTAAAACTCTACTATGCAAAGCCAAAGCCATTTATCAACAACACCCAGAAACGCCGCCGGCTTCGCTGGGCCCGAGCTCATCTAAGATGGACTGATGCAAAGTGGAAAAGTGTTCTGTGGTCTGACGAGTCCACATTTCAAATTGTTTTTGGAAACTGTGGTCGTCGTGTCCTCCGGACCAAAGAGGAAAAGAACCATCCGGACTGTTATAGGGGCAAAGTTCAAAAGCCAGCATCTGTGATGGTATGGGGGTGTATTAGTGCCCAAGGCATGGGTAACTTACACATCTGTGAAGGCACCATTAATGCTGAAAGGTACATACAGGTTTTGGAGCAACATATGTTGTCATCCAAGCAACGTCTTTTTCATGGACGCCCCTGCTTATTTCAGCAAGACAATGCCAAGCCACATTCTGCACGTGTTACAACAGCGTGGCTTCATAGTAAAAGAGTGCGGGTACTAGACTGGCCTGCCTGTAGTCCAGACCTGTCCCCCATTGAGAATTAGTGGCTCATTATGAAGCGTAAAATACAACAACGGAGACCCCGGACTGTTGAACAACTTAAGCTGTACATCAAGCAAGAATGGGAAAGAATTCCACCTGAAAAGCTTCAAAAATTGGTCTCCTCAGTTCCCAAACGTTTACTGAGTGTTGTTAAAAGGAAAGGCGATGTAACACAGTGGTAAAAATGCCCCTGTGCCAACTTTTTTGAAATGTGTTGCTGCCATTAAATTCTAAGTTGATGATTATTTGCAAAAGAAAATAAAGTTTCTTAGTTCGAACATTAAATATCTTGTCTTTGCAGTGTATTCAGTTGAATATAAGTTGAAAAGGATTTGCAAATCATTGTATTCTGTTTTTATTTAAGATTTACACAACGTGCCAACTTCACTGGTTTGGGGTATTGTAGAAAGCACATGGGAATTTTTATACTAAGCTTGATTTGGGCATCTGCATCTAATCTATGGCATGCAGCCTACACCAGTGATCATCAACTACATCTGCATGAGGGTCATTGCTTTTTGACACATGTAGCAAGGACCAGATTGTGAGGTAAACTGAATTGATATGAATATCTTAGTCCAAATATTGTTTGAATATTGTTATTGTCTTCCAAAAAGCATATATTTCCTTGTCTTTAAAACTGCCCACCATGGGGACACCTGAGAATTTGTTTTATCTGGAGCCGTCATGTTGTCCATCACTGACTTTGACACCGAAATACTCCTGGGCAAATGTTTGCCGACGCTCATAGTGACAGACAGATTTGTTTTTGTTAAATCCTCTGAATGTACAAATATGCTGATTGCAGCAGAGTGAACATCTGACCAGCTTTAAAGTCTGCACGCAGGCATGATGGATGTATAAAGACTAACGTTAGATAGCTCCATTAGTGTACATAGAAATGCAGGGCTTGTTGGAAATTTGAATGTGTTCTTTTATAAATGACAGTGAAATATTTCATTAAAACAATTGTAAATAAAAAGGAAAATGGGAGTTTTTTGACACTGGATAGTCTTAAAGAGCAGTTTGCAGGTTGGAGACACATTTGGATCAATTTGTGGGAAAAAAAACCTATCGAATTATTTTTCACAAAATGTTAAATTTTGGATACGACAGTGAGCTGTGGAGTTATTTTTGCACATTTTGTTTTAGATCTGCATTAAGAACAGCCAACTAGCAGAGATTTTACAACCAGGAGCATTCCTGAGTTAGTAAATACACAAATTATCAACAGTTTTATTAAAAATGTGATTCATAAATGCATAGCTATATATCTGTCTATGCCTAATAAATATTGTAAAACTTGTAAACAGACTTTTGATTTTAAATCAGGTATCAAAGAGGGCAGAAAAAGTGCGAGGTGAGGAAAAACTTAGACGTAACAGATAAATTGAATTTTAGTGTGATGAGAACCAACAGAGAACAGAGCAGGTGAGCAGTGTTAGCTGGAGATATCTGATGATGTGCTCATGCTTGTGACAAAATGTTTTTTTTACTGAAATGTTTGAAATCATATTAAACTCTCTGCACAGAATGATTACAGTCAGAAGACTGTGCTTCTCATTTGATATTTGCCCATCACAGCATATTACGCCCCCCAAAGCCTGCAGGAAATCAGCAGTGAGTGAAAACAGAGAAAAATGATTTTATGTATGTTTGTGTTTAAAGGTCATAACCAAGAGGAAGACATTTTTGTAAAACACTGTTTGTGAATTTCAGCACTTACCAGAGTTAGTGAAGACTATCTTATTTTAACTGCCCCCGCTCTAAAGGTCAGACTGTTGTGTTAAGTAGCCACTGCTGTAAACGCCCTCATACGCTGTTAGGCTGCTTCATCATGACCGACCTGAAGACCTGAAGACCTGAAGACGTTTAAAGTGTCTGCTTTAGCAGAGACACAACCAGCATTTAATGACATAATGAGAAGATATAGTTAGCTGCAGGGCAGTGCATTTCCTTGTTCTTGTTGGAGAAGAATGACTAAATATCCTCACAAACTGGAATTTAAGAGACAAACAAAGAGAATATTAAACCATCCTAACAGCAAGTACAAGGCAAAGTAGGTCTTTTTTAAATTATAGAAATAATATAAAATAAGCATTTAGACTCAAACAGCTGCTACTGTACATTGATTAAAATTTAAAAAAGAGAGCATAACCCCCCTTAATGACATAATGTGATGTATTATAAGAGCATTTAGGCACTTTGTCTTAAAAAGGTGTGCACTTGTCTTTGAAAAACATTAAAAATTAGAGTGCTCCAAGAGCACAACCTTCTGCCAAGGCATTTCCAACATTGACCTGTGAGTTAATGTCAAAAATGTGGACAAATGGCCTATCTTGCAATGTTAACAAACACTTAATAACATTTGTGGGTCCACATCTTGATTTAGATCACCACCAGAATCTAATCACTACTTCCTTGCCTTATGACCAACATTTCCTGAAATTTCACTCAATTTATTTTTGTATTTATTTATTTATTTATTTGTTTTTGAGTTATCCTGTTTCCAAAACCAAATAACAACAAAACAAACAAAGGATCCAACAAATGGAGGCAAAAACAAAACCTCCCTAGTGAAGTTAATCAAGAGTCACTGAACATACCAGACATTTCATGATCTCTTTTTCATGTTAAAAGATATTGAACCTGCACACTGCCACATTAAGAAATATACCACATGTGTGCTGCTAAGCATGAATTTGTCTGGATCCCTGCTGGGACTAACTCACAAAATAAATGTTAACCCTGTTTTTAAGGTTCTTTTACTGGTTCATAAATGTTTTTACGGCCTCGGGCCTTCTTATTTATCTGACCTGTTTTTACCGTATTAGCCCTCGCGGACCCCAAGGTCCTCTAGCACTGGTCTTTTAACCATACCAAAAGTTATAACTAAGGCACATAGGGAGGCGGCTTTTAGTTATTATGGCCCCCGATTGTGGAACAGCCAGAGAATCTCAGGCCTGCAGAGTCTGTTGATACTTTTAAAAAGAGGCTTAAAACCCACCTTTTTAATCAAGCTTTTAATTGATTTAATTTGAGTTATTTATTCCTTTATTATTTGTTGTTTTATTGTATTACTGTATATCTTATTCATTCTTTTAGTCAAACTTCTTATCATATTTAATTCAGTGCTGTCAGACGATTAAAAAAAATAATCTAATTAATTACAGGATTTATAATTAATTAATCTAATTAATCGCATTTTAATCTCATATCTGCTTAAAGTACCCAAATAAAGAATTTGAATTCTAGGATATTATAAAATTGTAGTGCATGACTAGTCAATGAATACACTAAGAAGTTAAAATTTGTAAATCCACATTTTTATTGGTGACTAAATAAAACCAAAGTCAGGGCAACTTGTCCAGAAAATTCTAAGCTCAATCAGGCAACTCAAATTACACTTTAAGTGTGTTTCATAAATCAAATTCAAAATAAGAAAAAGGTCGAGGACATCCAGCAAACCAATTAGGCCTATTAAAGAAAGTCGCACAAAGATAGATAAATAAATTCAAAAATAAAATAAGACTAAGTCTTAACCCTATAAAGCCAAATGTATCATATTTGATACAAACTTTTATAATACCTCTTCCTACGCAATATGATCAAAAGATTGCAAAAAAAAACATCTGAATACAATCAGATAAATGATAAAAATGTCTTCAAATGGATTATCAGTTACCAAAAACACCTAATGTATCAAATGAGATATGAAAAATCTATATGTTGAATTTTATGAACCTTTTGATTTTTATGGATTTTAGCAGAAAGTGAAACAAACATTTCAGCTCCAAAAAATTAGAATTTTCTAGCTATAATCTATGGTCTTGGGCTTTAAAGGGTTAAATATGCCATTCCTGTTGTCACCTGGGCTTTGTTTGGTTTGACTAGAGACGCATGTGTGAAGTGACGTGCCACTGCCATGTACGGGTCCTCCAGCTGGCCAATATCAAAATGTTTGTGTGCTATGATTAATCTTGCGATAAATTTTTTTAACGCATTAATTTGCGGTGAAATTAATTAATCTAATTAATGCACTAAAGTGACAGCCCTAATTTAAGTCTTTACTTTTTACGTTATTTCACTTATCCATTTTATGTTATTTTATCTCTCTTATATTCTTATATTTTTATTATTGTTTTAGTATGATGGTTTTTAGCTCCAGTGTTTCCTAATGGGGGCTCTCCACACTGGGAGCTGCTCCTCGTCCACTTCTGGGGTCCCTGCCGGGGGACGGCTCCGCCTGCATGGCCAGAGGCCCTTGCACTGTGTTGCGGGCCCTCGTCTCTGTGCGGGCGGGGAAGTCCCTGGCTGCGCTCCTTGTGGGCCGGGAGCCCTCCTCAGTGTTGATGGCCCCCTAAGGTAGCTTATTCCTTACCTCAGTCCTCGGTGCTCAGCCATGTCTCTCTTTCTCTCTTCTCTTTACAGCTAGTATGAATGTGTGTGGGCGCAGGTGTGTGTGTATGTTGATGTCTGCGAGTGTGTGTCTGGATATGTCTCTGTATTGGGGGGGGGCTTTCTGTTTTTATGTTGTTGGGGGGGTTTTTTAGCCTCTGTGAGGCACTTTGTGTTGCTTCTAAGTATGAAAAGTGCCTTATAAATAAAGTTTGATTTGATTTGATTTTAAGAAGCAATTTAAAAAAAGTAAAGAAGGAAAAAACAGGATATGTTTTCATTTTGTCTCGTCTCAACCTGTTCACAAGTGACTTTCAGTCTTAAATTTTAATGTCTTATCTGAAATTGAAGTTGGACCAAACAGCAGTGATCTAAGATCCTTCTTTTGGCTTTTTCATGACCTTTAAGTTCTGTCACTCAGTTGTCAGCTGGTTGAAAGCTTCAGAAAAAGCATGTAGCTTTAATTGTTATTGCCTATCAGTGAACAAGGCAGGGACATTATTTCCCTAAGGCTCTACAGCAAATCTTGATTGACATTGACAACAGACCCATGACATACAAGAACATTTTGTGATGGATGTCTAGATTTGGTGTAAGGTGAATGAACATTTGAGAAGCCATTTTCTATATGCACAAAGTGTCAAATAATGACACAAACACACACGCATGGCCAAGAACAAGAGTCAAAGTCTGAAAACATATGGAACAAATGACATTACACACCTGTTACACAAGAACAGTCATTTAAAGATGACTCAATCTGGTCTCAGATGAAAGTTCCCAGAATCGCACACACCAGCGCGCTCGCAGATAAACACACACTTTCTCGTACTTCACAGCCACTCTCAGAATGTGGCATTTGCCATGTAGGGGCCAAGGAGGGGTTACGAACATACACACACACGTATAGGCACACACATCTACACAAATAATGTCAAAGAGAGACAGCAATGTATTCTGGGAGGTGAGAGAATTGGGGAGGAGATGAGGGGGACAGTGGTCATCGAGGGACAGTAAAGAAGCAAACACAACAAAAAAATTAATGCAAATGATTGCTGGCATTGCTGCTGCTCCTGTCATTAAGTGAGTAATTCATGGTGTTATTGTTATTTTGAATGAAGTGCAAGGCCGTCTTTTAAGTAGCCCACATCTCTGTTTTCTGCCAAAGTCACTCGTTGGCCGGTTCAGGCTTGTTCGCACTCAGTAAATGACTTTACACGTCTCTGAAATATAACTGTCATGCTTGTCAGGTGGCTGTGATTTCAGATTTCATTTTGTTCCTCATGCCCCTACACTGAGTCACGATCTCAGTGTGTTTCTTTGTGGATAAGCCAGATGATTATGGAGTAGCTGAGGTCAAGTGTCACAAAAACATTTGGGCAGGACTGTCATCCATTAGAAGCACTTGGGCCTGGATATGTGGTCCCTCTTTTGACTTTGATTGAAAGTTTTGATATAAAAGCCATTCTTTAGATTTCAGATAATTAAAAAAACATAAAAGCTCTAAAAGTACCATCTGTAGGTGATGGTCCTGGGTGTCCCCAGATCATAAACTCACCACCCACTTTGGAAGATCCGCTTGTTCACCTGCTCATTAAAGGATAAGTTTGGTTTCTGCAGCTTTCACATTGTTTATAGAATGAAGTAGAACAATACACTCACCCAGAAGGCTTTTGGGAAATATTTAGATCCAAAGTCGAGCGGCGGACATCCGTATAATGGTAGCACACGGGGCATGTATAGCGCCGCTCCTAAAACTGCACTAATCGTCCAACAACTCATTAGTTTCACCAATTAGTTTCATCATGGTCCGCTCACGCTACTCCTCCACAACAGTCTGTGTCACTCCAGACATGTTTTCGTGACTGTTCTGACCTCTGACCTGAAAACTTTCTTTACGGCTGCCGCGCATGCACAGTACGACTCATTGTTTCAGGGCCGACCGCCGGCTACTCAACAACTTTCTTCTTCCAGTTTTATGCAAAATGGACAAATATCTATTGGATGAAGATGTTGTGGAGGAGAACTTTGAATATGATGGGTGTCCTTACAGTTTCGAGCCAGAGTTTACAGATGAGGAGCTCATCGAAAGGAGGACACGGAGGCAAAGAAAAGAACAGCTCTCCAGAGAGCAGTCTTCAGTTCAAAGGTCAGCACAGTCACAAAAACATGGGTGGAGCGACCCCGGACTGTCGTGGAGGAGTAGCCCGAGCGGACCATGATGAAATACTGATGAAACTAATGAGTTTCTGGACGATTAATGCAGTTTTAGGAGCGGCGCTATACATGCCCCGTGTGCTACCATTATACGGATGTCCGCCGCTGGATTTTGGATCTAAATATCTCCCGAAGCACTGTTTGGACCAGGAAAGCCTTCTGGGTGAGTATATTGTTCTACTTCATTCTATAAACAATGTGAAAGCTGCAGAAACCGAACTTATCCTTTAATGCAAATACCAAATCATCCAATCTGCCAATGGTAGCAACTAAATACATGTAGGCATTTGAAAATGGTCAAGATAACCTGTTGAAACCTAGCATCAAATGAGGTAAATGATTACTTTTAAGACTTAGAGATGGCATAACAGGTTTGCATGTACTCGTAGCAAGAGGGTTGCTGGTTAGACTGCCCATACTGGTCAGGATCTTTCCAGAGTTTGCATGTTCTCCCTCTGCCAGTGTTGGTCTCCATTCACAGACTAAAAACATCCCTGTTAAGTTAATTGTTGACTCTAGATTTCCCTTAGGTGTGAAAGTAGGTGTGGTGGCCCGGTGGTTGGCTGGTGACTGGTTTGCAATGCCTCTTGCTGAATGTTAACTGGCATTATCAAAAACCATCTGGAGGGTTTACCAAAAAAAGGTTAAAAAAAGAAAACATATCCAGTTAGTGGCAGTTTACTAGGTGAAGATGTCCTATTTACAAAAAGAAGAGGTCTAAACATGGAGCCATTGGGCACAATTTGGGAGTCACTGATGGTAACAAACTATTATGTGATTGAAAATGATTTGTCAATCCTGGGGTGTTTGCTGATTGTCTAACCAAGGGGTAGTATATGTACAGTTCTGCTCAGTATTATTGGCACCCCTTCATTATTTTCATTGCTTTAACCATATCTTGGTTTACTCGATGTTGGTGATGGTCACAAACAATTTTCTGTTTAAAAGGTACGGCTGAATCAAGATGAAAGCTTTTCATTGGTGATACAGTTGTCCATACATGTTTATGTACAGACTGGCCTTCGTCAAGCTCAGACAGTGCAGTTTTTTCTGTAGACAAAAGTGGAGCAGATCCTCCGCAGGTGAGAAAATGAATATTTACCAAAGTCCTCAGCCAGCTTCAAGAGGAAATCCAAAAGAGCTGAAGATGAAAAGAAGGAATTTGTGGCACTTTGTCAAGGTTGTGTTAAGACGAAGGAGAATGAGTAGATTGATGTGTCCAGACTTTGCATTAATGAGTGTTACTAATGATTTTGATGTGGGTGGTTTTAGTGCTGTGACAATTGGTAATGCAGAAAAACTTCAATTCAAAGCAAACCCGACTCCATTTTACTCTTAAAGCTTATTACCATTGAGACAAAAGGTTCCCAGGTCTGAAAACTTGGACAAGAAAAAGCTTAAAGACCCATCAGATGTTGCCCTTTATTTTAAATTGTAGGACTAATCGATTTGTTGGTTCTTAAATGGACCATCAAAACCATTCACAAAACATATCACAGTACAGTAGTTATCTTCTCCTTTAAATGACCGTTACACTACTGGTGCCTCCTGCCTCTTCTCAGAGTATGACCTCTGTCTTTGAAACATGACGGCCATGCTTAGAAAGTGTGTGTGATTCCTCTGAGTCCTGTGACAGTGCTCCACGCCCTGCTGCTGTGCTCTATACATAGAGGGTGACTGAGAGGTGTAAAGACTTCACACCATAGAAATAGATTCATCATGGCAGCTCCACACAGACTGCGTGAAAAACTCATAAATCTAATTCCAGAAAATTACACGGTCTCCTCTGGGCTCCTTTTGAAGCCCATGCAAATGTATTATGTCCAGATGTTTGAAGATGCTACATCTTCAGAGAGGAAGACCATATTAAAAACTGAGCTTACCAAAAACAACTGAGATCATTTCCAGATAAGGATGTTTGGCTTCATAGTTTCTGGGTGTTTTTTCTTTTTTCTTGCATACATGATGTTAAGAAGACCAGACTAGAACCGATGTGAGCCAGTCTGACAACAGGAAAAACAGAATCAAGGTGATTCTAAGACTGAACAGAGACCGAACATACTCTTCACCAAGACTGTGAAGAGTATGAAGACATGCCAGGTTTATGTAGGGACACAAAAGCAAACCCATAGAGGCAGAAGTAATATAAGTTATCTTTCTTAGGCTTACTTTAAAGGGACTGTGAGGAGTTTCTAAGTAATTACAAAAAAGTCTCACTTTTAGATATATGCCTGATGGAAATACACACTTTAAGATGAGTTTTATAGCATCTAAATAGGTTATCTATAAATGCTATTCCTTAGCCTTCCAGTCGGGTCGGACAGGGCTGGACTGGCCTGGATACTCAACTTCAGGAACAAGACAATTAAAACTAGAGCAAATTTATATTATTCAGGCAAGTCTTAGAGCACCGGGCTGTAAGTAGAGATATATAGCCGGCTACAAAACTACGATACTAAGTTTTCCAAAAATTGCTTGTTGTCACACATCAAAAACTACCGCTACGTAACTAGAAAGAGATACATTACATCGTTGCTTTTCATCCTGTAAGTTGTTGAAAAAAGAAGTTGTAAAGCAATGCAGAGTTCTGAGGAAGGTCTGAGCTGCATTCATTAGCATCACAACAAACACACGCTTTGGCTTGGGTCACGTCTTTTGGTGCATTCCAGTTGTAATCAGAAGTAGGAATTTCCGGGTTCCGAGTAGGAAACTTCAACTGCAACGTCGCCCAAAGTCAGAATTTCCTACGGGAACTTGGTGAAACCTCACCACCCCCGAGTTGACAATCGAAGATGGATGCCCCCAGTGTGAACAGTTATTTAGCTCCTGTAATAATCCATTTATTTGCACTTCTGACTGGGGTGTGTCGCTCTAGATCAGCTGTATACATCGTATTGTTAGACTTATATTTGCAAAAATGCTGCCATAGTGATAATCACATTGTTCATGTGATATTTGTGAACAACAACGCAGGGCGTGCTAACAACAGCTAACAATGGCCTGGTAGATCAACATGTTTTTTTTTTTTCTGACTTCAACTGGAACGGCGATAAGTCGGAGATGATGTCACTCCCAGTTCCGAGGTTACTGGAACGCAGCATTACGACAGTCACCGTGCGTGCTCATGGGTAGCAGAGTCTTTATGTTGCCGGAAAGAGATTCTCCTCATAGCACCTTTAAAGTGAAAAATATTATTACTATGACATACTTTTATCTTAAACTATACTTAAGAGTAGTTTTGTGGAGGGAAAGCACCAAAACACATTTACCACCAACAATGGAGGGCACGACATATACAGCCCTGAGGGTCCCATCTGCTTGTTGACTGATTCCAGTGGCTTTATATCCTCAAGCCTAAACGTGCCAAGACATCAGAACAAAATTATCAAGTCTAAAAGGCACTATGGCCATGACAACTGCTTGACATATCCTTTCCCAAGGTCTAAGCTGTGTTTGAAATCATCCACTCATTCACTCACTCACTCACTCACTATCCCCTATGTAGTGTAAATGAAATAGCAAACTACATAGGGAATGACCAAACGACATTTCGGAGACTGCATTGAAATTTTCTAAACGTCGTAGCGTCAGCAGATAAGCTGGATATTCCCATGACGGAAGTGAACGTGCCAAAATTCACATAAACAAACCGGGCACTTGGAAGGACAAGTAGCAAATTTTGAAGCTGTTTACAGCTGCTAAAAGATGTTAAAGAGCTACGCTTCGAACGTGTTAAAGGTACTTGAACGTTTTTATACATTTATGAATGAAATCAGCGCCTAACAGCCTTCCTTCTCTTCTTTTTCTATTGAAAAATACGACCGCATAGCATTGTGGTCTACGGGAGTACAATATAGGGTACATCGTATGTACACTCACTTTTGCATTGTGGGTATTTTGTAGTGCACTATATAGTGAATGAAATTAACTGCTGAGAATTCGAACAACACTATAAAATGGCAAACACACTATATAGTGCACTATATCCGTGATAGTGAGCGATTTCGAACACAGCTCTACTTTGGTCTTTAAACTGGCTCTGGACCTAGAGATTTAGTCCAGGTATGTCCTTCCCCGTTACTCCGAGTCAGTGTCCAGTGCTGCTCCATCTCATGATCACCTGCTGTCCTCTGAAGCACCACAGCTAATGTTTCTTCCAGGACTCTTTACCTGTTCCCAGAAAGCTGATGCGCAAATCCTGAGTTACTGCTAAGCAACCCTGGCTGTCAGGTCAAGTGTCCGGCAACCCTGTCCACATCTTGTCAGGTCCAGAGCCAAGAAACCCTGTCCACCTTCTGTGATGTCTCAGTCTACCACTTGTCATATCAAGGATCTGGGGCCCTGGTCCACATCTCGTCAGGTCCAGAGTTGGAGTTCCCTGCCTGTAACTTGTCATGTCCACAGTCCTGAGTCTTTGCAGGTGACTCATTGTGACAGAGGTTGTGGGTACTAGCTGATGACTTGTTTTGTTTAGAGTCAGGGGTCTCCTTTCAGGACTGGTGAGGTCTTTAGATGTAAATCTAAGTCTGTGGCAACTAATGTCCAGAGTCTTAGGTCCCAGCTGACAGCTTGTCATGTCCAGAGTCAGGGGTCTGGTCTGACGTCTTGCCATGTCCAGATTTTTTAATCCTAGCTTAAGCGTTGTCATGTCTGGTGTCCAGGATTCCAGTGGATGGCTTATGGTGTCTATCCTGGTCAGTTTGTGGTCATTGTTTGACCCAGCTGTTGGACACCCTGTCTGGCTCCCAGTTGGTTGTCTGGCAGATACCTGATTCCCTGTCAAAAACTTGGCTGATGCCTGGTTCTGTACTTTTGCATCAGGCCTGATACCAGGTCCTGCTACATGACTTTCCAGTTCATATTTTATTCTGTCCAGAGTCAAAGTCCCCATTTTACCACGTGTCATGTCAATAGTTGGAAGCCCCTGCATATTGCTTGTCACATCTAGGATCCGGGGCCCCAGTTGATGCCTCATCAGGTTAAGAGTTGGG
Organism: Scarus forsteni; assembly: GCA_036419115.1. Lineage (NCBI taxonomy): Eukaryota > Metazoa > Chordata > Actinopteri > Labriformes > Labridae > Scarus > Scarus forsteni. The sequence goes on from JAZDUH010000341.1 coordinate 10,585,360, forward strand.
GATCCCAGCCTATGACCATTGATATCCAGAGTCAGGACTCTCTGCATATGACTTGTCATATCCAGAGACTGAAGTTCTTGTCGACGACTAGTCATGTCTAGACTTAGAGACCCTAGTTGATGACTCATTCTTTCTGATGTCTTGGGCCATTGTCGAGGACTTGTTACACCTGTAGTCGTGTCCAGAGTCTGGGTCAACCGCTGGCTAGTTGTCAGGTTTAGAGTTGGAGGTCTTAGTCCATGCCTTGTCTTATCCAGAGTCTGAGGTCCTAGATGATGACTTGCTACATCCAGGGTCAGGGGCACAAGCTGATTACTCGTCTTATCCATCCTCTCGGTTTTTGTCTTGCCCCTTGTTATGTCTAAAAGAAAGAGTACCAGAAGAAGACTTTTGATGTCAGTCTTGGTCAATTTCTGGACATCATTTGATCCGTTGGTCTCCCCTGGCTGCTCATTGTTTGTCTGACGTCCCCTGCCAACACATGATTCTGCCTTTGTGAGCCAGGCTTGACACAAGTTCTTGATCCACTTGGTCCCTTCAGAGTAACTCAATCCCTTTGATTGACCAACTGCCTGTCTTCTGGGAAAGTTCTCTTCATCTGTCTGTTCTCCTCTTCATTTTTAGCCTCCAGGCTGGCCAAGAGAAAGACCCTCTGGTTTGCACCTGTCCAAGGATGCTGTCCTCCCGATGTACCACCTGAAGTACTGGGCTGCCTCCAGGCTCACTCGGCCTACGTGACTTGTTCTTGTCTTTGTTTTCAGATATTTGAAGCCGTCCCAGCGTAGAGGTTTTTCACAGCCTTCCTTGCTGTTCAAGTCTTTTCTACTCAGCCCACCTTTGCTCCTCTCTGCTTGCTGACCACTCCCACCTTATCAGGCCACCTGTGCATGCAGCTTCTTTCCATCTGCAGTCCAGCGGGTGTTCAAGCCTTTCTTGCTCCTGCACTGATTGCCTAATTGTTCATCTCATGAAAAAAACTACATTACTTCTACTCAACCTGAGCCCCAAGTGCAATTACCTCAGCCCTCTGGTTTTTGATCACAAGTTCTGCCTTGGTGCTTCTTGTTTCGGTCGGCCTCTTCCCTGTGGCTATTTGATTTTTTTTTTCAAACAATACCTCTTTGTGTGTTTCCATGTTTACCTTCATGAAAATCCCTGTGGCTGGAAGATTGCAGTACCATGGCCTTTCTCCTGAGCTGTTGTGTTTGTGTGCTGTATGTGTCGCAGCATGGTTAATTGCGCAATCATGAAACTTTAGACATGATCCCAAAGAGCTAAAGACTATTTATTTTGCTGGCAAGTTGTATATTTATAAGTCATATGTTTCAACAAAGCTTTAAGTTACTGGTAAAAGAGAAGGTTTGTAAGAAAACCCATATCCTCTATAGCATGCTCTTTAAAGGAGAATATCCATTACATAAGTCAGCACTACACCCTTGCACCTGCTGCATCTTAAGCCATAAGCACAACCATATCTGCCTGCAAATACATGAGCAACCATCCATCTGTCTGTTAAAACAACATGGCACTGACATATGAGATGCACAGTTTAGTGAGGATTATCAATCACACACATACTAGCATGAGCTGGTATTGACATACAGGATGTATATCATGCTGAGGGAGCAATTTCTCACATGCACACGCTTACTTAAACACCCACATGTGCACATGTGAACGCTCATTTCTGCTTTCCACAGGATCACACGTTTCTCTCTTCACTGCTGTCAGCATATGATTAAACCACCAGGGTTGAAGTGAATAGTTGTGGTAAGGACTTGGCATCTGTGAATGTAAACATTTAGACTTTGAGCCACATGATATAAGTGACTGCAATAGGTGGCAGCTGATGTTGGCTAAATGTGGCTACATTCTCAGCTTATCTGTGATTAAGGGTGCCACTGTAGACCTCCAGCTCTGCCTACGGCCAGTAAATGTGTATTTCCATCTTGTGAGGGCCGACTTCTGTTGAAATGAATGAACAGGAGCAGCGTTCATAGGTGGTAAATATGGAGGTGGTTAGGGTTAGGGCTGGAAAACTGGAAAGAAGACATATTTGTGCTATAATAAATATGTGCATGCTTTAACTGTCACCATTGTGGTAGACATTTTAATTATAGATTGTCTCTGGGTTTGACCTCTAGACATAGAAAAATAAAAATAAATATCACAGGGGTGCCAATAGACCAGCAGTTAATGGACTCGTGCCTGATTTACAGACACTGTAGGGACTCATGTGACCTGGGTTTGTGTCATTTGTGACCTTTATCCCTCACTTAATGCCCCACTTTCTCTCCCTCAAGTTTCTCACTCTTTCTGCTTTCTTATCTATTCATTAAAGACCTCGAGGCCCAGAAATAAAAGGAAACTAAGAAGTGCTCCAACTTCACAAATCTCCACCAAGGCACTTCTAAATTCCAATGTGATTAGATGATTTCCTCGTCAATCTCATTCATTACTGGCCATTCAGATATTGTAGCAGGTATGTGCTATTGAAAAAGCTGCTCTCAAAGCTGTTAGCATCTTTCCCAATCTTTATACTAGAAGTTGCTTCCTGCTGTCCTCATGCTCATACAAGTGTTGCGAATTAGCACTTGTGATAAAAATGCAAACAATTAATCTGGTTTGTCCAATGTAATAGTGATGTCCACATCATAGCTCCCACCTCTTCCTGCTCCAAACGATGCTGCTGCATTGAGCTGTGCACAATCATTGCAGATTGGAGCTTGGCAAGATTGATCTGCCATTAAATCAGGCAATCCATCTGCACCGCAGGGTTAGTGGAAATCTCATACTGTTAAGAAATCACTAAAAAAACTCCTAAATCCACATGCAGTTTCAGATCACGACAATAATGTCATCAATTCTCCCTTATGCTGTGACCAACATTATCTGAAAATGTCCTCTAAATTCCATGAGTACCTATTGAGTTATTTGAAAAAAAATGCAAAACATCTATAAATCCAGCAATGTTAACAAATGCTTAAAAAAATCCTAGATATGAACACAGAATTTGGATCACCAAAAAAATGCAAATCACTTCTTTCTTATGCCATGACCAACAGTCCCTGAATTTAACCCATGTCCATTCATACATTTTTGAGGTATCTTTTTAACAGACAAAGAGGTAAAGGGCAGGCAAAAGAAGTGGAGAGAGCTGTTCAGTTGCTTAAGTGACAATAACACTGCCTTAAACTGGAATTATCTCTTATGGCCAGCAGGCGTAAACCACCCTGGTATCCAAAAACTGGTATATTTATTCAAGTCTATGAGAAAATAAATCTTCTTGTCACTTTAATTACACTTTAATAAACCTGTCCAAACAGTGCAGGGTCGTACAAACAAATGCAAGACTTCTGCAATGCAATACATAATTCTGATTTTGCAAATTGTGGACGTATTTGGAGCCATTTTGGGGGTTTTATTTTTATTTTGTTTAACCTTTATTTAACCAGGAAGTCCCATTGAGATTAACAAGAGAGACCTGGCCAAAATAGCAGCCGTACAGAGTCACGGTAAAATGACACAACACAATCAACAGGTTTAAAAACAATAAGCATATACACTTTTGGCTTTCAAGAAACACAACCACATGCCACTGTCACCACATTCTTGATGATGCTCTTAAATTCATGAAGAGATATCACTGAATCCAGTTTTAGCTCTTTTTGAAGATTATTCCACGACCAAGGTGAATCTAAAGACAAAGCAGTTTTCCCCAGGTCTGTAAAACTCTGGGTACAGAGGAGAGCAGCAAGGGTTAAAGTAGGATATGCTTTATGCTGTGTTTCATTATATTTTGGAAGCCAGAAAATCTGAGGTGCACATTGCCTTCATTAACTGGAGTGCTCTTACTGGTAATAATGTAAATATGGTTACTCAAGGCAAAAAAGAAAACCAAAATATTGCAAATGACAAACTCTCAAAGTGGCAGCTTGATTATTCACAGACGGGATTTCTGGGGATTTACAGAAAATAAAGTGGATTTTTTAAGTAGCATAATAAAAGTCACACAAGAGCAAACTAAAAGCAGATTAAAAATAAGACTAAAAGAGCATTCACATTTCAGGATACACAACACACCATTACAGAAACGGAAAATACATATATTGTGAACATATAATTGTTTGGGATTACATTAATAAAAGGTTTTTTTCTTGTATGTTAGGGATGTCCAAATTGGACTTTTGCAGCCCATATCAATCACCTGTTGGTGAGATTGCACAGTGCTGATGTCAGTCCTGTTTTGTGTTTTGTTTTAATAACAGGTTCAGCGTTCACTGAACAGAGAAGTACAAAAAGCTCTTAAGGAGCAATGCAACTTGTATCCTGCAGTGAGGACGACTGAATTACTCAATAAAAGGATTTATTTGTTATTTGTATTGATCTATATGAATTAAATAACTAATCGACAGACCAAAAAATTATTTCTGTCCAAAATAGTCTCATAAATTCCAAAGTTGTATGTTTGAAACACATTTCACCACCAAAAAAACACAATTTATTTCAGATTCTTGCCAAAAACTTAATTTAAATTTCTTAAAAGTACATACTCTATACTTTATTTCTACTTATATGACTCAGAACAAAGAGAATAACAGATTAAATCGAGCACAGTATTGAAACTCATATCATTTTGTCAAAGGCAACCAATTCAGGCACCTTCATATGTACTATTGGTACAATATTTAGTAAATAATACTACTAAGTCTCTTAACTCTTTTTCTTTTTAGTGGGGTTTCCCTTCAAATTTATCTCACAATTTAACCAAAATATTACAAATTATGATATAAAATGCATACTAATGAGTGTTTCATCCACTTTCATGCCAGTACTCAGAGACAATATGTTGGCTGCTGCATGGCACTACTCATAAAAAAAGAGAAAGGAAAAACACTGCAGAATGAAATGCCATCATGGTCTTCGCCATTGTGTCACAGTGTTGCATCATAAACTTTGAAGCCTGGTTTTTAAAACTTTTTAAACCAGTTAGCTCATGGAAGACTTCGGTAATCCAGATCAAAACTGCAGAGAAAGCAGGCAGTTATTTCCTGCACTAGATCATTCCCTTGCTCCCCTTATTTCCAGTGCAAAAGCTATTTTCTTTTTTCATTGCATTTCCACTATAGTTTTTAAGCACAAATTGAAAATGCAAATGACAGCTAGCGGACAAAAACTCCCTGTATGCCTTCCTCAAACATAAGAGCCCTCTGGTCTTTTTTAGGCTCACACTCTGTGTATCTTGAGCAATAGCACTTTGTCCACCGGGGACTGTGAAGCTAAATATATTCTAGTAACTGATAGCCCTGTTGGTTGACAGCAGAAGCACTGCTGGTCCTGACACTGAAACAGAAGAAGAACCACAACAGACACTGTTGAGTGTGTATGTGTGAGGTTTGTGCATTATGCACTGTCAGTGCTACTCTGTCCAAAAAAGGTGTTAGATTTTAAAAGTGACGAGTCAGGGAGAAAAGAATACTGATTTAAACAATGGCAAGGAAAGCTTGGTTTTAAAGGAGGGGAAAAATCATGATTTCTACTATGTACTAGAGAAAACAAGCACCAAGTTTCTTAATATGATCGCAGCTCCCTAACCCTACCTTGACCCCTTTTTTCTTGGCATTAGTGAGTACCTGTTCTGTTGACCTGTCGCTGCATTAGTGGACTTTATTAGCCTTCACACCAAGGCACTAATTGATATTTGATGGATGTTTCAATCGTAACTCCATCTCAGAATAGAGTTCAGACTCAAAGCTTAACTACACAGCAACCCTCTGATCCTGAACTCTCACGTAGGCATGACATACCACAGGTCTGTGGCAAATTCAGGGCCGCTGGTAGACCAGAGGGAGATGAGAGAGCGCAGGAAAAGAGGAAGAAAAAGTGGGAAAGCACAACTTGACAGACAGGAATACACATCTTTCTCTCCCTGGGTTGAGTTTTCTGCTCTGTATCTTTAACCCGATTCTCACAGTTTCCCTCAATATTTCTTTTTTTTATTTTTGGTTGCACTAACCTGCAGAGGGCCGCTGGCAGGCATGGTGGATCTCAGCGATGTCAGGTCGATGTCTCGGCCCTGATCCCCTCTCTCTGTCTTCCCGAGTCCCTGCATAATTCGAGCCGTAGTGAACCAGCAAGCGAGCACACACACACTCGTACACTTGCGTCTTGCCCCCACAGCAGAGAAAATGCTAATGCCAGGATGGCAGTGGTGGGTATGAAAGGAAATGACCCTGGACGCCAGGCACCAAGCACCAGGCCAGGCCGAGGAGGACAGCAGAGGGACAAACAAACGACCTATTCACCCACACTCAGGCTCTTTCTGCCCTCCTTCAGCCTCGCTCACACTCACTTCTCCTAATATAACAGTTTAGACACGGGAATACCAGATAATGGATCATTCTGAAACCTGGTAAATATTGGGTATTAAGTTATTAAGTTAGACTGCCCTCGGTTTTTGGCTCATTTGATTCAACAGCCCTGGAGACAGTGCTCATCAAGTACTGCCTATTTGTGCTTGTTTGCTCCTCAAAAACATTCTGTGGTATTTCTGTTAAGTTAACTGAGGTCAGACATTTTCTCGTAAAAGCACTAAGACTCCACTGTTAGTAGTTTACAGCTCTCTAAACCAGGCGGCCTTAGGCTTCCTAACAAGGTCCCTAAGATAGCATAAGTACAGGAGACAAGCTAAGTGAAATCAGGAGTGTTTTAGACTGATATTCAAAAGCATGAACAAATTAAATTAAACCATCTGCATGGATAACAAAAGAGTATACTTACTGTCTTTAATGCAGCTATTACCTCAATATGTTTGCCAAAATAAGCTTTCATTGACAAAAGAATGGCATAAATTAGCCTAAAGCCAATGGTGGTAATTGGATTCATGCTACAAATGCGATCAAATATTTTGCCTGTATCAGTCAGTAGGTATCTTAAGCCTACTAACTCATTGATTGAATTGTATTAAGTGGAAACAATGAAGGAAGCAAACAATTTTGTAAAGGCAAGCTGTCTTAGAGCAGTGGTCATGAATCAGTATCAGTTTTTTTAGCCTATATTATTTCATTAGCAGTCGTTACTTGAGCTAGAGTTAGTTAACATTAGCTGACTTAAGCTAACCATCAGTAGATAATGGAAGTATACAACAACATGAGTACATAAGCAAACAGTCATTTCTAGCATTGATTCACATTAAACAGTTAGTGGTTTCAAAAAAATGTTTTACACATCCTACTTGAGCATCAATTATTTTCCAGAATAGGCTAATGTTTATTAGCTAACTAAGCATAGAATATTAAGAATTTTCAAACTGAAGTATAAGTGTTTTGGTTATTAGTCAACATTAGCAGAAATTGACAATCATTAGCCAAACAAGTTTAGGCTGCAACCCAAATTATTTACTTTCACATGCCTTAACGAAGCAGCAATCAGCCAGTAGCTCATTTAAGCTAACATTCATTCATAGACATGGCTGGGCCTCTGAAAAGTCCTTATATTGGGCTCCAGATGTAGTTTAGTGATATAAACACATCATGAAGGACTTAATGTTAGTGCTAATTTGCATACTGGGCTCAGGATTCAGTTTTTGAAAAGTTTGTAGCAGGTCTCAGCATACCCAAAACTGAAAGTTAACTGTCCACCAACAATGATACTATCACTAAAATAAATGCTCAATGTTCAAATGAGTGGGGGCTTACATTTCTAAACAGGCAACAATAAAAAAAAAAAAAAGGCACTCTTAGGGGCAACAGATTCAGGCGTATATGCACAAGTTTTTAGTCATAGCTGTGCTATATATGCCTAATCCGGATGGATGCAGCATGTGGGAAAATGCACATTTCCAGAGTGGAAGAATCTGAAAATTCTGAGCGCTTACATGTGTCCAATAAACACTGATAGTTTCAGAAACGATGACATCATTAAACCTCATGAGCAAACCACACAACAATAGATACAATAGCGGGTTATGGTGTTTTTCATTTATGCTGCAGGATCTACTAAGCCAGTTATGACCTTGATGGCAAAGTCGTCTACAACTACCATTAGCAACAAGGGGAGCACCACCTACAGACCTGGTATATACTACAGTGTTTTCATATGGACAGACATGTTTCTTGAAACAATGCCATCCACAGAACATTTTCAATATGAAAATGTTTTCATCTCCATGTGGACAAGGCCGTAGTCAGTAATAGAGGGTAATCTGATTCAGATCAGACTAGAAAGGAAAGTGCCATTGCTTAAATTCAGTATGGACCATGTTGCTGCTCATCATTTGGGGTCCTTCCATGACACTGGATGCCAAAAAGCATTTCTTTCTTCCCCTCTAATAGGCAGATTTGAGTAGGCCTGTAGGTAAAAGTGGTGCAAATGTTGGCCTGCACAGGATGGCTTATGAGGCTTGTGACTGTCATCTTTTGCATTCCCAGTTTATACCATTATTAATGTTGTTTACACATTCAAAGGGGGCATATCATGCTTGTTTCTCCTTTTCACTATGCCAGGCTAGGATGCCTGTAAAGCATTTCTGCCCTCAGTACAAGTCATTTAGTTCCTTCATTGCCCCACAGTAGCGTTCTCAAAATCCTCATTTTCGGCCATTATCCAGGTCTCGTTGAAACGCTCGGACCTCAGGATGACCTACAGTTACCTCGTAACGTCACAGCCCTTTGTGCTCTGATTGGTCAGTTCTATTGGGGGTTGAGCCAGCCCATCCCTCTTCTTCTACTGTATTTTCCGGCAGGCTCAAAGCAGCGACCGCGTATTGAGTCCCCCTACAGGCCAGAGCTGGTAATGAGTGATTGTGAGCTAGGGAACTATAAACCCCTGCTGGTGGATGTGTTCCTCGGTGATGGTTTTGTGGCTAACGGACATCATAGAGGAGGAAGTGTTTTATCAGATTGCTCCAATAAAAAGAAAGGTAATTGTGATGTCACGACGTTTGAAATCTCGCAGACATCTCACAATGACCTATTTTCAGAGGCATCAAATCTCGTTCTAGGATATCAGAAAAAATACAATATCTCATTTTTTGAAAAAAAAAAAGGGGTGTAAGGTCTTGTTTTCATATTTATTATAGTATATGTAAGTATTAAATCATGCATCAGCATGATATGTCTCCTTTAAGGCTATCTTTGTTAAATACACAAGGAATAAAACCATTATCAGTGAAATACTAGGAGGAAAAGGCTAAAAAGGAAACTTGAGGTAAGGCTTCATTTTATTGTTAATCTTGAGAAAGTGTCTTTGCCGGTGTTACAAATTATATTTCAGTCTGATATTCACTATTGACTGATCAACACAAATGTTTGAGAGCAGTGATTCATTAACTTACAAGGTTTTTAGAACTTGAAGAAGACAGAGTAGACTAGTGAATGCATTGCTGTTTACTTTTAAGAGAGAAACGTAAAAAAGGGAAGATGAACAAACAAGCAGAGCGACAGACAGGCACCCTTCAAACCCAGAATTAACATGTCACCATGAGTGGAAAGTCCATGGTACTTTAAAAAAAAGACCCATTTTCAAAAAAACACCACAGTAGAAAACTGTAATTACCCACAGGAGGACATATTTATAAAGTAGTTGTTTTCCAGCAGCTTGTCTTAATGGAGTTTAGACCACCGGGCTTGTGCAAAAAAACATTCAGAAAAGCAAAGTTACAAAGCGAGTGTCTCCTTCTCTGTTCTGTTCATATATGCACTCATACTTGAGTGTCCTGAAGGGAAAGGGTGCTGTCAACAGTGATCAAACACTCTGCTGAAAGCTCATAATCCTCAAAATATGATCAGCTCAATGGCAGGAATTTCATTAGTTTAAGTGAACCTTGAACATAACACAACACGCACATCCACTGACACACAAACCAGCAAACAGTTGACCCACTCTGTAAAGACCTGTAAAGCCTAAAGGGATGTGTTTCCTGTATTTTTCCAACAAATTTCCTATCATTTGGTCATAAGTCAAAAAAGGTTTCATAAATCTTAGGTGCTCTGAAAGGATGTCAACGATTTAGGGCCTAATCTACTAAAGTATTGAGTTTTTATGAACACGTGCAAACTTGATAGCGTGTGCAAAGCTTATCTCCTAAGAGGGTGATCTGAGGATTGCCTCTGCAAATGAGCAAAATAGCACACACAGTCAATTTACCGTGTTTGTCTCAATGACCATACGTAATACATGCAGATTATGAGAACGCGCAAAATACTGGGAGGACATGCAAATGTAACCATTTAGCACCCACAGTGTGATTTATCAAACCAGCAACTGATTGCGCACAGTGTTTTTGTGTCTAAATTTAGCACGTTTGAAAGGCAGGTGAAAAAAAAGAACAGTGTTACTGTTTACTGAATATTTTACGTCATTGAATTTTTTTAAAGAATGATGAAAAGATTTGAGGGCTGTCTGTCCTTTTGATGGACTAAAAAAGAGGGACGACCCAGTGTGCCATCATACTCATGCAGACACACGTGTGAAGTGAACCCTCTGTGTTTTGCATCCTACATCATAGTGGACGTCATTTAATGGATGTATAAAACCCTTGCACAGCCATAATCACTCCGTTGTCACTCAGAGCTGACTACATCACACTGTCCACGCACTGACAACAAGTTTAAGAGCTGTCAGTGCGTAAAAGGCGAGAGTACCCGTGTGGTCTGTGTGTATGTAACTGTAAGACTGCTCTTAGAAAAGTTATTGATGATGAAGCTATGCAACTATGTGATGGCTGTCATTTACATTGTTTAATTGCAATTAGAAAAAGAAAATTAAAAATGACAGATAAAACTATGGCATGAGGGAAAGGTGACAACTTTGTCCATCAAAATGACAGACTGCAAAAAAGATAACCAGAAGATCATTTGCCTCTAACTTCATGACGTTTAACTTGATTTTTTATTTACAGCCACTTTGCTCTCCCAAACTCTCCATGGTGACAGCCGGTAGCACAAGCAAATTTAAAGGGACTGTGAGGAGTTTCTAAGTAATTACAAAAACGTCTCACTTTTAGATATATGCCTGATGGAAATACACACTTTAAGATGAGTTTTATAGCATCAAAATAGGTTATCTATAAATGCTCTTCCTTAGCTTTGCGGTCGGGTCGGACAGGGCTGGACTGACAAATGTAGCTAAGGTAACCCCGACTCATCAGACAACTCGACTGCCATTATTGAAAACATCACAACAACAGTACATTCTGGCAGATTAGACAATAAGATGAATGTCTGACAGCTGTTACTGTTATGTGAAGCACCACAAAGCTAATGTTGCTTACCTATCCAGCAGAAAGACAGCGACATCCGCGTCCGTTTTCAGGTCTTTCCATTGGCAGAGTTCCCTCCACTGCTGGAAAGCAACACCAATGTTGACCCGGGTCTTCACTCTTTCATGGTCATAGCCCTTCTTTTTCACTTTTCACTTTTTCTTTTGGGCTGTTTTTCAGCCATTGCTACTGCACCTATTGTATCTCTCTCTTACGCTAACTGCGCATGCTACGCTAACAGCGCATGCTATGTAACTTACTACTCCCCCTCCCCCCTCTGTCTGATCTTCACATGAGTATGATGGGGGGGGTACCCTGTTTTGGTAACTCGGCCCGAGCCACAGTATTTACCTGCTGAAATTCAGAGCCAAGGCTGTGTATTGAAACCGGACTTTTTTTTTAACATGCTGTCAGTGGTGACATCTTGTGGATGGAGAGGAGAAATACGGTGATTTTGACAAATAGTGCATTAGATTAGAAGATTAGAGGATCGCTGACTACACCTTTAAGGTCTACTAAGGCACCCAGTCATCCATGTATTTTTCTGTATCTGGCCAGTAGTTATAGAAGTTTGAACAGCCCTAGTCTAAGCTAAAAAAAATCTCTCCAATGATGGATAATATATTTGCCCTCCTTGGGTTGTAAAAGCAGAACCATCTGCCCTCTCACTTCCTTTTTAGCTCTGAATACATTTGCATTGACATTCTTCCAGGAACTCTCCAAATGTCAGCTGACTTTAGTTGTTTTCCGTTTGTGGTTTTCCAGACTTACACTTGGGCCTTCTTTCAGGGGTTTTGGTTTGTATTGTATTTCTGCACAGTGGCACATAATGGCTCGCGCTGAAACAGTTAGACTGTTTAAACTATGAATGCTGAGTTAATCCCAAAATGAGGAGTTAAAAGCAAACTTTCCTGCCCACAATTTTTTTTCTGCGATCATTCCTAGAAGTTGAATTAACACGATAAGACACCATGTGTCCAGCCAGACCTCCTTATTCACCGGTTCTTGGAAATAGGGAGACTTTGGCAGATGGCAATCAAGTTTTCTTTTCCTAGAAAGAGTAACTGCAGTGGAGATAGTACAGTTTTACAGAAACATTTCACTCCCACCCCAGGCTTACAGAGACTTACATTGTGATGGTTTTGACTAATCCTCCTTCAGAGCTTTGTGCAGGTCTATAAACACAGCAAATGCAAACAGGTAGTTTAAAGTGAAGGCTGTGGTTTTTAAAGGGAGTTCATCAGGGGCATCTTGACTGATTCGGGCATGCTTCTCTTTGTTTGGATACGTGGAAGCCCTAACAGAAGTCTTAAACTTGTACCTGTAATTTTCTTTAATCCCTGATAACATATCTTTTCCCTTAGTGAAGCCTTCAGGGGCTTTGTGCTGCGGCTCCTGATGTAACAGTTTTTCTTGACTGTAAACAAACGAGTTTGAGGGTATTGCGAAACACTACCACAACCTGCTACACAGGCTTTTGGTGTGCATGGAGCTCCCCTCTTCTTCAGGATGGGAATGACTTTCTTTTGTGTATTTAAGTTATTATTAGCCAACTCTCTGTGGAAACTAAACGAATTGCCTGTGGTCATTTTTGTTCATATGAAGAATTTGTTTTTTCCCACAAAGCTGTTGGGGAGAGGTTGGTAAAATGACAGGGTTTATGTAATCATCAAAATATTATTACAAGAATCCTTATGCACCATCTTGAATTTAATTCCACAACAACTGAATGCTCAACACTTCTTATGAGGTGATAATGAGGTGAAGATGTCTTGAGAGCTATTATGGGACAGCAATGGCATTTTAAAGACCACTATCGCCTTGCTTTGTGAAAATAAAGACTCTGACTCTTTTCCTGTGAGCATTTGGAGCCTTTTAATTAAGCCGTTAAAGCTACAGTATGTTCATTTTTACTTTATTCAGCCTATAATTCAAGATTTATTGGTTGTTTGGTTTCTATGAAAGCATCCTGGTATGTATAGAGGAATGACATGGACTTAAATTAACTTCCTGGTGTCTCCTGGACAACATTTTGACTTGTTAGCAATTGCAAATATGCTTTACTTCTGCCTAGATGTCAATTTCAGGTTATTTTGGAGCCAATTGGTAGTTACAAGGAAAAAATTAGAAAAGCAAAGTACAGTTACCTGCTCTTGCTTTGGATATAAGCCTCAAAGTATGGGGTGAAGTAGCTACTGCTTACAAATTTCCAACCTCATATAACTTTAAAATCCAGAGAGCAGGCTTTGTTTGATAACAGGCGGGGTATGTCAGCCATTCACCCAAAACTTGTGCGACATTATCATTTGCTTCGAGCCATTAAAGGAAAAGTTCGGTTCCTGCAGCTTTTACATTGTTTATAGAATGAAGAACAACAATATACTCACCCAGAAGGCTTTCCTGATCCAAACAGTGCTTCAGGAGATATTTAGATCCAAAATCGAGCAGCGGACACCGATATAATGGTAGCCCGTAGGGCATGGATCGCCGCTCCTAAAAACTGCATTAATCATCCAAAAACTCTTGTTTTTCACCAATATTCCATCGCGATCCGTTCCGGATGGTCCGCCATTGCAGTCTGTGCCACACACTGTGTGGCTGAACTGACGAGTTTGTTTACGTGCCCTTCGCGCATGCGCAGTGCGGCTCATTGTTTCAGGGGAAGACCGGCAGCTACAAATCGACTTTCTTCTTTCAGTTTTGTGCAAAATGGACGAATATCTATCGGATGAAGATGTTGTGGAGGAGAACTTTGAATATGATGGACGTCCTTACAGTTTCGAGCCAGAGTTTACAGATAAGGAGCTCATAGAAAGGAGGAAGCGATCGCAATGCCCCAGAGAGTACTGTGCATACGCGAAGGGCACGTAAACAAACTCGTCAGTTCAGAGTTAGTACAGCCACACAGCGCTGTGTGGAGAGACACAGACTGCAATGGAGGACCATCCGAAACGGATCATGATGGAATATTGGTGAAAAACATGAGTTTTTGGACGATTAATGCAGTTTTTAGGAGCGGCGATCCATGCCCTACAGGCTACCATTATATCGGTGTCAGCTGCTCGATTTTGGATCTAAATATCTCCTGAAGCACTGTTTGGATCAGGAAAGCCTTCTGGGTGAGTATATTGTTGTTCTTCATTCTATAAACAATGTAAAGGCTGCAGGAACCAAACTTTGCCTTTAAAGAGTGTTTTTTGATAACAAGATTCATGATGTGAAAATGCAAACTTACATCCTAAAAGATTATCAACATATTGAGCTTCCCCAGCTGTGTCTCATCACCCCCAATCACCACATGTATTTAATCCTTGTGTCTTACTGCCAGATTGTATCATATTATCACTTTTCAGCGTTCATCTCATACCATAGTTTGTTTTGTTTAGACCTTGTCTTTTCGCCAGTTGTGTTTGGGTACCTTTGCCTGACTTTGCCTGCATTTGTGTACCAGAACTTGGACTGAAAATAAACCTTACCTTTTGCCTCATAGACCTGCTTCGCCTGCTCATTAAGGTTTTTCTGTGCATTCAGAGTTCTCGTCATGACAGCTGTCTTGTGCATAGAAGTACTCTATCTCACAGACAATAAGATAGAGTAAGTACAATAAGGTTAAAAAAGTGTAACATGAGCTCTTTGAAATGTTTTCATATTTTTTGTAATGTAAACTCAACAGAAAATGACAGATATTAACATTATATCTCAGAGGCTGAAATAGCTATTAGAAAGAGCTGCTAGCCTGTCAGCTCAAGGCTGTTCTCCCCAGTTAATTTGACTTCATCTACAAGTGGAAGCTGGATGTACATGAAGAAACCACGCTAAAGATATACTGGTGTTGCAAAATGAGATGGCACATATTCAAGGCACAGTCAGCTCCCATTTTCCCTCTCTGTCCCAGAGAGTTCATGACCTCCTGTATCCAGAAAGACCCTCTTCATCTGCTGCCGTTGTTGAAGCCAAAACAACGTAAGGAGGTAGGATGTGGCTAATG
This sequence comes from Scarus forsteni, assembly GCA_036419115.1. NCBI lineage: Eukaryota > Metazoa > Chordata > Actinopteri > Labriformes > Labridae > Scarus > Scarus forsteni. The sequence continues at coordinate 10,600,608 of JAZDUH010000341.1, forward strand.
TATATGGAGGACTATTTGCCTCCAGCTTAGCCACGCCCACAAAACATCTTATTGTTTTTACAATGCCTTTCCTCTACACTACTTCAGTAATGAGGAAGTTTACCCTCTTTGGTTCTTTTAGCATGATGATAATAAACCCAGATCATCAACTGTCCTTTTTTTAACAGTTTCTTTTTCCTTGCATGGTGCAAAACTGCTGCTTAAGGGGATTGCTTAGATGTTGGGTTTCACTCCATGTAGTTAGTAAGGCTGTAGTCCTCCAAACAGAGTCTAAGTCCATCCTGCATGTCTTCTGTCATTAGTCAGTCCTCACAATCTCACCTTGATTTTTTACTTTAGCCACTACCCTAAAAAAAATTGAAGGGAAAATAATGCTAAATAACAACAAAGCAAATGTTTGAATGTATACTGGATAATAAATAATGCTAACAACTAAAGCAATGTTTTTCCTGAAGCACAATAAAAAAACAGCCATCAATTTCCTCTTTAAGCTTTATGGGCTCTTCACTTTAAAACAAGTTCGCAAAAGGCATTTTTTATTGAAATTTCTGTTCTGAAACGACAGTGTTCTTCGATTTCTATGGCCAGGTAACTTTATTTTTGTTTTCTTGGGCATTGAATGCTTTTTTAAAAAAAATTACGACTTGTTTTATAGGGTTTCTACGTCATGGTTTGTCTCCTAAAAGTATTAATAGCTAGCAAATTACTTTTTCCACAATTCCTTGTCAGAGTCTTGGCTGAGCCATGACAGGAAAGTGGTTGGACCTCCCCAACTTCATAGTTGTTATGAGTTCTCCCCAGTTATGTGATAAACACACAACCTTACCAATTATATTTTATGGACATATAAATGAAATCTTTGCTAAAAGGTGCTATGAGGAGAATCTATTACCGGCGACATAAAGACTCTGCTACCCATGAGCACGCGCGGCGACTGTCGTAATGCTGCGTTCCAGTAACCTCGGAACTGGGAGTGACATCATCTTCGATTTATTGGCGTTTCAGTTGAAGTCGGAAAAAAAACATGCTGATCTATCAGGCCATTGTTAGCTGTTGTTAGCACGCCCTGCGTTGTTGTTCACAAATATGAAAAATGTGATTATCACTATGGCAGCATTTCTGTAAATATAAGTCTAACAATACTATGTATACAGCTGATCTAGAGCGACACACCCCAGTCAGAAGTGCAAATAAATTGATTATTACAGGAGCTAAATAACTGTTCACACTGGGGGCATCCATCTTCATTTGTCAACTCGGGGGTGGGGAGGTTTCACCGAGTTCTCAGTAGGAAATTCCAACTTCGGGGGACGTTCCAGTTGCAGTTTCCCACTCGGAACTCAGAAATTCCTTCTTCTGACTACAACTGGAACGCACCAAAAGACGTGACCCAAGCCAAAGTGTGTGTTTGTTGTGATGCTAATGAATGCAGCTCAGACCTTCCTCAGAACTCTGCATTGCTTTACAACTTCTTTTTTCAACAACTTACAGGATGCAAAGCGACGAGGTAATGTATCTCTTTCTAGTTACGTAGCGGTAGTTTTTGATGTGTGACAACAAGCAATTTTTGGAAAACTTAGTATCATAGTTGTAGCCGGCTATATATTGCTACTTGCAGCCCGGTGCTCTAAGACGTGTAATATAAATAATAAAATAATATAAATTTGCTCTAGTTTTAATTGTCTTGTTCCTGAAGTTGAGTATCCGGGCCAGTCCAGCCCTGTCCGACCCGACCAGAAGGCTAAGGAATAGCATCTATAGATAACCTATTTTGATGCTATAAAACTCATCTTAAAGTGTGTATTTCCATCAGGCATATATCTAAAAGTGAGACTTTTTTGTAATTACTTAGAAACTCCTCACAGTCTCTTTTAAAAGGAAAATATCACCATGTTCAAATTTCATAACAAAAACAAATAATCCTTATTTGGACTAGTGGCTGGAAGTTGTTGGGTAACTAGCTGGACCTCAGTTGCCATTTGGCTGGGAGGGGAAAATTGAAGCAGCTACATCTCTAGGTAGCTGTATTTTAAAAAAAGCTAAGCTAAATTAGTGAAGAAATAACCAGCAAACGTACATTTAAAAGGGCAATGCTGGATGTATTATACTTTGCTAAATGATATGTTCAGATCTTGTGTGATTTGCCACTGACCCTTATTCAGACATCTATCTGGAAGCCATTCTAAAATCCCATAGACTTTTGTCTGAGGGACTAAAAACTTTAACATTTTAGACTAATTCCTGCCCCAGTCCATTTAACATGTGAGCAACAATCATGTCTCCTGAGTCATAATGTGTAGAGGCCACTTTTAACAGCTTTTCACCTTTATGATGTCAAAATCATACATGGAATAAGGATGGCTGCTTACTGGTTTGTTAATATAACTTATAAATGCCACTTTTGTTTTAAAAGACCTCTTAAATAAAGAAGAGTGGCATGACTGAATGCAGCTTGGAGAAGATGTAGTGGTTTGAGACTTGCTGAACATTTTCCAGAGTAAACACAATCAGCTGCCTCAACTCAACACATGACACTGTGTAGAGATACTGCCTGGGTGATATACAATTGTCTTGCTGTTGCCAGTATGTCACATTGTAGTGCTATTAGTCTTTGTCTCACTCATTTGCTCTCTCTCTCTCTCCCTCTCTCACACAAGATAGGGCTGCGTACCACTCTGTGCCGGCCTCTCGCTCTCTACCTCGTCTGTCGTGCACATGCAAGCGCACACTAGCCAGACAGTGCCAGCCTCTCATTCTGATGACAATGAAAGGGCCTCTATGCTCCATGAATTTTCATCACTGTGACACACACGCACATTCATATGTACACACTCAGTCAACAGGTGACGTGCTTCAAAGTGAACAGAGAGACTCCACACATCTGAGCGTAAGATACAATCTGCAACAGTCGGCGACATTATCAGACCAAACACACACACACACACGCACATGTGAGTAGATGTGTAAACCTGTGTGATAGCGCCCACATTTACATGCACACAAACACAAGGGCAGGACAGGTACTCGCTAGCAGCACAGATCAAAGTGCCGGCTCATGTCTCCAACAGACAAGCAGGTGCATACGCCTTCATGTTGCACACCTGTTCACTCATAGTGTGTGTTTGTGTAACAGTTCAGATATTACACCACAGCACACCTTAGAACAAACTACAATAAATACAGAGTTCATACTGTGAAGGAGAGGACCGAACTATAATAGTTTAGTTTTCTTCATTTTTGCTTTCAAACAGCAGACTGAAATATTTTACTTTGTGATGAAATACTCTCTTGTACTTATTATCTATGTATGCACACAAGGTAAAAACATGTATAGCATATCATATTGCATCATCAGGCTGCATGATTTGGCCCAAAAATAGAATCCTTGTTTTCTTTTCATGAAACTCAAAAGTGATGTCAACCATTTTTTCCCTCTCAAAAACAAAAACCTCCAAGTGACAGAATTATATAAACAAGTTTTGCCTTCATGGTAAAACATTTGCCAGAACTAAACTGCATTTCCATCTTATAGTTGATTTGCAGTGATTTTGTCATCAACTGTTCATTAGGTAGTTTGGAGATAGGCAGAAGGCTGGTCTATTTTCACAGTAATTCAACCTGGAACCTTTTTATTAGTATTTATTCTCATTCAAAAACAAATACAAGCCTAACATGTTCTTGTGCAAAACCTGACATGGCCTACTGTAATGAAAACAGTGCATTCTGTATTAATATCATCAAACTGTTAAAAAATACAAGTTGAGTAAGAGTAAAGGTAAAAATTGGGATTTTTTTAATTCTAAATTTGATGCAAACATATGAATTATTCACTCTAATATACTTGTTTCATCCGGAATCCAACGCATTGTAATGTCTCAAATTTAAGGCTCTCACATTAGTGCATTAATTAGATTAATTAATTACACTGCAAATTAATGCGTTATAAAAATTAATCGCAAGATTAATTATAGCACACAAACATTTTGATATTAGCCAGCTGGAGGACCCGTACATGGCAGTGGCACGTCACCTCACACATGCGTCTCTAGTCAAACCAAACAAAGCCCAGGTGACAACAGGAATGGCCTATTTAAGACTTAGTCTTATTTTATTTTTGAATTAATTTATCTATATTTACTGCATTCTTTAATAATGCATCGGGCCTAATTGTTTTGCTGGATGTCCTCGACCTTTTTCTTATTTTGAATTTGATTTATGAAACACACTTAAAGTGTAATTTGAGTTGCCTGATAGTGCTTAGAATTTTCTGGACAAGTTGCCCTGACTTTGGTTTTATTTAGTCACCAATAAAAATGTGGATTTGCAAATCTTCACTTCTTAGTGTATTCATTTGATTAGTTTAATTAATTAATTATAAATCTGGTAATTAATTAGATTAATTTTTTGTAATCGTCTGACAGCACTACTCATAATGCATCATATTATATTATATATATTTTTTATCATATTATTGTGTTGTATATAGCATTGGATAATATTATACCATGTCATATTGTATTGTATATATGTTTTTTGTGTCGTATGGAATGATATTGTATTCTATCTGCAGTGTTGTGCTAGTTCACTTTTAAGATGAGCTTCTTCAAAGTTCAGCTCATGATTCCTGAGTAAGTTCAGGTTCATAGCACATAATTCAATATATGAACTAAGGCCACTGTTCAGAACAGAATTTGTTCACTTTGTTCACATAAATGAATCTCACCTTTTTTGTTCCTTGGTCTTAATTTGTGTAACAAAAGTCCAATTCAAACTATTAAATTCAGGTCATTTATACACTTCAATATACGTTTAACAGAATATTTTCACTCGTCCATCTGGGCAGCAGCTATAGACAGTGTTTCATGTTGATGTAGAATTGTGCTACTGCGGCAGAGTAACAAAGTACCAAACTCGAGTCATGTCATACAACAAACACACGGCAAGTGTTGCTATTTCCTCTTTATTTAATGAAAATTGATAAAACTGCTACTAAAGTTGTCAGCATCTTTGCTAAACTTAGTACGAGCAGTCATTGTGGTTACTTCTCACTCCCTTCTTCCTCCTTTAAGGGTGCTGATTGGCCAGTGCCTCTGCAGACTGAGCTCTGCAGGATGGATCTACATCATTACAGACAATGAATCAAGCAGATCCAACTACACTGAATCATAGCCAAAAGTGCCCAACCACTTATGCCTAGGGCTTTGCATTGCTCAACATTTATCACAAACACATCAACTTAAAACATCTGGCTGTATGACTGCAAAGTTATTGCACACAAATTGCAAATTGCCTGGCTATAGGTGTGTGTCCACAGTGGGAGAAAAACAAATGAAATCAAACTTTATTGATAAGGCACTTTTCATACTTAAAGGGACTTTGAGGAGTTTCTAAGTAATTACAAAAAAGTCTCACTTTTAGATATATGCCTGATGGAAGTACACACTTTAAGATGAGTTATATGGCATCAAAATAGGTTATCTATAAATGCTATTCCTTAGCCTTCCGGTCAGCTCGGACAGGGCTGGACTGGCCTGGATAATCAACTTCAGGAACAAGACAATTAAAACTAGAGCAAATTTATTTTATTCAGACACGTCTTAGAGCACCGGGCTGTAAGTAGTGATATATAGTCGGCTACAAAACTACGATACTAAGTTTTCCAAAAATTGCTTGTTGTCACACATCAAAAACTACCGCTACGTAACTAGAAAGAGATACATTACATCGTTGCTTTTCATCCTGTAAGTTGTTGAAAAAAGAAGCTGTAAAGCAATGCAGAGTTCTGAGGAAGGTCTGAGCTGCATTCATTAGCATCACAGCAAACACACGCTTTGGCTTGGGTCACGTCTTTTGGTGCGTTCCAGTTGTAGTCAGAAGTAACTCTGGGAACTCTGTGAAACCTCGCCACCCCCGAGTTGACAATCAAAGATGGATGCCCCCAGTGTGAACAGTTATTTAGCTCCTGTAATAATCCATTTATTTGCACTTCTGACTGGGGTGTGTCGCTCTAGATCAGCTGTATACATAGTATTGTTAGACTTATATTTACAGAAATGCTGCCATAGTGATAATCACATTGTTCATGTGATATTTGGGAACAACAGACGGGGCGTGCTAACAACAGCTAACAATAGCCTGGTAGATCGGCATGTTTTTTTCCGACTTCAACTGGAACGCCGATAAGTTGGAGATGATGTCACTCCCAGTTCCGAGGTTACTGGAACGCAGCATTACGACAGTCGCCGTGCGTGCTCATGGGTAGCAGAGTCTTTATAGACTCCTCATAGCACCTTTAAAAGCAACACAAAGTGCCTCACAGAGGCTGAAAACAACATAAGAACAGAAAACAGAATTATTATTAACAGAATATTATAACATATGATAACAGAATATTAAAGGGACTGCGTGTAGAATTGTATAAATATTCAAATAAAAGCTGTAAGTGACGATTTCGATGTGAAAACAAGATTTCATTTTTCAACCAAATTCACTTTTTAAAGCGTTTCTGTTTGGCTCAGGTGAAAATTCATATCCTGTCTTTTTTTACCATCATTCTCAAGGCCATATAATTTGCATTAGAGAACCGAAGAAGCTCTGCAGCTTTTCCGTGACTTGAAATTCTTTTATTTAGGCAAATGACTTAACAGCTGATTCTTAACATTCAAACCTCTGATCCCTGCAGCTCCTGTTAAACTCTCTTCTCCGGTGAGGAATGTATGCGCTGATTTATGGAGATTGAATGTAGCTGAAGGCTGAATTTGAGCGGTATAGCCACTGCGGGAGAGCTCTAACTGTAAAAAACTGTGCAACAAATGAATCCCACATGCACATGCACATCTTTTGTTTAACTTCAAATCACATCAAACTCTGCGTCAGCTGAATTTGACCCGTTTATAAGTGCACACACGTTTCCTAAGGCCACATTTGGGTACGTCAAACAGATTTAAGCTCATTTCCAGGAAACGAATCCTAACTTTAACCCTAACTTAACCTCAGCCACTGACCCAAAAACACTTTTTCCCCAAATGAGGGCACAGCTTTTGTCCCCAATTAGATGAGGCGTCCCCAATTAAATGGCCTTTAGTTTGAAAAGTGTCCCGAACAGCAGGTTAAGTCATTCCCACACTCTCACACAAGCAGACACACACCAGGGTTGAAAGTTGTTGTTTACTTTTGGTTTTCAAAAGTATTTCTTCCCAGAAACACGTCACTAATTTCCTTGAGAAACAGGAAATTTGTCTTAATAAGGAAATTGTGCGCCTTCATTTTTCTCATTAAGTTACACGCTAACATTTCCCTCTTCTTCACTCTTATTCATTCTAACAGGACTTAGCTGCAGGTTCAAAGGAAGCTGCACTTTTAGCCTGAAAAGAAGCTGGAGAAACAGCTGCTGGCTTAAGAGCTAAGCATATCCTGTTACTCTAATAACTACATTTCAAGGCTGTACAGTACTTATAACCAGTATGGTTCGGACAATGAGTCTTTGTATCGGAGAGAAATGTCATCCAGAACACATGCACACACATACTTCACACACATGCAGATAATGCCAGGCTGCTGCTGTTGCTTTGCTCTGAATAAGGAAAGGATTTGGACAGAAATCTCAGTAAATTCTGGGATTAAACCCCCTAAACCATGAAGTATTTGCAAATACTTAGCTTTAACATGATTTGGATAATAGTCCAGTATTACTGTTTTCTACAATTACACCATTTAAGCAGCCATTTAAGCATTCTCGTGAGTGCAAACAAACAGGGGCTGATAAATTGAAGTGAAAGCCTTTTTAGTGAATATAAGTGAGAAAAAGCAGTGAAACTAAGTATAATTATAACCTTTTTTAATCATGTTCCACTTTTAATCACATTTGTCCTCCTTTCTTCTCTCCTCTCCTCTTATAAAAATTACAGTTCAGAGACAGACCACGCTGTAGACAATGTTCTTCCAGCCCTCAGGGAGAGAGAGAGACCTCATTTATGCTAATTGCCTCCAATTATTAAAACAACCAGGACGAGAGAGAACACGTGTAGGTACATAATGTGTAGAATAATGGCTTTAAAACAGGCCTGTGGGAGACATATGGACTCTCAGAATGAGGAAGAGGGAGAATAAATGACAGATCAGGGACAAATCAGGTGAAATATGTGATACTTTGAATTAATGGAGTGACAGATTGTGCTCTACAGCGACTCTATCTGGCAGGAGGAGGTAGTGCACCAGGATTTGATGCATGTTTCAATCCTGCAGAGGGTCCACAAGTGAAGAAATATCTTCTGCTTGACTACATCTCACTAGACAAACTGTCCAGCTCCACCAAACAGAATTTCAAATCTAAAGATTCAACATGGCAACCCTTCATAACTTCCATTAACTCATCATAATACTATATAATACCATACTATACTATACTATATATAATACATAATACTAGTGATTCATATTTTGGTCCCCTCTGCTCACAGTCAGCACTCCCCATACTACAAGACACATGCTTATTTTATTTTCTTTTATTTCATTCATTTATTTAACTTTTGAATTCTGTGGTTTGTTTTTTTTATGACAACTATCCTGTTTTTCTACATCACATAGCTGTAGTAAAGTAAAACAAATGTCTTTTTTTTTCTCTTATCTTTCACTTTTCCTCTTAAGCATCATAATCAAATTTATATAAATACTCTACTATATCATAAGTTGTACAAATACTACTATGTCATGAAGACACTAATATTATCATTATTTAGTAAGTTATTGTCATATTATTATATTATTGTTGTTGTTACTATTATTATTATTATTATTATTAGTAGTAGTAGTAGTAGTAGTAGTAGTAGTAGTAGTAGTAGTAGTAGTAGTAGTAGTATGTCCTGGTTGATGCATTCAGGATACTGTTTCTCTTCTGTATGTTGTGTCTGTATAATTTTGGCTCCTTTAACCCATAACCCATTTACCCTCACCATACACCCACACACACACCCTTACACAAACACCCCAGAACATGATATTCTGCCTTACCTGCCTTAACTGTAACATGTCTTTTTTCTGTATTATTATTTTTTTGTATTTATTCATCACTATTGTGTCACAACCTTTTTGTAATGTTTTGCACAAAATTTTTAAAAAATGGAGAAAAAAAAAATACTGTGCTCTAGTAAAAGAGGAGACGTCTTAATCATGTTTAACCCAAGTAAAAGTGAATATTATGTAATTTAAAATAGATTCTAAGGGTTTCCTGCTCTTATTTGTGACATGTGAAATGTGTATTGTCAAGACCAGGGTTTGAAACTCAATCACTAAAAGGGCCAAAATTTAAAATAAAGTGTAAGATGGTTTGATCATAATTTTTCTTGTGCTTATTTTTAACACTTATTTGCTAATTACGGAGCAGAAACAAACTTACATCCATAGTTACCATTTAAAATGCTCTGGACTTATAATATAAGGATTATTTTCAAGACTTGACTTGCTTTGGAAAGATTGTGCTGGTCAGTTTTGTAGTGGAATATTTACCCAAATGGAATCTTTCTAAACTTTTCCTCTCTTCTGTCATAAAATATATCACACCCTGAGATAAGGCTCTGATCTTAGCCTAGCTGCTAATTTTTGAGTCTAAATTTTGACCAGGTTTTTCACCCTCTCTCCTCTCTGTTCTGATCTGAATCAAGGTTTGTCACAACTGATTATTTATCCTGGAGTGTGTGGTGTTAAAATATCTATTTTACTGCTCCAAATTAGACTGGAGCCTTGCTGATCCCAATACATTAAAGGAGACATATCATGCTGATGCATGATTTAATACTTACATATAATAGAATAAATTTGAAAACAAGACCTTACACCTCCTTCATTTTCAAAAAATGAGATATTGTATTTTTTCTGATATCCTAGAACGAGATTTGATGCCCCTGAAAATAGGTCATTGCGAGATGTCCGCGAGATTTAAATAGTCGTGACGACACGAGGTACCTTTCTTTTTATTGGAGTAATCTGATAAAACACTTCCTCCTCTGTGATGTCCGTCAGCCCCAAACCCTCACCGAGGAATACATCCGTCCAGCAGGGGTTTATAGATCCCTAGCTCACACTCCCTCATTACCAGCTCTGGCCTGTAGGGGGACTCAATACGCGGTTGCTGCTTTGAGCCTGCCGGAAAATACAGTAGAAGAAGAAGGACAGGCTGGCTCAACCCCCGATAGAACTGACCAATCAGAGCACAGAGGGGTGTGACGTTGCGAGGTAACTGCAGGTCAGCCTTGAGACCGAGTATTTCAACGAGACCTTGATAATGGCCTAAAATGAGGATTTTGAGAATGCTATTGTGGGGCAATGAAGGAACTAAATGACTTGTACTGAGGGCAGAAATGCTTTACAGGCATCCTAGTCTGGCATAGTGAAAAGGAGAAACAAGCATGATATGTCCTCTTTGATATTAAACATGTTTCATTATAATGACCTCAGCTTGGACTGCCTATGGTGTAATACTGTGGTAAGAACAGCTGACTGAACAGACCACGATGTATGATTAATGTAGACTAGTTTTACAACCCTCAGAAATGAAAGCTTTAAAAAACAATATTTTATCCTACTGTCAGACAGGATTTCTTCCATGTTATTTATTGTTCATAATTTTTATTGCAAAGGTAAAAATAATACTTTGTTAGGAGAGTTTTGTCCTTTCTGTCAGAAATGGAAATGGATATTTAAATATTCTTCTTCTTCATTTTTTAATGTTAGATGACATCAGTTGTGATTTTTTCTCTGTGTAAATTTTCAAGAAGAAGAATGAAGATTAACAAGTTATGGGAATGCTTTCTCAAGCACTGTTTTTGGCACACTGTGGGTAAGAATGTTTTTGCCTTTTGTTGATGTTTTAATTGAGGAGCCAAGTTGTTTCGTCAGCCTGATTCCTTTCTCCTTGGCAGATCTAGCAATAGTGACACTTGGATAAATAAAATAACCCCATTAACACCACACTTTTGTTTTATTTGAGGAGATAGTCTGTTGCAACAAGTTCCAACCTGTGTCCCGCCCATTTGATGGGTAACAGGGGCAAACAGGGTCCAAAATCTGTCTTTAAATTGTCTGATGTGTAGATAGCCTGGGACAGAAATAGAGATCTGCATGCAGTGTCACAGGGAAGGGAAGTGACAGGTTCACTTTTGCAACATGAGATCTCTTAAAGCACATCCTCTGCACACATAGGCGCCTGCTATGTGCAGTACATACACTGAGTTACTGGCATACCTGTCATAATTTAGACCAGAGGCAGAAAGAAGGAACTAAGACAGGAAGGCATTCATAAATGTTTGTACAGTAAAGCTAAGATGAGGTGAAATGTGTTGATCGTTTTTCTTTGAAGGGGAAATTTTCTGTTACTTTGCACAGCAGAATGTGGTTTAAATGATTTTCAGATAATTTGAATTGTTAATCACCATTTGTTGTTTTTGTTTGTTAAGAAATGATAAATGTCAGTGCTGATTCTCTCCCACAGCAGACACCCACATGCAACATCTGATTTCTGACTTGTGTTGAAGTCACACAAAGTTATGTGAATATATGGATGTAGAAAGGAGATACTCTAAAACCATTTTTAAAAATGGAGTGATGGGTGGATGGATAGAGGTTTAAAGGAGTACTTCACCCAAAGAATGATATGCCTTCATTTTCTACTCACCCTCATGCTGAGCAACACTCTGGAGCACTTTTTTGATGTCTCAAATGCAGCCGGAGATCCGGGGGGATTTTCGCTGTCAACAAACTTCCATCTAACAGGGGACAATGGTGCCCGTAAGAAAAAAGTCCATAAAAGTCCACAAAAACGTGCCTATTTTCCTTCATACTGCTCGTCCACTGTAATCCAAGTGTCCTGAGCGGGTAACGTCCATAATTAATTCGAAACGAGGTCATTTAGTACATTTTTCGAGCCTAAACAGTGCTATATCGTACTTCCGCAGTGCACGTCTACGCGCGCTCCCTGAACTATGGAAGCCGCGCCAGACCAAGCCAGACGCTTGCGCGCTTTCAGGGACTACTGTGCTAAATTGCAAGCGTAGAAGAAGAAGTTCTCCTGTTTACACTCTGCTGTGAGTGACCGAGCTGTGGACCATCACAAGCGCGCAAGCTTCTTCTTCTACGCTTGCAAAGAAAAACAGAAAGTTTAAGGTGCTTAGGGTCAAGTATCATGCCCAAGGACACACGGACATGTGACAGTCTGAGCTCGGCTGGTATCCTCAACCTTCAGATTGTTGGAAGAGTGAACTACCAGACTAAGCCACTGGATGTCTGGATGAGCCCTCAGTCAAACAGCTAAGACCGCTAAGCTAAGTCTCTTGTCACCCTTAGATTTGCCTGGTGATCTTGGTTTGCCATCATGGACAAAAGTTCTTGGGTCATGCTGTCAGGCCAATGTGCCACCACTTTATTTTCACTTTTTTCTAAATCTTTTTGTCATTAATCCCCTCACACTTGCCCTGGTTGTTTTTATCTATCCTGTCAGGTTTTACTCTCCAGATTTTACAGCACTCATGTGAGATGGATATAGTAATTTTCTCAGAAGATTTGACATTTGAAAAGGGGGGCTGCTAAGACAAATGTTGGACGAAGTGAGTGAAATACACACTTGAACCAAGTTGAGTCAGGATGACATGTTCACCTTTCTTTTACAGGTGTGGGTAAGAGCTTAAGTGAAAATAGGAGGCAACTGATGAAACAAAGACAGAAACATGCTCCTAAACAATTGTTCCTGAATATTTTGCAGGATAAGAATATTTATATACCTTCACTTTTACAGATGACACATGGGACTTAGCCCTCAAATACATACACTCTTCCTCTATATGTGCCAGACATGCTTTTCTACAATTTAAAGTAGTTCATCGAATTCATATTTCTAAAACCAAACTAGCTCGTATATACCCTGATGTTGACCCCACCTGTGATAAATGTAAAGTTGCCTCTGGCAGTCTTTTACATATGTATTGGTCCTGTCCCACCTTAACTAAATTCTGGACATCTTATTTTCAAACCATTTCAGAAATTCTTAACCATCAAATTATACCAAACCCTCTGACTGTTATATTTGGCATTTTTCCAGAGAGGGATTTACCGAAAGCAAAAGCTGAAGTTTTGGCTTTCTCTTTGTTGGTGGCTTGCTGAGTCATTGTTTCAAAGGAGACATATCATGCTGATGCATGATTTAATACTTACATATAATATAATAAATTTGAAAACAAAACCTTACACCCCCTTAATTTTCAAAAAATGAGATATTGTATTTTTTCTGATATCCTAGAACGAGATTTGATGCCTCTGAAAATAGGTCATTGCGAGATGTCCGCTAGATTTCCAACGTCGTGATGTCACGAGGTAACTTTCTTTTTATTGGAGTAATCTGATGAAACACTTCCTCCTCTGTGATGTCCGTTAGCCACAAAACCGTCACCGAGGAACACATCCACCCATTACCAGCTCTGGCCTGTAGGGGGACTCAATACGCTGTCGCTGCTTTGAGCCTGCCGGAAAATACAGTAGAAGAAGAAGGACAGGCTGGCTCTACCCCCGATAGAACTGACCAATCAGACCACAAAGGGCTGTGATGTTGCGAGGTAACTTTAGGTCATCCTCAGATCCGAGCATTTCAACGAGACCTTGTTAACGGCCTAAAATGAGGATATTGAGAACACTATTGTGGGGCAATGAAGGAACTAAATGACTTGTACTGAGGGCAGAAATGCTTTACAGGCATCCTAGTCTGGCATAGTGAAAAGGAGAAACAAGTATGATATGTCTCCTTTAAAGTGGAGGAATCCCACTCCTCCCTGTCTTTCGCACTGGATCAGAGATGCAATGTACTGTTTAAATTTAGAGAAAATACGTCTCACTATACGAGAGTAAGAAAATAGATTTAACAGAGTTTGGCGCCCCTTCCTGACTTTTTTCGAGAAACCCACAACAGACATTTCTGAATAGCTTTCCCCCCCCTTTTTTTACATTTTTTATTGTATATATATATATATATATATATATATATATATATATATATATATATATATATATATATATATATATATATGTGTGTGTGTGTATATATATATATATATATATATGTGTGTATATATATATATATATATATATATGTATATATATATATATATATATATATATATATATATATATATAAATATATATATACATATTTTAATTTACTTATTTTTCATTTATTTATTTATTTTATTATTCATTATTATTGTTATTATTTATTGTTTTTTTTATATCTATGTGTGTGTATATGCGTATCTGTGTATTGATGGATGTATGTGTTTATATATGTGTATAGAAATATATATATGTATGTATTTTAGTATATATATATGTATGTATATATATTCTATCCTTTTAGTGCATTTATTACCTTAGACTAAATTTTATTTAAAAAAATAAATTTCTTTGAGCTTTCTGGAACCATTTGTTTGTAATTTATAATTTATTGAATGATTAGTTCATTTTGTCTATATTACTATAGCCACCCCTTACTACTTTTGTTATTGTAGGAGGGTGGGTGGGTGACCTTGTATAATTATGCTCTGTTGCTTTTCTTTTCTTTGAGACCAGTGTTGATACCCATTGGGGAAAAAAATGTTATTCCATGACCAACCTTCTTATTTTACTTAATATTGATGTCAATAAAAAGACCTTTGAAAGAAAAAAAAAAAAAGAATATTTGTATACCCCCCCAACCCAACAAAAAAACACTAATCTTCATCAGTTTGAGCATTCATGTTTTGCTTTGTAATGGATTCAGTCACTCTTTTTTGTTTATCACAATCAACGCAATGTGATGCAGCGAACATGCCAATCATTAGACTCCCAACAGTGCTACTAATACATGCATGTATTCATTCCTTTAAAAGGTACTTTAGTATCAGCTGGGTATAAAGTTCAATAAGACAGATGCTATTGAAAACTACATGACAGGCAGATGATTGAAGCAGGAGGAGCGAAAACACCGACTGACAGAGACAGAAGAAAAACTGTATGTATGACATTCCTCATTTGATTTCTGGTGAGATAACTATTTGTTGTGCTGCTCTGGTCTTTTAAGAAAATTCCTCAACCACAATGCAGAAAATCTTTCAAAGAAAAGTCTCTCATCTCCAGGACAATTTATCTCAGAGGATCAGGGGCCTAATTTTCTTTTCACCTATGCTGAGTTTCGACGAGATTCCCAACCTGTTGTTGCTTGTTCAGGTGGACAGACTGTCATTGACATTTGTGAGAGGGGTCAGCATAAGTCTGCACAATTTGTCAGTGTACTGAAGACAGCCTGACGTGCGTGCTAAGCTACATTTTCGGCAATTTGCAGGCACCACAAAGGGTTAAACATGCAGTGACAGGTTTTTGCGTATGCTCCGACACTAAGGTTTGGAGATAACAGCAGGGCCTTCAGCAAAAACAGGGAAATTTAGGTTTAAACAGGATGACTTATCTACTTTTATCAATATATGTTTTTTAACATGTTACAAGGAAAATCAGCCAACCAGAGGTGATTTATGTCGGCTAAAGTTTGAGCATGACAGAACAAGAATAGAGGAAAAAAAACGAGTTTATATAAGCTTTGTGGTAGATCTTTATATAACCATGGACTGAAAATGCAAATAAGTAAAATATTTAAAATGGGCCATGTCTCACCACTTCAAACAAATTGTTCATTAAAATGTCATAAAATGTCTTGAGATTTATTGCAAAGGCCCAAAGATACTGAACTAAATCAAATCTAAGGGGTTCAGAGTAGCCAACGGGGCCGACACACTTACATAAACTAGAATGTGGAAATTCTTGTCCTTACTTTGCATTAAAACATGAGACGTGTGTATTTTTGAAGTATGTTTTAACAAGCTTCTTGAGTCAAAGTTGGTGAATGATATGATTAATGACATGTTAGATTACACCGCCACAGGCTTGCATTGCGGGTATGATTATAATTCTTAGAAGCTACTGAATATATTATAGATTTCTATGTAAGACAACAATGAAGTTGAAAAAGTCTTGACTTGTGGAAGCTCATACAACAAAATAACAAATGGAAGCGCTAAGAGACTAATAAATTAACCATACATGGACTTACGGCTTTGAGCAATGTTGCAAATTACTGACAAAGACATGCACTTTCTCTGTGCTTAATCTAGGATCCTCCAGAGGACTCAAATACAGCTTTCAAATTAAAGTGTATATCAGAAACTATAGGTAAAAGCTGCTATACCTCCAGTGTCCACTTGGGGTTGGCTGTAAAAGTCCAGTTAACACCTTATAAAACTGCATTTTAAAGCAGCAGAGATAAATATGTTTGCGATCAGATTTCTAACGTTTTGAATTTTTTATAGCCAAGAATTATGCCTGATTAGGGGCTGTCGCTGATCTGACGAACAGATAAAATGTGTGTTTTATCTGTTTTACAGGCCAAAGACACTATAGGTCAGCCTGAGTACCACATCTTTACCTTGTGTTTGTAGGAGTGTGCACTAGCAAGAATCTGGTAATAATCACTTTTCATGATACAAGGTTGACGATACCATATATCACCATTCATTGCAAAGTTATTAGTGGGGCAATCATTGTTCTGTTTTTGAGCTAAAATATTTTTTTTTATAGTTTAAACAATTCAAAAATATTCTGTGCATAACATTACAGCTCCTAAGAAGTGTTACCTATATTAAGGTCCTTGTGACATGTTTAACCTTTACTGCCACATTAGCAGTGTAGTGCCGGGATGACATATTTCGTAGGCCAACATGGAAGTTGACATTATCCTCGTTCCTAAAAGCAATGGTCCTTTTAAATGCAAAACAAAGCTTTTCCATTTTTAGAAGCAGGCAATATCAGATGCATTTCATTATTTATGATACATTATTAAAGTTATGTGTGTTTATTACAAACCTAATTTTAGGCATTGGTACAAAAAAGGTACTCTATACACTTTCAGAAGCTGTATGCTAGCTCACTCACATGATTTTGGACTAATTTCTGCACCACTCTAAAAATCTAACAGAGTCAAACGGCTGGAAGTTTGCTGCCAACTAGTGGATGGAGGTTGAACTGCAACACAGATGTCAATATTTCTATATATGATTGACTTGAAAATGCTATTATTGTCTTCCAATGTTCCATTATTAAAACTTAATAATTTAGGAAATAGACTGATTTGCTTTGCTGAGAGATGATGAGAATGTACAGGCAAATGTTTGCTTCCATTAGCTTAGCGCTGCACAAATTTGTCAATAGAAACATTAGCTATGTTCGAAATCGCTCACCATCACGGATATAGTGCACTATATAGCGTGTTCGCCATTTTATAGTGTTGTTCGAATTCTCAGCAGTTAATTTCATTCACTATATAGTGCACTACAAAATACCCACAATGCACAGCAAAAGTGAGTGTACATACGATGTACCCTATATTGTACTCCTGTATACCACAATGCAATGCGGTCGTGTTTTTCCAGAGAAGAAGAGAAGGAAGGCCGTTAGGCGCTGCTTTCATTCATAAATGTAAAAAAAAATCATTAAAGTATCTTTAACACGTTCGTAGCGTAGCTCTTTAACATCTTTTAGTGACTGTAAACAGCTTCGAAATTTGCTAGTTATCCTCCCGAGTGCCCGGTTGTTTACATGAATTTTGACGCGTCCACTTCCATCACAGGAATAACCGGCTCATCTGCTGACGCTACGACGTTTAGGAAATTTCAGTGTAGTGTCCGAAATGTCGTTTGGTCATTCCCCATGTAGTTCACTATTTCATTTACACTACAGAGGGGATAGTAAGTGAGTGAATGAGTGGACGATTTCAAACACAGCTATTGTGTGATGATGTCAGAACTTTGGAGCATGAGAGTAGCTTATAAGAGGATATTGTTATCTTTGGAGCAAGCTAGCAAGTTAGCATCCAGCTAATGGCATACCCTTTTTTACATTGTGTCAACCAAACAGATAAAAGACGGTTGAAAATTCTTGCAACGGCCTTTCAAGATGTTGAACAAGCATGTTTCTTCCTAAAAACTGAGGCCCTATTGGTTTATGTTTTCAGTATAAATTTGGAGATTTTGTTACAGAAATATTGTACCTTTTATTATTAGGCTGAGCTGTCGGTGTCTCTTTATGAGCTGAGAAACGTGTCAGTTTATCATAGCACAGCTGAAGTCTTGTCACCTCACTGAGGCCTCATGCTCCGCTGCTACTTTGATAGAAGTCCCCTCAGGGAGCTGTGTGTCAGTACGGCACCCCTCAAACAAATGAGTTGTTCTAGCATATATCCTAGCACCCTGCATACAGGTCAACCAGACACAAACAGGTCAGAGCAGAGAAGGAGAAAAATTAATCAATCCTCCTGACAGAGTAATATTTAGGTGTGGCAGTTTTACAGCTATAAGAAGGGGCAAAGGTTTCTCAAGATGTCTGTGAAGGGAAGAAATGTTGAGTGCAAACAAATGTATAAGACTGAAGCAAGACCTGCCCAATACCACAGTAAGCATGCTGCTGGGAACATGTCTGTAGTTTTCCATAAAGTAACTCCTATAGGTATCAATAAAACAGATTTATTCATGGACAATATACCCTCAATTAAAGCATATGACAGCATATTGCTCTGGTGTCTGTGTGTCATACTGATGAAGACTAAGCTTAAAATAACACAAACAGATTTCCAGCTGCAAGTAAAAGTAACAAACTGTTCCGGATGTTGTTTCTCATGTTGAACTCCAACTGCATTTATATGTTGCTGGTCAGATTGTCATCAAAAGGCAATTGATGGTAAAAAGTCATTCATTGTATAACAGCTTAAAGGTGCTATGAGGAGAATCTATTACCGGTGACATTAAGACTCTGCTACCCATGAGCACGCGCGGCGACTGTCGTAATGCTGCGTTACAGTAACCTCGGAACTAGGAGTGACATCATCTCCAACTTATCTGCGTTCCAGTTGAAGTCAGAAAAAAACATGCCGATCTACCAGGCTATTGTTAGCTGTTGTTAGCACGCCCTGCGTTGTTCACAAAAATCACATGAAGAATGTGATTATCACTATGGCAGCATTTTTGTAAATATAAGTCTAACAATACTTTGTATACAGCTGATCTAGAGTGACACACCCCAGTCAGAAGTGCAAATAAATTGATTATTACAGGAGCTAAATAACTGTTCACACTGGGGGCATCCATCTTCAATTGTCAACTCGGGGGTGGCGAGGTTTCACCGAGTTCCCAGGAGGAAATTCCAACTTCAGGGAACATTCCAGTTGCAGTTTCCTACTCGGAACTCAGAAATTCCTACCTCTGAATACAACTGGAACTCACCAAAAAATGTGACCCAAGCCAAAGTGTGTGTTTGTTTTGATGCTAATGAATGCAGCTCGGACCTTCCTCAGAACTCTGCATTGCTTTACAACTTCTTTTTTCAACAACTTACAGGATGCAAAGTGACGATATAATGTATCTCTTTCTAGTTACGTAGCGGTAGTTTTTGATGTGTGACAACAAGCAATTTTTGGAAAACTTAGTATCGTAGTTTTATAGCCGGCTATCTATCACTACTTACAGCCCGGTGCTCTCAGACGTGTCTGAATAATATAAATTTGCTCTAGTTTTAATTGTCTTGTTCCTGAAGTTGAGTATCCAGGCCAGTCCAGCCCTGTCCGACCCAACCAGAAGGCTAAGGAATAGCATTTATAGATAACCTATTTTGATGCTTTAAAACTCATCTTAAAGTGTGTGTTTCCATCAGGCATATATCTAAAAGTGAGACTTTTTTGTAATTACTTAGAAACTCCTTACAGGCCCTTTATATTAATATATACTGTACAGCATTGTTCATGTTTGTTGAGGTGTTTTTAGCTCAATTTGATGAGAAAGACAATGAGCTGTAACTATAAACTTAAGCTGAACCAGAAATGAACGTGCCTTAACTGAAGTATAATCAAGCCATAAAAATGCTGTAACTGGACTGACCTAAACTGGAACTATACGTGTCAAGACCAAGCTCAAACTTAAATTTGCTGCAACTAAGCCATATAAAAAAAGTAAGAAAAATCATGTCACTGACCCATAACCCAGCCTTTACTAAAACTGCCATACCTGAGCTAAAATTCTTAGAGTAAATGAGATTATCTAGTCTTTTGACTACTCAAAGCTGCTTTAAGCCGCAGGTCACACTTACCCATTCACAACCATTCACTCGCTGATGGTATCTGAGTTTCTATGTTCGTTATCCATCAGTATCTCTAACACATTCGCACCTTTTCATGATCATTTACACACCACTGACGCAGCAGTGGAAGCAACTTGGGGCTAAGTGTCTTGCTCAAGGAAACATCACCATGTGTTACCCAGAGCTTGGCTTGAGCTTGCTACCTCCCGATCATTATCCCACTTTGCCACCGACACACCGAGTACTCATCTGCAGGGACAAGGAGGCCACCAAATGTCAAATCCATACAAACAGGAAGTTGGTCTTCTTCGTGTATATTACTTGCCACTGCATACCAGAATATATATAAACATATAGACATGGATGAGCGAGTTTGGTGAGGAAGATCTTGACTGGCCTGCACAGAGTTTTGACCTCAGCCCGACAGAACACCTTTGGGGTGTTTTAGAGCGAGGACAGCAACCAGGCCTTCTTGTCCAACATCAGCGTCTGACCTCATAAATGTGCTCTTGGAAGAATGGTCAAAGTTTGCATAAATGCACTCCTAAATGTTGTGAAAAGTCTTCCCAGAAGAACTGAAGCTGTTACAGCTGCAAAAGTAGGGCCCATCACATTATTAAACCCTATGGATCAAGACTTGGTTGTCTATCAAGTTCAATTGCGTGAGAACTGAGAGGGAATGCTTTTGGCAATATAGTATGAAACTGTTAGTAGCCAACGTATTGTAAGATATAAGTAGATAATGTATGTATGCTTATACTTTTGTACATTAAATGCTGTCTTTGTGGACTGTGTTAGAAGTCTGTGCTGACTTGTTGTCATGCCGTTGTGGCAGCTTCATTCTGTTAGCCCCTTGAGCAAAGTACAGGATGGGCATGTGCAGAAATAGGCTGAGAAGTATCACACACTCACACACACACAATATCAAGACCTGAACTAAATGCATTTCTCTGTGCTGAAACACACAGTCTAATATTAAACTTCAGCAATCATGTGAAAAATCCCAAACAACGCGTCCATGACCCCCTGACTGGTGAACAAACGCTGGATTATCCGGCTGTCGCAGGTATGAAAACATCACAGCAGCTCCTTATCATGTCGGGAGAGTTTGCTGATTACGGCAGCAATACCTCAGCAAATTATCTCACTATTAACAGAAGAAGCTGAGATAACAACTTTATTGGATAAGATATGGAGATGACTTTAAAGCCAGCATCAGTCAGCAGGGTTTACGACCCAAAGGCATGCAGGGATTTTTATGGTATTATAACGGAGGTTAAGTAAGTCAGGGGAAATCAGCCTACAGTAAAGTATCACGTATTTCCAGTTCAGTTCATCAAAAGGCTCTTGTATTATCTTATTCTGGCATGCAAGAGCGGAAATCTTTTATGATTCAGGAACATTATGAAAAAATTTCAAACAATAAATGTATAATATCAGACCTATTATATGATAGTCTCTTGCCAATATGGTAAATAAACAAGATTTGGTCTTAATATTTACAGTTTGAAAATCCCATTAACCTCAAAAATAGACTTGGAAGTTGTTAAAGAGCCAATGGGACGTTTAAAGACACAAAACTGCCTGGTTTCAGCTTCACTTCATGAGTTTGTATCCAAAGAAATATCTTCAAATTATGAATTTTCATCTGGAAGGTAGCGACTGAGGGTTGGGATAAGCAGCAGATTCCCAGCTAGGACACAGGTGTACCTCAGGGATGAACTCTAGGGCCACTGTTCATTTGCTTCTACAAAAGTGATTTTCAACATGTGCAATGAGGCAAACATCCAAATATTTACTCATGATACTGCCGTATTTATTAGAAATGGGCAATAGTTATGGAGTATGAAGGGTATTCAGAAAATAAGGGATCTTTACCTGAATGGAACCTTGCTAACTTTTGACCAATTATGTGAAAAATATCAAACACCTAAAAAGCATTTCTTTGAATATTTACAATTAAAAAACGTCATGTTGTCAAAATCTGGGCAAAATATGTGTATTCCACCTTTGACATAAATAGACAAGATAACCCTGGATAATTTGGGGAAAAAAGCCCAGATCTCTAAATATTACAAGGTACTGATTTTAAGTGCCAAGGAGTCAAACCTAAACAAACTTAATGCCTGGAGAAATGACATGCAATGTTGAATGACGTTTATGAAGCAGACTGGAACAATGCTTGTTTAAAGGCACAGAAACATACAATAAGTACAAGACTGAAATTACTTCAATATAAATGGTTGACAAGAATGTATATAACTACTGTCAAGTTACATCACATATCGGTAAATATTCCAGATATTTGTATTAAATGTGTTAACGAAAGGGGTACTCTTATCCACTGTCTATGGAAATGTCCAAAGATCCAGGATTTTTGGAAGGATGTTGTTAAATGTTTGTCAGGTTTTTAAAACAAAAATTCCTTTCAGTGCCAAACTCTGGGTGCTTGGAATATTTCCGGTGGATTTTTCACAAACACACAAACAGACTAAACTTATAGATTTTGGACTTTCACAAGCAAGAACGGCGATTGCACTTTGTTGGAAAAGTGTGGATGCTCCTACGTTGGGAATGTATGTTGGTTTGGAGAGACTAACATACATCGCTAAAGGCAAATGAATGGAATTTATCCAGCTCTGGGAACCATATACTAACATTATAGAAGCTAGGAATGTAGGCTCTGTTTGAATGAATATGTAAAAATGATCGTTGATTTTATTAATTTTAAATCTATTCTATATACACTCAACAAAAATATAAACGCAACACTTTTGTTTTTGCTCCCATTTTTCATGAGATGGACTTAAAGATCTGAAATTCATTCCAGATACACAATATTACCATTTCTCTCGAACGTTGTTCACAAATCTGTCTAAATGTGTGATAGTGAGCACTTCTGCTTTGCTGAGATAATCCATCCCACCTCACAGGTGTGCCACATCAAGATGCTGAACTGACATCATGATTAGTGCACAGGTGTGCCTTATACTGCCCACAATAAAAGGCCACTCTGAAATGTGCAGTTTTGTCTCACAGCAAAATGCCACAGATGTCGCAAGCATCGAGGGAGCACGCAACTGGCATGCTGACAGCAGGAATGTCAACCAGATCTGTTGCTCGTGCATTGAATGTTCATTTCTCCACCATAAGCCGTCTCCAAAGGCGTTTCAGAGAATATGGCAGTACATCCAACCGGCCTCACAACTGCGGACCACGTGTAACCACACCAGCCCAGGACCTCCACATCCAGCAGGTTCACCTCCAAGATCGTCTGAGACCAGCCACTCAGACAGCTGCTGAAACAATTGGTTTGCATAACCAAAGAATTTCTGCACAAACTGTCAGAAACCGTCTCAGGGAAGCTCAACTGCATGCTCGTCATCCTCATTGGGGTCTTAACCTGACTCCAGATCGTCACCGTAACAGACTTGAGTGGGCAAATGCTCACGCACGACAGCGTGTACCAGTTCCCAATAATATCCAGCAACTTCGCACAGCCATTGAAGAGGAGTGGACCAACATTCCACAGGCCACAATTGACAATCTGACAAACTCTATGCGAAGAAGATGTGCTGCACTGCATGAGGCAAAAGGTGGTCACACCAGATACTGACTGGTTCTGAGTCCCCAGACCCCCAATAAAGCAAAAAAAATGCACATTTCAGGGTGGCCTTTTATTGTGGACAGTCTAAGGCACACCTGTGCACTAATCATGGTGTCTGATGAGCATCTTGATGTGGCACACCTGTGAGGTGGGATGGATTACCTCAGCAAAGCAGAAGTGCTCACTATCACACATTTAGACAGATTTGTGAACAACGTTCGAGAGAAATGGTAATATTGTGTATCTGGAATGAATTTCAGATCTTTAAGTCCATCTCTTGAAAAATGGGAGCAAAAACAAAAGTGTTGCGTTTATATTTTTGTTGAGTATATGTGTGCAGCTTTCGTGTGGGTATGGAAGTATGTGTTGTATGTTAATGAATGTGTGGGTTTAAGGCTTGAGTTTGTTGAGCTGTTGCTGAATGTTTGATTCTTGTCTTTGTAAAAATACCAATAAAAATATTGGAGAAAAAAAAAAGAAGTGGGCAACACACAGCTGAGGGGCGACATACAGCCCCCCGACTCCCTTTATTTGTTTTGCTGGGTTCTGCCTCTTAACACACCTCATGTACGGAGGCTTTACTTCCCCCATGCAGGTTCAGATCTAACCTGAAGATTAGAGAAAAATCAGTTTAAATCTGCAATTCTTCATTTTTGGTGTTCCCGGTGGCATCTTGCCACATACATACAGTATTTGCTCATTTCAACCAGAACATAATCATGTAAAATTTAGGTAAAAATATTATGTCATTTAAGATCCTTGTGGACTCAGGTGTGCTTCTGTATGTTAGCTGAGAAAAATCAATAGATTCTTTCAGGCAGTCAGTCACTTTGTCTGATGAGAATTTAGGAATTAAAAACAGCCTTACAGAAATCATCGATCTTTTTGTTGATGATTTTGTTTGCCTTTTGGATTAAAGTAATACAAGACCATTAAATTTAGTTCAATAGCAAATACTTATTAAACTACATGCTCACTAAATGTCAAAATGCAGAGCCCCTATAGAAAAACCCTCTTTCTCTGATTTATTTCACATTAAAAAAGCTGATTCAGGTTCTCTAATCAGAGAGCAATCTTTGATGTGTGTTCATTTAAAGACCTTGACGCTCAATAGTTTGGACCCCTGCTGTCAGATACAAACAGGAAGACCAACTGAGGAAAATGAACAATAGTGTGCGTGTGACCCTCAGGATTTAGAAAACGGCCTTTGTAAATCGGGGCTGGGCAACTTTGATTACCAAGAGGGACACGGAAAATCTTCCTCCACTGCCTAAAGGCAACTTTTTTACAAGATACTATCAACAAGAAAAAATACCTTATAAATATTTCATCATAACTAATTATACCAACATTTGTTGATTTATCCTGATGATAATAAATGATGATTTATTGAGCCTGACACAGATTTAAAGCCAGGTTAGACTTCTTTTTAGGTGCAATAAAACCAGTGGGCTCCAGTTTTAAAAGTACAAATATTTTACCTTTACCATTTCCTTCCAAATTTAGTATATGAGAACTCAAATTTCTTACTTGAAGAAAACAAAAAATATGATAATAATAATAATTTAAATAATAATATGTATTTACAGAGCACTTTCAAGGCAGGATAGAAGCACAAGGGGTAGTGCACATGCCTCACACCAAGAGGACTGCTGGTTTGAATCCTGTGTTCTCACACTAAAAAATGTTATTTTGGTAACCCAATTTATGTGTTGCTTTTGTGAGTTAAATTTTGGGGTTATTTTTATAAAGAGTAACCCATTTTCTGGGTCATAGGGCTATTATTTTAACCCAACTATGTCACAACCAGCTCCACACTCACTCTGCGTCAGATCGTCTCGCTCTCATGCCAAGAACTCCAGACCTGCTATCCGGACTGATCACCTGTTGCCGACCTGTTCTGTTCCTGTTTCCGCCTTTATTGGCTGATCCTCGGCTAGACTACAAGGTACCGACCCGTTTCTGTCCTGCACCTGCCTGCCTGATCCCCGGTTGCCGACCTTGCCTTCTGTTCCTGACGCTGAGTACCTGTTCGTGAATCTTGATCTGTGGTGACCATCTGTTCTCTAGTATCTGACCCCTCTGCCTGTGTGTGACGCCGAGTACCCGCCTATGAGCCTGAATCAGTGGTGGCAGCCTGATCTCTGGCAATCAGAACCGTTTCCTGCTCTGAAAGACAAAGTGAGTCCTAACCTGTTTCACCTTAAAGACTCTGAGTTGCAGCATGAGTGTGTGGCTCCTGTGTGGCCAAGTGGACCACGTCATACCTCGTGTTCCAAGGATAGCGGGATCGATCCCCGCTCTCTACTCAATTGTTCCTGTGTCTGTTCAATAAAGCTGGTTATCATGAACTGCAAAATCTGTGTCGCTTCTGGGTCCTAACTGCCTCTGTGTCAAACTACTGGGAGCGCTGAATTGCACAACCCAACATTGTTGTTAGCATAACCCAACTTTTGTGTTAAATAATACAACCCAATAGATGGGCTAGGAATAACTCGACATTGTAGTTAGCATAACCCAGCTTTTGTGTTACGTAAATAATACAACCCAAAAATTGGGTAAAAAAAAGAACCCAAAATAACCCAAAAAGGGGTTTGTCCTTTTCTGAACCAGCACTTGGGTTAAAATTGAGTTATTTTTTAATGCAACTGTTTTTATTGTTGCTGGAGATTCATGTTCTCCAGTTCATGCGTGGGTTCTCTCCAGGCATTCTGGCTTCCTCCCACAGACCAAGAACATGCTCATCAGGTGAACTGTGGACCCTAAATTGCCCTGAAGTATGAGTGTGAGCATGAACGGTTGTCTGTCTCTCTATGTGGCCCTGAGATTGGCTGGCGCCCAGATGAAGGATGGATATATATTGCTTGTTATAAAAAAAAAGTTATTGGTATTTCAGAGTAGGATCACATTTGGCATATTCTACTTTTTTTGGCATTGTTATGATTTTCTTCATGTCGACAATTCGAATTTTTGGTAATGCCTGGAGGGCCACTTGATTGAAGTGGAGGGCCGCATGTGGCCCCCATGCCCCCAGTTGCCCATCCCTGCACTCAACCCTCAGTTTCAGTAGAAGACTGATGAGCGTTCAGACTACTATGATGTTTAGTTGGGCTTGCCAGAGGCTTAGTATGAAGGTGTGTAGATCAGACAGAAACATAAAATAATATTCTGTGCTGTGGTTAGATGTTTGTGTGCGGTCTAACAGAAAAGGCTTCAGTGCCAAACCAAATAAAAGTGAAGCAGATCTCTTTGATCCTGAAGATGATCTGTTTGGCTCCAGGTATTTTCTCCTCGATTGAACTGAAATATACATGATCAGCTTCTAAAACTCCATATAAAGTTTTATGACTCCATCATAATGTACATTAAATCACGTTTGGGCCTAAAGCCAGCTGATTTCACACAGACTGTAGCAGAGCGACTCTACGGAAAACCATGAGGTCAAAAAGCATCAGTCACAAAATTTGACTGCTGTGGTGTCAAACATGACCGAGATGACATGAGAGCATGCTGGACGACATGCTTCACTTTACACTGCAGCTGTCGGAGCTCGGGATGCCGGAGTTTCCCTCTGCCGAAGCATCCAAGGAGCCTGTTATACTTTACAACTTCCGGTTTGGCCTGTCAGAATAAATTATGTCTGGATAAATGTGTTGCAGTAGGTTTTTATTCGGTAGAAGACTGGAATGAGTTTAGCTTCTTTTCACAGAACTGTTGAAAAGAATAATTTGGTTTATATGCTGTTGCATGGGTTGAAAAAAAAAGAGTAAAAATTCAGTTTCATTATCACTGTTGCTGTAAACAATAGGCTTTTTAAAAAACAACAACAAGAATTTCATCAATAATTTTCATGCATACACCCTACTCTAATAAATAACATTTTTATACAGACTTTTTACTTTAATTGGATGACTTTTCTCGGGACTTGTGCAGATGATTGGTATTAAGTTCTGTAAAATTTTAACCAGGTATCAGATGTTTTCTTGCCTTGCTCGTCAAAAGAAGACATTTTTATGATATTTGAATCTCTTTGAACGAACAGTTCAGTATTCTTGATATGGGCCTGTAGTGTTTTTTTTTATTCTTTTTTATTAATTCGTCATGAAAAAAGAAAAAAAAACAGAAGGCAGTATTAGGGTGATTAAACACAGTACCAAGCACATTTATATTAAATTGAATCCAAAAAGTGTGTAAATGTGTTCAGTACTGTGAAAAAACACACCCAAATGCAGATTTTTACTTTGCTCACACATAAATTTAATAAATGACAGCAGTCTTGGCTCCATCTGCAGCAATGTACATCCTTATAGTCTTTTGAGCTAATCATAATCATATTAGCAAATGCATATGAAACAGAAATGAACCATACATAACCTCACTTCAAAAGTACTATTCCTATAGTACTATTAATTTGAGAGAAACTCCTAATTTTCCTTACAAACCGCTTTCTACTGCCTTTATTTTGAAATGTTTATCTATGTTCTAAGTCTAACTTATTTAAAAGTTTACCATTGTTAATGATAACTGACAAAATAATGAAAACTAAACTATTACAACAATTTGTCAACTGAAAAACTTACTCTAGAGTCAGTCTTTACTAGAATAGAATAGAATAGAATAGAATAGAAAACTTTACTGTCATCATACACAGTATACACACATACACAATGTACAACGAAATTTGGATGACAACTCTGATGGTGCGAAAGAAATAAGGTATAAAAAAAAAAGAATAAAAAAGTAAGTTAAATAAAATATTTACAAGGGAGCACGAAGTATGTACAAGTGTGTAAAAGTGCACAAGAGTGCAGTAGAGGGCATGAAAGCAGCAAAATGGAAATAGATATATATAATATTGCAGAGACTAAAGAAGTATTTGAATTTTTTTTTGTATTTTAACAAAAAAAAATATAGCTGACTATGATGCAAGATGCATTTGTGAAAACAAATAAAAAGATAAAAAATTTAATTCAAACCAAGCATTGTCATTAATATGACCTCAGTAACATTATCACTGTACCACTGAAAAACTATTTCAGAAAAAAAAAATATTTTTAAACAAAAGCCTGAACGCAAAAAGGCATCACATCTACAAATAACATATAAACAACCTCTTGTTTCTAAGGATAAAAAAGCATTTATATTTTCTATTGCAGACATACTGCTGTAGTATGGATGAGGAAAGAGGCCACTGAAAACTTCTATTTTTGTTACATCAATCAGTGATAAAGGTGTAAGAGGAAAAAGTTCTCACTCATGTCTGAATGTTGACTTTACTTCAAGAATATTGAGATGAACTCAGAATCTGACTTTGAATTAATTGATTGAAGTCAATTCTGGGAAAGAAGTCAGAATTCTGAGGTTTCTTCGGTTATCAAAATTGGAATTCAGAGATTTAAACCAGAATTCGGGGAAAAAAAATAAAAAAATCTGACTTTTATATCAGAAATACAAAATAATTCTGAGATCTAAATCAAAAGAGATTATATTCAGCTCTGGAAATAAAGTCTGAGATTAAATTTAGGATCCTTCGCAAAATGTCAGATGTATGATTTATTTTCCCCTGAAAATTTTGAATTGTCCCACACATTAAAAAAAACTCTATTGTACTTACAGTGGCTCTTATCCTTCCGCCATATTAAAAGGGCACATTAAGATAGATAGATAGATAGATAGATAGATAGATAGATAGATAGATAGATAGATAGATAGATAGATAGATAGATAGATAGATAGATAGATAGATAGATAGATAGATGGATAGATGGATGGATGGATGGATGGATGGATGGATGGATCTACTTTATTGATCCCAAGCAGGGAAATTCTGGTATAACAGCAGCCACCTGCAGAGAGAGTAACAACATATACACAGTTAAAAGAGACAAAGGGATATTACGCTGTATAAGTGATATAAGTGATGATAGAGAAGTGGGAGCAAATATCCCTTTAAGGCCCAAGACCACAGATTATAGCCAGAAAATTCTAATTTTTTGGAGATTACATTTTTATTTCACTTTCTGCTAAAATATTACAAAAAACAAAATGTCCATAAAATTCAACATCTAGATTTTTGATATCTCATTTGATACATTTGGTGTTTTTGGCAACTGATAATCCATTTAAGGACATTTTTATCATTTATCTGATTGTATTCAGATGTTTTTTTGTAATTTGTTGATCATATTGAGTGGATAGAGGTATTATAAAAGTATGTATAAAATATGATACAACTGGCGTTATATGGGTATGCTAGCTCCAGGGTGTCCTCACTCACCTCTACAGCCTAAAATATTGGATTACTGTCCAACAATATCCCCTTTTACACGTTTTAAACGCTTTGGAGGATTTATCCGAATTAGTTTTTGGCTCTTACGCAATACACAAAGCTCATAAAAATGGCTCCAGGGCAGGATATTAAACGGTTTCTTTGCCTTTTATTTTGAAAGGATGTTTCATTTCCGGCTCCCCTCCTGTTAACGGTTTCCAGCTTCACGGCTCGGCGGTGTGAAAGCCCTCCCGTCGCCTTGTCGAGTCATCGCCAGAGCAGAGCACGGAGCAGACGGAGCCGCCGTCCGGTGGCTCAGAAAACGGGGAATATCGGTGGATTACCGTGGATATATCTCCACACAGGCCGAGGGGAGGAGCACCGCGGTCACCGGAGCCGAGCAGACGTGGTCCAGCATCTTTGAGACTTTGGCAGACCCGGACCCGGACAACACGGAGGCAGACAGAAGTACCGGAGCCTCCGCGACACCAGCGAGCGAACTGGGCTTATCTACCCGGTGGGAGGTGTCTGTCTGTCGGCTGTGGCTCCCTGCAGCAGCCGTTACCCGCGCCGGTTGTAATTTTATTTAAGCTAAGTTATGTGTTTGTAAAAAGCTTCTTTTTGGGTGTTTTCGGCAACCAACTGTGGCTTTACTGTGACGCATTATCCTCGGACCGTCTGCAGGAGTTAAAGGCTCTCGGATCAAGTTTTTGCCTTCATGTCGCTGCGGTGTCTGCAGAGCCCACACATGTGAGAGGTAACTGCATTCTTGGGTTTATTGCAGGGCTTTATCCAAATCGTGACTTGTTCTTCCTCGAGGCAAAGCTTGCTGCATTGCTTCGTTTTTTAAAGTTCCTCAACAGGCTGCAGTGAGCTGCAACTAAACACAGGCTATTCAGAATTATCCGCCTTAAAGCTAAATTACAGCCAAAGACGTGTAATTAAATCTTACATTTCACACAAGTCAGAGATAAACAGTGGTCATGCATTAGCCCAAAGCTTCTTACTCGGGAGTTTTAATTGCTCCTGTGCTCAGGTTAACAGGATGAACATCTTTTTGTCATTAAGCTTTAACGACCTGAATTCAACAAATGGGTTTAATTTAATGCTGGAGTAAGACTTTAAATTCCTAATTCCTTTTTAAAACCAACTGTGTGGACTCAGGAATAGTACTGTGCATTAGCACACACATATATATAATAGGAGAATCATGCTTTTGGGCAAAAATAAAGCGAAATAATCAAGAACACGACAAACAGGACATAATTTCTTTAATATCCTATCATTCTGCATTTAAATACTGTTACCGTATACTGATATAAGCACTCAAGTTTAATATATATTGATATTTAAAGTGTTGTTACGACATAAATACTTTAAAACAACATATTAAGGGGTTAAATTTGAGTTTTTTGTATATAATAAGTAAAAATAATACTCAAACGAGGCTTCACAGGTCATCACTAATTACTCACACCTGCCATCATCAGCTCAACCGTCACGCGCACTTTGTCAATATTTATGTTCATTTTAACACGGAGGTGGCGCCATGTTGGTAACAGAGTAAAATGCTGGTAAAGCAGTAATTATACATTACACATGGAGGGTGAATTATCTTCATGCTGTTGGAATCCTATCCCTCCCTGTTGAGAAAATGTGGCCTAAAATGCTAAATCATAACATAAACAATGGAAATGTGCTCCATGGTGAGCCACTGCAGGGATGCCTGCTTTTGATTATTCTGACTGTCAAAGTGCTAAAGACTGTTTGATATGCTTAACTTAGATATGATCAAATATTAATAATAAATATATTAGCTGAACAGTAAACGCGGGCAAAAATCCTTGATTCTGCGACTAAATATGCGGGCTTTTTATGCAGGAAAATTGCGGAAATTTGCAAAGTATGCGAATAGTTGTGAAATATGTAAAATAGATTGGAAACATGCAATATATGCAGGAACTGGGAAAAAAGGTTCCTCTTCTGACATCCTCTTATTAGGCTACCACTGAATGAAAAAGAGAAATTTTAAGATAAATTGGTATACTAGATACAAGACGCATCACAGTAAGTGCTGGTTATGTTTCATTTATTATTAAGTTAAGCATGGCTTAAACATTCCTCCACACATTTCTCAAAAATAAAACATTCTTTCTGCTTAGTTGTACCTTGAGGTAGAGCACTGCACTGTTGAGGTTGCTGCACTGTTTTCAAACACAGTTAAAACTTAACTGATGAACATCAACATTAAATATAAAAGCTCTCAATGAGCCAATACTTGTTCTAAATATGAGAGTCTTATTGCACTTTAGGGAACCCTGCTCAGTGAAACCACTGAACAATACCATATTGCTACATTAATGTACAAAAGAAAGTGCATATATGCAATATCAAAATAAAACAAAGTGCAATCCCTGGGTATTTCTGATGCATGAAAATTACGAGATAACAAAATATAGATCCAATCCTATTTCTTTTCCCTTCTCCCTCTCTCTCAAAACAATGCATCAGTTTCTGAAAAATTAAAGAACAAAAATTGAGAAACAAGCATTTATTTTGGTTATAGTCTTCTCATTTTTATGCGGAAATTGTACAATCAAGCATGACCCGCATATTTCGCATTTTTTCTGCGAAAATGTGTGATTATTGCCGGAATTATGCACCGTTCTGCGGGGAAATATGCAGCATTTTGGGAAATATTCGACCCCCGCATAATCAGCGACAGATTGGTGATTTATGCGGGAATTCATGCGATCGCATAATCGCGTTTTTCTGGAGGGTGGAAGGTTTTCTGCTAAATAGTGCAGTCCACAAAGTAATTATGGGTTGTTAAAGTATATTTTATATTTAATTCTGTATTTTTTTTCTTCTCAAAAGCATGTCATGAATCATAGAAAAGCTTAACAGACACAACCTTAAGTGCTCCACAAACTCCCGCCAAGGCATTTCCAACATTTTCAAGTGAGTAGCTGTCAAATATGTGGAAAACTGCCCTATCTTGCTGTGTTAACAACTCCTTGAAAATATCCTGGCTCCTCATATGGATTCAGATTATCACCAAAGTCAAATCTTCCTTTTGCCAGTATTGTCTGAGAATTTAATCAAAAGCTGGTCAGAACTTTTGCGTTATCCTGTCAAAAAACAAACAAACAAGAAGTGCTACGGGAACGCAAACCTCCACCAAGACACTTTGTTAGTACCGTTGAATCAGCCAATGTCAAAAATGTAGAAATCCTCCCTGTCCACACTGCTAAGAAATCTTTAAAAGCATTCCTGCCTCCACATCTGGATTCAAATCACCACCAAAATCCAATCACTTCTTCCTTGGCCCATTACTTACTCACCTGAAAGTTTAATCAAGATTCGTGAATAACATTTGACAAACAAACAAGTTACTTAAAGTGCCAAATTTGGATTTTACTCATTGCTGGTAGGCTACACTTTATTAGCTATGTCTAATAAGAAAATAATAATTGTTGAAACTGTAAAAGAAAAATACAGATTTATGTTGGGGATGCATGATTTTATTGGTTGATGTTGGTATCTGCTGATATCAGCCTAAAAAGTTAAATATTGTATTGGCAGATATTACAGTTTTGCAGATATTTACAGCTGATATCAGACACACGTATCGGCCAGATATCAGATGGAAAATCGTCAAATTGCGCAAATGTACATTATCGATGCACCTTCTTCATGGGTACATTTAAAACTCAAGGGTTTCATTTTTCTTGAGATAAATGCTGTTTTTTTTGTTTTACATCAGTTCCTCATAAAATACAGTAACGCTGAAAGAAATACGTTCATTTTTGTTAAGTACAGAGCTCTAGACCTTAAATATTGGTATCTGTATTGATGGTAATGATGTAAAAATATCAGCTTATTGGATATCGGCCAAAAAAATAATATCATGCATCCCTTAGTTATATGCCTTTTTGTGTCAGCATTCATATTTAGCTCAAATGCAAACAAACGTGCTGAATTAAATGAACTAAACATTTGATTTAAGTAATGCTTTCTGCTTTAGAGTAAAGTAGGGCTGAACAATTACTTGCAAATTACATTAAATTGCAATATGGCTTGTTGCAATTTTAAAATCACAGAAGGTTCAATATTTTTAGCCCAAAATGTGTTGAACATTAGTTTTTTGCAATTTCATGCCAATTTTTTACCTCAATTCATACACTTTTTTCCCACTTTTGGACCATTTTTACCGTTTTTTTTAACCCAGTTTTTACAACTTTAATCCTATTTTGCCCCCATTCATCTTTTTTGGCCACTGTCAGAACCATTTTTGGAATTTTTACATGGTTTTTGAAATTTAATTTCAAATTTAATTCCCGATTTTGCTGCCATAATCAATTTTCCTAAGCCACTTTTGGATTTTCTTGCCAATTTTTCCCCTTTTTTTGCAGTTTCATACCTATTTTGCACCTATTTATTAACCTTTTTCCGCTTTCATACCATTTTTACCCAGTTTTTTCAATTTCATACCTATTTTGCTTCTGTTCTTCACTTCTCTACTTTTTCTCAAATCTTTTATCCTTAGATTAATTTAATGCCATATTGGTTTTACTATAAAAAGATCTACTGCTTATGTTTGTTTAGGAATACGTAAGATAAGGAACATTAAAACAATTGCAGAGTAAATCCCAATATTGGGAAAAAAATCACGATTAGATTATTTTCTCAAATCGTTCAGCCCTAGAGTAAAGTCACCAAAGTATTATTGGATTGTTGATGGACATTTCCTTTTCATTTTTTTGTTAAAAGATGTAACCATTTCAAAAGTTTAACAGAAAAAATACAGCCAATCATACGTACTGTATGTTAAAGCAACAAAATAGGTACCACTCCTCAGAAGTTATCATAGATATGGATGTTTTTTTCCTTTTCATGTCACATTTTAGCCTTTAATCACTTTTCAGTCAGGACTTCAGTAAAAGTTGGAAACCAAGCAGAATGGAAAAAAAAGAAAAGGAGCCACAGGTGGGGTCATAACTTATGACTACTGGGGGATATAGATAAAGAAAATAGCATCTCTATAGTTTAACTCAATGGTGATATTAGATATATATCATGAAAGTAGTTTAAGATAACTAATTTTAACCAATTCAGGTTAATGCAGCTCAAGCATTGATTGCTCAAACACAGAAGGCTGCAAAGGTTTGAGGTTTGGGTCTGCAGCTCCACAATATGTATAGTCATCATATTGTTTCATATGTTAGTGATGTGAAAGGTGAAAAACAGTCAAAGGAGGGCCTGCAGTGGTCTTCCAGTCCCTTACTATGGACGCATAGTAATCTTTTCATGTTCTCAGCCTGAGCATGGTGATGTACAGAAGCTCAGGTTGGATTTCCTTGAGGCAGTTTTGTCATAATTCTACGTACAACTTATTGATAAGTTAAATTGATTTGTGAAGTGCTTTGCTTGGGATCCCCCCTTGCCCACTCCTGAGCTTCTTGTTACCCCAAATCAGGGAGTTTTTTTGCTTTTTTTTTTTTTAAATGTATATTTTTGGGCATTTTGTGCCTTTATTGATAGGAGAGAGACAGCAGACAGGCCCGTGAAAGGGGGAGAGAGAGCAGGGGAAGACACTCCGCAAACCGGTCACAGGCGAGACTCGAACCTGGACCGGCAGAAGCATGCACACGGGGTGCCAACCACTATGCCAAACCAGCACCCCAAATCAGGGAGTTTTTAAATGTTTTCAGCCCATAAGAGCCAAGATAGTAATATATTGAAGTGGAGATCCGGTTATTTGTGTCTGTAAACATCTGCATTACTGCTGTCATAATAAACTCCCATAATTCCCCTAATTTCAGCACAAATCTCATCAAACGATGATGAACAACTCAGTAGTTTAAAGGTGCTATGAGGAGAATCTATTACCGGTGACATTAAGACTCTGCTACCCATGAGCACGCACAGCGACTGTCGTAATGCTGCGGTCCAGTAACCTCGGAACTGGGAGTGACATCATCTCCAACTTATCGGCGTTCCAGTTGAATTCAGGAAAAAAACATGCCGATCTACCAGGCTATTGTTAGCTGTTGTTAGCTCGGGGGTGGCAAGATTTCACCGAGTTCCCAGTAGGAAGTTCTGACTTCGGGGGACGTTCCAGTTGCGGTTTCCTACTCAGAACTTGGAAATTCCTACTTCTGACTACAACTGGACTGCACCAAAAGACGTGACCCAAGCCAAAGCCTGTGTTTGTTGTGATGCTAATGAATGCAGCTCGGACCTTCCTCAGAACTCTGCATTGCTTTACAACTTCTTTTTTCAACAACTTACAGGATGCAAAGCGACGAGGTAATGTATCTCTTTCTAGTTACGTAGCGGTAGTTTTTGATGTGTGACAACAAGCAATTTTTGGAAAACTTAGTATCGTAGTTTTGTAGCCAGCTATATATCTCTACTTACAGCCTGGTGCTCTAAGACTTGTCGGGATAATATAAATTTTCTCTAGTTTTAATTGTCTTGGTCTGTAGTTGATTATCCAGGCCAGTCCAGCCCTGTCCGACCCGACCGTGAAGCTAAGGAATTGCACTAATAGATAACCTATTTTGATGCCATAAAACTCATCTTAAAGTGTGTATTTCCATCAGGCATATATCTAAAAGTGAGACGTTTTTGTAATTACTCAGAAACTCCTCACAGCATCTTTAAATCACATTCATTTTGTGTATGTGTTTTTTGTTAATGAGTATTTTTTTTTGGAAAGCATCCCTCGACCTCCTTTTATGTGACCCCCAGAGGGGCCTCGACTTCCAGTTTCACACCACTGCCCTGAGTGATAGACATGATGTACCTACATGCAGGCTGCAGAAGCAGCTGGAGATTAACACAATAAGATACTGTTTGCATGGATGACACTCAGCAGCGCACTTGTTGACTGTGTCTGTCTCATACTGATGTCATCTTAAACTGATGTCCTCCTTTACTTCATAGCAGATCATGTAGGACTATCTATCTACACTTGGACAGGAGAACATCTGTTTGACTCTCTTACCTCAGGGTGCCCAGGTGCCATTAAACACATACTTATTCATTTGCTGTGTAATCTGGGGTATTACCTCAGGATAGAAGAGCTTTGACATGTTTATTACATAGAGCTGGAAGAAGAAAAGAGCCATCATATGTGTTATTAAAGTTACTAACAAGCACTAATATTACCTGCTGGCTCTAAGGCACATACCTCCAGTGACCCCTCAGTGCTAATCCGTCGCGTACTTACCTTAATTGAGACAATATACTGTGGCCTGTGGGGAAAAGAGAGTACCTGATGTTGTGTATGGTGGTCACGATATACTTTTAAAAGAGAGAACTTTAAATGGGCTCTTTGGACACGTTTCACATTCTGCAGGGAAAATGAGCCTTGATTGCAGGTTATCTTTTTGGCAGACTTTTTGAGCTGTGATTTGCAATGAACTGGTCTGATTCATGATTCTCTATTTAAGTTTATGCAGAGTCTTGATCGCTTATAGTACGTTTAATGTCACGTGGTGCTTTTTTTGGGGGCATAAACTTCTAAATCAGTCTATAGAACGTCTATACGTACCTGTTTACTGCCTCAGTCACGTGGTGTGTCATGGCATTAGCTTACAGCAGTTTTAGATCTGGAACTGCAGTTACCTGTTTTACTTTGTCATCATGCTGCACTTTGTGCTCAGGTCAGCACTTCACCATTTATCAATTGTGATGATTCATCTGCTCCACCAGAAATGCTAACCCTACTTTATTCGTAGGTTTTCTGAAGGCTAGGACGACACCATCAGCTGCATTACCAGCTGCACTCAGCTTTGTGGTGCTTTTCCCGCCTGTGTTGACATTTCTTATGATGGCTCACTGGATGCTATTTTATGAAGTTATCAACTATGTCAATGTAAACAATACTGTCTTCACTTATTTTTATGTTATTCAGAAAACTCAATAACTATCCTAGCCCTTGTTTCAGGGTGAAAAATCTCTACATTGTTGCTTTATATCTGCTATTTTGATATTTCAAAGTAGTGGAAAAGTACCAACTATGAAAGAGAAAAGAAGTATTTATGTATTAATTTCAATAAACAATCTAGTATTTGTCAAAAGCTGCCATAAGAGAACAAGAGTGCCGTCTAAACAATGCAAAAAGTAACCGTTTACTTCAAACAAATACTGATATTCTGAAAATACTGATAGTTTTTTAAACTTAGAAAAAAATTGCACCAATAAATTGACAGACCTGGAAGTCACCTGCATTATATTTCAATATAATCTTTTTAAAATTAATAATAAAGTCAAGCTCTAACATTGATTTACCAATCTGTGGACAGAAAATCAGACCCATTTTTTGCAACTCCATCCTATCATTTTCTTCAAAATAAATATGTAAGAAAAACTACAAAGTTGATGCAGGTACATAATGTTAATGTTTTGATTTCTGCCAGTACTGATCATTTGCTTTTGGAACAATTTTCTGCCTATTCACTAAAATGATAATTATACATCCTTTCTCTTGAAATAAAAAAAAAGAGATAATCCAAACTGCTTGCTCAGGACTTGTGTTTTTGACATGGTTATGTGACAGCCCCACCAGGCATATGTGATAAGAATAACCAAATGAACATAGAATGGTTATTCGCAGCGTCTGTGTTGTTAAGAGTTGTAAATGTGTGTTCTGGATTGTTCAAAAAGCAAATTAACATGAAAGCAGAACAAAGCAGCTACTGTTTATTTCTTTAATGAAATGATAACAGAATAAATGTATCTGTAGGGGGAGCGTTGTAGGTTCATTATTCATGTTTTCAGTGTGTTGATGGATTTTATGTGATGAAGTATCCAGAGTAGAGTTCGCGTTTGCTGCCCTTATGTGTGTATTCAGTTTCCCCGTTTCATCCATGTACCCCGTCTTCCCTTATTCAGCTGCTGTGTTGCCAAAGGGCGGCGAGACCTCGAGGTCAGCCAGGCTGTGGTGACTTTGGGCTAAATTTGGAAGGTGGAGCAATTAGACGCACACTCCGCTGCATCACTCCAGTGCATTAGCAGCGCAGTAATGATTACTACAGAAAGAGCTGGATGGGATGCAGATCTGTTTCATGATAACACGCTTGAGCTGGAGATTAGAGATGGTCCACGGGTTCAACTACAGTCCGACTACCTCTGATAAACTCTTGAGCATGAGTGAAATCTCTTAAAATGGTCTTTTAATGGAGGGCTGATATTTTTAGTGCTTGATTCTTGACTGTCCTCGCCCTGCAGACCCAGTTTCTGTCTTACCAACCAACCCAGAAAACAACATCAGAGGAAGACTTTGATCTCTTCTCAGCGGTCGAGGGGCTGACAGATTTGTCAACTGCAACCAAATGTGTGGCAGATGTTGGCTGGTGTTCATTTCCCACCCTGCTTCTGTCACTCACACAAATCATTTGGGGTCAGATTGTGGTAAAATGCTGCACTTTTTCTGACAGCTTGTGTTTAGTTTCACTGGTTATGTTGGCAACAAAACCAAGTGACATTTGGGGGGGTCTCCCTGCAGTTAAAGCAAGTTGTAAGCAGTAAAGCTGAACGATTTGAGAAAATAATCTAATTGAGATTTTTTTCCCCCAATATTGCAATTTACTCTGCGATTGTTTTAATGTTCCTCATCTTATGTATTCTTAAACAAACATACGCAGTAGATCGTTTTATAGTAAAACCAATATGACATTAAACCAATCTAAGGATAAAAGATTGGAGAAAAAGTGGAGAAGTGAAGAACAGAAGCAAAATAGTTATGAAATTGTAGAAACTGGGTAAAAAAACTGGTACGAAAGCGGAAAAAAGTTCATAGGTGCAAATAGGTATGAAATTGCAAAAAAAAAATCAAAAATGACTCAGGAAAATTGATCATAGCAGCAAAATTGGGATTAAATTTCCAAAAACATGTAAAAATTCCAAACATGGTCTGACAGTGGCCAAAAAAAAAGATGAATGGGAGCAAGATAGGCATAAAGTTGTAAAAACTGGGTTAAAAAAGGTTAAAATAGGCGTGAAATTGCAAGAAACTACATCACAATGTCAAAATGTTCAACATATTTTGGGTTAAAATGTTGCACCCTCTGCGATTTGAAAATTGCAACAAGCCATATTGCGATTTAATCTAATTTGCAATGAATTGTTCAGCCCTAGTAAGCAGACATGCCTTGGGTTGGGACAATAACCTGTTTTAATGAGAACCTGAAAAATGTCTGGTCATTCATTATATTGCTAAAATTGCAAACAAACTAAACCTCAAATTCATTTTCAGTTTTGAAGTATCACACTGACTCTTAGATCCGAGTAGACCCACACTACTTTCCACCTTTTCTGAAATATGTCATATTAAAAAAGAAACAACTTAATTAACTAAAACAGCTTGTAATAGTGTGATTCTTGGGCTGGATAAGGGGAGAGGCTCATCCTGCTCAGCTTCTTCACCTTGGTTTGCTTTTGGTGTTTGTTTGCTTTGTTGTTTTGTCCTTGTGCTTTTTAACTGTAATAATCAGTAAAAAAAAATATTGATATATTCACTGATTTACTGCAAAGAGAGGTTTTGTCTTTGGGCTCAGAAATGGTACAGCCCCAATGTTTCCCAGTTTGGGGCTTTAAATGCTTCCTACGTCTATTTTGATTAAAACATTCAATGTTGTCTTACATATTTCTCTTTTATTGTTTGCAGTTAAAGGATTGGGAGAACAAAAATCCAGGCCAGGCTAGGCCTACTTAGCTCTCTGTCTGGCCTCAGCGGGAGAGGCAGCCACCCCACTAGAGAGTCTCCTACGACATCTGACCTGACCAGACCTGGAGCTGGGAGCTGTGTTGGATTCTAGTCCTTATTGGTCCTATCAGCCTTCAGGAGGCCGCACTGGTCTGCTCGATCTCCAGTCCTTCCATGTCGTGGTCACTCCTCTCTGGATGTCGGCAGCAGGATGGATTCAGGTGTTGATTTGACGTTAATCACCTCATTGCAGCACTTGCACCCCCCTTCCTTTGACTGCATTTCGTCCTGCCCCTCCCCAATCTCAAAGAGACGGCCCCTTCCCCTCTCTTGGGGCTTCCTTGAGCCCTGTTCAGAGGGGCCTTGTCGGACCTTTGGGCTGTCGTTTTGAAACTGCTGACAGAGCAAAGCAGAGGAGAAGTTTATAGGTCCTTGCAAAAAGCTACAGTCCAACATGGAAACTACTGCATCTGATAGGTTGGATTGAGTTATTGTTACCTCCCCCCCCCTTTTTACCTTTTCCTGAAGTGTGGTCAGAATTGAAGAGCCTTTAATGTGATTGGTTATTGTTAGATTGGTGTTTACCTTTATTAAACAACAGCTTCATTGTACCTGGAGAAGTTATCTTTGTTGGCCAGAGCCTTAAGGAGGAATGTCTGAAAGCAGCAGCGCCACCAAAGTGGTAAAGTTCATTGCCCCGGCCCCACCTTCGGCCTCGTCCTCACCCTGCCCATCACCCCAGTCCCCCCATAAAAATGTGAACGGCGCTGCCAGTTCTGACTCGCATTTGGTGGAGAAGCTCAGCGGACAGCCCGAGGTCCAACGTCGGCGCCACACCATGGAGAGAGACTCCAAAACAGCCGAGCATCGCTTCTTCCGCCGCAGCGTCATCTGTGACTCTAATGCTACAGCTTTGGACCTGCCCAGCAAGGCGGCACTAATACTCACCTCCCCTCCGGACTGCGAGGGGTCTCCCACCTTTCTGTCTCCCCAGCCCTCCGGTCCTGGATCAGGGGTAGGGGACACTGAAGGTGGGGTGGTCCAACGCACAAACCTTCAGCCTGGTCTTGGGACTGGTGGGGCTGGTACAGAGGGGGGTGTAAGACATGCAGGTGCAGAGTTAAGTGGAGGCAGTGTCACAGTTTCTACCTGCAGCGGTGCTGAGCACAGAGCAGATGGGACGGTTAAAGAACCCATCCCGACAGCTTTGGATGTTTCAGACAAAACAGCTTGTAAACAAGCTGATGCCTCTTTACATCCAGAGGATACTCAACAGGTGGTGAAGGATAGAAAAGAGGCAGGCTCTGGAGGAGCGAGCAGCCCAACAGAGGAGAAAGAGAGGGAGAAAGCCCGGGCAGAACAGAGGGAGGCCGAGAAACGAGTGCAAGAGGATATAGAGGAAGCAGAGACCAAAGCTGTGGGGACTTCTCCGGACGGACGCTTCCTAAAATTCGACATTGAGATTGGAAGAGGATCCTTCAAGACGGTTTACAAAGGGCTGGATACGGAGACAACAGTGGAAGTGGCCTGGTGTGAACTCCAGGTATGTCCACACGCTTAAAACATGTCACCTTTTCTGCATGTGTGCC
This sequence comes from Scarus forsteni, assembly GCA_036419115.1. Taxonomy (NCBI): domain Eukaryota; kingdom Metazoa; phylum Chordata; class Actinopteri; order Labriformes; family Labridae; genus Scarus; species Scarus forsteni. Next base: position 10,642,976 of record JAZDUH010000341.1, read on the forward strand.
CGTTGGCTTCTTGTTTATCATGCTGAGTCTTTCATAAAATGTCATCTTGGGGTCGTTGTTGACCCCTGAATGACCAAATTTCATCCAGATGCTGAACTAAATTTTCATTTCTTGGCTTTCTGCTCTTGTCTTGAATTACTGGCATATGATAACTTCTGCTTCTCGAGATACCATCTTTCATAAATGTTGATGAAATGAGATCACAATTTGATTAAGATTTGGACACTGGTGCATATTACACCCTACCTTAAGCTGCATGCGTTTTATATTTCAGTTTTTGATGCTTTGTAAAAATATTATCAACATTTCAAAGGGCTCTACTGTTAGAAGGCTGTTTCTGGATCATTTCTCTCTGAGGTTGTGTGGCTTGAATTAGGACGGAGAGCTTTCTTCCATTGGCATCACGCTGCCCGTCAAACTGTTGTTTACCCCATTAAAGATGGATTCTATCTCGAGGTCAGTCATTAAAATTGCAGGATGAGCTGTCTCTCGGCGGAGGACATTGCTTGAGAGTTTTTGGTTGGCTGGTTATTACCTTTGTTTGGCAGGCTGGTTGGAAAGTGGAGTCAGCAAAGCCAAGATACCTGTTACTGTTTATAATATGACGTTTCTCAACACTGAAGTTACTCTGAAAGAAATGGAGGAAGCAACAAAGGAGATACATTCCTACACTTTAACCGTATTCTTTAAGTTTGGCATTACCATTGGGACAGTTTTGTATTATCTTATAGTATGTGTGCATTTGTTTAAAATAAGTGTTTTGTGCTGTTATGCCACCCAAACTACAGTAAGTGTTAGGGCTGAATGATAGTGGGGAAAATGATATGCAATAGTATTCTCTGTCTCGGATATATATTTTTGTGACTTATTTTTATTGATGAAAATTAGGGCTGAACAATTTGAGAAAATAATCTAATTGCAATATTTTTTTTTACTCTGCGATTGTTTTAATGTTCCTCATCGTATGTATTCTTAAACAAACATAAGCAGTAGATCTTTTTATAGTATAACCAATATGACATTAAATCAATCTAAGGATAAAAGATTTGAGAAAAAGTGGAGAAGTGAAGAACAGAAGCAAAATAGGTATGAAATTGTAAAAACTGGGTAAAAAAAGGTATGAAAGCAGATAAAAAGATAATAGGTGCAAAATAGGTATGAAATTGCAAAAAAAAAAATTCAAAAGTGACTCAGGAAAATTGATTATAGCAGCAAATTTGGGATTAAATTTCAAAAAAACATGTAAAAATTACAAACATGGTCTGACAGTGGCCAAAAAAAAAAAAGATGAATGGGAGCAAGATAGGCATAAAGTTATAAAAACTGGGTTAAAAAAGGTTAAAATAGGCATGAAATTGCAAGAAACTACACCACAATGCCAAAATGTTCAACACATTTTGGGTTGAAGATATTGCACTGTCTGCGATTTGAAAATTGCAACAAGCCATATTGCGATTTAATCTAATTTGCAATGAATTGTTCAGCCCTAGTAAGCAGACATGTCTTGGGTTGGGACAATAACCTGTTTTAATGAGAACCTGAAAAATGTCTGGTCATTCATTATATTGCTAAAATTGCAAGCAAACTAAACCTCAAATTCATTTTCAGTTTTGAAGTATCACTCTGACTCGTAGATCCGAGTAGACCCTCACTACTTTCCACCTTTTCTGAAATATGTCATATTAAAAAAGAAATAACTTAATTAACTAAAACAGCTTGTAATAGTGTGATTCTTGGGCTGGATAAGGGGAGAGGCTCATCCTGCTCAGCTTCATCACCTTGGTTTACTTTTGGTGTTTGTTTGCTTTGTTGTTTTGTCCTTGTGCTTTTTAACTGTACTGTTAAAAAGCAAACTGTACTCGCAAGAGGCCCCGCCTCCCACACAAAGATTGCATGTCTGACAGATGCTCACTCCGCAAGAAATCCGCTAAGTCCGCTATAGAACCGATGCACCCCTGAGTTACGAAAGATGGACAGAGTGAGCCATCTTCTCATTCAGCCTCTTTAGTAGAGAGAGAGGAGGAAAACAAACATGCATGCACGTGTCAGTTTATCGAGGCCGACAAACTTACCGAGGACGTTTTTATTTATTGTTTGGTTAATTGATTTATTGATTATCGTGAAAGGCCTAATTGTGATATTTTAGGGAATCTAAGAGCTTGCATTTCCATTTTGTAAAGCCCACATTACCAAAAACTTCTGATAATGTGCCCTAACTGAAGGTGATGGGTGTAAACACGTGTGCTTGCTCTGCCCATCTCCTCTATTTACTTATTGTTTTTTTATTAAGGGCTCTTGTTATGAAGACAACACTCTATAAGTAGTATTCACGAAACTACAACAAAACTACTTAAATATTTACTAAACCTACAGACTTGTTTCATGGATTAACTTCAAATAAAGAGGGAGGAAAGCTCTAAAAAGAGGACCCCCTGATTTGCTTTGAGCTGCTTGCTGTACAAACCAAGAAGCCAACTTTGAACAAGTTTCTTCTTTTGATGAGTAAATTCAGAACAGTTATACGAATAAAACTCATTAACTACCCTGATTTAAAATTACTTGATGAAAACACAAGCTGAACACATGGAGCAAATCCAGCGTGTCAGTGTCTCACAAGCACTTGATTTCCTGTTTACTGCTGCATTCTTGCTTTCTCATTTTTAAGAGCCGCTGATATTTACTGTAGATCTTTTTCATTGTGTGTGAACGGATGTGTGTCGGATTACCACCACCACAAGTTTCATAAATGAGTAGCTAATAGGATGCAGTAATCCATATGCGTATAAATTTCTGGTTTGATTTCCTGTTGCTGCGTCAGTTTGATCTGCCGGTAATCAGTGTCATGCTATTTTGTGCCGCCAGTATATCGAAGGTTAAAGAAGTAAAACTCATAGGCTGAGACTTCCTCATCTGAACCCCCTGACTGTCTGATAAATGTAGGGTAAAGACAGTGAAGGCATGACACTGCTACATCTCTCACCCACTTGTGGTCCCCTTGTGCAGGACAGATAACTTCCTGGTTGCAAAGAAGTCTGCCTCTTGAATACAGAAACATGAGACAGGATGGCGTACAGTTCACCACAGGATGCTCTTGCCACATTTCATTGCAATGATGCAACTTATGCAGCAAGCAAGTGCTCCAGAAAGAGGACAGAGACAGAAAGTGTAAAAAAGAGCAGTGAAGCTGACAGAAAACTGAAGAGAGAAGTTTGTTTTTGTAGCTTGTGTTGTTGACAAGTGACCACGGAGACATAGAGGTGCAGTAAGTAGTTAGAGATGAAGAATAATGGTCTCAGTTGGTCATATGACATTCAGGCCTCTGACTTAGCTTAAGGTTTAGCAGAGGATGAAAACATTGACATGGACTCACGTGGAACTGCTTGTCCCGATGAAAACACTTGTTTCCTTGTAAAAGATGCATTTCTTAGATGTGTTTTTGGGTTTCTATGCCACAGGAGTAGAGTCAGAAACAGGGGAGAGGAGGAATAATGAAATAATCAATGTGAGACTTAAACCCAGTGGACCTGTTTTAAAGACTAGATGGGGCTTGTGAAGCAGCTCTGAGGTGGGATGCCCCACATGACTGTAATTGTTGTCATTTTGCTTCAAGCATTACACACGGACATGTTTTTAGAAGTTTCTAATCTTGTTGTTTGATGATCACCTTTGAGTGTTTAGTTTTTATACTGAATAAATGCATAACTTGATAGTAGGGCTGCAGCTATCGATTCTTTTTGTAATCGATTACTCTATCAAATTTTTGTCGATTAATCGAGTAATCGGATAACAGTTACATTGCGCTCACTGCTATTTTTTTTTTTACATTGAATCTCTACACATTATTATTATTAGTAAAACACAAAACAGAAAAGCCAGGTCACTTCAATTAACAACTTATTTTTCTCTTCTGAGCATAAATGGGATCTCAAAATCAAAATCTATACTTTTATTTTTACTCTGGGCCATATCTTGCTTTTTTCAGTATTTTTTTTTTTTGGTTATTTTTATTTTGTATTCATGCTTGTCTCTTTTTGCTAAATTATTGCCTTTACTGCTGTACCATATTGATGATCTTATTTTGCTTACTTTATTTCTAGGAACAAATAATGTCATACTTAGATACTAAGATAATTTAACTAGCTAATGTACATTTCTATAACATATGAAAGCATTCCCTACACCTGCTTCCTCTACTCACTGTCAGTGTTTCCTGTTCTACTCTCTGCAATCAAATTAAATGTAAAGTTATTGGATGTGAAAAGTATGTGAACAAAATACACATGATTCTGGGCAAGTAGCCTCCGCATTGATTTACGTTCTGAACCAGCCTTTACATGGAGCCATAATCAAAGTAGGTTATTTACTAGCCCATGTCTCAGTGATTGATCACATTAGCTGCTTCTGTTGATGTATCATGAGTGTCATCCTGTTGGGTCACTCTGACGCACAGACCAGATGTTTACTGTTGACGTGCTGCAGCATTGGCGACATGCTATCATTCTAAGCTGCATGCTAAGCTAACTCCATTTGACATCAGACACACTGCACTGTGTTTCTTTTCGTCCCTTCTTGTGGTCACCACACACTTGGGACACTCTCTGCCATTTCTTCTGTGGACTCTCTCCTTTCTGTCCCTCTCTTTTCTCTTCCTTCATGATTGTACAAGCCGCGCAGCAGTGGAGCTAGCAGGCGCCTTGTGCCACAGAAATGACCGTCCATGTCAAACACCGTGTATAGTAGTCCAGATATATATTTTGTTGTTAATTTTTTTGCCTGTGGTCAATTTTCTAGCAGGACCGAAACTCACCCCCGTTTGTCATTTTACCCACAGACCCATACACCCTCATCAAAAATGGTCATTCTGTTTTTCGTACAGTAAAGTTTTAGCCCATAAGTGATTTTTCAATTAGGACCTGAAATACATCACTCAATACTCATTTAACAACATGACCTTGGGATATTTGCCTGGTTGCCATTTAACCACCTGACAAAAAAAATGCAATACCCATTAGCCATTATAGTGATGGGTCTGTAAACTGTTTGATTTACAGTCATTTCATTAACCAGACTGTGAAGGCATCACTCTGTCGCATTCTTACAATGAAACTTATCTCATGATTCTCATTTTACTGACAGTATAACAGATGCATCAACTTTTAGTCTTTTTACCTACAAAACTGTCAAGTTGGCACTGGAATCACTTCACCCACACCTGAACTCATCACCTATTAGGGCTGAACAATTAATTGCAAATTACATTAAATCGAAATATGGCTTTTTGCAATTTTCAAATTGCAGACAGTGCAATATTTTTAACCTAAAATGCATTGAACATTTTGGCATTGTGATGTAGTTTCTTGCAATTTCATGCCTATTTTAACCTTTTTTAACCCAGTTTTTACAACTTAATGCCTATCTTGCTCCCATTCATCTTTTTTTTGGCCACTGTCAGACCATGTTTTGAATTTTTACATAGTTTTTGGAATTGAATCCCAATTTTGCTGCTATAATCAATTTTCCTGAGTCACTTTTGAATTTTTTTGCCTTTTATTTTTGCAATTTCATACCTATTTTGCACCTATTAATTTTTTTTCCACTTTCATACCATTTTTTTACCCAGTTTTTAGAATTTTATACCTATTTTGCTTCTGTTCTTCATTTCTCCACTTTTTCTCAAATCTTTTATCCTTAGATTAATTTAATGTCATATTGGTTATACTATAAAAGATCTACTGCTTATGTTTGTTTAAGAATACATAAGATGAGGAACATTAAAACAAATGCAGAATAAATCACAATTGCAATATTGGGGAAAAATATCGCAATTAGATTATTTTCTCAAATCGTTCAGCCCTATCACCTATATGTCATTACTTCAAGTCACTAACTGATAGGTATGTAAATGCATTACCTAATGGTCGACTTATCAATAGGGACCATGAGCACATACTTTAGTTGTCTTACTTGCAGGACTATTAACTCATAGCCTCATAGTTGAATTACTGACCAGAGCGTTTACCCCTTTAAAAGTAATTTTACCAGAAAGACTGTAAACGCATCACTGTCTGCTTCCAGGTTAAGTTATTTTAAAAGCTCTTAATAGGAGCGTTTAAGCATAGATCGGGGGGCTCACTGCTGCTTCAGCTGAGTGATTGAGCTGCAGCAGCTGGAGCAGACGGTCAATTTTACCAGGGCTGGGTATTTCCAGCAACCTCACGATACGATACGTATCCTGATACACGTAAACTGTGAACATTGACTATGCTTTAAACAAAATTCTTGACAAGTTTAGTTTTTTCTCATAAGAAGAAAAAGAACAAGGATGAGTTTTAAGTGGTTCTACAACTTGAGAGACATAAATTCAGATCCTCAAAGATGGTAGACCTTAGAGCTGGGAAAAAAAACGATAAAATCGATGAATTGAATTATTTTCTGCAGAAGATTTAAAAAATATAAAATCAAGATTTTTTTTCTCGCCTTAGTACAATTTTAAGTAGTTGCAATTTTTGAAAAACATTACAATTTTTATGATGGTAAGCCTTGTAGGGTGTGCACAAGCACTTTTATAGGCTTGTATTTGTTATTTAAGTAGATTAAATATTGATCAGAGAGTTTCACGCTAATACTGTAAAAATACCTCAGCCTTTTAGTGTTTATGTAGACAAACCTGCCTACGTTTATACTACATAATCAACCTTTTATGACCCAGACTTTGACTTTAAGAGGGAAACATTCAGATAACATAAAGGCAAAACTTGGTTTGTTTCATTTTTATGTCACTGGGAGATTTGTTTCCTTTAGGGAGGGAAAAATCGATTAAAATTGTAAATCGAGTGTTGTGGAAAAAAAAACAGACAAAGTGTATTGACAACTGTCAAATATTTAGGCCGTATCGTTTCTATAGAATCCGTATCGACACACGTATCCCAAAGGAGTGTGTGACAATATTTTGCCGTATTGATATTTTGAGCAAAGGCCTAGTTTTTACCACAGGTGATTAATAGATCGATGTCTTAAACCATGAATGACGACCACCCAACAGTGATGATGATCGGTTATATTTAGATGTTTTTATTAAACCTTTATCAGAAACGTCAAATGAGGTGACACTATCATTGAATCTTTTCCTTTCACATCTGCATGTGTTAAAATTCCTCCACTGAGGTTGTTTTCCTGTGGGAATACGTTCTGCCTTCCTGTCATCTCTATCACAAGATGCTCCTCGAGTCTTCCTGAATCCCAGGAGCTAAAATCAGCTTCGCCTGATGCCCTGCATCTAGGAAACGCCGGTTTGTTTATCAGAAAACAAACGGCGAAAGCCTCTGCCGAGCTCTCTCTCTTTGTCACACGCGCCTTGTTCTGTCTTTCGGTCTTGTTGTTGCTTGTGTGCTGGGCTGAAGGGGTCTTTGTCAGGTCAGATTCAGACTCCTTATTCATTCTGATGGTGATTTTATTGAATCATCAGTAACTGTTTAGTACGTGTTGCTTTTTTAAATCCCAAACACCCTGGATTACAGGGATAAAAATGTCCATTAAACATCATATACTGTCTGTGTTATGTAAGGGTATTGAAGGCCTGTGGTGACTCGACTACATGCATGCAGAGACAAGAACTCCTTTACAATGCGGGGCTGTAATCCTATGTGTGTGCATATGTGCGTATGTCAAAGATGACCGAGCAACCACTGACATGTGGCAGAGTAAAGTTACACAGATGCGCACATGACAGCCAATCAAACGCACACACTGGGTGGGCATGGGAAGAGGAGATCTGTGGGAGAACACGTGCGTTTGCACAATGGGAGTGTCTTTCCATCTCTTAGACTCATATACATATTTGACCCTGGTTGTTTATATTCCACTGTCTGCTTGTGTGCATGTTTCAGAGATGGATTTGAGGAGGCTGTGTCTGTAACCTGCTTTGGATCAGATGGCAAAGAATTTAAAGTCTGTTTCCAGGAATGAAAAGATGGATGGACACAGAGGAAGAGATGACTGGGATGGTTTGCTTAAGCTGGAGTGAAAAATAGGCTCGAAGCCGAGGGGTGAAGGAGAAGAAGAGTCACTTAACAGCTCATCTAAGGTGCTCTGTTAGCCTGGATTGTGTTTGATGGGTGTAGGACAGGCTGGAGTTGTTAAGCTGTAGTGTTGGAAAACATAACAAAGGGAGTTTGGGGTAGAGCTGGGCTGATTTCTAATGGAGCACCAATTAATTCTCTAATGGCGGATAAGGTGAGGGAATATGGTTTGTATTAGGGCTGAACGATTTGAGAAAATAATCTAATTGCGATATTTTTCTCCAATATTGCAATTGCGATTTACTCTGCGAGTGTTTTAATGTACCTCATCTTATGTATTCTTAAACAAACATAAGCAGCAGATCGTTTTATAGTATAACCAATATGACATTAAATCAATCAAGGATAAAAGATTTGAGAAAAAGTGGAGAAGTGAAGAACAGGAGCAAAATAGATATGAAATTGCAGAAGAAAAAATGGCAAAAATTTCAAAAGTGACTAAGGTAAATTGATTATAGCTGCAAAATTGGGATTAAATTTCAAAAACCATGTAAATATTCCAAACATGATCTGACAGTGGCCAAAAAAAAAAAAAGAATGGGCGCAAGATAGGCATAAAGTTGTAAAAACTAGGTTAAAATAGGCATGAAATTGCAAGAAACTACATCACAATGCCAAAATGTTCAACACATTTTGTGTTAAAAATATTGCACTGTCTGCGATTTGAAAATTGCAACAAGCCATATTGTGATTTAATCTAATTTGCAATTAATTGTTCAGCCCTAGTTTGTATCAGTAAAGCTTATGACAGAGGTGTGTAACTGATTTTACCAAGAGGGACAAATAGTTACAACTTGTTGAATATTCTTAACTTTTACTTCAATGGGACACTCTCCTTTGGACTGGATCCCAACTTGGGTACCAGTGCAAAAGACATTGTGTAGAAGTCAGTGTTGCTTGACTTATACTTTCTTTATATCAATATTTTACTTTTCTGGAAGCTGCAACTTCTTTACAAAAACGTCAAAGTGTATAGTGTATCTCCTCATAGTTGAAAAAAGTTAAAGGTTACTTTTTTAATAATTTATTTGATTAGGACAGTGCACATCAATCAACAATTTCATTATTCACGTCATTGTAAATATGCCGGAATCAGCACAACAGCTAATTTTCATCAGTTGTCCTAAGGCAGGTGATCAAACAGAAAAAACAGATTAAAATAACAACACTTTCCACAAGACAGTAAACAAAAAACAAGGTCAACACAATGTGTAAACAACAGATAACTCGCAATAACTCAAAATCTTTTTTTGCTTGATACCAGGGCTGGGACGATATGCTTTTCTCCCGATTCGATTTTTTGCAATTTTTTAGGTGCCGATTTGATTCAAATTGCGATTCTATGATATTGCCGATTTTTGCAATCTTTAGTTAGCTTTTTTAACACCAGCAAAAAGATGAACAATGATGATGGCTACAGAGTATATCAGGAAAAATACACATCACATGTGAGTCCATTTTTAGGATTTATTCAGCAATATATTTTAACAAGCTGTTTATACTGTCTCTTCAAAAGCCTGGATTGCATTCACAAGTGGCTTATTAACACGGACTAAAATTAAGCATTTAAATTGGGAAAAAAATCAATTTAAAAATCGTCAAGCAAAAAATCCTGACGCTTATGTGAATCGATTTTTTCTCCCACCCCTAGTTGATGCCACTAGCCCCGCTTGCAAATAATAAAGGAAATATTAATCTAAAAATAAATCCTTTTGACCCTTTTTTCGTTACTTAACTCTTTTGGAAAACAGTAAATCAGGTGCCACATCATAAGCACACAATAAAAAAAACATAACAGAGCAACAATCACTTCAAAATTATAGTCATGCCTGAATTATCATTTTAATTGAGATCAACTTAAAGTGTTGGCAGTTAATGTTTAAAAGTTTGGAAGGACAGGAGAGAACCAACAGTCCTTTAAGAGGGCAGGAAAAGTGGGCGGAGAGGTCAAGAAAGGTCAAAAAGTTCAGGCTCTCTTGTGTCCAAGGAGACCACAGGGTGTCAGTTCAGAGCAAGGCCACCATTGGACGAGCATGATGTTAAAATAAAGAACAAAAACGACATGTGGCCAGAGGAGATGACGGAAAAAGGTAGACGAAGGTAAAGGCGAGTTGGGAGCAGAAACAGGAGAGGAGGAACATGGGGAGCAGAGAGGGAGGTAGAAGAGGGGGAGTAAGACAAAGAAAAGAGGAGAGAGGGAGGAAGAGGAGGAGCCTAAACTGAGGGTCCAAGAAAGAGACAGCCGAGCATGTGTGCGTGACCTTAGGCTCTTGGCTCCACTGGCAATCAAAGACCCTGAAATTTCTCTTTCAACGAAGCAGGATTAGCCCCCTCCTCACACTCATGCAAGGACACACACTCCTGTGGGGGCTCAAAACTCTCCTTCAATAACAGTCATTCAATCAGTGCCATTGGAGGGAGGCTGCTCTCAGACATGGGCAGCCATTACACCAAAGCTGACTCCTTAAAGCTATGGTCTACGATTTGGAAGCTTTGTACATCTATATAACACTGTTTATGAGGCCATTATGGTCCTATGGTCCGATCTACGCAATATAAAGACCAAAAAGAATGAAGAAAATCTATTCAGTATATCCGCTGCAAATAGAAAGAAGAAAACAGTCTGCATACTTGGAGTTCCACATGTTGTAGAAGAAGGGCTATATAAATAAAGCTTGATTGATTGATTGATGACACTAATGCACTAATACCTCGACAAGCCAATAAGCTAAACACTGCAAAAGATTTTGGGGCGGAAAATCAGATTTAAAGGGGCCCTGGTTAACCCTTGATAATACTGCATAGGCTCTGATCTGGGGACCCGTCTCCACTTTCAGACTCAAAACAAGAGAAACTGTTGGTGCATGACACTGATTAACATATTTTTTCTTAAATCAGACCTTGTGGTGACAAAGATGGGGAAGTACATTGGTTGTTACTAAAAACTTTAATGTCAAGCACAAGCTTCAAGTTTTAACGTGTGCTAAATTTAGGTCTAAAGTCTGTCTGATATACACCCAGAAAGGACCACAGTTAATGCAGGGTTAGTGTTTCCTGTACAGAAAAGGTACAAGCTACAGAAAATTAAATTCTTATTAAAATGCACTAAGAAAACATCCAAATGAACATCCCAACATTTCATATCACAACCCCCAAATTAAAAATACTGGAGACTAGGGCTGAACGATTTGAGAAAATAATCTAATTGCGATTTTTTCCCAAATATCGTGATTTACTCTGCAATTGTTTTAATGTTCCTCATCTTATGTATTCTTAAACAAACATAAGCAGTGGATCTTTTTATTGTAAAACCAATATGAACAGCATCAAAATAGGTATGAAATTGTTAAAAAAAAGGGGGGGGGGTAAAAATTGGCAAAAAAAATTACAAAAGTTGCTTAGGAAAATTGATTATGGCAGCAAAATTGGGAATTTAATTTGAAATTAAATTTCAAAAACCATGTAAAAATTACAAAAATGGTTTTGACAGTGGCCAAAAAAGATGAATGAGGGCAAAATAGGCATAAAGTTGAAAAAACGGGGTTAAAAAAAGGTAAAAAGTGGGAAAAAAGTGGGAAAAAAGTTTATGAACAGAGGTTAAAAAAAATAAGCATGGAATTGCAAAAAACTACATCACAATGCCAAAATGTTCAACACATTTTGGGCTAAAAATATTGAACCTTCTGCGATTTAAAAATTGCAACAAGCCAAATTGTGATTTAATGTAATTTGCAATTAATTGTTCAGCCCTACTGGAGAGCAGGGACCTGAAATGTAAGTGAACTGAGTATAATCACTTAATACGCCTGAATGTCTGTTACCTTTATTAACTCATAAATATCAAAAACCACTACGTTTATGTTAAATTAAAGTTTTTTTTTCATGTAAACCTACACAATAATGGGTAAATATACCATTAAAAATAACCTGAATTTTCCTTTTGTGTACTGAAGGCATCCTGTGGCCCTTTTGTGGTGTCTTGCTCTGCCTTGAAGGGTCTCAGCCCCACTTTGGGAACAATAATAATAATAATAATAATAATAATAATTAGTCCACTTTTGCCATGTGAAATGCCTTTGTCCAAGAGCCACAGATGCTCAGATAAGAGGGATGACCTCTTTAAAAATTAGAAATGTTGTTAGGACAGGTCCCTTGAAAAATTGCTGTACATATTGCAGGAGAAAAAAAGTTGCATTAACTGTTTTATACCGTCGGATAAACACCGCTATCAGTGCCTGAATTTGGTAATGCGGCGGCTTGATTACAGCGATGACCCATTTTAACCTGTTACATGGCCTGAAATCTGCCCATGTGCTGGAGGAGGCCAAAGAGAGGGAGGAGGAGAGATCATTTTAGGGAATGAAGGGCAGAATATTCTAAAGGAAAGAGGGAATGAGAAGATATTGAGATCAGGTATTTTAGGAGCATCATGTCTCCAAGGCAGTAACACTGAACAATAGATGGTCTGTTGAACTTTTAACCATGAAGAACAGTGCATTCGTACAAAAAGTGCTGATCAGATTTTCCAGACAAGGTCGCATGAGACAGTCTCTTAGGTCAAAGGACACTGTTGGAACTGTAAGTTTAAAGGGGTATTCTGCATTTTACTGACAGATCAGGACTTTCATGTATCTCTGGGGAAGCAGAGCTGAGCTGAAACATTCAGCCTCCACAGAGGTTCAGATTTCCCTGACAAAACAGCCAAAAGCAGCTGTGTCAAACCCTCAGTCTGGAAACGCAAACCTCACTGCTGATTGATTTGAATGCTGCGTTTAGCTTGTAATAGCTCTGCAGCTAAAGCACACAAAGCCCACTTACTCATCTAAAATAGGACAGAACTATGTCTACAGTTTGATCATGCTCCTGTTAGCTCTGAAGAGGTTGTGTGTTTTTAAATGGGTTCACTGCCTTTGCATCGGGGGTGTGGCTGCGTGTGTGAGCACATGCAGCCATCATCAGGGATTGTTAACTTATTCATTTGGCTGAGCTGAACTGCACACGAGCTTAGCTGTTAAATAATAAAACAGTCTAAAGTGGGTATGTTTTGAAAACTAGCAGGAATTTTCCTCTTCCTTTTTCCTTTTTTTGTTTTTAAATGAGTCGTTTAGGACAGCGTTTCTTAAATGGTCCACTCTGGGGACCAACCACCACCCTCCTCAATAAGAAGTGATGACCAAAATCTGTGCCTGTGTTAACCTTCTTAGATTTCTTACATGAAAACCACTGCAGTTTAAACCTCAGGATGGGCAAACACTGGAACAAAAAAGCTTGATTGTCTTGTACAATTGTCATGGTACATCTAGCCATTCATTATTTAAGCCAGTTTTTAGTCCTGATGAGTGAATCTCACGCTTTGTAACTGCAGCTAAAGAACCAGCTGCTGTCATCTTCACCCAGTCCGTCCCTTACAGTGTCCTGCTGGCACGCCCAACTATTACTTTCATCTTACAAGCTGCGGTTGTGTTCCTGGCCTTCACTTGACTAATAATCATTTCTGAACATTAATTAATGATCATTGAATAGGGCTGAACGATTTGAGAAAATAATCTAATTGCGATATTTTTCCCCAATATTGTGATTTACTCTGCAATTGTTTTAATGTTCCTCATCTTATGTATTCTTAAACAAACATCAGCAGTAGATTTTTTTATAGCAAACCAATATGACATTAAATCAATCTAAGGATAAAAGATTTGAGAAAAAGTGGAGAAGTGAAGAACAGGAGCAAAATAGGTGTGGAATTGTCAAAACTGGGTAAAAATGGTATGAAAGCTGAAAAAGGTTAATAAATAGGTGCAAAATAGGTATGACATTGCACAGAAATGGGGAAAAATTGGCAAAAAATCCAGAAGTGGCTTAGGAGAGTGGATTATGGCAGCAAAATTGGGAATTTAATTTGAAATTAAATTTCAAAAACCATGTAAAAATGTCAAAAATGGTTCTGACAGTGGCCAAAAAAAGGATGAATGGGGGCAAAATAGGCATAAAGTTGAAAAACAGGGTTAAAAAAGGTAAAAAAGGTCCAAAAGTGGGAAAAAAGTGTATGAATCAAGGGAAAAAATAGGCATGCAATTGCAAAAAACTACATAAAAATGCCAAAATGTTCAACACATTTTGGGCTAAAAATATTGAACCTTCTGCGATTTGAAAATTGCAACAAGCCATATTGCGATTTAATCTAATTTGCAATTAATTGTTCAGCCCTATTATTGAATCCTTATGTGTTGCATCAAAATTAATCTTAACAATCGATGTATCAGCACACTTCTATTTGTGACCAATGGGAAACAGCTCAGTGACATACATTTGGGACTCAATCCACCAGCTGAGCATCACTACTACAGGTTCATAGTGAGACTTAGTGCTCAGACCTCTATTCTGGATTAACAAAAACATCCCAGTGACTCTACAGTAGTCGGTATATGGCCTGTTAGTAGATTAGCTTTCAATCTTCAGGATAACACTCCTCATAAATCAGTCGTTATCCTTAATAACAGCAGCTGTAAAACTGTTGCGTCTCAGCTTGGGAATCCAGCAGTCATTGTTGCCAAACAAGTTCGGTCCCTGTCATAAGACTGCCAGTTTGAAGCAAATCCAAAAGCATAAAGATGTGTGGTTCAGTTATGTAAAGAACCTTAAGCCTTGCCAGCTGGATTTATGAGCAACATAAAAACAAAATGCTCTGTGTGCAGCTCTGATGTCACATAATCAGGAGAGGACAGGATAAGAAGAGGGCACAGTGGAAATCTCTTTTTTCCACTCATTTTATTGCTCATTCTCTCACTGCAGCACGAGGTCGACCTCTTGCTTTGTATTGGTCCTGTCTTGGATCAAGCTTGTGCTCTGTCCTCACTCGCTCTGTCTCGCTGTCGTGTGTGAGTGACCAGCTGTGTGCAACCAACGAAGAGGGACAGAGTGGCTTGCACTTCCTCATATGCAAAGTAACCCCACGCTTCCTTCCCCATGATGTGAGACTCTGAGTTTCCTTATGTTTGGTTTTAAGGTCAGGCCACCCTGCTCTTGGGGTTTCTGTAGGATTAAAGGTACTAATCCTATTTTATTTGCATTGAGCAAATATTTGCATTACCTCAGATATTTCCAAAATTTGTCAAAACTACGGAAGTCATTAGGTTTCATAGTCTTAATAAAAGGACAAAAACAATATCAAGGTTATGATTACAAGCTGTACTAACCTGTATGGACACAAATCAGACCACCTGGTGGAAATGCAGATTTAGGGCCTGGAGACATAGGTTAAAATTGATATCTCAGATTTTTTTAAATTAAAATACAATGTTCAATTAAAATCATTTTTAACTTACAAAGAAAAAAGACACCAATATCACACTAAACAAGTTTTGCTTTAATTGGATGAAAATAAAGTACATGCTGTTGTACTTATAAAGGTGTACAGGTAAACTACTAAGTTTAATGTAGGATAGCATGTTTACACTAACACTGAAAACTGTGCTATTTTCACAAAATAATATCATTAAACTTTATATTTTATTAAAAAATCCTAGAAACAAATCAATCAATTTATCTCCCAGGCCCAGGTTTAATGTTTTGTAAACATAACATGTTGAGAACAGTCTCTGTTAAATATGGCCCTTTTCCACTAGCACGCCTTGGCCCTACTCTACTCGGCCCTACTCGATTTGCAGCGTGTTTCCACTAGCCTGGTACCTCCTAAAACAAGCTAGTTTTAGTACCTACTCTGCTCTGCTTCCAAGCGAGCTGAGTCGACACTAAAAGATGACATCACCAACTGCTGGCTACTGATTGGTCAGACAATGTCGTCATCGATGAGTCATGAGCGCGACGACCTAGCATGCTAGCGGTAGCTACTGTTAGCTTATCCTCATACGTCTTTTCTTCACAGCTCGATTGCTCTCGTCCTTGGCTTCATTCTGTTGTATAGCTTCCAAAACTCTCCTGTGCTTCTCAAGGGGTATTTCTTCTTACCACCTGCAGCCTTCTTCTGCTTTCCTCTTTGTGACAAAAAGCCACAGATTGTTGTGTCGTGCTCAAAATGACGTCACCGCAGAGCCGCTCAGCGACACTGCACCCTGTTGGGCAGGCGACTGGGGCTAATGGAAAAGCAGCACAAGGCGAGTAGAGTAGAGCCGGGTAGAGTCGAGTAGAGTCGAGTAGGGCTGATGAAAAAGGGCCAATAGAGTCTTCATTTAAAAACACTGTCATAAGTAAGCAGTGGAGGTGGGCAGAGCTGAAGTCTAGTAGTAAATGTTAGCCTTCACACCAATATCTACGATGTGTATTAGTGGTTAACAGCATGTAATTTCTCTAATCTTAAACAATGTCATAAAATATTGTAAGGAGGCAAACAGGGAGCAGATTTATCCAGATGCAGCTTCAAGTATCACATGTTGTCTAGACACGCTGCCACCCATGGGAGAGAGGCATTTAATCACACACTATAAATCTCACCTGACGGCCCTCAGACCTCGGATGTGTGTGTATAGTTCACTCTGTTTGTGTGTGCAGTAACAAAACAATGCCCTCTCTTCCTCCCATCTGTGTTTATTTAGAAAAAAACAAAAAGGAAGTGTGAACTGAAAGTGAAATCTGACTTTGTGTGTGTGTGTTAGCTGCTTTGGCACCTCTCTCTGAAACAAAGGCATCAGACTCAAAAGAGCGGCAGGCCTAAAATAAGATACATTGGTATCAGCTGAGAGTTGCGTAACAGTAATTGTGATGATAAGTTTGTGCATTTGATCATAATAACAGAGCAGTTTTATCACATGCAGGGCGTGTGTCTGTATTCATGGTCGACTCATGGAAGTGCAACGTGTGAAAGGGCTTGTGTAAGTTAGGTCCCTGAATGCATCACAGTTAGTAATGATGACACAGCTTATGCTGATGCTTTGTCTTTCTACTCTCTCACACATTTTCGCTTCTTCCAATCACATCTACTTTATCTTCTTAACGAATCCATGTTCTTCTCCTTATTTCCTCTTCCCTCATCTCTTTTCTCTCTCCATCTCAACCCTTTCTGTCTGACATCAGTCTATCCTACTCACATTGCTGCCTGACTACACTGCTGCTAACTAGGGCTGAACAATTAATTGCAAATTAGATTAAATTGCAAAGTTGCTTGTTGCAATTTTCGAACCGCAGACAGTGCAATATTGTTAACCCAAAATGTGTTGAACATTTTGGCATTGTGATGTAGTTTCTTGCAATTTCATGCCTATTTTTTACCTCTATTCATACACTTTTTCCCACTTTTGGGAATAGGGTATTTATATTATATTATTTATATTATATATTATATAAGGTAATTATAATCACTTCTTAAAGAGAGAGCTCAGGCCATATATAACTACCTAATATGTAGGAAGTACATACATTTTCTTCTGTGCAGCCATGGGTACAACATTGAAGTGTTATGAGTTACATGGTTAACCAGTGCCTGTCAGCCCATTTCAATTCGCCAGTTCCCATTGAAAAGTTTTTCAAGTCTACCGAATTGTGTTGGCCCAACAGCTGGTCAGTTACTATGTTTTCCTTTATGGTGCTCAACAAGTGTGGCCTATACGTGTTTTAAAGGAAAAGTTCGGTTTCTACAGCTTTCACATTGTGTATAGAATGAAGTAGAACGATATACTCACCCAGAAGGCTTTCCTGATCCAAACAGTGCTTCCGGAGATATTTAGATCCAAAATTGAGCGGCGGACATCCGTATAATGATAGCACATAGGGCATGTTAGCGCCGCTACTAAAACTGCATTAATCGTCCAAAAACTCTTTAGTTTCACCAATATTTCATCATGGTCCGCTCGGGCTACTCCTCCATTACAGTCTGTGTCGCCCCAGACATGTTTTTGTAACTGTGCCGACCTCTGAACTGAAGAAGAAGAGTGCTTGCCTCCGCGGATGCGCAGTAGTCTCTGGAGCGCTGCCTCCGCGTCCTCCTTTCGATGAGCTCCTCATCTGTAAACTCTGTAAGGACACCCATCATATTCAAAGTTCTCCTCCACAACATCTTCATCCGATAGATATTCGTCCATTTTGCACAAAACTGGAAGAGGAAAGTTGTTGAGTAGCCGGCGGTCTTCCCCTGAAACAATGAGCCGCACTGCGCATGCGCAGAGACAAGCGTTCTTCTTCTTCAGTTCTGAGGTCAATACGGTCACAAAACATGTCTGGAGCTTCCCCGGACTGTCTTGGAGGAGTAGCGTGAGCGGACCATGATGGAATATTGGTGTAACTAATGAGTTTTTGGACGATTAATGCAGTTCTAGGAGCGGCGCTGTATGCCCTATGTGCTACCATTATACGGGTGTCCGCCGCTCGATTTTGGATCTAAATATCTCCCGAAGCACTGTTTGGATCAGGAAAGCCTTCTGGGTGAGTATATTGTTGTTCTTCATTCTATACACAATGTAAAAGCTGTAGAAACCGAACTTATCCTTTAAGAGAGATGCAGGAATTGTATTTTTAATGTTTTGAAACACAGGACCTGCATTTCAAACCAAGGGAAAACTACCTTATTTCTAAACAAAGACTTGTCCTTAAGAAAGTCCTGAGTCCCTACTGTTATGTTGTAAACACTAAATCCTGATACAATGCTTAAATCAATCACACATACACAGACACAGCAGCCAGATTAAATGCAAGCATACGCCTGATTATTAGAAAGAGGTTTATTGTTTCCTCCCCTTCTTTCTATGTATTTATTTGCAGGGAAATGGCATAACAATACAGACATTGTGGAGACTAATCACTTCCTGGAAACCCCAGGCCCCGATTGGTCTGCAGCTGCAGCAAAGAAGCAGGGGATTGGGTCACGTTGCTTTGGGCTCAAAATGACAAATCTGGGATCAGATGGGCAGCTTAAGGGTCCCCAGACAGACTAAAAACTACTGTGGGTTCAGCAAACAAAGCTGAGACTTCCTTATTGTGAACTGAAATGTCATTGTTGTAGTAGAAAAAAGTTCATTTAGGGATTCAGTCTAAATCATACAAAGAGCAGTGTGAAACATTTCCATGGTCCTCTGATCTCTGAAAGTTTGCTGTGAAGACTTGTGCATTTAACTGTGAGGAATAAAAGAAACGACACACTTGCCTTATAAACAGTAGATTAAATGACGGAGAGAGTGCACTTCAAGGACAATCAAAACCAGAAGTTGACTTTTTTATGACGCTCGTTCCCTCACCACAACATCTGGCCTGCTGCTGACTTACTCCCCCAGCATCGGTAATGATGATGCATCTGCAAAGACCCAGAGTATGACACCAAGATCTCATTTTCAAGCACCATATACGTATTTAACCATAACAAATAATGCCATCACTCAGCATTACTGAAATAAAGACAAGCCAGACGAATCTGATGTCTGGATTTTTCAGTCTGTTGCCTCCATTCCAGTCTCATCTCCCTGTCAAATCATCCGTCGCTCCATTTTTCACTCAGATGGTTCTCTCCTCTCAGAAAGTAGATACATTAATTGCACATCCATTAGGGCTGGGTGTCGATTCAGATTTTCTGGATTGATTCAATTCGATGTTACAAGGTCTCAAATCGATTTGATTCATGATTCAATTCCATATTTATCCAGTCTGGGATATCTTAGTTAAAATAGTGCTGTAAATTTAAAAAGTGACCTTTTGACCTGGTACATCATTAAAAATTGTTTTAGCATGCAGAACTAAACCCACAGCAACTCGTATTTTCCTTTGTACTTGTTAAATCTAAAATACTGTCCATCCAAACAACAGCTTTTAAACTTGCCAGTGGTGCCCATATAGTGCTTCCACCATGTTTGTTTGCAGTAACATCTCATGAGATCTTGTTCAGTAGAAAGCAACGCTAAACGCTGATCACACCAGACTAGCAGGGTTGATACCACAGGCTGCTTCTCTGCACATCCAAGAAGAAAAAACTACTCAAGTTAAAAGATCGATCTTTGGATTTTATGGATCGATCATGAACCAGTTAAAGGAAAATCGATTTAATAGATTTTTTTAACCCAGTGCTATCATCCATCCATCCTCTCCTTTTTATGATTGAGTTTGTCTTTTTTGATCAAGAGTCGTAGCCTCGTGGTCTCCAGATGTTGCATCATGATTGATTGTGAAGCCCTTTGAAGGAAATACCTGATGTCTGCTTTTTAACTCATCAATAAATCATTCTGTGGTGATAAGGATGGGAGGACACATGACATTTGACTGTCTTGAACCTCCTCTTGACCTGCTGCCGTTCAGCTTTAACAAGAATTTTTATGAGTGGCTTGGATTAAATGCTTATTAAATCTAAAACACATTAAACTCACTCATGACTTGTGAAAAACATTTGAAAATAGACGGACATCACAGGCTGACGAGTGCCTGCAGGGGTGAATGGATGTTCAAGACAGCGATGCAGCCCTACATAAAAGAGGTGCATAGGTGACTGTGAATGTGTGTGTTTGTGTGTGTGTCCTCGGTTTAAAATAGATTCCTGAACTGCAGGTCGTCTGCATCAGCGTAAAGTGACCTGCGCTGCACATTCAGTCTGCTTGCTCTACACCTCTGTGTCTGCGCTCGAGTCTTTTCTTTCACATTTTTGTTTAGTCTGCCCTCGCTTTTGTTTGTGCACCGACTTCACCGGGCCTTTTCTCTCTGTGTGGAGAATGTGAGTCCACGTGCAAGTGAGTTCCTGTTTCCTCCTTTGTGTTCACCTCTCATTTCTGTGTGTGTGTGTGTGTGTGTGTGTGTGTGTAAAATCAGGGAGGAGGGGGACCTCCCTGGTTTCATGGTATCCCACATTCCAGTGATGAGATGTCATTCTTTGTGGAATGAGGAGGGGGGAGCATCGTGATGTGGATGTCAGATATAAGTGTGTGTGTGTGTGTGCCACAGACTGTGATTATTCAGCGTGCCGGTATGTGAGTGTGTAGACTCCTTTTATCTGACAGCATATAGCTATTTGATCAATCAATCAATCTTTATTTGTATAGAGCCAATTCATAACAAGTGTTAACACAAGACACTTTACAATAGAGGATAAAGCTCTTCATTTTATGGATACACATGTATGCATAGATACATATAAAAATACACATATACATATATACACAAATATATCCACCCAACACCAACATGAATCCATATAGCCAATCATGAATCCCTCCATCATGACTCAAGAAAAAACCTTCTGTTAAGCAGCAGGAAATCTTGAATGTGGATCCCAGTCTCATGATGAACAGCAAATCCACACGATGCTGTGATGGGTGTGAGGGTGAAGGAAGGGAGGTAAGAGGAGACAAGTGGACTAAAGTAAGAACTAAAGTTAGGGACAGATCCATGAACCACAGACCTGTTGTCTGATTTATTAGAGGTTAGCCTCTTGAGATGCTACATCTCATTTTCAGGAGGGTCCTCATGTCTGAATGGTTGTGGTGATCATTTTATAGAAGTTTAATCAATGATATTCTTACTGAAAATAAGAATTTATGGTAGTGACGAACTCATGGGTGCCCAAACAAATGTTTACATAATTTTACCTTACTTCCACATGCTTTCTCAGGTTGGACGGCGAGTTTTTGTAGGCGGTGAAGTTTGCATGCGTCAAACAGAGCACACATTTGAACCGAAAAGAATCATTCTTCATTTGGACCACCTCAAACATGGACTTCAGATATGGCCATGGGTGCTCTGGTGTGGAATTGTCGTCTTTATCTGCCATAGCAGCCATCATTACTGCCAAGACGAACCGTAACCACCATCGTAGCTCAACCTTTACCTGCCCGATCGCAGTAGCGCATGCGCATCTTCTTCTTCTTTGTTGTTTAATGGCGGTTGGCAAACCAACTCAAAAGTGCATTACCACCACCAACTGGACTGGAGTGTGGAACAGGATGCACAAAGTATAGATAACACCACTTGAACAAATCACATTTTAGAAGAGAAAATAAATATCACCCACTGACTTCATACCTGTACCTAAAAGTAACGAGTAACGAGGTCATTTATAGAAATGTAGTGGAGTTAAAAGTAGAATATTTGTCTTTTAAATGTAGAGAAGTAAAAGTCATAAGTTCCAAAAAAAGTTAAGTCAAGTAAAGTACAGATATTCAAAATATGTACTTAAGTACAGTACTTAAGTAAATCTACTTTGTTACTGTCCACCCCTGCCACTGACCCAAAAACTTAAATTTTGCATGAGGCAAAGTTTCTTATTCTGTTTCGAGGGTGGACACCTTTTCTTTGAATTGTTGTCAGAAGTAAACATGAAGATCCGTTCTTGAAGAGTTTTGAGTTTAGAAAGTTTACTCTCATCTGGAAATAGAACTGAAGAAGAACAAAGTGTGGTGTGATGCATTCTGTCTGTGCAGCTGTGTCTGTTTTCTCTCTCTGTCACCGTTTATGTTTTCCCCTCACCCTTTCTCTCTGTTGCTGTCTTTCTCTCTCACCCTCTCGTTCTCCCACTCCATCCTCCATGACCTTAACAAAAGCCTCTGGAGAGCAGAGGAGAGACAGAGATGGGATTTTTCCCTCTTATTTTTTCTCCTCTCTGTTCTATAAATAGCAGCAGACTGTCATCTGCACAGCCATAACTAGAGCAGAATGAGTGGGGACTGTGTGTGGCTGCTTGTGTTGATGTGAATATACTGTGTGTGTCATAGACTGTAGTGTCTGGGTGTGAATGGTCTCCTCTCTACAGATGCTCCTTCACTGTTGTAACAAATAATGAGGAACATTCCCGACACTAAAGGATCTAAGAGCTTAAATCTGCTAAATGTAATATTCAGCCTCCCTGTAATTTACATATTTTTACGAGTTTTGATAGTGTTGTAAATATTTAAAGAGCTATGAGCATAACTTTGGATAAGAGCTCTGGTAGATTGTTGAAGGGATACCCCATTAAAAACTCATTTTCATTGTGGTAAAAACAGCTGCTTTTTGTATTTTTGTTGATATGACTTGGTCATGAGGATATGATACAGTGCAATACATATTTAAAGGGACTGTGAGGAGTTTCTAAATAATTACAAAAAAGTCTCACTTTTAGATATATGCCTGATGGAAAAACACACTTTAAGATGAGTTTTATAGCATCAAAATAGGTTATCTATTAGTGCAATTCCTTAGCTTTGTGGTCGGGTCAGACAGGGCTGGACTGGCCTGGATACTCAACTTCAGGAACAAGACAATTAAAACTAGAGCAAATTTATATTATTCGGACACGCCTTAGAGCACCGGGATGTAAGTAGAGATATATAGCCATCTACAAAACTACGATAATAAGTTTTCCAACAATTGCTTGTTGTCACACATCAAAAACTACCGCTACGTAACTAGAAAGAGATACATTACCTCGTCGCTTTGCATCCTGTAAGTTGTTGAAAAAAGAAGTTGTAAAGCAATGCAGAGTTCTGAGGAAGGTCCGAGCTGCATTCATTAGCATCACAACAAACGCACGCTTTGTCTTGGGTCACGTCTTTTGTTGTGTTCCAGTTGTAGTCAGAAGTAGGAATTTCCAAGTTCTGAGTAGGAAACTGCAACTGGAACGTCCCTCGAAGTCGGAAATTTCCAACTGGGAACTCGGTGAATCCTCGCCACCCCCGTGCTAACAACAGCTAACAATAGCCTGGTAGATCAGCATGTTTTTTTCCAACTTCAACTGAAACTCAGATAAGTCTAAGATGATGTCACTCCCAGTTCCGAGGTTACTGGAACGCAGCATTATGGCAGTCGCTGCACAGACTCATGGGTAGCAGAGTCTTTATGTCGCCAGTAATAGATTCTCCTCATAGCACCTTGAAGTACATTTTTTGAGTATCTCTACTTTACTTTAATTTTTTTTTTTTTTGGAACTTATACTTCACTATATTTAAAAGACAAATATTCTACTTTTAACTAACTACTTTTAAAATGGTATGAAAGCGGAAAAAAGTTAATAAATAGGTGCAAAATAGGTATGAAATTGCAAAAGTGGCTTAGGACAATTGATAATGGCAGCAAAATTGAGAATTAAATTTGAAATTAAATTTCAAAAACCATGTAAAAATCCCAAAAATGTTTCTGACAGTGGCCAAAAAAAGATGAATGGGGGGGAAATAGGCATAAAGTTGTAAAAATGGGGTTAAAAAAGGGTAATAATGGTCCAAAAGTGGGGAAAAAAAAGTGTATGAATAGAGGTGAAAAATAGGCATGACATTGCAAGAAACTACATCACATTGCCAAAATGTTCAACACATTTTGTGCAAAAAATATTGAACCCTCTGCGATTTGAAAATATCAACAAGCCAAATTGCGATTTAATCTAATTTGCAATTAATTGTTCAACCCTAGTAATAACCAGGAAACGGGTTGAGGAAAGGACAAACTACCTACACAGTAATGTCTTGCTTTGTAGTGGCAGCTGGGTGATAATCATGTGGGATTCAAACAAGTAGAAGAGAAAGAGTGAAAATTCATTTTTAATATAACTGTACCATTGCGTAAGATGGCAAAATCACATCACCATTATGCAACCATTATGTTATATGTGACTAACAGGCCATGTAGCTGTTGTATTTTATAAGATTTATTTAATTTTTATAATACAGAGAGAATTTATTGTTATTTTACTCAGTAGTTTTACATATACTTGGAGAATCATGGGTTAAAACACAGTATATATGTTTCATTATGTTAAAATATGTAATGCCACAATGTTAAAATTAAAATACATTAATTTACAGTATGCTGCAATACCTTCTAACACAATGAATACTGGTAAAGGAATCATCTGATCTCTTATTTTTGATATCTTTTTATTTAATCACAGTTTAAGTGGGGTCATGGCAGGTTTTATGAATAAAATCCTAATCTCAGTGGTCATTTTCATGGTCAGAATGTGGTGTGAGAGTGTGCATGACAGAATGCTGAGTCAATGCTAGCAGCATGCACACACAACCACACAGCATCACACGCACAGTGGTCGCTGAGGTAGGAAGTTCTCCTCACCAGATTAGGAGTCAATCCCTCATAAGCCACGCTCTGAATGATGTAATCACCACAGAGCGAGGTCACATGGATGGTATGTGAAGCTCAATGCAGCTCAAATCAAACGGGAAAGCCCCCCCCCCTGCCCTTTTAATGGTGTGAGGATGAACAGCTGCGTGATTTTCATCAGTCATCCGCCACAAATGGTTTTAACTGGAACTGTTGAAAGTGGTCCATCCGGAGATGTGGTCCAGAAGTGAAGTTTACAGTTGAAGTTGGGCTGGGTGGTGCAAAAATACCTCATTTTCTTAGCTGAATGTTGGGACATAATTTATTGCGAAATTTTGCAGTGCAAGTGATGATAACAAAACAACTAAAAAGTTTGTTGTGACTCCAGTAATTATCAAATGATGATGATACCAGTTTCATATCATGGCAACAACACAAGAAGTCCTAGACATCCAGCGTTGGCCATTTTTTATCCAACAATTGCAGACAGTCTACACACTGTCTAAGTTAGACAAAGAACATTAGCAATCTGTTTAATTATTTGGTACATCCGTTCTTGAGGATAGAGATGTACAGTATTAGGGCATAATAACAGTAAAGACAGATTTTGCCATAGCTTGAGTTATAGCTTTTCATTAATGCCAATTATTAGTATCAGCAGTCAATATATAGGCTGTAAATATCAGCACAATGGGCATTCGAATGCAATTTAAAGAAAATCAGCAGACCTTCCTTAGATAAACTAATTCATTTCTTTTTATCCTCATTGTTTACACTTTAAGGTAGATCATCAGAACTAAAGTTTTGGTCTAGACCTGAAAATTGACCTGCAGACTTGGGAGGGGTAGGAATAAATACGAATTAATTGTTACCAATTCTGTTATCGAATCTTTTTTTGATCAGATTCTTTAACAGTTCCCTCTTTGATTCCTGTAAATTTTGTGTTCAGACTTAAGTTGGCCTTCGGAGGTTTTTTATTGGCAACCATACCTAACCTGTCACACCTGATGTTCAGTCCCATGCTGGTGTTTCCAGTTACTGAAAGTCTTGCTGTTATTGTCTTTTGATGAAATTAAACCTTTTTTTTTTTTTCTTTGACTTTTTTTTATCAAGACTGTCTCAGATAAAAGTCGGACGTCCTTGATTTACAAGACAAGTAGAACAAGTGAAAGAGTCTGATGAGGGAATTGTTTAGCAAAAACACTGATGGCATTGACTTCTTGAAGGAGTTGCCATAGATTCTGAACTTGAATTGTTTCTCGGTTTCCATCCTTAGATTTTGTTAAAAGAACTTGAAACACTTTTTTAGCTTCTTTTTATTGTTTTTGTGTACATTGATGTTGGTATTGATATTGTTTTGGTTAAAATAAGTTTGGAAATATTGCAGATGCGTAAATCTAATCCTGTGCACCCCTGAGTTTGTAAAAAATTAATGTACTTCCAATATAATGTGTTTCAAATGATAAAATCTGCAGTTGGTTGATGGATGGTGATGTTAAAATGACACAATGGGGTGCTTGCCAAATGTCCTCCCTGCTCTCTCATTCTCACCCTTTTAAAAATCTATCAGTTGTCTCTCTCTCCCTGTCGAAAACCTGAAATATGCCCTAAAATAACTTAAATATAAAACTATAGTTTTGATCTTCAGTCACTGAAGACAGGCAGGGGAAATCATTCACCCTCACATATAGTATAATGCCTATTTTTAACTCCGCCAAGGAGGTTATGTTTTCGGGAGAGTTTGTCTGTCCGTCCGTCCGTCCGTCTGTCCGTCTGTCCGTCCGTCCGTCCGTCCGTCCGTCCGTCCGTCCGTGAACAAAATAACTCAAAAAGTAATTAATGGATTTGGATGAAATTTTCTGGAAATGTTCAGCATGGGAAAAGGAAGAACTGATTCGATTTTGGTGTTGATCTGGATCAGCGTCTGGCCGCCATGGTGAAAAATGTTATTTCTGTGAATAACTACTGAACTAAAATAAATAAAATAGATCCCCCTTTCTCTGGTGTTCGGGTGGTGTAATTACAGTTTAAATATATCGACTTTTATCGAACGTTTTTATTATTTCTATTGACAAAATTATATTTCGATAATTATCGTTATCGTTTTATCGCCCAGGCCGAACTCAAGGTCTTTAATATATGTCACCATGCTATCAAATAAAACAATATCTTTTCACTTATAAAAAAAATTAAAAAATCACAAATAATATAGAACAGGTGGAAACATGTTTGCCTAATTAGCTTTGACATCTCAAATAGATTGTCCTTTAGTCATTAAAGTTTTTTTTTTACACCGACACACAGAATTGTATTGATGAGAGAAGAGTTGTCCTTTCCTTTATCTAATTTAAATAAGGCTGGGAAACATGTGGAAACTTGATGCAGTGCCTCACGCTGAGTTTCAATTTAGTTTCATGATATTTCTGATGCAGAAAGTGTTTGGGCAGATTTCGCTGATAGCAGGGTTCGTATTACACCGTGACGGTGCTGCATTTATCTGACCAATCAGTTTCTGGGATGAGATAAGACAGGATGTGGAAATGCTGCCTGATGCTGTTATCTTTGAAATGAAAGGTCAAATGCTTAATCACCGCAGCAAACTCTTTGGCTTATTGAAGTTACCTTCTAAGGTAAATGCTCTGTATTTTAACTTTTGTCTGATTTCCTGGCAAACAATAATGAGTAGACAAGAATGCAGCATGATGAACTGTGACTCACGTAGCAAGAGAGAGATAGATTTCCGTGGAAGCAAATGAAGCCTTATCTTTAAACCAGAATAAAGGGTAGCCAAATGTGGAGAATGACCCCAGATGACATATGGGTAAAAAAACTAAATGGTTTCACTGATTTTCATGGAAAAAAGAGTTCAGACTTTGTGTCAATTAAGGTCAAGATGGGCACATTGAAAAGAAACACATCCGTATATTTATGTTTTATTTAATAAATTAAATGTCCAAGGCAGTGTTTAAGAGTCCAGAGTGCTTGAGGTTAGTGGTTTCAATCAGTGTCTTTTTTGGTGTTGTTGTCATGAAATGCATACATGTACTGTTTTGTAGTTTAGGTCAGGTCAGGTTTGGGAGCACATGCTGGGCCAGCGCTTTGCCATTCATCATCCCTGACAACTCATCTTTACCAACATCATCGTTAACCCTCCTTCATTTGGAGGTGTTTACGTGCTATGAAGTTTAAAGGCACAAGGGATGTCAACCCCTTTCAGCTGTGTTACCAACTGCTGCAACCAGCAGCAGTGTCCCAGGAAGTCAGCTTGCATCCCACCAGCTACCAAATCAGCCTTTGCACTTTGAGTTACATATGTTGTAGGAAAAGTGCTATATAAATAAAGTTTGATTGATTGATTGATTGAACTTCCTGTTATGTAGAGATGCAAATCTGTGCTCCACATTTTGCTAGCTGAGGCTCCCCAGCTCCAGTTGGTTAGTTTGACTCTTTTGGAATAACTGTAAGCTTTTCTTTAAGTGTTTTCTGTCAACAGGCATTGTGCTTTTGTACTTGATTTCACATCGTCTGATTATTTCGATTGTTCAGTTATTACTTTGTCGTATAAGGCTGGAGATCGACTTGCAGTTTGCTAATGTGTTCATACTCCTATTATGACCATTTTTGTTCATATACATGCCTGTATGTGATGCTTTATACTGGAGTATATCACTCGAGGGTGCAAAATACCTCC
Source organism: Scarus forsteni (assembly GCA_036419115.1). NCBI lineage: Eukaryota > Metazoa > Chordata > Actinopteri > Labriformes > Labridae > Scarus > Scarus forsteni. The sequence continues at coordinate 10,671,689 of JAZDUH010000341.1, forward strand.
AGCTGCATGTAACTACTTGTTGTGTTAGAAGTAAACTGCAAACATGACAGTTACTCTGAGAGTAAAAGTACAATTTCAGCACCAATAATGAATGTAAGCAACCAAAGGCCAGTGATCAGACCTTACCATCAGCATCATCTGCACAGTATGTCTACCACATTTCACTATCAGCTGTTCATTTCTGTCTTGGTGTTATGGTCTAATTAGTGACCATATTAACTGATGACTTTCGAGCGACTTTGCGGATGTAGAAGTTAATAACCAGCAGCTGGACCAGGGAGCTGCGAGTTGGACGACAGCAGGAAGTGACAGCTTCAGTAGCAGTTTTATCAGATCTTGACTGCATTTTTTTTCATACACAATTATCAGCACTTTAAACTTCCCTTTAGTAAGGATATTTTTGCTCAACTTCAAACATGTTTTGACAAGTTTTTTATAAGTGGCTCACATTCTGTGGCGCAGTAGCACCCGCCTACTACATTATCAGACAGGCAGGTAATGAATATGATTGATGGAAATATTGTCCAGTCACCTGCTGGATATGCTCCTATATGCTCCGCTTTCCTACATGGACGAGTGAAGTATGTAGAACGGTCTATCTGGTGTGCCAGGTTAAAGTTAAGGCACTGTCAAGATCAGAGGGTGATTTCTGTAGTGTTTTTATCATGAAGCATTTTTATCTTCGATTGTAACAAAAGTACTAATCAGTTGTTCATAGGCTAGAAAATACCGTATTTTACGTACTATAAGGCGCACCTAAAAACCTTTAATTCTCTCAAAAACCGACAGTGCGCCTTATAATCCGATGCGCCTTATATATGGATCAATATTGGTTAATTATGGCTGCCGTAGTCAGCTGTTCATGTGTGCCAGAGGCGTGTTTATGGATCCTGCCGTAAAAGAACAAGGAAGCGCGTCTCGAACGCTGCTCATGTAGCTTTGAACTGTGACAAATGGAGTTGGAAGTACATTGTTTTCAACGAGGGCAGCGCAAATAAGAGCTACCGGTACATGTCAGAAGGCTGGTTTGTATTCTATTAATAAAGTTTGACTGGCTGACTTATCTGACTGTTTTATCGACATTCCCTTTAGCGCAGCTCCATCCAGTGGATGCATAGCGCAACCCCAGCTACTACAGTAGCTTCTATTCTATGCGCCGTATAATGCGGTGTGCCCTTTGTATGAAAAAAGTTTTAAAATAGACCATTCATTGAAGGTGCGCCTTATAGTGCAGAAAATGCGGTACATAAAAAAACCAAAGTAGCACAGGCGGACCCAAGTTGACCGTAGTGTCAACCTCAAACTTAAAGATATCATTACACACGGTCACAACTTGAAGCATCAGACTGAACTATTTTCCTTATGTATTGACCTTTAAAAAGCAATTTATCCATCATGGACCAGGTTACCTGTCAAGTTTGTGTCCGAGCAGGCTCACCACTTTGTGTTGTCGTGGTTCCTGCTGGTGTGTTGACACTGAAATTTTAACTTTGATTCTACTCTTGACATGAAGACTGTTTGCATTTGTGTCCTGTTCATTTGTAACAACATGCACAACCATTGCGCTGAACCGACATAGGAGATGCATTGTGGGCATCATGTGACTGCGTAGTTAACAGTATATCCAAGTAAATCTACAACCTGATGCTTCTATAAGACATCCTTCTCTGAGACTTCTTGCCTCTCAGCCACTCTTACTGCTCCAAACATTCTTACTGCTCCAAACATTCATCAAATGTCTGAGCCCTCAAATTTGACCAGATTTTTCTTGTTTCTCTAGCCTCCCTTGTTTTATGTCATTTTGGTGCTTTTACATGACTGTTTTGTCACTTTGAATTCTCTTAAAAATAAAACCGATTTAGTTCGGGCTGAACGATTAGAGAAAATAATCTAATTGCGATATTTTTCCCCAATATTGCGATTTACTCTGCGATTGTTTTAATGTTCCTCATCTTATGTATTCTTAAACAAACATAAGCAGTAGATCGTTTTATAGTATAACCAATATGACATTAAATCAATCTAAGAATAAAAGATTTGAGAAAAAGTGGAGAAGTGAAGAACAGAAGGAAAATAGGTATGACATTGCAAAAACTGGGTAAAAAAAAAATAGTACGAAAGCAGAAAAAAGTTAATAGATGCAAAATAGGAATGAAATTGCAAAAAAAAAAAAGGCAAAAAATTCAAAAGTGGCTTAGGAAAATTGATTATAGCAGCAAAATTGGGATTAAATTTCAAAAACCATGTAAAAATTCCAAACATGGTCTGACAGTGGCCAAAAAAAAAAAAGATGAATGGGAGCAAGATAGGTATAAAGTTGTAAAAACTGGGTTAAAAAAGGTTAAAATAAGCATGAAATTGCAAGAAACTACATCACAATGCCGAAATATTCAACACATTTTGGGTTAAAAATATTGCACTGTCTGCGATTTGAAAATTGCAACAAGCCATATTGCGATTTCATCTAATTTGCAATTAATTGTTCAGCCCTACATTTCGTGTAGGTTACCTATTCCTGGGGTCAGGGGTTATGATGACTTCAATAGCTCATGACAATAAATAGAACAAAACCAGTTATAGCTTTAAACCAGCACACACAGCTGAGCAGTGTCTTTGCTGCTCACACAAACATGTGCGACCACACACACACAAATTATAGCTCTGCAGGGTTGACAGAGAGGTCAGCTGCTTCATGTTTACTGTTGTCCTTCCTTTGTTTGCGTGAATGTGTGTGGGGTTGTGTTGCGTTGTCTATTCATTGTGTTATTGGTGATAAACAGCTCACCTCTGTCACCCTGTTGTTGACTCTGGCTTAAGAGGGCGGTGCTGAGTGAGCAGGAGACATAAAAATGGATGAAAAAGAAAGAAATATTGAGGAAGAATAGAAAAGAAAAACAAGAAAAGAGAGATGCTGGACTGTTTTATGAGGTCGTGCTTGTTTGAGTGGTGCCCTTTGGATGTGTTTTACACTGACTGACTATTGGAAAAGCCTGCATTCATAAATAATTGATTGGAAATTCATCCTTCCTGTTCTTTGTCTTTGGATTTGTGTGCATGTGTTTGCATGTGTGTTTACAGATTACAGCTAATGGAGTTATATGTAGCAGTCATGCAGGTACACTGAAACATGCATGCAGGCTTATGTGTGCAAATGGGGTCATCATTGGGGCACAGCTGTATTAACCTGTTTGTTCATTAAAAAAAGTCCTAGACGTTGTCAAGAATGTGAAATTAATTAGCAAAAGGTTCAGATGTTAACGAGGGATGTGCAAGAAAATGAGGTACTCTGAAAACCAAGTTTTGGTAAATTGCATATGAACTTGAGTTTGAAAGGTTTATTTTTACATCCCTCCAACTGCCCAAAGCACTTTTTCACCATCTTATTCCTTAACTATTCACACTCATATTTAATTGATGATCTCTGAATTTTATGAGTTGGTTGAGGTGGTTAAAAATTTTCAGAAAATTCACCTAAAATCAGACTTTGTAAAAATGTATTAACCCCGCCCATTTCTAATCTCAAATGCTTTTTCACTTTTCTCACTTGCATGTTTACGCTTGTCCTTGTCAGATTTATTTTCAATTAAATAGCTGACCTCAATCAGAAAAGAAAAAGCAAATAAGCTGCCTGAGACCTCAAAATATGCAGCAGCGAAATCCACATATTGTTCGACAAATTGCTCAAAAGGGAAAATATTAGAAAAAGACTAAAACCTCAATGAAAGAGAGAGACAATAAAAGCAGCACACACAGACATAGACAGAAAGACAGCCAGACAATCCAGAGAGACAGCCATCCTGGAAAGAGAGTGTGATGTTTCAGAGATGGATGCAGACAGACAGACAGACGTAGACAGAGGCAGAGAGGGTGAGACGGAAAGCTAATGGACAGCTTTAGGAGGTAATGGACTGTGGATCCCCTGTGGTCTGATGGTCGTCCCATTCAAACCTGTGTACTTTAGCCATTGTCTGCTCCATTGTATATTCAATATCCAGATGCTCCACAGCCCTGAGGCTTTTTAGACAGAGTACAGGCCAGCTCACATATCCAGTGGCTCTGCACAACTGCCTGAAATGTGAGGTTGAATTTAGAGCCTCAGTCAAGCAGTTTGGGGACACATGCAAAGAAGATTCATGTCTCTACTGCTGCATAACTGAAACAATAATAATGCATCATCAAGCCTCTGTGTGAGAGCAGTTTGTGTGAACTGTTGCCATGAAGAAAACGGTCACATATCCATGTGGCTCTGTTTGCAGAAGAACTGGTTAGAGTGTTGAGTTATGTTTGAATACAAACCAACAGCAGCCTCTGCTTTAAGACCATGTTCTGTTTTCCACTTTTATTAAAGCAGCACAAGTTTTTTCTGATTACCTGGAGTGTTTTTAAAGTTATGGTTGTTGGAAGTCTTCAGAAATGGAGCAGTTTCCTCTTTTCAGGAGTGTTCGGACTTTCAGTTAATTAAATAAATAAATAATAATAACTGGAACTTAATGGATTTAAAGTATTTGTTTATATCAGTAAAATTTAGAATATATTGTTTCTCGCGTTTAATTAAATGTTCAGATTTTCTGTTTTTCTGTGAATGGGCTTAGCGGTAATTATGATGCAGCTACGTCAGAAAGTTCACTTGAGGTGGTGGGCTATCACTTCTATACCGACCATTGTCAGGAGCACACAGCCCGTTGGTATGTAGCCACATTAATTTAAACAGAAGCCTGCTTACCTTTTAAATTGGGCATAAGTTTATATTTGTGTGTGTGTTTGACATGACTGCCAACATTGAAACCAGAGATTCTGTCGCGCGTCGTGGGCGCTTAGCCACACGGACGCTGTAGCATTTTGCTACAGCTGGTAGCTGTATGGGTTTGACGCTGGCTGGCTGGTGTGTTGAGGTCTGTGATGGATGTTTGGTTGGTGGCCCATTACATTGTGCTTTGTTTTGTTTGTGTCGCCTTTCACACAACTGGGAACAGCCGCTTTGCGTATGCTCCGCTTACCGCTAAGCATGCTGGGTAATGTAGTCCGTGTAATAAATGGCTTGTTGCAATCGCAGACAGTGCAATATTTTTAGCCCCAAACATTTTGGTATTGTGATGTAGTTTTTTGCAATTTCTTGCCTTTTTTTTTTACCTCTATTCATACACTTTTTTTGGATTTTTTGCCAATTTTTCCCCTTTTTTTTGGTTTGAAATGATTTTTTAAATTTAAACCCAATTTTGCTGCTATAATCAATTTTCCTTAGTCACTTTTGATTTTTTTGCCTTTTTTTTTTGCAATTTCATACCTATTTTGCACCTATTTATTAATCTGAATCAATAATTCAGTTCCTGGGTACTGTTCTTTGTTTCTTGTTCTTTTTTAAGCAATACTTCTTGACAGTAAACCTGAAACCATTGAAAAGCCTGTTTTTTTTCCCTTTTAAATGGCACATCATTCGTAAGGAACATACATTTGTGGGATGAGCAGCAAACTAAGTATGTGAGTTACATTCATTCAAAATTTTCATAAAATGATGAACAACGTAGTATGTAGAAACAAGACTTATTGTGAATTCAACCACTTATCCATTTAACAAACAGGAGCCTCAGTAGCGTGTGGATGGTTGCGTTGGTCACTCTGGTAGGAACAAAACGCCAAACAAGTGTTTAGTGAGACTGAGGTCTTGACTGCTGGCAAGCCCTCCATCCTCTCCACTAAAAAATTCTTACCTGATTCTAGTAGACTAAGATACTGTAATCCCCGCTCTGCATTGAGATAGCCTCCAGTGTAGACAACCCTTGAGATGCTGCCTCACTGTATCACACTGCCTTCACCAAAAGAAGTGAATCCATTGGTGCAGCCATCAGCATATCCTCCTCTGCACCTTCTTTAAACTGTGATCCTACCCGGTCCATCTGCCATAGCATGAGTCTGTACTCACTGCTGAACATAACGCTGCTCCACATGTTGAGGTTCCAGTGCACATGCTGCCAACCCCTCAGATGGGCCTGAGGTGAGTCATGGCAGGCCTCTGGGCAGCCCTATGAAACTAGAAGCTGAGGAGGTTCAGTCTGTTCTGGATTGTCTGGGCAGAGAGCCGTCGGCCATATCACCCAGCAAACCTTGACTGCAAATGTGCTGAAGCCTGTTTATGATTTAAAGTGCTGACAGGGTGAAGAAACTTTTCTGGGATGTTGATTTTAATATTAATACAATAGTTCCCTACTTTTTTGTGTTTAATGGCTGTGACACATGTCTGATGTAAGTTGTTTTTTTTTTCCACCATTCATCGACTTCCCACAAGACCCTCAACCACAAAATACATATGGAATGTTAATAACTGGATCACTCAGCACCCTTTTATAGCCAAATGGGAAAAAAAACTGTTATTAGAAGGTGATTATTAGTATGAAGACCATCGGCTGTGGCAGATAAACCTTTGACAGCACTGTGAGCTGTGGTGCACATGCACAACTATTTTAAGGTATTTTCTTCTTGTGAAATGTATTTTAAACTTCTTACATCTTTTTTAACCTTGAATGGAAAGTAAATTAAGCTAACCTGTTTTTAAACATGTTTCAGAAATAAACATGCTAAAGCTTTTGCATTTGCTATTCAGAGAACTTTGCAGCATCATAGTCTAAAAGTTGCCGATGGTACTAAACCACACCGCAGCACATCCGTACTCTGTGGTCTCTGTGTGCACAGACACTTTGCATGAGGCTATTTCTGTATGTTTAGAAGCACAAGAAAGAGCGGTGAGCCACCAGCTGTCTACTGCCTGCTCTCTACCTGCAAACTCTGGTTTACTTTTATGCTGCATTGTTTCCTCCCTGCTTGTTTGTTGTTAACCGTACTTCACTTTTTACAAAAGCTGAAATGAGGCAATTTTAAACCCAAGAACAAATCCAGATGGATATTGTTTCCTTTGCCATGAGGGGATGTATATAAATGCCTGCTTTTTTGCATTCACAAGTTTTTATCTGTTGGCAGGAAACATCTTAATATGTGAATCAACATTATTGATAGCATGACATTAAAGTTTGTGACTCCTGAAAGGCTTATCATCAATGAGTTTGTGGACTATAAAATTATGGAATGTTCCATATCTCATGTTTTTCAGATAGCATGAAATACTGCAAATGGTACCACTTAGCAACAGTCATCTCTGCTGTACTTAGTAGGGATGCAGTAGTTCCCAAAAAAGTATTCAACCATCCAGAGGAGATGTTCGATACGCTCATGTGAATTGCGTTCTATTCAGTTTTGAGTGCAAAATTCAGATTTCATCCCATATTAATGCTGCTGTGTTTGCACCCATGAGTCACAGTGCAGGGGTGAGTAGACTCCTGCCGTGAGTAGCAGTGCACTAAAGACATGGCACTCCAGCTCTGAGAGGAAGGGCAACAATATGCACCCACACTCCAAATATGAGAGGCTTCTTACTTCTGATCTGGAATTAAGTAAGGAAAAGGCTAGTTCAGCATTTACCAAACCCGAAATCAATAAAGCCGATCAATACCCTTTACATAACATTATTTTTCAAACTGATGCACAAACATCCATCAGGTTTTCAGGGGGGAACTAAACTCCAAACACATCAGCACAGTGTATTCAATAAAGCAGTGCATGTCTCACATGTTCACATGGTAACTCAAACAGCTGTGAAAAGCACAGTCACATTTAGTCAATCCACCTGTTGGTTAGAAAATGTATTTTTAAATCATTGCTAAAGTCAGCATAGTTATGCTAGCAACAAACTTAGCGTTAGCCCTCAATGGGCCTCAACAAGAGGAAGCTGACGGTTATATTACAGTGTGTTCAGTGACAGCTCAGCCCAATCAGACGAAAAAAGGCAAATGTCATAGTAAAATTGTTTTATCATTAACTGCACCAAGGATATTGACTGTCATGTCATTTTTTCATAATATAAAAATCAAATTATATTGGAATATACAAAAAGCCTTTTCTCTTCAATAATCCTACACGTTCAAGAAAGCATTGCTGACATGCCTCAGAATGGAAAAGATTTGGAAAAGGAGGGAAATGAAAAGGACTTCAATGGCCAAACTGAACTGAAATAATGGCCCTTTTCCACTAGCCCTACTCTACTCTACTCGACTCTACCCGGCTCTACTCTACTCGCCTTGTGCTGCTTTTCCATTAGCCCCAGTCGCCTGCCCATGCAGCGTCGCTGAGCAGCTCTCTTGATGACATCATTTGGTAGCGACACAACAATCTGTGGCTTTTGTCACAAACCGAGTAAAAAGGAAAGCAGAAGAAGGCTGCAGGTGGCAAGAAGAAATACCCCTTAAGAAGCACAGGAGAGTTTTGGAAGCTATACAACAGAATGAAGCCGAGGACGAGAGCAATCGAGCTGCAAAGAAAAGACGTTTGAGGGTAAGCTAACGGTAGCTACCGCTAGCATGCTAGGTCGTCGCGCTCATGACTCATCGATGACGACATTGTCTGACCAGTCAGTAGCCGGCAGTCGGTGACGTCATCTTTTAGTATCAAAACACAGCTCGCTTAGAGCCAGAGTGGAGTAGGTACTAAAACTAGCTTGTTTTAGGAAGTACCAGGCTAGTGGAAACACGCTGCAAATTGAATAGGGCCAAGTAGAGAAGGGCCAAGGCGTGCTAGTGGAAAAGGGTCATTTTTGAGCTAAAAATTGATGCATGTTCCTGACTGGGGGTGTTAGGTATTTACATCAAAATAGACACAGACATTTTCATGGCAAGCATACAACTCTGTTTTCAAAGAATTATTCATAGCCACTTTAACTTTAGTCATTTTATTGTCTTCTTGAACAAAAGCACAAGAAGATACTTCAGAGTTTCTTTGACCGTCTTGTGTAACTGCTGCAGCAGAGTACTGCTTTGTTTTGGGGGCTGAGCTGTGAGCTGTGAAGGCTCAGAACCACTGGCATTTCTGGTGAGTATCTTCCAGAACATTTAAGGGGGGGATTGTACTCTAAACTCTTTAGAGGACTTCCTTTTTGGTGAAACAGCAAATCTGCTCTGACTGCGGCGGTGGGGAATGTCCTTAATTAGCCCAAACATTAGCTCGGTTTCAGCTCAGTAGCTTGAAGCGAGTGAAGGGGGAGGATGAGAGGTGGAGATAGAGAAAGGGGAGAGGGGTGAAAAGGGGGAAGGAGACAGAAGAAAGGCAAGATGAAAATGTGATTAAAAACTGCTTTGGATGTGCCTGGATTGAATCTCTTAACACTTTTACAACCATGGAAAAATTGATTGGGATGTTTGTTTTTTTTCCTCGATTTCTTGGAATTGCACCTGTGGGGTTTTATGTTGAGAAATGATAATTTGTGTTTGTTAAAGTAGTTTTTAAGCACATAACACTCCCCCACTGGCTCTAGACCAAGCCAAACAGTAAGACCACAAATTCTCTTGTCACTCCTCATGTCTCAACACGTCTTTAATTATTTTGAGTCTTTACCTGCAAAACTCATCTCTGCTCTGAGTTTGAATCATTGGCACTTTTCAGATGTGTTGCGTATTTCCTTTCAGAGCATTTTTGAAGAGTTCATGTCTTAAAAACAATTGTAAGTCCTCTCGCTCTTTTGTCACACTCCTAAAGTACGCCATATCTCAGTTGGACATTTTTCTTTTCAACAACGACAGGTTCAGCCAGCCTTGTAAACAGAATCTTTTATTTAATATGATCAAACAGTACACACACACACACATACACACATACCTGTCTTTGTTAAGTAGGTTTGGCAACCTTCAGTCTTGTTTGTTATTAAGGTTGCCATTAAAAGATGGATATATGAATGGGTGTGTGGATACGTGTTTTTTAGGTGTGTTTATGATGCTGAAGAATGCATTGTGTTCTATCTATGAATTACTAAATGAGTTCAGTTGACAGCATGAAATACATTTAGTAGGTCATTACTTTAGACTTATTTAAATGTTGGGAAGTTTCCATTGTCTGGAGCACACAAAAAGAGTAATGCTGGCAAGTTTTTGTTGGTTTTTTATGCAAAATATGAGCGAGGAAGCTAACTTCCATGAGACTCAAATAGTCAAGAACATATATCAATCAATCAATCAATCTTTATTTGTATAGCGCCAATTCATAACAAGTGTTATCTCAAGACACTTTACAATAGAGCATAAAGCTCTTCATTTTATGGATACACATATATGCATAGATACATATATACATATAAAATACACATATACATATATATACAAATATATACATCCAACACCCAACATGAATCCAAATAGCCAATCATGAATCCCTCCATCATGGCGGCAAGAAAAAACCTTCTGTTAAGCAGCAGGAAATCTTGAATGTGGATCCCAGTCTCATGATGAACAGCAAATCCACACGATGCTGTGTCAGGTGTGAGGGCAAAAGAAGGGAGGTAAGAGGAGACAAGTGGACTAGAATGGTAACTAAAGTTAGGGACAGGCTCATGTACCATAGACCTGTCGTCTGATTTATTAGAGGGTAGCCTCTTGAGATGCTACATCTCATTTTCAGGAGGGTCCTCATGTCTGAATGGTTGTGGTGATCATTTTCTAGAAGTATAATCTTAGATATTCTTACTGAAAATAATCTGAACAATTCCAACATGTTTATGACTACGTTTTTTCTATGGCACTTTTCTTAACAACAATACAAAGTACTTTACAAAAGGACACATGGAATACAGATCAAATTTAAAAATATAGAAACATAGATAGAAATGTAAAACACTGACATTCAAAAATAAACATGATTAAATCAGCTGAAGGGGTTACATTCGGTTAAATGTTTCAAGAAAGGGCTTAAAAGACAAGACAGAGTCTGATTTAACAGGTAGGTCACTTCAGAGCCTTGGTGCCTGTATAGAAAGAGCCTGACAACTCTTAGTCTGTAATCATGTCTGGGTACCACAGTTAAACCCTGATCAGCTGATCTAATGGCACATCCACCCTCATAAGGGCTTGATAAAATTTTCATGCTAACATACTGTCTGGTCTTTTTTCTTTTAGTTGAAGAGTCAAATTTAGACCAACAATGTTTAATTTTTGGATCAGGTGGTAGGTTTGATAAAACACATATAAATGTGGCTATTTTGAAGTCACATGTATTTTGTTCAAACTTTTTCAAATTTGCTGCTTTGTAAATAACTTATATTTATTCACACAATGGTATCAAATTTAAGCACATCCTCAGGTTTCTGTAAGTATTTATGCAACATTTTTAATCTTCATTATGTATTTAAAGTTAGACCTGGATGATATGGACAAAAACACATATCTTGATATTCCCTTCTTCATCTATAATACTTATCACCTTTGGGGTTGTGGGACACTGAAGCCTATTCCACCTGGCATTGGGTCAGAGGCTGGGTAAACTTTGAGCCATTCACCAGCAGATCACAGGACCACATAGAGAGACAGACAGCTAATAACATTCACACTCACAAGCATGTTTTTTTAATCATTATATAAACATAATACTCAAGCTCAAAGCAAAGATAGCTTAGATGCAGAGAGCTTGAAAGGCTTGAGGTTTAGGTTTGCAGCTCCATGTTTTGGCAGTTGTAAGTTAATTTAAGGGCTGCTCATAGAACTTTTTAAACAGTAGGAAATAAAATAGAACAACTGAAAAAAAATCAAAATCAGAAAAAAATAGACTTTCATGAAAACGTAGAAGTAAAACTGTAATGGGATGAGTACATAGCCCTGGGGCACTCCACATGGTGAAACATGACTTTATAGAGTGGTAGTATGGCATAGCACCTGCTTATCCTTAGAATAATTTTCTCAATTATGCACAAATATTGGGCCTTCGAACTACAGTGTGAATAGTATTTACATTTTATGCGATTATTGAGACCAGGTGTTGTTTAACTTCACTTCTTTGTTGCCAACATCTTCTCATTTATGATCTCAAAAACAGATCAGCGTGAACAACAGGTTACCTTTCTGCCTAGTAGAAACTAGGGCTGGGTATTGATTCAGATTTTCTGGATCAATTCAATTCGATATTACAAGGTCTCAAATCGATTCGATTCACGATTCAATTTGATATTTATTCAGTCTGGGATATCTTAGTTAAGATAGTGCTGTAAATTCAAAAAGTGACCTTTTGACCTGGGACATCATTAAAAATTGTTTTAACATGAAAGAACTAAACCCAAAGCAGCTACATTAATCATATTTTAATGATATGCTTTAATGCATATTCTGCATATTACTTGTTTTTTGTCCAACTTGTATTTTCCTTTGTACTTGTTAAATCTAAAATACTGTCCATCCAAACATCAGCTTTTAAACTTGCCAGAGGTGCCCATATAGTGCTTCCACCATGTTTGTTTGCAGTAACATCTCATGAGATCTTGTTCAGTAGAAAGCAACGCTAAACGCTGATCACACCAGACTAGCAGGGTTGATACCACAGGCTGCTTCTCTGCACATCCAAGAAGAAAAAACTACTCAAGTTAAAAGATCAATCTTTGGATTTTATGGATCGATTATGAACCAGTTAAAGGAAAATCGATTTAAATCGTTGATTGGTGCCCCATTTTTGCCAGTGGGCACATTTCTTCTAGCAGGTCGGTGTTAGCCTGATAGATTAGTGCATCCAATATTTCAAGACTAGATGATTAAACAATCAGTGGTAATGTGATTGGTTGTATCTTTCCACTGCAAGATATTAAAAAAAGTTGCGGAAAAACTTCCTCATAGTAGAAAAAAGTCTTTTCTGTAATACAATTATGATATTATGGAATCTCTTCATGTTTTACTTAAGAAACAGTCATTCCACGTTATCGTAAACATTCATTTTAATCCAACAGGTTTAATCTTGAGTAATGCAGCCAAAGCCTCACTGCCAAATCAACTTGTTATCTCTTGTTTAAATGCTGGCACTGAGCCTCCTCCCACTGACTCAGCTCTGACTCAGACAGGTTCATACACCTGTCTGAGTGTGGAGAGCTACTCTGAGTCTCTCCTTTAAGTACAAACTGAACTTTTTCCTCTTTTTCTTGTGGTTTTGTCCTTCTGTCCACTCTCTGGGCAGCTGCTGCTCAACCCTGCTATTCTCTCAGTCTGGTGCACAATCATTGGTCCGGATCTTTCATGGTCTGTAGCCAACTTTCTCCCTCCATTTTTCATTTTTATGTCTCCTTCTTTCCTCAATTTCCTCTTTCTGTCTGCTCTCTGTGTTATTGTATGTCTCTGATCTTCTTTCGTTTTTCTGTCTAAAAATAGCAGTCTTGTGGGCTTGAGGTGTTAGCAGCAGCCACAGCGGTGCATGATTCATATTTTAGATTTGCCTTTTTATTTACCTTTGCTGCTCTCTCTCTTCTTCTCTCCTAAACATTTTCCTCTCCTTTCTTTTTTACTTTCTTCTGAAGGCATCTGGATCATATTCAAATTACTTTCACCCCAATAAACTCAGTGCATGTGCAAACGTGCTTCCTAAATCGAGGCCATGAACAATCATGGCCACCATTCATCAAAGAGTCTCCGCTTTAGACTCCCACATAACCTCTGGCTGCTCAAACTCGATGCACTGCTTAAGCACAGGAGCAAGTGAAATTTGTGAATGTGAAGCACGTATCAGCAAGTTGTTCACACTAAGTTTTTTAAAGAGAGGGACGGACAGAGAGACTTCTGTGTGCAGTGTTTACAGCTCAGTTAAGTTTATTTCTTCTGCCTCACCAGCCGAAAACACACACAGAGGTATATGGCAGAACAGGATGTCCCACTGAACCCATTCAGAAGCAAACGGTCTCTCTCAATGTTAACGTTAGCAACATTAAACCTGAGGAATCTGGCTACAATGTGGCTGGAAAGAAAATAAATGGATGGTAGACAAGGGTTGTAATGTATATGTAGCTTCCTATGCTTCCGGATAGGGTTTTGTCTCTTTCAGTCTTGCATTTGTAACACTTTGTAGAGACTTGGCAACTTAAACATGAGAACAAAGTGTGGGAGATTACTGAGACACAATTGGATAAGCCACCTAAAAGTGTGAAAGAGTTATGTAAGGCTTCTCCTCGTATGAATGGTCAGAACTCCTAAAAAAGACAAGAAATGAAGAGCTGAAGGGAAAGTGCTGGATGACTCTCCTCTCCGTTGGAGCAGGCAGTCCCTTTTGAAATGAACTTTAAATACATAAACCAAAGAGGGCCTGCTGTACTTTGTTATGATAGTTAAAGGTGCCTGTCGAGGGATCAAGTCAACAAACTAAAGTTGTGTTTACTTTCAGTTTAACTTGGTAAAACAAGTTTAGCTCCAAAAATGAGCGTCATTTGAAATTTAGCAAAGAAAAGTTCTTTTTTTGAATACATTATCAACCTTGTGTTTAATAATCCCTGAAGCTGTTGTCATTCACCTACAGTCCTCATTACTATTGGCACCCCGTCATTATTTTCATTACTTTAACAATATCTTCAGAAATAAATTGAAATGTACCAAATTTATGTCATCAGGATCTTTTAATTGAAGATCCAAAATACTTTAACAAAAAAAAAAACATTTTTACAAGTTACATTTTGTAATTACAAAGAGGGAACTGAAAAAAGCATGTGCAGCAATAATGGCACCCCTCTTCAGTATTTTGTTGCACACCCTTTGGCACTGATGACAGCCTCCAAATTTTTCTTGTAGCCATCTATAAGCTTCTTGCACTTCTCAGCTGGTATTTTCTCCCACTCTTCCTATGCAAATAGTTGAAGCTCTTGAACATTTGCAGGTCTCTTTCCCCAATGACAGATTTCAGCCATACCAAAGATTTTCAATCGGATTGAGATCAGGACTCATTGCTGGCAATTTAAAACAGGCCATTTTTTTCCTTTTCAACCATTCCTGTGTGCTTTTGGATGTGTGCTTTGGATATTTGTCTTGCTTGAGTGCCCGGAATCTTCAACTCAAACCAAGTCTTCTTACACTGGTTCAGACTTTTCGCTCTAAAATTTTTTGATAATTCTCTGATTTCATGATTCCCGTGATACAGTCAAGGCCTCCAGTACCCAATGCAGCAAAGCAGCCCCAAACCATCATGGAACCTCCACCATGCTTAATTGTTGGTAGGGTGTTCTTTTCCTTGTAGGCTTTTGAAGGGTGGCAATTAAAACTGCCTAATCTAAATATGACTGCATGATCATAGTAGCTAATGTAGTATAATTTACAAACCTTAATATGTGAACATTACTTCTGCCAAGTTTGAGTCTGATAAAGTGATGCAGAGAAAAGTTAGAGAGGTTTGTAAAGAAACTGTACTGTCACATTGTGTACTTAAACTTCATGGGTGCCTATAATGATGAGTAGGACTGTATATCTTCAGTTACTTTTTTCAGAGGTGAAGCTCCTGCAGTTACCTACCACATGATCCTTGTTTCCTTTCAACAGCAACAACCCAAATAATTTTGAATCGAACTTGATTGTACACGTGAAAGTATGTTATTTTGGCCCAGTCTTGTCCAGTCTAAATGTGTTTAGAAACACATTTACCAAAACAGAAGTTTACCAAGTTTCTGTGACATGAAGACATAAAAGCAGTAACAGCACACTTTGTCACCCAACTTGCTATTGGACAATTTTTTCCTTTTTCTGTTTCTATTTTCCTCTTTGTTGCTCATGTCAGAGCAGACAGGAAGTAAGGAAGGAGTGAGTTTGACAAAGTGCTGCTCGAGATTTTTTTTTAAAAAGAATTCCCCCCTCATAAATTGGACATAGTTGTAGCCTTACAAGCAACTGTAACCACCAGATTCCACAGCTGTCAAAGGGCAGCTCCGTCTTCAAGCTGAATTGATTGTTCCTGGTCAGAAAATAACTGGGTTTATTAGCATCTATTTAAAAAGTACAAGTATGGATCAGTTGTGCTGAAATCAAGAGATCTGCAACAAGAGAAAAAGCCTATGTTTTGTCTGTGATAAATATGACACAAAAACAGTAGTGCTGTCAGTATTGAGTATTTTTTTTAGAGGTTCTTTCCTTCCCAATAAACTCTTTTGGATTTTTAGACCCAGATCAAACTGGGCGCTCCTCGTGCACACAATCTGCCTCGTGCTGTTTTGACCTTGACAACAATAAGTACACTTTAAGGTAATGTTGGCTGTATAATGCCGATCTGTCGAAGCACTTTGGGCCTCACGCTATTGATGGCAAATACAAACTTGACTTGACTCCATGTCAGTAATTTGCAAAGCAGCTGGCCTACTCCTCATCCACAGCAGTGTGTCCAACAGCATCGTCAAGTGCTTATCTCTGTGCAACCAGCCACAGGTATAAATAAAGGCTGTCATGGACAACGTTGCAAGATTCATATACATTGACATGTGGCCCAGCGGTAGAGCCTGTGCTGAACGATTTAAGAAAATAATCTAATAGCGACTTTTTTTCCCCTAATATTGCAATTGCAATTTACTCTGTGATTGTTTTAATGTTCCTCATCTTATGTATTCTTAAACAAACATAAGCATTAGATCGTTTTATAGTATAACCAATATGACATTAAATCAATCTAAGGATAAAAGATTTGAGAAAAAGTGGAGAAGTGAAGAACAGAAGCAAAATAGGCATGAAATTACAAAAAATAAATAAATAAAATCCCAAAGTGACTAAGGTAAATTGATTATAGCAGTAAAATTGGGATTACATTTCAAAAATCATGTAAAAATTCCAGACATGGTCTGACAGTGGCAAAAAAAAAAGATGAATGGGAGCAATTTAGGCATAAAGTTGTAAAAACTGGGTTAAAAAAGTTTAAAATAGGCATGAAATTGCAAGAAACTACATCACAATACCAAAATGTTCAACACATTTTGGTTTAAAAATATTGCATTGTCTGCGATTTGAAAATTGCAACAAGCCATATTGCGATTTAATCTAATTTACAATTAATTGTTCAGCCCTAGATGAATTTAATGGAATTGAATATCTTTGTGGTTATTAGCTTGCATGCTCGAATGGAATTTGATTCCTGAGAAAATGATAACCCTATTATCCATTGCACAAAACTCTAGTCCACTATTGAACATCCTCAGTATATTTACATGACCTTGCTCTGCCTTTGCAGTTTAATTAGGTTTAATCAGTAAAATACAGAGATTAGCAGTGTGACAGCTAACACTGAGGAATATTTACACTTAAATGTAAATACACATATGAACACACGTGAACACACGGCATGTCAAAGACACGTGCAGGCCCCTCCATCAGTACATCATACTCTGACATGCCTGACAAACACACTTAAACACCCACACATTTGAAAGGTTGAGGCTCCCATAAGGAGAGGGGTCCGAGGTCGGATTTCAAGTCAACTTTTGGGGTCTTTTAGAGGAGACCCCCTGCATGATGACAGATTAGAAGGGACAGAAAGGAGAGGAAGAAAGACGGGTGAAAAAGTCAGAAAACACATGAATCATATCTGATGTCCTGTGCTGACTTCACAGGATGTGTGCGTGCAATTGTGTAGTCGTTTCTGTAGCTCAGTTGTGTGTCTGTGTGCATACCAATCCCTCATCACTCTTTATCTCCCCTTTGCCCTGTGGTGACCTGATGAGGTAAATAGTAGTTTGGTTTTCATTAAGAGAACATTAGAGCATCAGTAATTTAATGCTCTGCTGCAGACTTAAGGTTCATTTCTCAACATTATTAGTCCTGACAATAATACTAATGTTAAATTAAAGAAGTTCCTCTAAAAGTTCCGTCCGTGTCAAGCACCATGCACTGTATAGTAGTCCAGATATATATTTACATGTATAATTATATATTAAACGAGGCTTCGAGGCACAAAATTTAATTCGAGGATATTTTGTAATCGGGTACTCGTGAATATTCGAGGAATTGTTTCAGCTCTGATCACATTGGACCTAACAAGAGGGACATTACTGACTATTCGATGGTTCACTGAATCATTTTGAGGTGATTGACTTAGCACCTGGAAAAACCAATACAATGCTTTATGAATGTCAGTCTGTCTGTTCCACCGTTCATCTCTACATCCATGTAGGCAGCCCTTTACTGCAGTTGTCTACAAAGCGCTTTGAGAGATTGTCTTTAGACTTTGCACATCTGTCCAGTCCCAATCTGGGTCAATGAGATTGTATTTTCAAGGTCATAGGTCAAAGTCAAGATCACTGAGCAACATGTACATCCTTAAATGAAGAACACCATGTTTCAAGACATCTTATAGGATTCTCTGAACTCAGCATTGATGAGTCATGACCTCAAATCTGTGTCTGTGACACAGCCGTTAAAGACGTGTCATCCAGCTGTCTGTCTTACCGTCCCATTCGCTGTCTGCCAGTCGTATATGTATATACATATATATATATATATGTATTTTTATATAACTTTATTGCAATGTTCATACAGTTATAATTCAATCACAATTTATCCAAAAGTAAAACATTGCATTTTTTTAATTTCATTTTCAAAAGAATTAATGATTAAAAAATGACAAAGAATTCTTTATATATTTACATATATACTTAAACATGTATACATATGCATGTACAAACTCATACTTAAACGCATAATTCTGCTAGCCCACATACATAGGTAGAGTAAACCTATAGTTCAATCTATAGTAGTGCAATATGAGTAAATTCATTGACATATAACAAACAAAAAAAACAAACAAAAAAAAAAAAGAAAAAAGATTGTGTGGGGGGTATACCTCTATTTGACCTGTTCTTAATTTATAAAGTTGTATAGTCTACAAAGTCTCTCTTTGGGGTACATCTTACTTAAGTTTTTTTGTATGATACCTCTTATTTAATCTGTTAATTTTTCAGATTCTAAAGTCTCCTCTATCATTGTTAACCAAAGATTGAGTTTTGGTGGGTTTTTGTTTCCATGTTCTTGTCACCTGCTTCATGGCTGTCGCTCTAAGAATATTAAAAAGATGTATATCAGCTATGTTATTTTTTTTTTTAAATATTTATTCCCAAAAAAGCTTCCCAGCTAAGATCTTCATTTAGCCCAAAAACCTTTGTACAAGCTTTCTCAACATCACTCCCAGTTGTATATCTTATGGAGGCATAGAGACCCAAGAACGTAGCTCTAGTTTCATCTGTGTTACAGAAAATATGAATTTGACATAGACAAAACAAACTGTGCATGCTACACTTCACCTTCCTTCCTCTGTAACTCCTCTTCCTGCATATTTGACTTCTGTTTTGACAGTGCTATCACCACCATGGCAGCTTTTGGCAGCCACGCTTGTTAGTTATACTTGACACTTTTCATACCAGCTGATCACAGAAATATGACAAACTGACAGTTGGACACATGTCCAATCACAGCTGAAAAGACATTTTTATGGCTGGGTTGTTTATTGATATAAATGATAGATAATGATAGTGTACAGGGATTCTTAGAAAAGGTTTCAGTGAGCAATGCCATCGCACAGTAGCACGATAGATTTATGAAGACTGCCAACACACCTTTTGTTTTGTCTAACCATCAATTTTTCACTCAACATATCACAATAAGGCCCCATCAAAACACGTGAGGTGTTGTTTTCTCTGTCAGGAAGTGTGCCTACACTGTAAAAAGAGCTAGTTGTTTTAACTTAAAAAAGTTAGTGTCAGGGCTGCCTTAAAATGTTAAGTTATCTGAATTTAGAAATTTAAGTTCAGTTGAATTAAGAACAGTTCAGATCAAGTGAACTTCTTAAGTTCTATAAACTTGCTATTAAGTCAGCTCTACTTGAATTGTTTAGTTTAACAAACTTCTAAAAGCAATCCAATTCCAATAGTATTTTTTATGTCAACACAGTAATTAAACTTCTTTAAACTTCAGTTTTAAAGGTAGAACAACTTGATCTGAAGTTCAGGTCACTGATGATTTTGAGCTTAACTGACTTATTGCATTTGGATTTAACTTAATATTTCTCTTTAACTTTTACTCATTTTGTTCTGCTTTGACACAAGTTTATAAAATAAAGTTAATATTTGCTTTAGGAAAAACAATCTTAAAAGCAGAAAAAATGGTCTAGTATTTAAAGGGTATTATTGCCAGACAAACCAAAACAACTTCTGTTCTTCATGCTTTAATAACACAACTGGTCATTTTTAATCACATGTTCAATGTGGATAACAAAACAGCTCTGAACAGATTCAAGAAACATTTGACACAAAAAAAGTTCTTGCTTGCAGGAAAAATGCATCCTCATCCGCAAATGTTCTTTAACTTTTACTAAAATTCGTCTGGCTTGCATGACGGCTCGTTGGGTGAAAAATGAGCTTATAGCTCCCATCTTTTACTCTTTTATTTCTTTTGTCACATTTGTGGATGAGGATCAGTGACCTGATCAGATCAGGTTTTTTTACATTTAAAACTGTAGTTTAAAGAAGTTTAATTACTGTGTTGGCATAAAAAAATACTATTGGAATTGGATTGTTTTTAGAAGTTTGTTAAACTAAACAATTCAAGTAGAGCTGACTTAATAGCAAGTTTATTGAATTTAAGAAGTTCACTTGATCTGAATCGTTCTTAATCCAACTGAACTTAAATTTCTAAATTCAGATAACTTAAAATTTTAAGGCAGCCCTGACACTAACTTTTTTAAGTTAAAACAACTAGCTCTTTTTACAGTGTTGGCTCTTGTGCTGCAGGATTTGGAGAATGATTCTCTCTGCTCTCAGAAAGTTGTGCTCTGAAAGAGAATTAAAAAGACTTTGTGACAGGGTGGGGATTTCCCAAGCTCATGATGCTGTTACTTACCCCGCAGGGTGAATTTGGGACAATTTTTGATTTCTTTCTTGTCTGGCTTTTCCTGCTGTGCGTTTAAAGAAAAAGTCCAGGATACTGATTGACTTTTGTTTATCCTTATGAATAACACACTGACATTTTTATTCACAGATTGTCCATTTTGGAAGTTAACAAGGTTTTACAAAGTTCCAAGGAGTAATGGTTACACTACTGTGCCTTAGCCCGTGTTGTTTTATTATTAGGGCAAATGAACAGCATGTTTAATGATTTATTGTGATAACTGCAAGCTTTTTTCTTGTATTTGCTTAAATTGAGTTGCTTGCAAAATTGAGATTAAAAATAATACATTAAGGACAGGTTACTGTAAAAGCTTATGAGGGACAATCTACCTTTTAAGCAGCAGAAGGTATTTTTGGTAGCCATCAATAGTTAAAAGACATTTTTTTATTTCAGCTTGTCCATTAAGGGTGTCTCACATTGATAAGGGTCTGTGCATATTAAGATGTTATGTACCATTTGTTTTGGAGGTGCCCAAAGATTCTCCTTTAGTGGTGATTTTTTTTTAACCCATTTCTTACACATTTAATACACCTTAACTCCATTCTTCTTCCTTAACTTGATTCTAGAACTAAAAAAACGATTTAAAAATCGGCAGACAAAAAATCGCGATACTTAAGTGAATCGATTTTTTCTCCCACTCCTACTATGTGGCCCTGCGATCGACTGGCGACCGGTTAAAGGTGTACCCCGCCTCTCGCCCGATGATAGCTGGAATAGGCTCCAGCCCCCCGCAACCCCGAAAGGGATGGCCGGGTATAGAAAATGAATGAATGAATGAATGAAAATATACGTCCTCTGCCAAAACCAACAACAAAGAGGACAATTCAAAAGAATACTGGGCATGAGAGATGTAACTTTAACGTCATAAACCCAAAGGAGAGGAAGTTACTAGTTAACACAGTCACTCATTGAACTGTAAGACTGTGAATCCAGTGATATAGGGAAATGCCTCATAAGATGCAGGACACTGGAGACAATAAAAGCATGAGTTAGTATTATTGGGTTTGGCGGCTAATTACAGGAAGTTATGAGGTGCTTACCTTTTCTTGCGCATCCAAACTCCACCGACTGGATAGCTTTGCACTCATGTGGGGAGTTAAGGCAATGTGTTGAGAAATGCTCTTGGTTATAGATGTGTTCTTAAGCTGGAATGATTATAGCAGCATTACATTGGGCTCCATATTTTCATGTATGGAGTAAGAACATAACCCCTCTTTTATGTCTTGATCACACCGTATGCGACCTTCAGAAATGATGGGACAGAAAGCGTGTATGTTCTGCTTGTTTTATCATCGAGATCCATGCTTTGTCCAAGGTGCCCAAATGCAATATTCCCCCTCTTTGATGCTGCTGTATGCATTGGCACAGCACTCAGTATGGACAGGTGTGTGGAGTCTTTTGATGGATCCTATCACAGCAAACACCGTCGCTCTGCTCTCTGGGGCTTTAGCTTCTGAATGGATCTGAATCTCTGCCCATCCTCCCGTAATGTGTGTGTATCTGCCGGTCCAACACAATATTGAGGCTGACGATCAACCAAACTATATAAAAGCTCACAGAGAGCATGTGAGCCTAGACTCTGGAGCGTTCTTACCTTCTTTATCCCCCCCTCAGACTTCCACCATGTTTTTCTGACCTCTCATAAACCTCCAGCAGTGTGATGTAACGTGCGTTTGTGTATGTGTACACGTGCTTTTGTGTGTTTTGATCTCGGCCAGAAAGCCTAGTTGAGGCATTTCTGTTGACGTTTTACCCCCTTCTCACCCTTTCCAACTGGACAAGTTTTCCAGTGCATTCTGCTGCCCTTCACTGTCCCAGTGTATGCATACCTGTGTGTAATAGGGTTATATTGAGCTTTGTCTTGTATATAATGTCCATCAAACATTTATTTTGATATCTATTAGTGAAATAACCTCTTCTCTTTCCAATTGTTGTCATAGGAATATTAATTACAAGTGTTTTCTCACTTAGAAAAAAATAGATTGCAGATGCTGCACATTAATACTAGGGCTGAACGATTTGAGAAAGTAATCTTATTGTGACATTTTTCCCCAATATTGCAATTGCGATTTACTCTGCGATTGTTTCAATGTTACTCATCTTATGTATTCTTAAACAAACGTAAGCAGTAGATCGGTTTATAGTATAACTAATACGACATTAAATCAATCTAAGGATAAGAGATTTGAGAAAAAGTGGAGAAGTGAAGAACAGAAGCAAAATAGGTATAAAATTGTAAAAACTGGGTTAAAAATGGTATGAAAGTGGAAAAAGGTTAATAAATAGGTGTAAAATAGGTATGAAATTGCAAAAAAAAGGGGAAAAATTTGCAAAAAAAATCCAAAAGTGGCTTAGGAAAATTGATTATGGCAGCAAAATTGAGAATTAAATTTGAAATTAAATTTCAAAACACATGTAAAAATTCCCAAAATGGTTCTGACAGTGGCCAAAAAAGATGAATGGGGGCAAAATAGGTGTAAAGTTATAAAAACGGGGTTAAAAAAAGGTACAAATGGTCCAAAAGTGGGAAAAAAGTGTATGAATAGAGGTAAAAAATTGGCATGAAATTGCAAAAAACGACACCACAATACCAAAATGCTCAACACATTTTGGGCTAAAAATATTGAACCTTTTGCTACTTGAAAATTGCAACGAGCCATATTGCGATTTAATCTAATTTGCAGTTAATTGTTCAGCCCTAATATGATCAATGTGAAAGCAGTAAAACTCTCCTAATGTTAAGTCACATCGATCAGCCCACTGCTGACTGCAGTGCACAGGCACCAGTGTCAGTGATAATTAGGTCCGTGAAATGGCCAATTTACTGTAAAAACAATCAGTTTTTCAGCCCTCCTGAGTTCTGTTTGTTTTAAACCTTCTTGCATGACTTAATGACAGCTTAACAACAAAAACATTACCTTTTGTTGTGGTAGTTAAAAGGGGCAGGAACCGTCACACCCAGTCACACAGTAAAAGTTTGTAGTATAGCTGATTCCTGTAAAGTGCCTCTCAGAGACTTCCCTGCAGCAGCTGCTCTCACCGATGCTTAGATTTGACCTCTCGTTATTTGGCCACCTCATATCCCAGAAATTCCAGACCGGGAACTTTTGAGGTCCTGCACAGTTTACCCTCAGGCGTTGCTGCAGCACTAAAAGGAATCTGACACATGAATAGAGAAGAAACAGCCTTACACGGCCCCAGTGTTACTTTACACTTTATTGAATTACTTTTAGCAACAGTTGTATTGGAATCACACTGTCATCGCTCATTGTTGTCATTGTCCTGGAAGTTTCGTGTTCCTTGAATCACGTAGGTGTAAGGCAGTTAACAAGCACAATAAAAGTTTTTTGTGTCATATGACGTTGGCACACTCCTCCCTTTGTGAGTCTGCACATGTGGATTTTCAGGATGGTGTGCTCTACATGTGCACCATGACAGCCATAGAAGCGGAGCTATTATGCAGGTCTTTGTAAAGCTAATCGTAGCCAGATGTATGCCGTGATTAATTACAGGCTCTCCTTTCAGAGGCGGCAGAGCTGTACATTATTGTAATTATCCAGAATCTCTCCCCATGAGAGTCTGCCTCCCATTACACTGAATCAGAGGCAGCTGAAAAAATGACATGCTAGTTTTTCTGACTTTCTTTTTGGGTTAGGGCCAAAAGATAACAGGTTGGAGGTCACACTTTGTTTGGACTTTAGTGGTTGGTACAACAAAATAAAAGTGACACAAAAACCCCACCCTAAACTAGTTGAGTCAAGGTGACTTTAAGTCCTTGAGTCCTTGTATGAAAAGTTAACTTTTGTCTTAAGAGCAAAATATGTCCACAGAATTTCTTGTTGTGTCTCTAAAAGTCTTAAAACAATATTTAAATCAACACCTTTGTCTGATATCCTTTGTGATTGCACAAACTATCATAGACACACTGTCCTCATGTGTTAACTGTGACAGGAGATGGGAAAGTTATACAGCAATTAAATAAAAACAGGCTCTTCTAAGTAAGGATGCACCAAATATTCGGTGGCCGGATATATTCAGCCGAATACTACAAAAAAAGCCATATTCGGCCTCCGGTGGAGTGAGGTAATAGCAAGGCCGAATAGTACCGTGTGACGCAATGACGAAATCGACTACGTCATTGCGTGTGACTGTGGCCAAGCAGACTAAGACTGTCACTTTTCCTAAAAGTCAAACTCAAACATGCACCCAAATAAACTAAGATACTCGATTACGGATATTTATTCCCATATTCGGTTATTCAAATATCGAATATAAAGTCACAGCCTTAAAGCAGACTTGTGTCAAAAGGACAATTATTTATTTGTTGGTATTATTGGTATATATCCATCAATACACATTAGTATTTTTTGAATATGTTTTGTTCTGTTTGTAGGCTTAATATGAATGAAAAACTTTGTTGGGCTTTTTTTGAAAAGCAAAAGCTTTTACAAACATGTCTAAAAATGTACCCTAAGCTATTAATGCACTATTAAAAATATAGTGAACTGCTTTGCCGGCATTTGGCCAAGCGTTTATATTTTATTCGGCTTCGGCCACAAATCTTCATTTCGGTGCATCCCTACTTCTAAGTCCAAAACTGGAGCAACTGACTTGTGGTTGGACGCCTTACTTTGCAAAATCTAATGGAGACTCCCATAAAGAGGTCATATCAACTTTTAGTAATTGTATTCGACCTTTAGTGTATTTATCATGTCTCCCTCTTATGATAGAGCTCCTCTGTGAACAAAATAAAAAGTCAGGGCCATTAGAACTTCTCCCCTCTCTTAGGTGCTTAAACGTCTCTTTCCCCAGCCTCCTTGTATAGGCCTACCAGTGTGACGTCCCTCTGGCTGGTGCTTACAAGCCCCTTTGCAGAGCATAGACATTAGAATCAATGCAGAGTTGTTGACAATATGGAGCAGACCTGAAAACCATCTCAGCAGACTTGGCCCACTTGGGTAAGGAAGCCTTGAAGGACCCAGACAACTCTGTATATAAAAAGTACAATTTTTTTTTAACATTTGTAATTGTGAACGTACTCTTACAGTCAAAAATGGACCTATTTTAAACTTTGTAAACTTTGACCCACTGTGACCAGCTAATATCCTATGAGTTCATCATATCAGGTTTTCTTCAGTTTAAATAGATGTTAGTTCAGTTTAGACAGAAGTCTCCATAAGGTAAGAAAAATAGCAAAGTCGATGTTTTATTACTGAAAAAGTGCCAGCCCGAACTTTTTGAACAAAACTTTTCTCACCTTCATGTCAAAGCAAGCATCAGTGAAACTTTTATTCAGGCTCATAATTATCTTTGCATAATAGTCTGACTCTGCACAAATGGCTCATTAGCAGGCTCGCTTGTCATTATTGCACCTATATATCCCTTGAACAGAACTTATTAAGAAGTTTCTGCTTTTGTGTGAATCTTTGGCTCATTATCTGAGCTGTCCTCCCCGCCTACACCTCCTCAAACTCCTGCTAGTGCTTATTCGCCTTCTTCTGATCGGCCATTAACATCTGTTGCTCTGCTGCTTTTCCTCTCATCTTTTCCTCTTCTGCTCTGCTCCCATCTGTCCCATCCTATTTATACTAATGTAACATATCTTTGCCCATTTTCCTCATTTCGTCCCGCTGCAGCCTCCTGAGGCTCGGGTCTCCTCTCTGCTCTAACTCACTTCATAATTCCTGGAAGTTCTTTAAAAAATCTCCATCCTGAGTATATAAAACAAAACTGTTAGATCTGTGGTTTCATCCAGCATTGTTCATTCTTCACTCCACAGAGGGTCTGGTTGATGTAAGTGTTGGAGTGACTCAGTCCTTGTGACATTGACATCTCTGTCTCAGCGAGGCATTGCTGAGACAGACAGGCACCTCTGCAGTAACCCTACACCATATGTGTGTGTGTGCATGATGTTCTCACAGTTATTGCATCACTGTGCCACCTAATCCGACCTCCGTTTATGCCTCCCTTGTCTTTTTCTCCTCTCCTCTTTTCTTTGTCTCCTTTTAAGTCGACTACATTTGGCTGCAATGTTACTATCAGGGAAACATGAGACAGTTTGTTGCTTTTCATGAGGGGTAGGCAGTGATTTTCAGGGATGCAAGGAGACATTAAAGGAGACATATCATGCTGATGCATGATTTAATACTTACATAGAATAAATTTGAAAACAAGACCTTACACCCCCTTAATTTTCAAAAAATGAGATATTGTATTTTTTCTGATATCCTAGAACGAAATTTGATGCCTCTGAAAATAGGTCATTGCGAGATGACCGCGAGATTTAAATAGTCGTGATGACACGAGGTACATTTCTTTTATTGGAGTAATCTGATAAAACAGCTCCTCCTCTGTGATGTCTGTTAGCCACAAAACCATCACCGAGGAACACATCCAACCAGCAGCAGTGTATAGATCCCTAGCTCACACTCACTAGTTACCAGCTCTGGCCTGTAGGGGGACTCAATACGCGGTCGCTGTTTTGAGCCTGCCGGAAAATACAGTAGAAGAAGAAGGACAACCCTCTCGGCAGCTCTGACAGAACTGACCAGTCAGAGCACAAAAGGCTGTGACGTTGCGAGGTAACTGTAGGTCATCCTGAGAACTGAGCGTTTCAACGAGAGCTTGTTAATGGCCTAAAATGAGGATATTGAGAACGCTATTGTGGGGCAATGAAGGAACTAAATGACTTGTACTGAGGGCAGAAATGCTTTACAGGCATCCTAGTCTGGCATAGTGAAAAGGAGAAACAAGCATGATATGTCTCCTTTAACTGATTTAAAAAATGGCACTTTGAAATATAATATCTTAAAACATGTGCAGTACAAAAATCTCATATTTGACGAGCTTAAAAACTTGTACATAAGATGAGGAACATAAAAACAATCACAGAGTAAATCGCAATTGCAATATTGGAGAAAAATATCTCAATTAGATTATTTTCTCAAATTGTTCAGCCCTAGTTCACCTTTGCTTTTTGTATGATTGCACTTGCAGGCTCCTGGGGCTACTTTTAGCCAGCAGCAGGACACAGTGGGCTCTATAGATGAACTGGGAAGCAAAAATGACCAAAGAGGGAGTTTGGTGAAATTAATATTTTGGAAAAAAAAGTTTTTTTTTTTTTTTAAATTAGAATATGGGGAAAAGGAAGTTTTTTATTTCATTTTAACCTCCAAGATGGAAATCAAATGCATTTGCAGCCTCGTCAGAATTGGCCAGTCTTTTTTGAACTGTCTTATATTCATGCTTATTTTTGGTTTGGCTACAGAATTTGAATTTTTCAGTTCTGTTTTTTAGTCCATCAGCTACTTTTAACTAAATGTTCTAAAATGACCCATAAAAGGACTGACTTTACTTGGAATTATTTTCTTATTTTGGTCCCACAGAGTTCACATTTATTCATAGAACAAAGCAAAATACAGAGTGGAATATAGGCATTTTTTTTTTTCGTTCAGCCCTATTCTGGGCTGTTTTATCACTCTTTATGGAGTTAAATTATGTTGTTCTATGTTAAACATCCCTATGTCAAATGAAATTGATAATATAAGATTAAACTATCTTGTAATTGCCAGTGACTTAGAGAAGCTTTTCTTCTTGAAATGCACATCCTCTCTCTACCTGTGAATCAGTGCTGAAAGATCAGGCACTCAAAGGAATACTTCTTCATTGTTAGTCACCCCAACAGGAAAAGCCACGAGAAGACAAATGGGCTTATTTCCTCTTCCTGTGCCCTCACTTCCATCCTTTCTTCCTCTCCGGCAGGGGGCTTTACCTACCAGTCCTTTGTTTGTGACCAAACTGTCCTTGTTTTTATGGACTGAATATTCTGATGTACTTTCTTGTTCTTGGGAAGAAAAGATGAAAAGAACTCCAAAAAAAGTTCCATTACTGGATTTTTCTGATCAGTTTTGTGGTTTCCTTTGACAGTATTCTCAAATCCAACCATTGTTTATAATCTTATACATGTGAACATTTATTTTAAACCTTCCCAAGTTAGCATTTGTCTGCCTTAATTCATCCCCAAGTGTGTTCGGAGAACAAAGTAAGAGAAAAAAACTGTGCTAATGTCAAGGCTTTGGCAGTAATGGATCCTCATCTGGAACAAATTAACCCCAAAACCTGCACGTAACAAACCCACACTCACTCGTCAGATGGACCCACAGTCAAACAGTTACAAACATGAATCCCAGCACACACGTGTACTTTTGGCTGTTGGATCTTTTGGGTCTTGTCCAGTTGCTTGTCGCAGATTTCTTCAGTTTCTCGATGCACAGCTCAATCGGTAGTCTGATCTCTTTTACTTCTCGAGTTACGCCGTCAGAGCTGCAGCCTAAATCAGTTCCTCTAACTCTGCTCACATAGGCCAGTGCAAGGGGAGGAAAAGGGCAGAGAGGCACAGGAGAAAAGGGGGCACATGGATGTATTTTAGATTTTGTTCTAGGGCTGAATGATTTGAGAAAATCTAATTGCGATATTTTTCCCCAATATTGCGATTTACTCTGCATTGTTCTAATGTTCCTCATCTTATGTATTCTTAAACAAACATTAGCAGTAAATCGTTTTATAGTAAAACCAATATGACATAAAATCAATCTAAGGATAAAAGATTTCAGAAAAATTGGAGAAGTGAAGAACAGAAGCAAAATAGGTATGAAATTGTAAAAACTGGGTAAAAAAATGGTACAAAAGCAGAAAAAAAGTTAATAGATGTAAAATAGGTATAAAGTTGCAAAAAAAAAAGGCAAAAAAAATTCAAAAGTGACTAAGGAAAATTGATTATGGCAGCAAAATTGGGATTCAATTTCAAAAACCATGTAAAAATTCCAAACATGTTCTGACAGTGGCAAAAAAAAGCTTAAAAAGACTGGGTTAAAGAAGGCAAAAATAGGCGTGAAATTGCAAGAAACTACATCACAATGCCAAAATGTTCAGCACATTTTGTGTTAAAAATATTGCACTGTCTGGGATTTGAATATTGCAACAAGCTTTATTGTGATTTAATCTAATTTACAATTAATTGTTCAGCCCTATTTTGTTCCATCACCTTTATCTCTCATCAAACTCCTCTTATCTCTTTCCACTCTCCTCTCTCCTTGTCATGAGCTGATCCCCTTTTTCTGTTTACAGTATCGATCAAACTCGTGTTTTTCACATCGTGTGTCCCCTCAGGGTTTCTGCTGATCTGTTGACAACCTCAGGGGGCTTGTGGAGCAGTTCAGAGAGCAGACCACACCATAGTTGAAGCACAAAAACAGGCCTGGCGTAAGTGCATGTAATATTCTTAGAGTGGCTGTTTGTTTATGCCAAAGCAGCACCGTCTACATGTAAACAGGCAGCTGGTTACTCTCACTGAAGACGTTGTTGAGCTGCTGGAGCATAAATGTGGCTGCTTTAAAGGGACTGTGGGGAGTTTCTAAGTAATTAAAAAAAGTCTCACTTTTAGATATATGCCTGATGGAAATACACACTTTAAGATGAGTTTTATAGCATCAAAATAGGATATCTATAAAGGCTATTCCTTAGCTTCCTGGTCGAGTCGGCTGGACTGGCCTGGATACTCAACTTCGGGAACAAGACAATTCAAACTAGAGCAAATTTATATTATTCGGACACGTCCTAGAGCACCGGGCTGTAAGTAGCAATATATAGCCAGCTACAAAACTACGATACTAAGTTTTCCAACAATTGCTTGTTGTCACACATCAAAAACTACCGCTACGTAACCAGAAAGAGATACATTACCTCGTCGCTTTGCATCCTTCAGAGTTCTGAGGAAGGTCTGAGCTGCATTCATTAGCATCACAACAAACACACGCTTTAGCTTGGGTCACGTCTTTGGTGCGTTCCAGTTGTAGTCAGAAGTAGGAATATCCGAGTTCCAAGTAGGAAACTAAAACTGGAACATTCCCCGATGTCGGAATTTCCTACTGGGAACTCGGTGAAACCTCGCCACCCCCGAGTTGGCAACGGAAGATGGATGCCCCCAGTGTGAACAGTTATTTAGCTCCTGTAATAATCAATTTATTTGCACTTCTGACTGGGGTGTGTCGCTCTAGATCAGCTGTATACAAAGTATTGTTAGACTTATATTTACAAAAATGCTGCCATAGTGATAATCACATTCTTCATGTGATATTTGTGAACAACAACGCAGGGCGTGCTAACAACAGCTAACAATAGCCTGGTAGATCAGCATGTTTTTTTCCGACTTCAACTGGAACGCCGATAAGTCGGAGGTGATGTCACTCCCAGTTCCGAGGTTACTGGAACACAGCATTACGACAGTCGCCGCGCGTGCTCATGGGTAGCAGAGTCTTTATGTCGCCAGTAATAGATTCTCCTCATAGCACCTTTAAAAATGTGAGCAAAACAAACACAAGGGACAGTTGCAACTAGTTATCAGCCATCAACATTCAAATCCAGTGATTTTAGCACGTTATTTGTTTGATTTATTTTAATTTCTGATCACCTGCCATTTCCTCATTAATACTGATGGATGTGCCAACAGATTCACACGATTAAACTTGAGGAACTGCATGTTTTCTCACATTAGTTGTGGTTTGTTATCTCACACTGCAGTTTGCCTCCCTGTGCTTTTGCTTCATAAAGACACACTTACATTTTTAACCCTTTACTCATCATAAATACTGATTATCATTTCTAAACTGGTCAGTGTCATAGCCTTGCTTTTATGCACTAACTAACATCGCTCATGGGTCGGCAAGTCCAGTGTAACGTTGAAGCTCCTGAATCTGCTGATTCAATAGAGACTCTGGTGCTCTTGTAGATCGTACCCCATCTCAATCACCACTTCTTCAAGCTTTGCTATTTTCTTTCCCCTCTTTTTAAATTTAGAATAAGAGTCTAAAGGTGAGGGACCACAACAGCATCATTTTAATCCCAGATTGGATTGGACGCCGATGGGTGTCAATGGTCTTTAAAGTGAAACGTTAGAAGTGCTAAAGTTCATCCTGGGCGTTTACAGAGGAGGCCCACATTTAACGGAGTGTAAAGGGATAGTGCTCACACATTATGTAATAGTTTTATCTGGAACAGCCCTCGCCCTCTCTTCACACAGGCCTGACCCATGCAGTTACTGTTACAGTGTCAGGGCCTCGCTTTAAGACGTCATTTACACCCCCTGGAATCCAACACGACGTGCACACCGACACACTCAACACAGAAACATGCTCATATGGACATCAAATACTTTTCTTTAGTTATGACATTTTACATTGTTATAGATTTGTGTGTTAGGGTGAACAACAACTCTGAGCTATAAATTGCGTTTTAATAAAAAAAAAAAATTTTTTAAACTGGTTCAGAGATGTTTGGCGTTGTCCAATGACCTTTTCTGGTTGTTTTTTGTTTTGTTTGTTTGAGGTTTTTGTGTTTTTGTTGTATATTCATTAGGGCTGAACAATTAATTGCACATTAGATTAAATCACAATATGGCTTGTTGCAATTTTCAAATCGCAGACAGTACAATATTTTTAACCCAAAATGTGTTGAACATTTTGGCGTTGTGATGTAGTTTCTTGCAATTTCATGCCTATTTAAACCTTTTTTAACCCAGTTTTTACAACTTATGCCTATCTTGCTCCCATTCTTTTTTTTTTTTTTTTTTTTGGCCACTGTCAGACCATGTTTTGAATTTTTACATGGTTTTAGAAATTTAATCCTAATTTTGCTGCTATAACCAATTTTCCTTAGTCACTTTTGATTTTTTTTTGCAATTTCATTTTGCACCTTAACTTTTTGTTCTGCTTTTGTACCATTTTTTTTAGCCATTTTTTCCAATTTCATACCTATTTTGCTTCTGTTCTTCACTCACCACTTTTTCTCAAATCTTTTATCCATAGATTGATTTAATGTCATATTGGTTATACTATGAAACGATCTACTGCTTATGTTTGTTTAAGAATACTTAAGATGAGGAACATTAAAACAATCGCAGAGTAAATTGCAATTGCAATATTGGGGAAAAATATCTCAATTACATTATTTTCTCAGATTGTTCAGCCCTAATATTCATGACAGTGTTTTTTTAATAAGTTGAGAAATTTGATAATTGCAGTTCAGTAAAGAACAAAAAATGCAATTTCTTATTGATAACATAAATTATTTAAAAAGTTGCATCATGTTAAAACCCTCTGTATTTTAGAGCACAGTAATTTTGAAACTGAAAAGTTGTAAATGTTTTTGTATAATGTGGACCCTTAACAAGAGTTTATCTACCATATTCAACCATTCAAAAACAGTTATTGTAAAAAATAGGTTCAGTTGCTACGTTGAAGTCAGACTTTGTTTTTGTTTAAGTCATAATATATCCTGTATCACTACTTATCTCAAAGATACATAAAAGATGTGACGTTTCTTTGGGATTCTTGACAAACCAGTATGATTTCCAGTGTAGGTGATAAGTCAGTTTTCCACATAGTAATCTTAATTTAAAAGTATAACATTCTTTCAGCTTGTTGTACCATTATTGTTTTAGCCCTTTTAAAGACGGATAAGATTTTTACTTAAACCAGTACAAAACATTCTGCATATAATGAAGGTTTCTGTTGGTTTTGATATTAGGGATGGGAATTGATAAGATTTTATCAATACCAATGCTGTTAACGATCCTGCTAATCGATCCAATTTTTTAACAATTCCCTTATCGATTCCAGCAGATTTTCCATGTGGGCAAATGTTGGTCTGATTTTCAGTGTCAACAATGTCAAACACATGTCACAGCATAGATAACTGCGTCTGCAAGTTGCTGGTTTGTCCACTCACTTAAGGTTGTGTAGTAGGTGCAATTAAAATACAGTCACAATGCTGACGCCTCTGAACCCTGTCTGTGAACGGAATTGATAAAGGAACTGATCAGCAAAAAAATGAATGATATCGATTCTTTGATGAAGCTGCAACGATTTTCAACTGGAATTGGTTTTCGATTCCCATCCCTATTTGATATTGATTCATAAAAGTTTGAAAATATTGGCATATTGAATATGGGTAAAGAAAATCGTTCATCCCTAATACTTGCTTGTTTGGTTTTACCCAGCCCTACATTGTTGCTCATTAAAATAAGTGTAGTGAAACAGACTGCTGCAGGACACTTTTAGACCGACTGTCCATCAACACCTCAGATCTCCTTTGTTGACGGCGTGTTAATGCAGAGGCAGGTGGATGGGATCTATATTAAGACTGCAACCTTTTGCACAAAGATATTTTTCAGCCTCCCATCCCCCTCAGTCATGCATTTAAAAAGCTTGAAGCTGATATATTCCAGCACATACAGACGCTTTATTCACACTTGACATACAAGCTCCCTGAGCCCCAGTGGCCTCCTCGACAGAAGAGGGTCAAACCCGTCCTAAGTTCAAAGACTTCTGCACCCCCTCGAGGCAGACAGAGCCGAAGATATATTGTGGCCATTACTGAGTGTCTCGTGTTTCAAATTAATCTGTCTTACAGTTCAAAGAGATTTTTACTGCCTTATCAATCAGAACATACAAAAAACAAACTAAGAAGAATGTGAGAAGATGGCTCTGGTATGTCAAGAATTTGCAAAGCATGTTGTCCATAAAGAATATATTTTTATGTATATTTATTTTGTTGTTTTCCTACCTTATTCTTACTGGATTTTTTTTTTTTTGCAGAAATCCTTAGTGCTTTGGAAATACTTGCTGTTAGCTATGTAGACCCAGACACATGATGGCTGCCATGTTTGCTGTGCAGGTTCTTGAAATGCAGACACAAGATTCAGAGAATGTTGATCATGACATCAGTTTCATGTTTTTGGTTATAACTTGTCCAACAGTTTTGTGAAGGCCTTTGTGCAGGTTTTTGCACTCAGAGCAGGTCTAATTTTAGTTTGGTTGTTTTAATGTCAGGATTAAGTATTTGTAGAATGTGGTAATATGGTATCATGATGATTGGGTTTCGATTAGGGCTGAACGATTTGAGAAAATCTAATTGTGATATTTTTCCCCAATATTGCGATTTACTCTGCGATTGTTTTAATGTTCCTCATCTTATGTATTCTTAAACAAACATCAGCAGTAGATCGTTTTATAGTATAACCAATATGGCACTAAATCAATCTAAGGATAAAAGATTTGAGAAATAGTGGAGAAGTGAAGAACAGAAGCAAAAGAGGTATGAAATTGGAAAAACTGGGTAAAAAAAATGGTACGAAAGCAGAAAGAAAGTTCATAGGTGCAAAATAGGTATGAAATTGCAAAAAAATGGCAAAAAAAATCAAAAGTGACGAATGAAAATTGATTATAGCGGCAAAATTGGGATTAATTTCAAAATCAATGTAAAAATTCCAAACATGGTCTGACAGTGGCCAAAAAAAGAAAGATGTTGCAATTGCAAGAAACTACATCACAATGCCAAAATGTTCAACACATTTTGGGTTAAAAATATTGCACTGTATGCTATTTGAAAATTGCAACAAGCCACATTGTGATTTAATCTAATTTGCAATTAATTGTTCAGCCCTAGTTTGATTGGTATTATATAAATTAGGGTCCTGGCAACATTTAACAAAGTTTGAAATAGTTTACTGTCCTTCCCAGGGGCAGAAATAATAACAGTTAATGCAGGGCTGCCTCTGATCAAAGTCAGGCTCTAACAGAATTTGTTGATTAATCAAAATTGATGTCCAGCTATTCAGTACATTCTTTTCAGCATCACCAGCCAACTACATAGTGCTTGTAAAACATAGTTGTAGTTTACATCCCACACAACAGGTTGTTGTGTAGAGCCTGAGCGCTCTCTGCTTGTAGAGGTACATCTGAGTAAAAGCCTTTGTATAGTAAAGTTAAAATACAAGAGGCCTCATGATACAGCCACTTGAACTGGAGGACTTACATTTGTTTGTTTATTTCTAGTTAGTTCTTCAGGGATACTGAGTGAATAAGGTTGATCAAGGATTATCTGCCTCTTAACTAAAGTATGATAATGCTGATTTCTGTGCTATTCAGTTAATTTGAGTCATTCTACTTATGCCATGATAGCAACATAAACAAGTTTAGTCCACAGAAAGCAGCTGGATATTACATATAACTAGAAAAGCATTCGGAGAGCGCAGACCTCCGCCAATACCACAGTCCTTAGCCATATTGTGATTTTCACCACAAATATTAGTCCTACCTTTATTTCAACTAAATATTCAGATTCCTTGACCATGAAAACATACCATTTGCAACAGGATTAATAATGATATCTATTTTAGTTCAGTAGTTATTTACAGAAAATCACATTTTTGGCAATGGCGGCCAGACGGTGATCCGGATCAACCCCAAAATATAATCAGTTCTACCTTTTCCCATGCTGAACATTTCCTGAAAATTTCATCAAAATCCATCCATTACTTTTTGAGTTATTTTGTTCACAGACAGACGGACAAACAAACTCCCGAAAACATAACCTCCTTGGCGGAGGTAATTAAATTATATGGACGCATCCACTTTGGATTTTTTACAGTTACTAATGTAAAATTAGTTTTTTTTAAACTATTATTTAAAACCTTTTAAAAAATACAATTATGCACCCATTTACATGCAGAACTTTAATAATCACAATCAGTTATTTAAACCTTATTTGTCCTCTTCGTGGGCAAAATGGGCATCAAGGGTTCAAATTATTTAAGTTTACGGGCACTGGTATGGAGGAGTGGGTTTAAGGCTGTACACTTGCCATGTTCTTGTTTCACGTTGGTGGCCTGCGTTGTGCTCTGACCCGGGCCCATTTGCCACATTTCCTTCCCTTTTTCACTGTCTCACGGCTATTGAAGGCCAATAATGCCCAACATCTGAGAAAACATGTCAGCC
Organism: Scarus forsteni; assembly: GCA_036419115.1. Classification (NCBI taxonomy): domain Eukaryota; kingdom Metazoa; phylum Chordata; class Actinopteri; order Labriformes; family Labridae; genus Scarus; species Scarus forsteni. The sequence continues at coordinate 10,708,254 of JAZDUH010000341.1, forward strand.
AACTCATTTCATTAAATCATCTAAATTTGATTTTAAACTCTTTCAAACCCTTTATTGAAGGTAGTGTGGATTATTTTCTATTCCTGCCAATGTACCAATGAATCATGAGAAAAAAAAAATATTTTAATATGATCAACGTCGACCCTCTGAATGGGAACTTGGATCTCTGATTTGTACATGTGACTTCACTGGATTTTTGTTTCCTGTTTGTGGACAAAGCAGGCTATTGTTAGCTGCTAATCATTTCAGTCAAAAACACAATCAGTGAAAAGAGCTTTATTACAGTCTTGGAAGCAGGTCACCTCAGCTGACTCAGGATTTGGGCATAAGATTGGGGGCTTATTAGCCTCAGAATAAAGATAACTTCAAAAACATGCTCTCACTAAAGCGCTAAATCCAACCATCCTTGTGTTTTTAAAGTGGGGTTTAAATTTAATGCTCAATATTTGAAGCATGTTTTTGTCCTCTGGCTCTTCTGTAAACTTTGAAATCCTGTCGTGCCATCATTTTTCTGCCCATTGGCTTCAGATTTCGGATAATTCCCTGTATAATGTGATTCTTTGTGAATGGCACGCGGTTCTGCAGAGGATTAACACTTCGCAGGGGAAGACTTTAACACCAGAAGTTTGACTCATTATCCTCAGATTTCCGTTAATTATCCTTGGATCAAGATGGCTGAATCGAGTCAGCAAGAAGTAAGAGGGAGAGGAAAACATCCTGCTTTTATTTTGGAGGGGAAACGCGATGAATAAATAAGACAGAAAAGAGGAGGATGAGAGAGGGGCAGGGAAGAGTGGAGGAGATGAGGCATGACCAGCAGAGTGGAGGGTAATGACTGCACAGGCACATGGTGTGTATGGTAATATGTGTGTGTGCGTGTGCGCGTATGTGTGTGTTTGTGTGTCTCACATCCAGGCACAGAGAGACGGGACAATAGAGTGAGCCGTGAGTGGCAGGCTGAGATGGCACCCATTGTTAACACACATGAGCACACAACATGTGCACACTTCTGCACACATTGTGGTTGTTATTGAAGCCCCATGATGAATGAGTTTGTTTGTGTTGCCTACTACAGATCAGAAAAAGACAAAAACTGGTCTGTTTGTTCCTAAAAGGGGCGTCGGTGGCGCAGTTGGATAGTGCGCTTGGTCAGTGATCGGGAGGTTGCAGGTTTAAGCCCAGCTCCAGGCGACACATGGCGATGTGTCCTTGGGCAAGACACTTAACCCCAAGTTGCTCCCACTGCTGCATCAGTGGCGTGCAAATGGGCATGAAAGGGCGTGAATGTGTTATGCTGCGTTCACACTGCAAGCAACCCAGCTACCAAAATCGCGTTGCCCACTGATGTAGCATCGCGCGTCCATGAATACCTCATTTTGGTTGCCGTCGGCATATCATATATCATATAATAGGATGTATAAGTGGACATTATTCCAGCTGTATTCTTTTCATTCACTTATCAACCACAAAACACTGCAGCTGATGCCCTGCAGCAGCATTATCTGTGAGTTTACCACGGTCCAAGTAGTCAAAGACTAGAAAAGCGCTATATAAGCTCAAGTCCATTTACCATTTGAATCAAAGACTGGACACCTAGAATTTATAGCATAGAAGTGCATGAATGCAGGAAGCAAAACTGTATAAATGCAAACTGCACTAACACAACTAACAGAACAACCAAGCACTAAAGCTGGACATTAAATATCACACCACTGTGTTTTTTTTTTTTTTAAGCAACTTATTGCAGTTTTAGAAGATTAAAGAAATCATGCATGCATTTTCACTTCTCTGAATCTTGGACTGAAAACAAGTCATGAAGGGGCTTTAACACACCTTCAAGCAGCTGTAGTGGATGCTCAAACCGATGATCAGGACAAACTGTATTGATCGGCTTCAGCAGAAAGTCTGTGCTGAACCCACAAATGGACAGAAATGCTTTTGCTGGTATTTGCAGACTTTATGCTTGAATAGGAGAGCACACGTTTGCCACATTGTCATGCAGTAACTTACATTAATTGCAAACAGCAGCTATATACGAGAATTGGTCAGGGTGTTGTTTGGTTTGAGCTTCAAACTAAGCTTTCTGTCAAAAATCTCTTTCTTGTGCTCCTTTTTTGGAGATTATTTTTTTGGGCATTTTGTGCCTTTTTGACAGGAGACAGTCGATAGACTTGTGAAGGGGGGTGAGAGAGAGGAGTGGAGGACATGCTGCAAACAGGCCACAGGCTGCAATCGAACTGGTGGCAGAAGTATCTAAATGGGACATGCTTGGTTGCTTGCCACTTCACCAAACCAGCACCCTGGCACTATTGTGTTTCTTTTGTAAATGCAAGTCTTCAGTTTGAGGAAAGTCCGACTCTGAAATAAACAAAATAATAATAAGTTTAACAGTCTGAAAAAAACCAACAACAATAAAAAAGCTAACCACAGAGGATGTTCATCACCTCATATCCTTCAAGAACGACAATTCTCTTCAACCACAAGTGGGTCAGGTTAAAAGACACACACGTACACACATGGCCCTGGTTACCGCAATATGTAGAGCGGTGATTGATGGGGAAACCAAAAACCACCTAAATTGGGGGACAGATGGAAGGGGGGAGCATGGTGATGGAGAAAAGAGGGAGGGAGGGAGCTGGAAAGAGAAACAAAATAGAACTGAGGAGAAGAAGAGGAATATAAAGCAAGCCTGATATACAGAGAAGGGTGAAAACAGGTGATGTTAAATCTTTGTGGCACAATCCGGACCCTCCACTCTAATGGCCCTTTTCCACTAGCACACCTTGGCCCTACTCTACTCGGCCCTACTCGATTTGCAGCTTGTTTCCACTAGCCTGGTACCTCCTAAAACAAGCTTGTTTTAGTACCTACTCCGCTCTGGTTCCAAGCGAGCAGAGTCGACACTAAAAGATGATGTCACCGACTGCCGGCTACTGATTGGTCAGACAATGTCGTCATCGATGAGTCATGAGCACGACGACCTAGCATGCTAGCGGTAGCTACCCTCATACGTCTTTTCTTTGCAGCTCGATTGCTCTCGTCCTCGGCTTCATTCTGCTGTATAGCTTCCAAAACTCTCCTGTGCTTCTCAAGGGGTATTTCTTCTTGCCACCTGCAGCCTTCTTCTGCTTTCCTTTTTTTACTCTGTTTGTGACAAAAAGCCACAGATTGTTGTGTCACGCTCAAAATGATGTCACCGCAGAGCCGCTCAGCGACACTGCACCCCGTTGGGCAGGCAACTGGGGCTAATGGAAAAGCAGCACAAGGCGAGTCGAGTAGAGTTGAGTCGAGTAGAGTAGAGTAGGACTAGTGGAAAAGGGCCATAGATGATTAGATCAGCCACTCTCTCTCTCTCTCCCTTTGAAACTTTTTATCCCCTTTTTAATGATTCTTATCAAAACAGATGTCTTTTTCTTTTGCTAACCATAACAAGCTGTGGTAGAAGTCTTGCCGAGATTTTGGTTTTGTGCACAAATGCAACGTGCGTGTATTTATGGAGGTGTGTGCGTGTTTGCAGGGGGTTTGTGGTTCTTTGCAGGAGAGTGTTTCCAGACTCCAGGGGGGCTCAGAGACATATTGGCTACATACTTTCTAATGAAACACACCAGAGCCTTCTTCATGAGCACACACTCACTCAAACACACACTCCATACATGAGGCCCGGCTAGGCCTGTCACGATAGTCAATAAATCAATTAACCGAACGATAAATAAAAACGTCCTCGGTAAGTTTGCCGGCCTCGATAAACTGACACGTGCATGCATGCTTGTTTTCCTCCTCACTTTCTACCAAAGAGGCTGAATGAGAAGATGGGTCACTACGTCTCTCTTTCTTAACACCGGGGTGCATTGGTGCTATAGCGGATTTAACGAATTTATAGCGGAGTGAGCATCTTTCGAACATGCGATCTCTGGGGAGAGGCAGGGCCGCTCGCGCGCACACACGGAGAGAGCTGAAGTGAGCGAGAGGAGTAATGAGGAAACACACGCTAATATGAGTGAATTCACGAAAGATACGGTTCTGAAGCCGAATGTCACAGCCCCCGTGTGAGAATGTGTTGGTTTTAAACAGAATGAACAGGGTGTGAGCTCATGAACACCGGCGAGCAGATATGTCTGAAAGTAGTGGACGACGAAGAAGAGGAGGTGCTGCAGAGCCTTCGTCTTTGCCAGTCAGCGCCGACTGAGGTGTTTGGTTGGCAAAGTACATATAAAACAGCGCAAAATGATGCGCCAAACAGACAGTGTCGTTAAGCTACGCTGCAAAAGAAATGCAACCCTTCAATACGGTTAAAAGCCAGCAGTGTTACAAAGCGTTTGACAGACAGTACGGATTGACTGGGGGAAAGTATATGTCACAAACAATTCCTGTATAAACTCCCTTTTATTTATTGTTTTTATTGCAGTTTCGTCTGTTTCTCTACAGAGACAGGGTCTATTTTTATTGTTTTTGATTAGTTTAATTATTTTTTATTTACATGCATTTTTTCCTATAAGAGAGCCATTTTCATTTTCATTGTTTTTTTCCATCTTTTTTGTTAAATTTATTATATTAGCTGTATAATTTGTTTTATTTAAAAGATCCTGACCTTCCAGTTACAGTTAAATACTCTGAGGAAATTAAAGTTTCTTGCTTTTGATATGGTGTACTCACTTTATTATGACATATATTATAATTACATTAATGAAAAAATGTGAAAAAAAATCCAAATAATATTGACAATAATATCGTTTATCGTCAATAATTCTTTGGACAATTATCGTCCAGCAAAATTTGTTATCGTGACAGGCCTAGGCCCGGCCCTCCTCGGCTGCACTGTAGGTCTTTTACCGCCTATAGAAACAAATCGGCTCTTTCACTCGGTCAGGCGTAATGTAATAAAGATTTACAGCTCCTGATCTCCCTCTCCAGTTTCTGAGCAGCTTTCTTTAAAATTTGGGTCACGGACTCAAAGATTTATCAGAAGAAATCGAAGTGGGTCAGCCACACGTTTGAGAGAGAGTGAGATGAAAGTTTGTGGGTCACAGAGTTTTACAAGAACACTTCTAAAAGGAAAAAGATGCTGAAGGTTATTCTGCTTCAGTGTTGGTTTGGTAAATGCAACAGTCTTCGTTTTCTCTGGAATAGTTTTTTCAGACTTTTGTAGTGGAAATGACCTTCAGATCACATCACTATTTTCCTTGCTGTACTTCTTACATATCATTAATAAGTCCTTTCCAGATTTTTCAGGATTTTTTTAAAATGTTGCAGCAGAAAATATCAGATTTTGAGGGAAAGTCGCTTTCAAATTATTACATTTTATAGTGTTCCCTTAACAAACTTTTTTAAAACACAGAAGTACAATTCTAATAAAGCTTTATTTGACCAAACTTTTTCTGTTAAGTCCTGTATTGTAATTTTTTTTCCAGTTTTTAATCAGAGCATGAATCACTCTAACCAGAGACTGAGGGTTCACCTTAGGGCTGAACAATTAATTGCAAATTAGATTAGATCACAATTTGGCTTGTTGCAACTTTCAAATCCTAGCCAGTGCAATATTTTTAACCCAAAATGTGGTGAACATTTTGGCATTGTGATGTAGTTTTTTTTTTTTCAATTTCATGCCTATTTTTTAACTTCTATTCATACACTTTTTTCCCACTTTTGGACCATTTTTACCTTTTTTTTAACCCAGTTTTTACAACTCTATGCCTATTTTGCCCCCATTCATCTTTTTTTGGCCACTGTCAGAACCTTTTTTGGAATTTTTTACATGGTCTTTGAAATTTAATTTCCAATTTTGCTGCCATAATCAATCTTCATAAGTCACTTTTCATTTTCCCCATTTATTTTGCAATTTCATATCTATTTTGAGGGATGGGAATTGATAAGATTTTATCAATACCAATGCTGTTAACGATCCTGCTAATCGATCCAATTCTTTAACGATTCCCTTATCGATTCCTGCAGATTTTGCATGTGGGCAAATGGTCTGATTTTAAGTGGCAACAATGTCAAACATACATCACAGCATAGATAACTGCATCTGCAAGGTGCTGGCGTTTCCACTCACTTAAGGTTGTGTAGTAGGTGCAATGAAAATTAAGCTACAATTCTGATGCCTCTGAACCCTGTCAGTGGAAGGAATTGATTGGCAAAAAGATTAATGATATCGATTCTTTGATGGAGCTGTTAACGATTCTCAACTGGAATTGTTTTTTTGATTTCCATCCCTAGTATGTAGCAATCACTTGTTGGGGAGAGACTTCCAGAGTAAAGTAGATCCATTTCTGCTTCTGCGTAAAAAAGGAGTGACAAAGTATTCTGTGTAATAATATTTCCGTAGATGTTACTTGGAAGTCATATTGACAAATTGTTCTTTGTTTAGGTAAAAGGAAAAATGTGACCGAACAAGCACAGTCATGTTAAAGTTACGCTTAACCTGCATCTCTCTTCCTTCTTAATATCAACTGGTTCCTAAGAAGATTCTGTGAAACTGACAAAAAACAAACAAACCACAAATTGAACCTGAATGTACGACCTGCGAACCCTTTATTACCATCTGCTGGCTTTTACTCAGAAACATGCTTGACTTGTGCATCATTGTAATCATTTAGAATTGTTTATTAATTTTTCCACCCACTGCTGCTTTAAGATCAGAATGTCTCTTCCGGTCTGCCATGAATTCTCTTGTATAAACAAATCATATTCACTCTTATATAATAGAAGCCTCTAAAGCAAACAATCACACAGATTTATTTTTGAGGTATTTATGCATCTGCTTCTCCCCCGGGATGATCTTACAACCAAGGCAGCATGTGAGCCAAACTATAAACCCTAAATAGATTCATAAAGGTTAATATGGTGGCCCTGAAGTGTAAAACACAACATTGAATTGGTAAACAAAATGACATGCCACAAAACATGAAGGCAAATAAGAAACAAAACTAAAATAAAACTAAAACAAAAGCAGATCAAAAGAAACAAAAAAATAATAATGAAAACAGCTGTTTAGAAAGACAACAATTGAGGAAACACAACAGAAACAAACACTGATTAATCAAGAACAGTGCCATAAGTAAGAAAGCACAAGTAAAAACAGAAACATAACCAGATACAAAACATCAAATATAAACAGAGACAAATCAAACACAACAACAAATACTAAAACCCCAAAAAACATGTAAGAAAATTATGACTAACAAAAGAAATCAAAAACAGAACAACAATTCAAATCAAATATTGAAGAATTAGGACATGCAAGACATCAGAAAATACATCAACAACTCAAAACACCATAATAAACCAAAAGAACAAAACAACAGTCAATGATTAACAACAGTTACAAAAATCCTCAACAACAAATCAAGGAACCAAAAAATACATACAAACTTCAAATCAAATTTCGCATTATAAAACGCAACAATAAGGAAATGTGACAACCAAAAATAAACAACCAACAGATTAAAATGCAAGAAAAAACGAAGATCACAACAAAAAATAAGATAAAAGCATTTCAAAAACAAAATAAAAATCTAAAATCAGCAACCTATCAAAAAGTGCAATGCCAAATCAAGCACAATAATGAAAAAATAAAAACCAAATAAAAATGGAAAGCTTTATATGAGAAGAAAAATACAGTAAAATCTGCAAAAGCACAATTACATAAAATCACAAACATAAATAAGATAATGTATATTTACAGATTTACTTATCAAGACAGCTCTTTGTTGCTGTCTTAAATATGTTATTTTTAATGATTTTTGCCATTTTTTTTTAATTGTGTGTTGTTTTAAGATGATGTTGTGTTTTTTAAATTGGTTTTTGTATTATGCTCTCCGGGGCCTCTGTCGTTAGACTTTCCAGAGTCTTATTCTTTGCCGAGTGCTGTTTTGGTCTCTTGTTGTGCTTCCTTCTGCTGCATGCTCCATCCATCTGGAACTGTTAGCTGTCTGTATATGCAACAAGACCACAGAAGACCTGAGCGGATGATCACTGAGCGTTAAAGCGCAGCAGGAAGTCCAGACCAGACGAGTCGATCTGAGTATCAGCTTACAGCCTCTCTGCAGGAAGCTGCATAATGCCTTAATGCTGCTGATTGGGTTTCTGCCTGCCTGTCTGGGTCTCTGTACAGCATGTGTGTGTTTGTCATGCATGTGTCCTCAGCTGGCAGAGCAGAAATAGAGCACACATACAGGAGGTGTCAGTTACAGAGATGTTTAGGTGGCTTCTTTTTAGACCCTGGAAAAGAAGACTGATGAGAAGAAGCCACACTTTTAGAGGAATAAAAGTGAATGAGTGCATGTCAGACAAGAGGAGGAGCATCCAGAGCAGCACTGGACCCTGACATACCCAAGCCCATAGCATGACAAAAGCCCCTGATGTGACAGAAGTCCATGTTTGACCAAAAATAATAGACGAATATTGTAGGCTTCTGATAGTTTTTGGCTTTTCTTGCCTTCATTGTAAAGAGGTTTGCAGTGGATTATCTCTGAACTTGGAGGTAGAGAGTAGGGATGGGATGAAATATCACTTGGCGATATATCCCAATACAGTACGTGACGAAAATGCATCGAGTCTGAAAAAAATGGATCGCGAAATAAAGTTGCACGTCCGCTAATAGCGCATGTGACCAGAAGTGACGGCAACAAACATTAGCACCAACTACCTTGCCTCCAAAAAGCCGATTGATGGAGTCCAATGAGGTTGAAATTGAGGACGCTCCGCCTGGATAAAAGTAATCTGTCTGGCAGTATTTTGGCTTTCTCATTAAAAAAGAAGAAGACGGCGAAAACGAGCCTACAGCTCGTTAGCATACACTCTCTCTAACCTCTCTAGGGTTAGAGAGAGTGTTTCGCTGTGTGCAACTCAAACAAAAAAAAAAGTTGTAATTACACAGTCATATTTTTTCTTTTTTACTTTTTTGATATTGTATCGTGACTTATCGTATCGTGACCCGGGCATATCGAGGTGCAGTGCGTCGTGAGTTTAATTGTATCGTCCCATCCCTAGTAGAGAGTTGGAGACAGTTTTGAAAATATGTTAAGTGACAATATTTTTAAGACCTGATCTTAAACACATGTTTACTAGGTTAAGACACAGCTCTGCAAATATTCTGAACACTTACAAAGCCACACACAACAGGTTAACATGCACAGTTAAGTCAAGCCGTGCCTGTTGCCTGGTCAGACAGTTCAGCTGGAGTTCTGCCTTCTTTCCAGTAAACATGCTTTAGAGGAAATGTGATTTATTAGAAGAGGCATGTTTGCCTTCAAGACAGCTGGTGAAGATTTTTACCCTTTTCATCAACTCACTGTGGACCTTCCATCTGTTTATCCTGCTTAGAAGTTAAAAGTAAGCTGTTATAGGTTAAATATGTAAACATTTCTATTAGGTCTGGGTTTGATTTAAATCGATTTTCCCTTAACTGGTTGATAATCGGGTAGTTTTCTCTTCTTTGGATGTGCAGAGAAGCAGCCTGTGGTATCAACCCTGCTAGTCTGGTGTGATCAGTGTTTAGCGTTGCTTTCTACTGAACAAGATCTCATGAGATGTTACTGCAAACAAACATGGTGGAAGCACTATATGAGCACCACTGGCAAGTTTCAAAGCTGATGTTTGGATGTACAGTATTTTAGATTTAACAAGTACAAAGGAAAATACGAGTTGGACAAAAAACAAGTAATATGCAGAAAACAATTTTTAATGGTGTACCAGGTCAAAAGGTCACTTCTAAAACTTACAGCACTATTTTAACTAAGATATCCCAGACTGAATAAATATCGAATTGAATCATGAATCGAATCGATTTGAGACCTTGTAATATCGAATCCAATCGATCCAGAAAATCTGAATCGATACCCAGCCCTGCAAACAATCCCCTCCTAAAAAACCCAAACTATCCCTTTAAATAGTTGGTAAAATCATTACTGTTTCTATTAATCCAGTTATAGTGAAATTAGTTCAATGAAACTTTAGATAACCACACTGCTGACATAATATTGTGAATTTTAAACAATTATTGATGAATCTTCATGGATTTCTAGTGTTTCTTGAATTTGATATTTGAGTTAAAATGTCTGTTAGCTGTATTTTGTTGGCAGCAAATGGGCTATATAACCTCATAGGTGTGTGTTTGTGTGTGTGAATAGAGAGAAGAAGGCTTGGACAGAGAGGAAGAGGATATTTTTGTGACCGACAAACTAGAATCTCATGATGTTTTGAAGCCCAGAAAAGAGAGGATGGAGAGTGTGACAGAAAGAAAGAAAGAAAGAAAATAACCCCTCTCAACAGGAGGACTAATGCGTCATGCAATCAGATTAATCCGCAAATCTCAACAACTATTTTGTTTTTGTGAATTTTTCTATCAAAAAAAGCATTTACTCTCTCTCACAAAGCCCTCTCTGTACTTGCAGTTGTGTACTCAAGCCGTTTTATGCACTAGAAAGAAGAGGGAAATATTAATAATATATTAGGAGCCCCTTTGGACTTGCTGTCTACTCACATCTATGGAGGCAAAAACAAAACACACAAAAGGAGGGACACGTAATCTTCTGTTCCCCACGGGACACTTGGGGTGGTCAGGGTCTGTTCTAAGTGCTGCTGGGAAATGGACTGTCAGTTTCCAGTCAGTCATGTGACCTCAGGATATGGTCATGTGAACACGCAGTCACGTGATCATAACAGAGCAGAGAGCGAGCACATGGGTGGACGCTTCTCCACTGCTAATGGGCCATCATCAGTGAAGTGGTTTCTGCAGGATGAAAGGATAAGCTCTTACGCACACACACATCTACGCACATTAATGCACTTAGAAACACACTGAGGCTTTTAGACTTTCTTTGTGTGAGTGTAAGTCATATGATATAGATGAGGCCCGGGTTATACAATATGACAATATGAGATCATCGTCATCCTAATCCTTGAAGCAGCTCACAAGGTCTTCTAATAGATTTACCACATTTCAAAAGACTGGTACACTGTGACCTGACGTGGCAGAATCTTCACTTGATTGGTTTTGTCTGGATTATAGAGTAGGAATGCTACCTGATGATTTCATTATCCCGCACATATCACTGCCTAATACCATGGTATCCTTTAATAATGAAGATATGGAGGTTCAGTTCTGTTAAACCTTAATTATTGACACTGAGCTTGAGTTTGACCTCTGATGCTAATTAAATAAAAAAGCAAAAACACTTTTGTACAACACTAAATTGTGTAGATTTGTAGTGATACAGAAAACAATATTATAATGGAATTTATTGGTCATATTCAAATTAGTGATATGGACATTTACTCAGTACTATGGCTGAATGATTTGAGAAAATAATCTAATTGCGATATTTTCCCCCAATATTGCAATTGCGATTTACTCTGCGATTGTTTTAATGTTCCTCATCTTATGTATTCTTAAACAAACATAAGCAGTAGATCTTTTCATAGTATAACCTAGGGCTGAACAATTAATTGCAAATTAGATTAAATCGCAATATGGCTTGTTGCAATTTTCAAATCGCGAAAGGTTCAATATTTTTAGCCCAAAATGTGTTGAACATTTTGGCATTGTGATGCAGTTTTTTGCAATTTCATGCCTATTTTTTTTTTACCTTTATTCATACACTTTTCCCCAACTTTTGGACCATTTTACCTTTTTTTTTAACCCAGTTTTTACAACTTTATGCCTATTTTACCCCCATTCATCTTTTTTTGGCCACGTTCAGAACCATTTTTGGAATTTTTTACATGGTTTTTGAAATTTAATTTCAAATTTAATTCCCAATTTTGCTGCCATGATCAATTTTCCTAAGCCACATTTGGATTTTTTTTGCCAATTTTTCCCCCCTTTTTTTTTTTGCAATTTCATACCTATTTTACACCTATTTATTAACCTTTTTCCACTTTGATACCATTTTTACCCAGTTTTTACAATTTCATACCTATTTTGCTTCTGTTCTTCACTTCTCCACTTTTTCTCAAATCTTTTATCCTTAGATTGATTTAATGTCTTATTGGTTATACTATAAAGCAATCTACTGCTTATATTTGTTTAAGAATACATAAGATGAGGAACATTAAAACAATTGCAGACTAAATTGCGATATTGGGGAAAACACTCGCAATTACATTATTTTCTCAAATCGTTCAGCCCTAGTATAACCAATATGACATTAAATCTAAGGATAAAAGATTTGAGAAAAAGTGGAAAGTGAAGAGCAGAAGCAAAATAGGTATGAAATTGTAAAAACTGGGTTAAAAAATGGTACAAAAGCAGAAAAAAGTTAATAGGTGCAAAATGGGTATAAAATTGCAAAAAAAAAGGTAAAAAAATTCAAAAGTGACTATGGAAAATTGATTATAGCAGCAAAATTGGGATTAAATGTCAAGAACCATGTAAAAATTCCAAACATGGTCTGACAGTGGCCAAAAAAAAAAAGAAGAATGGGCGCAAGATAGGCATAAAGTTGTAAAAACTGGGTTAAAAAAGGTTAAAATAGGCATGAAATGGCAAGAAACTACATCACAATGCCAAAATGTTCAACACATTTTGTTTTAAAAATGAATTTGAAAATTGCATCAAGCCATATTGCGATTTAATCTAATTTGCAATTAATTGTTCAGCCCTACTCAGTACCCTTGCAGAAGTAAGCTTCTTAAGCCACATCCACAAGTATGCAAACACTTTTTTTCAAACTGAGGCTTTCTTCCTCTATTGTATATATAAACTATGTACATTTCAAGTGTTTAACACATGCACCTTCACATTAAAACACTGAACCAGGTTGCATGAAAAAGTCCAAATTTGTTCTTTCTACTCTTCCGTAATGATGGTTTTTGAATTTCCTCTACAAACCCAAGGTTAGGATGGTGTTATGGTGTATTTTGTTTCCATATACATATATTGGTGTTCACTGGTGTAGTCTGTAAATGTTTTTTTAGTTTCCAAATTCAAGGCATATTTGATGAGTTAGTGCTGATACCATAATTCAGACAGAGCATTTATGAGGTCTCATGCCATATTTATGCCAACTAGTGTTGCACCATTTGACACTTTGTCAAGCTCCACCCTTTCTAGAAGTTAGAAAGCTTTTTAACCAGCTTTTATTCATATTTAGTACATTTGATCTTTTTCAAATTTTGTCATAGTGACAGAATAAATGCAAAACTACAGTAGAGTGTATAAAGATAAATCAAAATCTTTATGAAGATTTCAAAATGATTAAGATCTAGCTGCATTAGTTAAGACTCAGCTCCTGCTGCTTTTAAGGTTTGACCAGAAGTTCTCTGATTCTGATTGGTTGGTTAGTAAGCAAAGCAGAAAGTCAAAGTATTAATTGTGAAATGTAGGGATGGGAAACGTGAACCAATTCCAGTTGAGAAATGATGACAACTCCATCATCATCATACCATGAAATGAAGGAATCATAAAAGAATTGGATCAATGAGCAGAATCGTCGTTGTTTAAAATTACAACCAAGCCAATTTAATTTTAATAAGTTCTTTTGGTATCATTCTCCCAAAATTCCAGTATTTTCACCATTTGATAATAAAAAAAGAAGAATTTGTCCTTCAAGCTACTTCTTCTGCCCAATAAAGATCTTCCTCTGTGAACAGAGATGTGCATGATGCCAGCATGTTCTTGATATGACACAACATGTCACATTATTTTCCAATGGGCGAAGGGCGTGGTGTTCCACACAGGCTTACAGCTACATGCCCCCTCCTTTTACAGCAGATTTGGGTTGAAAATATGGCTGCATGTCTATTATTTCTCTTATTACTTTGGGACTTTCCAGTTCATTTGAACAAATGTGATAGATATGGCATGAAAATCAAGCCATCACAGAAATCATGAAGCATATTTCATTTTAGGGAATCAATAATCCAAACTGCTGAATAAACTCCAAGATGCTCCTCTTATTTTGTCTTTAGCACTGGTTGCCATGGTGATAATCCTCGTGATATTCGGGAGTAGGTGTCTAACCTCCAACGTCTGATCTTGCATCACCTTAAAAATCCTGCTGCTTGTTCAAATGGATCTTTTATTTATGACTTAAATTTATTGTTGCCTCTTCTGTCACTTCACATTATTTTGACCGAATATTGCCAAACACCCAGCTGCTCCGTGTAGTGGACACCAGACGGTAGTTACATCCTCTAAAAGGGTCACAGTCATTATAAAACACTCAGAATGTGTGTCATGATTTACTAACAGCTCTGATTTTCAGGTTGACTCCAGTCATCTATGACACATTCATGTTTTTATCCCTTTAACCCAGATAAGGCTGCAGGTTATCCTGTGCAGACGCTTTAATGTGTGTGAACAACTTAATGATTCAGAGCCAGACAGGAAGTTGCTTCAATATGTGAGCCTGAATCCTCCGGGAATTTTGATTCAGTCACTTTTATTTGAGCTCAGATTGGGTTTATTTTCGGACCAGTTTGTGCTGAATGTGTCAGCTATGGTTAGACACAGAGCTCCAGTCAAAAGGTCTCTGAGCAATGAGCACATTTTCACAATGGCAGCTCACTAGAGAGGGAGAGGATTAAACATTTAAATTAATTCTGTTTTATATATATATATATATATATATATATATATATACTTTATTTTTCCAATTTTCAAAAAAGAAGAGATACAGCTCTGCCAAGTGACATTGTTACACACTCCAGAAAGAAAATTGAAACAAGAGATTAAGCAGACGTCGTAAAATAACGAAGAAATAACAATCAGAGCCAGAAAATTAAAAACACATTTATATATATATGTTCATTCAAAAGCACATACATACTTACATACCCTAATCACACATTAGCACGCATTCATACAGTCATATGTACTCATACATATGATTTCCAGTACAGATACTTATTTAATTACATTCATTCATTCATTCATTTTCTATACCCGGCTATCCCGGTTCAGGGTACACCCTGAACCGGTCGCCAGTTGATCGCAGGGCAGAGAGACAGACAACCATTCACGCTCACATTCATACCTAAGGGCAATTTAGAGTCTCCAACCAACCTACTGAGCACGTCTTTGGTCTGTGGGAGGAAGCCGGAGTGCCCTGAGGGAACCCACGCATGCACGGGAAGAACATGCAAACTTCACACGGAAAGGCCCTCCCAAACCGGGAACCTTCTTGCTGTGAGGCATGGGCTCTACCAGCTGGGCAACTGTGCCGCCCTTTTTTAAGTACATATAATTAAAATTAATTCTGATGAATCATCCCTTTTTGATGTCCTTTAAAGAACTAAGAGCTTTCCAAATCTAGACTGAAGACATTTATTTTGGATGGCTTTTAATACCCAGTAGTGTGGTGACACTTTTACTCTGTTTTACTTTATTTTACTGTGTTTTATTGCTCTTATTGCTTTTATTCTGTTCATTGCTTTTATTGTGTTTATTGCTGTTATTGCTTCTATATATTTTTGATTGTTTTATTTATTGCTTTTTTTCCCCCACCTATTGTAAAGCACTCTGGTTCACCGAAAGGGTTGTTGTAAAGGGCTGTATAAATAAAGAACGTACATTTACATCATGTAAACAAACACAGGCTGAACATGTCTGAATGCTTGACTCTTTTTTTCACACTCTCTCATGCCACTCTTCTTTACAAGCTCTGACCCTCCCACTGCGCCCTTTACATGCATTTTTATTGTAGTGTTAGTGGTGCAGCTGGAATGCCTATTAAACTTAGTATGAAGGACTTTTCTGAGACGATAGTCAGCCCCACAACAGAGGAATGTCAGTTGTGATTCACAGGGTGGCTTCGTCTGGAGAGAGGATTTGGTTTAAGTTTGATAGAGATCCACCAACAGTCAGATAAGTGAAGGACACGAGGAGCTGTTGATGTCTCAGGGGAGGTTTGTTGTTTATTGGTGGGAAGTCAGTGAGAGTTTAGGTCTTTACTGAGTTAGAGCTTGAGAATCCTTTCTCATTTTCCAACACCAAACTCAAATTTCCTACGTGGAGGATACTGATTAAGATGTTTAAAGGGACTGTGAGGAGTTTCTAAGTAATACAAAAAAGTCTCACTTTTAGATATATGCCTTATTGAAATACACACTTTAAGATGAGTTTTATAGCATCAAAATAGGTTGTCTATAAATGCTATTCCTTAGCCTTCCGGTCGGACAGGGCTGGACTGACCTGGATACTCAACTTCAGGAACAAGACAATTAAAACTAGAGCAAATTTATATTATTCAGACACATCTTAGAGCACCAGGCTGTAAGTAGCCATATATAGCCAGCAACAAAACTACGATATTAAGTTTTCCAAAAATTGCTTGTTGTCACACATCAAAAACTACTGCTACGTAACTAGAAAGAGATACATTACCTTGTTGCTTTGCACTCTGTAGGTTGTTGAAAAAAGAAGTTGTAAAGCAATGCAGAGTTCTGAGGAAGGTCCGAGCTGCATTTATTAGCATCACAACAAACACATGCTTTGGCTTGGGTCACGTCTTTTGGTGCGTTCCAGTTGTAGTCAGAAGTAGGAATTTCCGAGTTCTGAGTAGGAAACTGCAACTGGAACGTTCCCTGAAGTCGGAATTTCCTACTGGGAACTCGGTGAAACCTGGCCACCCCTGAGTTGACAATTGAAGATGGATGCCCCCAGTGTGAACAGTTATTTAGCTCCTGTAATCATCGATTTATTTGCACTTCTGACTGGGGTGTGTCGCTCTAGATCAGCTGTATACATCGTATTGTTAGACTTATATTTACAAAAATGCTGCCATAGTCATAATCACATTCTTCATACAACAACGCAGGGTGTGCGAACAACAGCTAACAATAGCCTGGTAGATCGGCATGTTTTTTCAGACCTCAACTGGAACGCCGATAAGTCGGAGATGATGTCACTCCCAGTTCGGAGATTACTGGAACGCAGCATTACAACAGTTGCTGCACGTGCTCATGGGTAGCAGAGTCTTTATGTCGCCGGTAATAGATTCTCCTCACAGCACCTTTAAGAAAACATTTAAAAATGTTTATGTAAGATTGATAGATAGATGGATAGATGGATAGATGGATAGATAGATAGAACTTTATAGTCTGTTTCAGTTAAAAAACAGATTTTTTTTCTTCTGTCATGGCTTGATTAAATTAAAAACACCATCTACACTAGGGCACACATGTACAATGTTAAAAACACACACACATATGCTAATGTGTTAGCATATTTACTTAACATCACAGCATTGAAGGGTTAACTATACTGATGTTAATTTGCCTAACTAAACAAATATTTGACGGACAAACAGTCAATGTCGGATGGTTAATAGCTGGGGGTGCAGACTAATGTAATGGCTGAGCCTGGATGATAAGGACCAAAATCAGACTTTTACATTGTTATTACAAAATGTACAACAAGACTTTAGTTTCTCCTTTTACAGTGCAGTAAATAGATGGTTAAGTAGAAAATGGTTATGTAGTATGAAATAGTTTCAAGAAGTATATGAACCAGATATATGCAAGATAAAAATCCGATCGAACAGGGCAATTGAAACTCTAAAATTGAATATGAGAAAGAAGGGATTAATATTAAAAATAAAATAAATATTTCTATTTGTATATGGAAATATACTGCACAAGACAGCTGAATATAAACTGAATACTTACCGTGCATATGGTGATTAGTACTTACAGATGATTATATGTCACATATGATTGTATTGCACAGGATGAATAAATATTAAGGTAGTAATTAAAGCAGAGCAACAGTGACAGTGATAGAAGTATTGCACATTTCTCATTATATTGATGGCTGGGGCAATTGTATGTTAGAGTTCAGGGTGGTGATGGCTCTCAGAAACTGTTTTTTGTCTTATTTAATAGCTTAAAATCATGATGTATTTCAGTAATACTTCTGTGAAGAAATGGCATATTATTGTCTCAATACCAGAGAGATTAATTAAAATAATCTAGAGTTGGGAAGAGAATAAAGACCCAGTTCCAGTTTCAAGCTGGTTTCAACTATTTGAGGCATTGATATCAAAAGTCCTGATACCACAGCGCTTTTGTCTTGTGAGCTGAAGTCGTCTATCATGCATTGATAAGACAACATTAGTGAATCAAGATAACATTAGAAAGTAAAGGAAGTTTGTTGTTGTCCATTATTTAAAGATATACAACCAGCATGTGCTGCATCACTTCTCTAATGTTTAGAGCATCAGAATCTGTAACAGTGTGGAAACCTATTGTCCATCTGGGGGGGATTTCCATCCAGAGAATACATGGATGTTCTTCCTTCTGATTCACTCTCAAAGCACAAAGTAAATCAAGCACTGTTCCCAAAAATGTCTCATTCATTGCGTATTTACACATGAGGAAATACATGGCTGAATAAGCACTCTATCCTCCCACCTAATTTTACCTCCTGCTGAATGCAAAATCAGTTTATTTATAAATCGCTTTCAAAAACCAGTTTGTCACAAGGTACAGCTCAGAGATGAAGCCTGCAGTGTAGTGATAAAGAAACCACATCAGAATCCAGCCTCAGACTCTAATGGATGTTTGAGTAGAGATAAAAGGACTGTCTACTGTTTTATCCTCTCTCTCTGCTGTTTTAATGTCATCTAGCAGCATTTTCTCAAAGTGCTGGATTTGATGTTTCAGCTGCATTCGTCTCGTTTCGGCCTGTCAGGCAGTTGTCAAACCATGATTGTGTGTTTTTAAAGTGTGAAGTATCTCTTGTCTTCCTTCTACTCTCCCTATCTTGTCCTTTGTTGCTCATTTAATTTGCTTTTCCCGCCCTTTGAACCACTTTGTCTCTCAGCTTGATTGCAGTCACATCCACCTTTTAACTGTTGCACTAATAATAGAACATGCTCTTATACCAGGAAGTTCTTCCTCCCTGTAAATTGCAAATCAACAATGTTTTTCCTTAGTTGTTTTTATGGCTAATTTCCTTTTTCTGTCTTTGTTGCAGGATCGAAAGCTGTCCAAGTCGGAGCGTCAGCGCTTCAAAGAGGAAGCAGGGATGTTGAAGGGTCTTCAGCATCCTAACATTGTCCGCTTCTATGACTCCTGGGAGGGACCGTGCAAAGGAAAGAAATGTATTGTTCTGGTCACTGAGCTAATGACATCTGGCACACTGAAAACGTGAGTAAATGATCATCAAAATGATTTGCAAGATGGAGATTTAGTGACCTGTAGGCTGTAGTAGTTTTTTTTCTCAGGTAGGGTATGACAGTTAATCCACACTTTGAAAAGGAAGAGTTAATTTTATTTCACGGCATTTTAACTTATGTGTAATGTGTTGTTATAATCTATATATAATCTATTTAACTGCCGTATTTTAAGGTATTGATAGCTTTGACATGTCAAAACAGAGGTATAAGGAAATATCAAAACAGCAATAATTTGGGTGCAGTATGGGGTGGACGATAAGGCAAAAATATCATATCACGATTTTTTAAAAATAAAATCACGACGATTTTATCACAATTTTTTTTAACGTTGATTTTTCTAGACTAATTAGCATATTTGACCTTTTTTCCCTATGTTTAACATACAAAACATGTAAAACCCTAAAAAAAGACAGTTTAAGCCAAAGAAACTTTCTGAACAGGTTTTAATTTAAATAGTGCAGTTTTTATAAAAATGTGCAATAAATGTAAACATAGAAGGTAATGAACAACAATAAAGTGCACTTTTGTAACATAACTAAACACACTAAATAGCTTATAGAAAAGGGTCAAATATAAATGCAAACTTAAAGCTGGTGTCTACGATTTGAAACCGCAGCCTGCCCCTCCTTCCCTCACCTCTCTCCTCCGTGTTCCAAGATCCCGCCCCCAGCTCGTGACGCCTCATATAGCCCCCTCGGACTGAGCTACGAGCGACTAGCACAATATATCAGCAGCAAACTCAATCAAAAACAGCTCAGCTCAACTGAAAGTATCAAACACGACAGACATCTCCCTTGTAACACACAGCAGTAGCCATTTCAACTGGACCGGCGGCAATGCGGGTTTGGCGCCGTCAGAGCGGAGCCGAGTGTGGGGGAGGATTAATCTTTCTCAGCCTGTCCTCCCCAGCTCAGCTTACAGTGCTAACGATTAGCGGCTAACAGGCTAACCCGCTCCCCTACAAGTTATTAGCCCGTGCAGGCACAAACTAACCAGAGTTATTCAGCAGACATCTCCCACTGTAGTAAACAAAGCCATTACCTGATCAACCAGGGGCGAAACGGCCGATGCTGAAGGTCTGACGGCCGGCTGAGGCTATTCGTTAGCCGTTAGCCCGCTAACAGGCCTCCACCATGGGCAGAGCTCCGTTGCAAGATGGAGAGGGAGGCGGATTCCCGGTTCGGCGCTAGGCTTTCCGGCTCCATGATAGTTCAGTAGCTAACGCTGCTAGCTGCTCACCGGAGGTAGAGGGAGGAGGCGGCACCATGGGCAGGATGCTGCACTGCGTAGTGAGGAGACGAGGGAGAGAGAGGAGAAGGGTGGTCTGCAGCCAGACTGTCTTGGGAGAGGGAGGCGGATTCCCGGGTTCGGCGCTAGGCTTTTCCGGCTCCATGATAGTTCAGTAGCTAACGCTGCTAGCTGCTCACCGGAGGTAGAGGGGAGGAGGCGGGACCATGGGCAAGATGCTGCGTACTGCGTAGTGAGGGAGACGAGGATTGGATGGACTCATGGACTAACTCACGGACCAATTAATAGTCGCAGGTTCTTAGGCTTGATTGGTCAGCTAGTATGCAGCTTTTCAGCGGATATACTGAATGGATTTTTTTCATTCTTTTTTGTCTTTATACTGTGTAGATAGGACCATAGGACCATAACAGCCTTATAAACGGTGTTATTAATATGTACAAAGCTTCCAAATCGTAGACCATAGCTTTAAGTAACTGGTTATCTCTGAAAGACATCTTCAAGTTTTTATCTCCTTTTCTCTTTCCACCATGGCTTCACGCTACATAACCAAACAGGAGATCCCACCATGCGCTGTAATGTGCTACGATTGGTTAGTCGGGTGCGCGTCAAAGTCTCTGCGCCCACACAGACGATCTGACGATCTTTCTGCTTTATGAGATCATCCCCACATCATAATCCTTAACAATTTAATATCATCATATTGCACACCACGAGGGTGCAGTGGCATATTAATAATTTTAATGTATTGTTTTGTTATTTTTTGTTCAGTAATTTGTTTGTAGCCATCAGTGACTGGTTTGCAGGAGAGCCATTTGATTCCCCATCTCTCTGTTACACTCACTGGGATTATATAAAGGAGCCCGTACTGTACTGGCACCAATCAGAATCAACAGATCCTTGTCCAAAAATGTGATCAGTTGATTGAAATCAATGCCTGTGAACACTGATACCATGAGTCACCTGTGAATTAACCTCATGTTTACTCATGGCTACCATCCACTGCTCCATCATCCTCTTAAATAAACTGTAACAGAATTTCTAAAACTTTGTCTCCAGACCATAAAGTCCAAAATATTAATCCAGTGTTGAAGTCTGTACTGGAACTCACACTGAGACCAAACAGCATAAAAAGCAAATCAGCTAAACAAGTAACATAATTGCTCCAAGACAAATGCACATCCTGTTTGGTGATTTAGATCCAGTCGATAACATTGTGATGAGCTCATGTTGGCTCAGTAAAATGACAAAGCAAATAACATCATACATTTAAATGTTTTTACAGAGTTGGATGTTTAGATTTTTGTTGATCCTTAAATAGATAATGTTGAGTGAGGGTAAAATTTGTTTTCCTGGCATTATGAAACAATTACATCAGGTACATTATGTTAACCAGCTAATATTTGCAAATGTATTTCCTTTTAGTTATTTAACTATTTGAAATGTTTTGTATATTTGATTTAATTAATAGTTTTAATTTAGTGTAATTCCAGTGTCCTCACTGTAGGACACCTGTTGCATTGTTCCTTCTGATTTTTTTTTTTTTGCTTTGTTGAGCAAACCTTTTGGTCAGTTAGAAAAAACAGGAAATATTGATTGGCAGCTTGGTTTCAGCCAAGAAAATCCTGACTGGGGCATCCCTAGTTTGACTATCAGTCATTGGGATGCAAAATAAAGTTTATTAATGTTACAGGAATCCTACTTTGTATAGACTTCACAGATAACAAAACTTGTTTTGCAAGCAATGTTGTGGGTTGTTAATAGTAGAAAAAAACATGAACAACTTTTCAGCAGAAAAGACATATTAAAAAAGTTTTCAAATTTTGCCTTTTTATAATATAGTGATATGCCATGGTAAATTGTATTGTCACTGATGTATCCTGCCAACACACATTCCTACAAAACATGTAGATTAACTTCCTGATAGTAAGCAGAACAGATTTTGAATAGATGATTTTGGTTAAGCTCTATCATTTTACCAGCACAGGTTATGTTTTGGTATACTTTCAATAAATCAAAATGTGTCCCACAGAGGAATGCAGGTTGAGCCTGTTTCTATAAAATCCAACTGATTGAAGCTCCTTCACTGGACCAAACGTGGAAAACTGTGTCTGCTACTCTTCCTATTATGGCAGAAAGCTGTGTATGTCACGCCTGCAAATTAATCTTCCTTTATTTAATGTTTACTTTAAAGGGACAAGTATTAAGCAAGTAAAACATCGTTACATACCAAAGCATTTGTAGCCTGAGCTAGCTTGCAAAGTCTGTCCCTCACAACAACTGCATTAAAACAGTAAACAAAAAACTCAACAATACAAGACCAAGTATAGAAGATTGACATTTGAAAAATCTGATGAAACAGTTGTATTGATGTATTATTCCGTACAACACGCATGTACACACCTTAAACTTGATCCACCTTTATGCTTTGAAAGAGCACTGTCCTTACACATGATGACTCACCTCCACTTTTTATTATAAAAACACGCTTAAGTTGTCAGCAGTTACATCAAACCAATGTGCACTTACCCTCTATTCCCAGCTGTTCAAATGGTTTTACGTATTGTAAAGAGTTCTGTCTCAGCAGGAGGTCAGTGCAGCCGTTTGTGGGTCAGCTAGTGTGTCTCATACATAACATGTACACTATGTCTATGAGAGTTATGTGCAGTATGTAACTGACTGTGTACGTAACGTCTACTTCTGTATG
Organism: Scarus forsteni; assembly: GCA_036419115.1. NCBI lineage: Eukaryota > Metazoa > Chordata > Actinopteri > Labriformes > Labridae > Scarus > Scarus forsteni. The sequence continues at coordinate 10,731,327 of JAZDUH010000341.1, forward strand.
AGGTGTCCCAATTCAATAAATAAAGAAACACTTGGGGTAAACTATGAGTGTAACAGGCCAAACTGTACATTTGAGTGTTTTGCATGACAATGCCAGCTGTTCTGTACGAGGACGACTGAAGCCTCTGTGACAGTCATTGTCCACACTGTGACCGCATGACAGTCTTTACAGAATAGCTGTGTGTCGGCCTGTGAATGTGATTGTCGAGCTCCTGACACAATAAAAGGCTACAGTAAATGTCCGGCATGTGGCACACGGCGCATCCCGTGCGGCGCGTCGTGGGGACATCAGCCCACCTGCCAGCTGCTTCTGCTGCAGATTCCTCTCATTCCTGACAGACAGAGAGACAGACAGAGGGGTGTGGGGGGTGAATGAACAAAAAGACTAGGGCTGGGCAATAAAGACCAAAATCATATCTTAAAGCTGGGGTTGGCGATTTGATTTAGATACACTTTTTGTAATAATGGTTAAAATGGTCTTTATGACCTGATGGTAATCAACTCATAATGTGTTCCTAAAACAGAGCGAAAAATATCAGCTATCTACAGCAGGAGTAAAACAGGGAAAATCCCAACCAGTAATCATGCCGGGACACCTGTTTTTAAACCGATCAAATCCCGTCGCCATTCTGCCCGCCTACTGCGCGTGCATTTTCCCGGCATGCACAGACTCAGTGCGTGTAGCCGAGCTCATTCGATCAGAGTCCGCGGGAGAACGCTTACCTTTCAAGTTTTGTCTTTGAAAATAAGGGAAGCACGCCGTGAGCCGTCCCACAACCCCAACCAAGCTCCGGTACCCCTCACATTTTAAGACAAATTTACAAGAAATCTAAAATAAACTCTTTGTTTTTCTAAGTTTGTTCTGCTGCTCTAATCTTGTGACAGCTGCCACCCAGGCTACTGCAGGTGGATGTTCTCGTGAGGCTTTTTCTTCTTCTTCGGTTTTACAGCAGTTGGCATCCATCATTTTAGAGCATTACCGCCCCATTCAGGCTAGAGACAGAGTTCAGTTTGGAGAGGCAGAGGAATGTTTTTATTATTATATCATCACACGGGAGGTTTACGGGAGAATACTGATACAGGAGGACGGCGGGAAAGAGGATAAAATACGGAAAATACAGTAGTTTCATGGCCAAAACGGGTTAGGCGGTTAGGCGGAGCCCTGAGGAGATGCTACTTTCAAATTCATGCTAGTTTTCCAAAGTCGCCAACCCCAGCTTTTATGCGTGTTTCCTTAATTGTGATGCATGGTATATTTTAGTATTTCTTCCATCAAGAAACGGCATATGATTGTCACAACACCAGAAAGTTTAACTTTGATCATTTGGATTTGGGAAGGAAACCAAGGTCCAGTTCCAGATGTGAGCTGGATCCAACTGGTTTGAGGAATTGACTTAACTGGCTTTTGTGCTTGAAGGGCTTTTTTTTTGTAGTCACTCTAATGTATACAATTATTTGATTCCAGAGGGCGAATGATGACAGTCACTAATATTTAAGAAACCCTCTAGAGCACCCCTCATACAGCTGTATTCCCATTCTGCCTGAGACACTCTGTTAGAGCTTCTCCAAGACTCACTTCTTCATGTGGTACTAGTCCACCTTTTCGTAATGGGTTGTTTCAGCACCATCCAGCGCCATGTTGTCTACAACTCTGCATTTATTCTACCATTATTACTCTGCACTAAGTGGCTACACAGAGCCAGTGCTAATGAAACAATGATAGGAAAATAATAATAATAATAATGGATTTTATTTATAACGCACTTTAAATTTGTGAGCAAATCTCAAAGTGCAACAGTCGTAAGAAAGTTTTGTGTACAGAACAATTCAGTATAATGGGATTTTTAACCTTCTCTTAGCTGCAGTTTCTAACTGACAAACAGAAAACAGACATGTTGGTGGAGGCTGTACATCTATGACAAAATAAAACCCAGGAAGTAAAAAAAGAGCATTAAGTAGCATTATCATTAAAGAGGCACAGCACATTTTCTTTGAACTGAGTTTAGTAGTTGTCTTGTTCTCCTGTTTCCTAAGCCCCTTCCAACAGATGTTTATGAAAAATAAGTTTTTATAGGACATGGGACCTTTGATACATTCAGAACAAGGTTTATCAAAGTCAGTCTGAATGGAAGCAGTTTTGACACCCTAAATGAGATATCTAAACATTTTTCATTACTCCAACATTTCATGTGGAATATATATTTAGACATCTCAGAAACTCAGACTTGACAGACTGATTTTTTTGTTTTTAAAGTTTAAGTAGCAGGAAGAGAAAAGAGGGAGAAATGTGAAAATCAATAAAAACATGTAAAGCAGACAAACAGTTGAAAAGAGAAATGATGTTACAAGCAGCTTGACAGAGAGGCTAACAAATCCTGACCCACCTGTGACCACAGAGTGAGACCATGTCATCCATGAGCACAGCACATATAAGGCCAGTAGCGCCCTCCTCTGGACCAAACATGCGTCATACATCTGCTTTGAAATCCTGAAGCTGGGCAGCTGCTCTGCATCCTGCATCTGTTTAACATATTTCTGATGTTACAGTAAAAGGTTTGACACTCAAAAATATCACCGTTATGTTAACCTGCCCTTACTTTACTTCACTGAATTTGTAGATTTAACCTTGCAGAGTTTTTTCATGATTAAAGATGTGCACTTTACATATTGAGATGAGACCTTGAGAATGAAAGCTTGCATCAGAACAAGCCTTCAGTTATGATAATGGAAGAATAAAACATGATTTATGTTTTTTTTTCCAAATGCTTTAACTTGTTCTTCAGTTTTCCAAAACAGAAGAGCAATAAAATAAAAAAATAAATAAGTTGTCTTTGCTGTGGCAACCACTAAACAAACCTCTCCTGTTAAAGAACCTTTTACTGGAGAGTAAATTGTGTAAATCTAGGACTTATCGCTTTCTCACATGTTTTAAAGTGTGTCTTTGGCATTTGTGTAGGGGTCAAAGCTGCTGGGATTTGGCTGTCGTCCACATGACTCCTGTAAAAGGAGACGGGACGGTTGTGCGCTGAAGAGGTGGAAAAATGAAAGCGAGATGAGGAGAGGGGAGGACTGATAGGGCAGAAGGGAGATGGTGAGGATGGAAACACTGACCAGCGTGGGCTCAGTGTATTAGGGGCCCCTTATCTCTGCACATATGTGTGTGTCAGAGACAGACAAAGACACACTGAGGCATGTGATTAGACTTTTTCTCCTCTGTGTCTGTGTTTAAATGCTTGCCATTCATGCATGAACGTGTACTGTATGTACTCTTCACACACGGTGTATTCATGTATACCTTTATGTGTATTTAGGCTTCTGTGATGAAAGGGAAGCACGCTTGAGCGGCTGTGTTTGGAGGGGAGAGGTGCTTTGTGCAGCGTCACTCCGACATGGCATGCCACAGGGTTTAACTTTTCTGTCAGCACTACTCGGACTTCAGTCAGAAAGAGGACGAGAGCTAAGGAGGCAGAGGAGACAGGGTAGGGGACTTGAAGGGAGAGAAGGCAGAGCTGGGAGAAATGTGAAGTTTTTATGCTTAGATGCAATTACAAATTAGGTAGAGGCAAGAAAAAAATATGAAAATGTTATTATGGTGGATTTTTCTTCCCTTTCCTAATAACAACTGATATTGTATTTTATATTGTAGGAAACCCTGATTAGTCATCTTTACAGTGAGGTATAACTTACAAGCATTGTGGATTTGTGGAATAAGCAACATAGTAAAACATATGGGCAGCACCAAGACAAATGTGACCTGCAACTAGGGCTGGGTTAAAAAAATCGATTTAATTGATTTAATATGATTTTCCATTAATTGGTTCATAATCGATCCATAAAATCCAAAGATGGATCTTTTAACTTGGGTAGTTTTTTCTTCATTGGATGTGCAGAGAAGCAGCCTGTGGTATCAACCCTGCTAGTCTTGTTTAATCAGCGTTTAGCGTTGCTTTCTACTGAACAAGATCTCATGAGATGTTACTGCAAACAAACATGGTGGAAGCACTATATGGCCACCACTGGCAAGTTTAAAAGCTGATGTTTGGATGTACAGTATTTTAGATTTAACAAGTACAAAGGAAAATACGAGTTGGACAAAAATCAAGTAATATGCAGAATATGCATTAATGCATATCATTAAAATATGACAAATGTAACTGCTTTGGGTTTAGTTCTTCATGTTAAAACAGTTTCTAATGATGTACCAGGTCAAAAGGTCACTTTTTAAATTTACAGCACTATTTTAACTAAGATATCCCAGACTGAATAAATATCAAATTGAATTGGAATTGAATCGATTTGAGACCTTGTAATATCAAATCAAATCGATCCAGAAAATCTGAATCGATACCCAGCCCTACCTGCAACTGGAAGCTATTGATCCACAGAGTGGCGGCTTTATTTGGTGTCAACCCTGGTACAATTTCAAAAGTAAGAACCAAGTGTTGTGAGACCTCACCTTTGCTTCACGGGCTTTCCTCCAAGGGAATCTGGGATTTTAACTGTGCAGCTGTGTTGCTCATTCCACCAATGCATGATCCTGACAAGTTGTACCTCATTGTAAAGGCTTTAGGTAGTACGCCATGGACAGTGGTTGTAAATGGAAGAAGCTCTTGGGGTGGCTGAATAGATGTTTTATCTGTCACATCTAGGGATGTATACCGTGGACCGGTACTTTCATGTACCGGTCCCTAATTGCATCGGTACCCTAATACAGTTAAGAATCTAGAATAACAGTACTGTTATCGGTACTTTAACGTCTCTTCAACTGTCACGTAGTTATGACACAATCACCGTCCGGCTCAAGTATGTGGGTGAGGGCTAAGCGCTCGAAGGTTTGGGCTTACTTTAGCAAAGTTAATGAAAACTCGGCCCGATGCAATCTTTGTCAGAGAGGGGGGAAATACTAGCAACATCACCAAACACTTGGAGCGCGCGCGCATAGTATAAAGCTAAAAGAGTGCAGGCTGTTTGATTGCTATAGCAACATGAGTAGAGTTAGCAGCCCGGCTAACACTAAAGACTGCAGCACCGACAGAGACAGAGACTCTGTTATCCGCCCCTTCGGTAAAAACCCTGCCGAAAACAACACAGTCACACGGGGTTAAACTCTTGACGAAGCGCCACTGCACTCAGCCGTATAACTTGGATGAAAGCCGACGGCACAGCTCTCCTCAGATGATTCAGAGCTGTTAATTTCTGCTCGGAGCGGAAACTCCTTGTTTACTGAGGTCAAGAGAGCACCGGATGTGACTGACGGTCAAGCTGCACTCACAGCGCCCTCTGTTGGATGAAATGGTCCACTGCTCCAGGCGCCCCGATGCGCTGCAACACTCACTATTTTGCATTTGAATATTTATTTACTATTCGGTTACGGATATTTATCCCCATATTCGAACGGTTATATGACTATCTAATATAAAGTGAGAGCCCTCGTAGTCATCATTACAGCATCAATTTTAGCACCACTGATATCTGGGTCTGTCTGTACATGCAGTCTGTTGGGCGGCATGAAGGGGTTTTGCCATCTCCTTAGCTTTCTTTTTGCTTTTGAGAAACATTTGTAATGCATTACTTATATTCTGTTGAAGCTTTATTATTACCTTATGGTAATAAAAAAAGGTTGAATATTTTAATATCTTGTCAAGTCTTTATTTTTTACACAAAATTACGTGTTGCAGTATCAATAGCGATCAGGAGTATCGGTATCTGTATCAGTATCTATAAAATCATAACGATATGCATCCCTAGTCACATCCATTACAGGCTAGGCAGAGGCTTCTTGTTACACTTTACTTTCAAAACAACTAACCAAAACTTGTTGCTCCAGCCTCTTTATCCTTTTATGGGAAGCTGACAAACCTGTCAACTTTCTGACCCAGAACAATCACTTCAGGATTTGTTCGTTGACAGATGTTGAATCTGTCAGATCTGGAGCTTTAGGTTTTATTCTCTGGCCAGCATCATGAAAACAGAGGATATAGAGTCTGAATTAATATGACGTAAATTATGCTGGCGTGTGTTATATTCTCTTCAAAAAGTCCAGAACAGATTTTCTTTAACAACTACATTGTGCTTTTTGCTCTGAAGGCAAACTCCCTTTTTAAATATGTGAATCCACCCAGATATTTCCGCCTGATAAAGTCTACTGTAAAAAAAAACATGAGTGCCTCCTCCATCAACGCACTCTTCATTAAATCCCTCACTTCTCTGTACAGCTGAAGAATTGAAGAAATAGATGTATAGTTTTATTATTGAATAATTCATTTTGATTTGAATCTAGATTTCCCTAAATGAATTCTCTTTTTATATGGACTGAAATATTAGAGGATGAACTTATTAGTACGAGTTACAGTGCAAAACATTGATATTACTTTACCAGATAGAAAGACGTTTTTTCCAGTTAATCAACTCCCAGTATTTATCGCTGTAATTGTCGACCAATCAGTATTTCAGAGCAACTGGTGGATCAGTGGTACAGCCAGTTGTCTTTACATTCAAAGGCTGACATTTAGATCTGATGTGTCCTGAGGCACAGCTTTTAACAGCTATAAAAATATTACACAAGCTAGAGTCTGCTCATCATTTCCAAAATGAATATATGACCTCTTAAAGCCCCAGTCACACATTCCCGTTTCTCATGGCGATTGTGCACGATTGTCATAATCCTGATAAAGCGTGCTTTGGTCGCGGTGCATGCGCTACTTGGTCTGGATCAGCGCTGTATAGTCATGGATGAACAGAGGGGAACGTAGAAGCTCCACGACAGTTTTGAACTGTTCAAAACTGTCGTGGAGAATCGCCGCTCTCGGTATAGCGGGATGGAAGCCTAATGCAGTCCTAAGGCGAGCGGTATTAGCGGGGCATGTACGGAGCTCAGTCGGGCTGATCGTGGCTCAATCCTGAAAGCTTTATGAGGACGACTGACAAGGATGTATCCGCTTGAGCCCCGACTGTGTCCCGTTCAAGACGGCGCAAGCGACGGGGCTCAGTCGGGGCTTACGTGACGCGAACTGAGCTCGAGCGGGGCTGACGTCCTGCCAGCGGGATGGAATCCTCGTCATATCGTTGTATTAACCTAACTGGAGCGGGACAAACGCCCCCTGAAGCGCTGTAGCAGGGCCACTGACGGTGTATTTACGGAGTGTCTCCAGGGGTGAGACAGTAATTTAATCCCGTATCATAGGATCACACCAGCCTCCTCAATCGTGTACAGTCATGCACAGTTGCTATGAGAAACGGGAATGTGTGACTTAGGCATAAGTTATTTAGAATGATTTAATTGTTTCTTTCATGAAAAATACTCAATGTGACAAGATATAAAGACCCACATCCCATTTTCCATTCCTTTTGTTGTATGTGCTCCAGCAAAAGCAGCACTTTGAAGACATAAATGTGGGCTTTTTGACATTTTGATGGGCTTTTTAACTGTCCACAGCAGTGGCTGACTGTACTGAGTTGACTTGATGCCATCATTTATTGCTTCCATAGTTTGGTGCAAAGTTCCTCTAATGGTACATTTATAGAGTGCATACTTGGTTTCTGAGTCACTTCTATCTAATGCATCTCACTCTGTGTGCTCCTACAGTGTGTTGGGTGTTTCACAGTGAAATTAAAAGCATAACACTTCAAGAGATAATTACAAATAATGCTTTTATTCTGCTCATGATGAAGTGGTTAAATTTGCTCCTAACAGACATACTTTGAAAAGAGATGATGAGGGAGAATTTTAATTATTCTTTGTAATTCTGAAATGAGAAAGGACAAAGTGGGAATAAAGATCCCATTATTTGTTCCTTACTGTGTAGATTAATTTAAATAAGAATAATGGTAGTATGACTCCAGCTTGTAGTTCAAGACAACGTTATTTGCTCAGAAAGTTGAACAGATATAGAGATTTTAGGGATGCACCAGAAAACCTAACAAGTAAGTAATGGCTGAAACTGGAGAATCAACTAATGACTGCATCTAGTATAATCAGTTAAACAAACTGAAGTTGAACTAAAGTGCATAAGGTGTACTGTAAGGAAACAGTGATAAATAACAGCATAGTCCACCATCTGTCATGTGCCTGGGGTCACTGGGTTTTTCTAGTCTCCACCCACATTCCACAGTTGCACGGACCAGGTGGACTGGAGCTCCACATCACCCACAGGTGTGGACGTATGTATGACCTGTCAACGGTGGTCTCACTGACTTTCACCATGTTGTACTGGGAAATGTTCCAACCTCTTAATAACTCATAAAGTAAAGTTGGTGGTGGTGAGGGTGGGGGGCAAATGGAAAACTCCCTCTTACAAAATTGGTGGAAAGAATCCTGTTAATGCAAATGAACATGCCTACTGTTATATTAAATTTAAAGCTTAAAGGAGATTGCTTTGGTTGTTTGTTCTTAACACATTACTGATTTCAAATGTCAACAGCTTAAAACAAAATTACTGGCAGGTGCTTGTAGTTTTGCAGATCTTTACCTGTGGTTAATAGTTTGATGTCTCTGGCTAAGTAAAGCACCCTGTGTGCAGTAAAATGTTAATATATATGTAAGCACATTGCACTGAAAATCAAACTGAAATGTAGCTTGTGGTTGGTCTATTGCTACTGCTGGTTATTGAACTATTTCCTTCACTCAAAACAGCCATGGTAAAATCCCCAAACATTATTTCAAGTCCCATTACTTTAAAAACTTTCATCCAATTTGATAATCTATGTTGCTATCTGTGATGAAATGAAGGGGTTGGGACTGAGTACCTGTTCCAGTTGAAAGCCTTTTCCAACTATTTTAATCTAATATTTATTTATCTTCAGCTGCCTTGAAGATAAATGTCTTTATAAAGATGTCTTTAAAAACAAACTCAAAACCTACCTTTTTAGTCAAGCTTTTACCTGAATTACCCTTTATTGTTTTTATTTATTCTACTCACAGACCACTCTTTTATTATTCTATCTTATTTTATTTTTTTTATCTTGTTTTCTTTGCTATGTTTCCTTATTTTATTTTCTAGTTTTTCTCTTATATTTATTTTTTTTTACTTCATTTCAATTTATTATTATTATTATTTTTTTTAATTCTTTAATTTTATTTTATGATATATTTAATTTTACACTTTTAACCTAACCTCCAGTGTTTTCTCATTTTTAAACCTTTGAGATGGCGTTTCCTCAGTACGTACTGGGTACATCTGTGTGCTTTATTATTGTCTTTTTTTATGATGCTCTTCAGCAAAACTGTTTATGGATTGCTGCGTGGGTGGGTTCAAGGGCTGGGTGGAGTGGGTTTGGGTCATATATCCTTTATTTTAAATTATCTGTCTGTTTGTAAAGCACTTTGTGCTACATTTTTTGTATGAAAAGTGCTATATAAATAAAGTTTGATTGATTGATTGATTGATTGATGCTTAAAGGGATGTTTCAGTATTTTTGAAGTTGGGTTGTCTCTTGCATTGATATATAGTACTTGACAATAGTCAGCAAAGTGGCCAATAGGGCTCCCAACAGAATTTTACTTACCTAGGAAAGCAAGCTCAGACTACAGGTAAGGTGCACTGCTGTGGTTTTATGTGTTAAAACTATTTGACTACTCAGTAATGGCGTAATGGTAAATATAATGTCATGATGTGTTAAGTGTTGCTATAGAGACAGAAGGTTACTCTGTGTTATTCAATTGCTCTCACTGTTGGAATTTTTTTTACAATTTTGAGATGTTTTTGTACAGCTCTGTTGACCAAAGCCAGTAAAAGTATGTTGATTAGATACGGATCGGAATCGAAAACTAATTCCAGGTGAGAATCGTTAACAGCTCCATCAAAGAATCGATATCATGAATCTTTTTGCTAATCAATTCCCTTATCAATTCCTTCCACTGACAGGGTTCAGAAGCGTCAGCATTGTGACTTAATTTAATTGCACCTATTACACAACCTTAAGTGAGTGGAAACACCAGCAACTTGCAGAAGCAGTTATCTATGCTGTGACGTGTTTGACATTGTTGCCACTGAAAATCAGACCATTTGCTCACATGCAAAATCTGCTGGAATCGATAAGGGAATCGTTAAAGAATCGGATCGATTAGCAGGATCGGTAACAGCATTGGTATTGTTAAATCTTATCAGTTCCCATCCCTTTGATTAGATGAGCATTTGTTTGGGTTCCCTTTATTCAGAAATCCGATTTATGCCACATCCCAGTTAAATGGTTCCAGTTACAGACTTGTAACCTCGGGTACCTATGTATCTGATTCGTCACTCAGATATTCTAACATCTGAGATCACCGCCTATATCGTGTTCCTGTACACTACAAATCTGAGTAGACCGACCAACTACTAAACCAGTTGCTACATTAAGGGCGTTTTCACACCAACCATATTTAGTGCACACCAAAGAAGTTTTGGCCCAGGGTTTGGTACGTTAGTGTCAATGTGAATGCAACCACTGCACTTTGGTGTGCCCCAAATCAGCTGGTCCGAGACCTCGATCCGCTCCATCTCCCTACATTTGGTGCGGTTTCACTGGTGTGAAACAAAGTGGTCTGAACCGATCTACTTTTGATGCATTACTTCCTGTTAATCCCGCGGTTGAATCTTTTGCTTACTCATTTTGTCGATTTGTTTATTCTGGTTGAGGATTACAATGATTTATGAGGGTCCAGAAGGTCGCTGATGCCGTCTCAAACACGATAAAAAAACACATTCAAAGGAAAATGTAGAAGAGAGCGAAACGTAAACATTGGTTGTCTGGTGTAAGAAATGGTTACCATAGTAGCCTCTTCTTCTTTCTCCTCCGTAGCTGATCTCACTTAAATGCTCAGATGATTGTTGTCTTATGGTAATCCAAGTGTCAAATGATTGCTCTGGATTAACTCAAAAACTTAATAAACCAAAACAACCATGTGCCAAGGTTTTTTGGGTTCCAGTTGTCAAATAGCTTATCAGTTTTGTGCAGACCTCATTCTCTCTATTTGTCCCTTGGCAGCCTGTCTATTATCTGATTGTTTTGCTGGGCGTATTGTTATAAACATCAGTATTCATGAGGCATTTCCTAATACTAAAGTTGTCCAACAATAATCCACTTAGGCTGTGTTGGAGTTCATCTTTAATTATGGTTTTAATTAAGGCATTGCTTGTGTGGCTCTTGTGTGCCTCTCGTCTGTCTTGCTGTGGAATAATGAGTTTCCTCGTTCAGTTCTTTTACAGTTCAAAGTGTGTCTGGGTTCACCTCACTTCAGTAAAGTTGTGATTCAAATGAGATTTGTTATGTTCTCAAGGGCAACTTTGTTTTAACTGTCTTTTGTAGAGGGAAAGGAAAACCAGTTTGCAGCAATTATTCCAAAGAAAAGGCCACTTGACCTTGATTTATGTCAATGAAAAGCCATTTTCCTGTTCAACCTGCTGCTGTCTTAACAGTATTGTACACTTTATCCTCCTTGACTGACACTGTGCTGTATGTGCACTCTTCTTTGTCTTGCAGCTACCTGAAGCGTTTCAAGGTGATGAAAATCAAAGTCCTGCGTTCATGGTGCCGACAGATCCTCAAAGGTCTCCACTTCCTGCACACCAGAGCCCCTCCCATCATCCACAGGGACCTTAAATGTGACAACATCTTCATCACAGGGCCCACGGGCTCTGTAAAGATAGGAGACCTGGGTTTAGCCACGCTGAAGAGGGCCTCGTTTGCAAAGAGCGTCATAGGTACAAAAGCTACAACACACTCTCGTATGCAAACATACCAGTGGGTAGACATGTGAAGATGAGAAAGTGAAACAAGTCACATAATTTATGTGTTTGCAATAACAACAACTGCTTTGCACACAATTGCACGTCCACACTTGCTGACTCATAAGGGCACAGACGTGAACATGTCGTACAACTACACACGCCTACTGTACATTAAATTTACTGCTCCCAAAGTGTCTGCTTGTAAAAGCAAACCACAGGTATTTCCAAAGTGAAATACGCACCAGCCAGACTGCGAGGAAGCTGGGATTAAGCTGTCTGAATATATGATGTAGAAACACACACCCTGCTAGGACAGCAGTACACAGAAAGACTTAATGCTCCATATATCAACTTGGCTGACACCCAGTAGTCTAGTTTCAAAGCTGACCGCAGATATTCTGCTATAAGCACATATTCTCACACCCAATTACACCAAAGTGCATTTTCTCATGCACTTGAGGTCAAAGTGCGATGGGTTGTAAATCATACAGCAGCACTGTAGTAATTAAAAAGACCTCAAATATTTGGATTCCCACAGAAATGTACAAACAAAAACACATGAGAAGGAGCCATTAAAAAATAGCCCAAGCAGCTAATTTGTTGGTTGTGAGGTTGTAATGTTGTTCGTTAAATTTTTACTTTTTATTTCTAATTTAAATGTTTTTCCTGTTTATTTCAGTATCAGTTAAGATTTGAAAAGTTTTTTCATTTCGATCAGTTTTACTGTTTTAATGCCTAATTATTCTTTCATCTCTGTTCCCAAATATCTGTCTTTCTGTCCTTGTCCATCCATTAGGGCTGAACAGTTAATTTCAAATTAGATTAAATCGCAATATGGCTTGTTGCAATTTTCAAATCGCAGACAGTGCAATATTTTTAACCCAAAATGTTAAAAAAAACAAATATCGGATTATATCGGCCTGCATCCTAAATCTCTGATATCCGCACTCCGATACAAGCAGTCCATTCTAATATATTTGTTTTTTATTTTATTCAGTTGTAGAATATGCTTATGTTTAAGTTCAACACAGTGGTTATTTTGCAATTGGTGAAATATGTTTTTGTTTGATTTATTGAGGTCACTTTTCAGGGTCTTCTAATATTTTTTATTCATGTTGTTTTAATTGTAGTATATTCTTATGTTTAAGGTTAAAATTTATTTAACCTATTGGTTAATAACAAATGGGTCAGTTTTTCTCATACCTACTATTGCTGCCTACTGTTCTCTGTTTGAGTAATCTGACCTGATCAAGCCTTTTCTTACAGTCCATACTTCAAAATAAGTAATAAAAGTCTGTATGATTCCTGCTGATATCGTATCGGATTGATATCGGTATCAGCCAATACTCAAGGCTGCAATATCGGTATCGTATCGGAGGTGAAATAGTTGTATCGGGACACCCCTAATTTTAACCTTTTTTAACCCAGTTTTTACAACTTTATGCCTATCTTGCTCCCATTCATCTTTTTTTTTGGCCACTGTCAGACCATGTTTGGAATTTTTATGTGGTTTTTGAAATTTAATCCCAATTTTGCTGCTATGATCAATTTTCCTTTGTCACTTTTGAATTTTTTTGCCTTTTTTTATTGCAATTTCATACCTATTTTGCTTCTGTTCTTCACTCCTCCACTTTTTCTCAAATCTTTTATCCTTAGATTGATTTAATGTCATATTGGTTATACTATAAAACAATCTACTGCTTATGTTTGTTTAAGAATACATAAGATGAGGAACATTAAAACAATCGCAGAGTAAATCGCAATATTTGGGAAAAATATCGCAATTAGATTATTTTCTCAAATCGTTCAGCCCTACCATCCATCGTAATGTGTATTTAATCCATCCATCCATCCATTTGTCCATCCATTCCAGTTCCCTTTTATCGACCCATTCATCAAGCAGTCCAACCATCCATCTAAATATTTATTCATTCATTCAAAAGACCATCCATTCAATCGTCTGTCCTCTGTTCTGTTCTTTCCTCTGTTAAATGTCCATAAATCCAGCCATCCATCCAGTCAAATATTCTGAGCTCCATCAGTTCATCTCTTTGTTCTTTCATCCATCCACACAAATGCTCCTTTTTGAATTGATCGGTCCATCTGTCCCTCAATTTATCCAATAATCCATAATTGATTTATTCATCTTTGCATCTGTACATCATCTATCAAAACATCCATGCATAAACCTTACCATGCCTTCAAATCATTCATCTATCCATCCATCCATCCATCCATCCATCCATCCATCCATCCATCCATCCATCTTCTGAAACTTTTTAAGATACCCAGTGAGTGATGCCTAGTATCAAGCTCATGCAGTTTTATTACCTTCATACCTGAGACAAATAAATGTAGGTGTTGTGTCCAAAAGTTTTATTTTTCAAAGAGGATATCTCAGAACTATTTCAGTTGGTTTTGTAAACAATTTTTGATTGGTTAACAGAATTGTTTTTAGCTCTTTTTTCACTAAAACAAGAACCTTGCTTGATTTTCAGTAAATTAGATTTCTAAAATATACATGTTTTAGGATTTCAGGTGTAATATGAAAATCTAGCTTGCCTAATTGTTTTTTTTTCTTGTCTCCTTTTCACCAGGAACCCCTGAGTTTATGGCTCCAGAGATGTACGAGGAGAAGTATGATGAATCTGTGGACGTCTATGCCTTTGGGATGTGCATGCTGGAGATGGCAACCTCAGAGTACCCGTACTCTGAATGTCAGAATGCCGCTCAGATCTACAGGCGGGTCACAAGTGTGAGTCTCAATTTCCTGCACTGTCTGATTTTGAGTGTTTTCAGTTCATCAGCTGTTGCAGATATTACACGCCGAGCTGTGACATTTCTGTGCTGCATCGTTCATTATTGTCTGTCATCTTAATCCCCGCCCCCTCCTAAGCGCCCTGCTCCCTTCCCTGCACTCTCACTTGTTTACTGACTGTATTAATAAGTTTGGCATGAGCTGCAGGAGATCCAGTCATATGACTGTGTTTTTGAGCTGGTTAGTTTCTCTTCCTTGCTCCCCCCCTTTCCTCGACTCTGTCTCCTTTTTTTTGTAACATCAGCCATAAATTAAAAAGATTAAACATTAGCCCTCCAGCAAAATGAACACAACTTTGGCTTCTCCTTTATTCCATCCATGGGGTGCAAATATCTTGTATGCAAGCACTAAAATGTCAAGGACATTTTGGTGCCATTGACTCTATGCATAGTGCTTTCTTAGAGGACTTTTTAGATATATATCTTGAAGTGGGATTTTTCACTGCAACCTACAGTATGTAGGAGACATATTTTCACCTTGCATTAACATCCATTCAAAGTATTTTTACTAAATGGTTGTTTTTAACCGTAGATGTGAATGCATATTGTTGACAAACTAATTTAAAATTGATCTAATTGAATGTACTGTATATAAAGGTGGTTTGGGAAACCTTTACTCAGACTTTTTTGGAACTGTAGAGGTTCATGAGTATTGACATGCATGAGAGATGGTTTAAGACCTATTACAGAGACTCTGCCAGCTTCCCACTGGGAGAAAAGCTGTTAAATTAACACAACTAGCCTCTTTGCTACCTAGCTTTTTCTCCCTTTTTATTTCTTATTTACATGCATGAACGAGTGAAATATGTTGCTGGTTAGTTAAGAGTGAATGTTAATCACAAGTAGTCAGAAGCTGAGATGCATTTAACCCTTTAAGGCCCAAGACCATAGATTATAGCCAGAAAATTCTAATTTTTTGGAGCTGAAATGTTTGTTTCACTTTCTTCTAAAATCCATAAAAATCAAAATGTCCATAATATTCAACATATAGATTTTTCGTGTCTCATTTGATACATTAGGTGTTTTTGGTAACTGATAATCCATTTGAGGACATTTTTTATCATTTATCTGATTGTATTCAGATGTTTTTTTGTAATTTGTTGATCATATTGAGTAGATAGAGGTATTATAAAAGTATGTATTAAATATGATACAATTGGCCTTATAGGGTTAAATACAAATTGTGAACATGTGCACTTAAGTGCCACCAGCATTGAATCTGAGTGACAGTTTAGGTCTAAACCTCTATAATGCCATATTTCCTCTAACCAGTTTTGTTCTGTTCAGCTTGGTCCATTACGTAATTAAAGGTGTTTCTACTAAACTGTGAGAAAAAAAATAACCAATAAAACCAACAACCAGGGGTGCTGGTTTGGCGGAGTGGTTAGCAACCAGGCACCCCATGTACTTGCTTCTGCCAGTCCAGGTTCGAATCCCGCCTGTGACCAGTTTGCAGAGTGTCTTCCCCTACTCTCTCTCCCCCTTTCACAAGCCTATCCACTGTCTCTCTCCTATCATTAAAGGCACAAAATGCCCAAAAAATACATTAAAATAAATAAATAAATAAATAAAACCAATAACCAACCTGCGCCGTCCCACTTTATGGCATCCCTTTGAAGGGTTCACAAACATACCAAACCCTAAAAGTTGGTCCTAAAAGTGATGCCATTTGTTAAGTGGTCACAAAAATAATTTTATTCCCATGTGACAGAAGTCTATATGAAATAACACACTGCTGTTGCTGTGGAGGATGTCCGCATGAAACAAGCTCCACAGAATACTGAAGTGCTGGAAGTCCTCTGCTATTGCTGTTTAATAACAGCCCCGCTCTATGTCAGACCTCATTCACGTAGTTGGTGTGAACCCCTCTTCTTGGCTGACATCCCTGCCCTCAAGTGAAGGTTCAGCTGGCGGTAAAACTACAAATAAGATCAGGGTTAACCACTCTAGACCATATCTAACTTGACTGAACCAAACCAGAGTACTCTGTGGAAACAAGGCTTATGAGGCAGTCTATTTCTGAGGCAGGTCTGCTTTTACACAGATGAAGATTAAAGTCAAAGTAGAGCGTCTCATTTCACTTTTAGCTTATTATGACATTTCTAAAAACTTCTGACAGGTGGTTTGAATAGCTGTGGGGGTTTGAAAAAAGTGAGACAGACACCAAAACACATCCAGACAGAGAGGTTAACAGATGCAATCAGAGGCAGTTTAAGGTTGAATGCTGCTGAGGTCGTCACCCCCACACACTCTTGCACACTCACAAACACTCACAGAGGCAGATGAGTGCTATCTCCCTCTTCTCCTCACAGGACTGAGCTCAGCTTTGTGGAGGCTGACAGTGATGCTTAATGGGCCAGGGGAATTTACTCGAAATCTCCTTTCCTGTCTCTCAGTTCTTAACTTTTCCAACCATTATAGCTGTCCTCTTACTGCCTCTATTACATCGTTGCCTAGAATTCAGATAAAGTTTTCATGTTCCCACCTACTGACCAAACCAAGCAACCGTCTAACCAAACATCCTGCAATTGAACCAATTTACTGACTAACTGTTCAGCTGACTTAGCATCAAATCAAATGACCACCAGCTGACCATCAGCTGACCAAAATAACATCCAGTCAAACAACCAACCAACCAATGACCAACTGACTGACCATCTAAGTAACCGGACAACCAACCATTGGACCAACTAACTGATTGTCCTACCAACCAACCATCCAGCTAACCAACCAAGTCCAACTATCCAACCATTTGTTTGACTGACTTTTCTATTGACCAGTCATACAACTGACCATAAGACAAACTGATTGCCAGACAGGTATACAGTCCTGCTCAGTATTATTGGCACCCCTTCATTATTTTCATTACATTGGGATCTTTGAATTGGAGGTCCAAAATACTTTGACAAAAAAATTTATAATTTAACATAACAAGTTACAAATTGTAATTTCAAAGTGAGAACTGAAAAAAAGCATGTGCAGCAGTAATGGCACCCCTGTTCAGTATTTCGTTGCACACCCTTTGGCACTGATGACAGCCTCCAAATGTTTCTTGTAGCCATCTATAAGCTTCTTTCACTTCTCAGCTGGTATTTTCTCCCACTCTTCCTATGCAAATTGTTCAAGCTCTTGAACATTTGCAGGTTTCTTTTCCCCAATGACAGATTTCAGCCATACCAATGTGTTCAATCGGATTGAGATCAGGACTCATTGCTGGCCATTTTAAAACAGGCCATTTATTTCCTTTTCAACCATTCCTGTGTGCTTTTGGATGTGTGCTGTCTTTGTCTTGCTGGAGGGCCCACGATCTTCGACTCAAACCAAGTGTTCTTACACTGGGTCGAAGATTTTGCGCTAAAATTTCTTGATGATTCTCTGATTTCATGATTCCTGCGATACGGTCAAGGCCTCCAGTACCCAATGCAGCAAAGCAGCCCCAAACCATTATGTAACCTCCACCATGCTTAATTGTTGGTAGGGTGTTCTTTTCCTTGTAGGCTTCAAGTGGTTGCAGTTAAAACTGCCTAATCTAAATATGACTGCATGATCATAGTAGCTAATGAAGTATAATTTACAAACCTTAACATGTGAACATTACTTCTGCCAAGTTTGAGTCTGATAAAGTGATGCAGAGCAAAGTTAGAGAGGTTTGTAAAGAAACTGTACTGACACATTGTGTGCTTAAACTTCATGGGTGCCAATAATGATGAGTAGGACTGTACATACCATCCTACCATCCTACCAACTGACTGAACAATCAACCAATGAATAAACCAACAATCTAGTTGACCAACCATCCAATCAAATGACCACCAGACCAGCTGAATAACTGACTGATCAACCAGTCTGTTAACCAACAGCCTAAGCAGCTGTCCAAGCAACACCCTTCTTACACACTGATTTAGAACTTTTTATTGTCTCAGGTTAACTAATAGACAGAGGGTATACCCAGTTGACATTTGTTTTGGTTTAAAAAACTTGAGGCAGTTGGATTTGTTTCTTTATGGGTGTTGGTCCCACCCAATAAAACAAGTGCACCTGATACTTGTGCTTAACACTAGCTTTAAAAGATATCTTCAGAAACATACTTTGTTTTAATTCACTCAAATCAAAACGATCTGTTGTGTTCTCTTGTCTGATTTATTTACAGTGTTTTGAACAGTCATCACAGATAATTTCCAAGTTTCCTTTGGGTAGATGCTTGTATGTATTTACTGTTTCGGTTTTAAATCTTATCTGAGTGTGACCAGCAAATTCAAACTGACAGGATTTGGATTAAGATGCCTCCCGCCTCTGATTGCAGCTGGGAGAGAGAAGAAATAGTCGTCTGTATGTCTGTCTGCTGTCATCTCTGTCTCTAAATCTCCAAATTAGATTTGAGAAGCTTCATGCACAGAATGAATCCATGCAGTATATTTTCATCCAGCTGGCCCTCTTTGCATACCCCTCTTTCTCTCTCAAACCTTTAATCACGTCCCCATTTAGATTGAAATAATTTGATTAACAGTGTGACCTCAGCTTTTGGGTTCACTTGTTTGTTTTTGTGTTTGCCAGGGAAATGCAATAGCAGTAATCTTATACTCCACAAGCAAGAGACCATTATGCTGCCGTGCCAGAAAAACATGTCAAACTACCGAACGAAGCTGTCTGTGTTTGTTACTGAGACACGTGTTAACACACAAACAGGCACACATAACCCTTGTGACAACCCCAGGGTGCTCTAGTCACCTGCCCCCTTTTCATTTCTCTGCCTAATCCTTATTTACAGCTCAATCTGTGCACCTCAGATAACCTCTGGTGTGCTAAAACGAGTGCTTTTATCAAATAGAATAGCATAAGAACTTTTCTACATCCCTGCTATACATATTTTCTATTGTGTTCAAATTAGCTGTTGTGTAGAGAAAACCCAACATCAGTGCTTCATTCCAGAACTTTTAACTGTCTATTTTCTTTTTTTAATCCTTGTTGTGATGGTTGACTGTATGAAACATGTATTTAGTCTCAGTGACAATACAGTTAGGTATCTGAAAAGTCTTATACTGCTCAACAATAGTGGTCACCAGGTTAGAAATGCTGACTTTAAGGAACTTCAGTCAAATCAAAAAGCATGCAACAATTAGAGCTAAGGATGGTAAAATGGACATCTTGGTTGCTGAAATAGACATAATCACAGTCTGTCGTCTGAATAACATATTCCAAACAATTAAATTAACACAAACAACACACTTTTGTAAATTTTAAGTGTAGTGTCCTGAAAAAGGAGGAACGGAAGCGAAAACCAATTCAAATTGAGAGTTGATAACAAAACTAAAGGAATCGACATTGCTATGTGTTTTTGCACAATTCCCTTATCAGTTTCCTCCACTGAGTTTTTGTAGCCTTGCAAAACACGGATGTCATTGTTTCATCTGTTGCAGTCAGGATAAATGACAACAAAGTCCTTAAGAGGTAATCATGGCAGACAGATAACAGAAGTAGTCAAAAGTGGCACATTTTAGCACAACATAACACTAACTCGGCAATCTCCAGGATCTGTGTGGTGTGATTTTAAGTGAGGATGGAAGCACCAAAAAACTACAAAAGACTTTTTCTGCTGCATCCAACAAAAGGAGTATCATGTGTTTGACGTTGTTGATGCTGAAAACATGAGTAGCCTGTTTTTTTACATAGTTAGCTTGTAGAAATTGATATGAGTATTGATAAAGAATTGGATCAAGAGGCAGAATCAATAATGTTATTGGTATCGATGATATCAATTTCACTATCTAGCCCCGCATTAGTACTTGTCCATAGCCTTAAAACTCTATTTATGGGAAATAGAATTGTATGTAGACCTTTTATAATTTAGGAATTACCCTCTGATGTCAGCATTGTGTGGTGTGAATTAGCACTGGTTAGAGGAAGTCTGTAATTCCTTCAAAATGACTGATGTTTTTGAGTGAAAATGTAGATTCTCTGCATGGTGGACCATAAATGAAGCTTTAACTTGCCCTTATTGTATTCAGTTTTAAAGAGAAGTCCACAACGTTATTGCTGCTGTCATACTGTGACCTTAAACTTTTCATACAAAAAAACTTTATTTCAACCTTTTAGTTCCAGCAATAGACAGTTGCTTGAAAGTGAAAGTTGCTTTTCTCAACAAACATAGTTTAAAGTAAAATGTATTGTTGTATCATCTTTCACAAAACAATGGAAAAAGCATTAAAAGTGGTGTCAATATGGATTTGGATTGTTAATCATTATGGCAAGGATATCATAAAAATAACACACAGACAATACCCATCCGTAACTATGACAGTTCATAGAGCAGGAATTTAATATGTTTCAGTATTTTTCACATTTCAGGCTTTTATTTTCATCGTCTCAGTTTTTCATCTAAATAGCTGGATAAATTATAGTGTTCTCAGACGGCAGAGACAATGAGTGGGACTGAAGCAGAGTCGAGGACACAGCCTTATGCATCCACACACACAAAGGCACACATAACATATTCCCTTCCAAGTCAACGCCTTCTTGGCCCTCATTTGTTTGTCTCCAAGTTTTGTTGTAATATGTTGCTTATTTGCTGAGGGGATTTTTCCAATCCCACATTGTGCTCCCCTGACAGGTGCCTAGCTTGGAATTGTTTTTTTTTTTTTCCCCTATTTTTCCTGTTCTCTTTTCTGCAACCACAGGTGTGTGGACGCTGGCACGACTGGTTGCCTCTGCTCTCCGGTACTTTTGTTGCTTTAAATTTGCACAAAGTCCTTGGGTGTCGTGAAAGGCTCTTTAAAAAGAAAATGTATTAGTATTATTATTATTATTATTATTATATTTTGCGTCTTAAAAGCTGATTTAAAGAAAAAAAAGCATTAGATATTTGTAGCCATAGAAGAACTTTACATTTAGAAGTCATCACAAAATGAATCTACCAGTGGTCTTGCCTGTACCTAAATGAGCTGTAACAGTTCTCATGTATAAGCCTTACAGTACTGTGACATGAAGAGTTGTTGAGGTACGATCCATCTCTTACTGGAACATTCCTTTGGTCCAATCAGCCATGTTAAAATCTGAAACCTTGAACCTTCCATCTCTCCTTCTTCTTCATCCTCTGTTCTTCTGTCAGACTTAATACCATTACTACCTTCATCAGTCGTAACGTTGTTTGGCCCTGGAATCTCATGGCGATTGAGAGTGTGTTTGAGGGAGATGGGGGGTTGTTATGTAATTGTGAGGCAGGGGGCTGCAGGAGAGTCGCAAGCCAAGAAAGTCAGTAAGAAAAGAAAGAAAGAGACGGGAGGAAGAGAGGACAGGGCTGCGGCAGGAGGAGGTGGTCATTTGCTGGAACAAACAGCAACACAAACATTTCTGTCAGTCAGTAGGCAGCAGATTGAACGTACCTACATCCTTTCTTAGGTGATTAGTCAGAGAAAGTAAAGTGGCCTCTGCCCTCTCTTTAGGTAAGTAACTCTCTTAACTCACATTGACTCAGTTTTTTTCTTGTGGTTTTTCTCTTCTTTTAGTTTTTTTATTTATTCCAGTTCAGCCTTTGGAGTGGGTTTGTGCTTTTGGATTCCACATAATATATCATATAAGATCATTTACTTATACCCTCACAAGTTTGATCCAGTTGGTTACTTGTTTATTTCATTATTTTATTTCTCCTTAGCTGTGATTTTGTTTCACTGGGAATCTGCTCAGAGCTGAATTTATCATGTTGGTCACACCATTCAGGACGTTAAACTCTATTGCAACCTAAAATCTAAAGGACAGATGGAGGAAATTCTGTTTTGTTGCGTTTTGAAGTTAGATTTCCTGCCTGTCATTTAGTCAAGTTTCAGCAACCCTGTCCGTCTCATCTGTGCGTTCTGTTCCTCCATTAGAACAGTTTGAACAGATAATGTGGTCATCATGATGCCTGCTGGCGAGTCGTGCAGCTGAACTTCTGTTGAGTTTTTTGAGCTTCTGATAAGTTCTCTTAAACTCCTAATGGGCCTGAAATAACATATGAGCACCAAAAGTCTTTCTTCGCCACCATTTTGAGATTCATAAGCTTCAGAGGTATGGTGCTGACCTGCAAGAAAAGATTCCTGCCAATTATTTTATTGAGTGTTGTAATTCAGAATTGAAATTAAAGGGACTGTTAGGAGTTTCTAAGTAATTACAAAAAAGTCTCACTTTTAGATATATGCCTGATGGAAATACACACTTTAAGATGAGTTTTTTAGCATCAAAATAGGTTATCTGTAAATGCTATTCCTTAACTTTGCGGTCTGGTCGGACAGGACTGGACTGGCCTGGATACTCAACTTCGGGAACAAGACAATTAAAACTTCTATAAATTTATATTATTTGGACGCGTCTTAGAGCACCGGGCTGTAAGTAGCCATATATAGCCAGCTACAAAACTACAATACTAAGTTTTCCAAAAATTGATTGTTGCCACACATCAAAAACTACCGCTATGTAACTAGAAAGAGATACATTACCACGTGGCTTTGCATCCTGTAAGTTGTTGAAAAAAGAAGTTGTAAAGCAATGCAGAGTTCTGAGGAAGGTCCGAGCAGCTTCGCAACAAATACACGCTTTGGATTGCACACGTCTTTTGGTGCGTTCCAGTTGTAGTCAGAAGTAGGAATTTGCGAGTTCTGAGTAGGAAACTGCAACTGGAATGTTCCCCAAAGTCGGAATTTCCTACTGGGAACTCGGTGAAACCTCGCCACCCCCAAGTTGACAATCAAAGATGGCTGCCCCCAGTGGGAACAGTTATTTAGCTCCTGTAATAATCCATTTATTTGCACTTCTGACTGGGGTGTGTCGCTCTAGATCAGCTGTATACATAGTATTGTTAGACTTATATTTACAAAAATGCTGCCATAGTGATAATCACATTCTTCATGTGATATTTGTGAACAACAACGCAGGGCGTGCTAACAGGCTACCAACAATAGCCTGGTAGATCGGCATGTTTTTTTTCCGACTTCAACTGGAATGCCGATAAGTCGGAGATGATGTCACTCCCAGTTCTGAGGTTACTGGAACGCAGCATTACGACAGTCGCCGCGCGTGCTCATGGGTAGCAGAGTCTTAATGTCTCCGGAAGTAGATTCTCCTCATAGCACCTTAATTAATTAAGAGGACTCAAATAATTTGATCAATTTAATTCATTGATATGTTAAAAAAAAACTATTAATCCACTTAATGTGGAGAAAAATGTTTTTCATTTGGTATGTATGAATGCTGGTGGCCCTTGCCCTGTGTGTTAATAAATGGTTGAAATATAATAGTTATATATTCAGAAGAATTTATTTGGTTTCAGGAAAGTATCTTGAGACCCCGAATGAGGCCTTGCAGCCCCCACTTTTGGGACCAGTGCCCTAGACACAAGGTGGTCTCGAATATGGCAAAAAATAATTAACATGCCTAATTTTTAACTTGGCGCAAAGCTAAAGTTGTTTAGGCTTTTCTTTCCCGATAACCTACCCTAGCTTGTTTTTTCACAGGAAGGAGGCATCACATTTCAGGGAAATATCTGAAAGGAAAAACTGTTGTTTTTGTTTATGCCGGAATAATTAATTTCCTTATTATTAAACAAGATGGTTTGTCGACATTAAATGTTTACTGCAGGAATTTTGGATGTTAAGATAGCAACTTGTTTGTTGCTTTGTGCCATGTTATCAGTAGGGATGGGACGATACACTTAAACTCACGATACTCTGCACCTCGATATGCCCCGATCACGATACGATACGTCACAATACAATATCAAAAAAGTAAAAAAGGAAAATATTAGCCTACTGTGTAATTACAACTTATTTGTTTTTGTTTGAGTTGCACACAGGAAAACACAAGGCCTAACAGACCAAACACAAACTATAACACTCTCTCTAACCCTAGAGAGGTTAGAGAGAGTGTATGCTAACGAGTGGTAGGCTTGTTTTCGCCGTCTTCGTCTTTTTTAATGAGAAAGCCAAAATACTGCCAGACAGATGACTTGTATACAGGTGGAGCGTCCTCAATTTGGACCTCATTCGACTCCATCATTCAGCTTTTTGGAGGCAAGGTAGTTGGTGGTAACGTTTGTTGTTGTCACTTCTGGTCACATGCACTTTTACCGGACGTGGCGTCTTTATTTCCCGATCCATTTTTTTCAGACTCGATGCATTTTGTCACGTACTGTATCGCGATATATTGCCAAACAATATTTCGTCCCATCCCCAGTTATCAGCATCTCTGTATTCTTTCTATCATCTCTGCTCTGTGCTTGGCTTGTTACTCTGAGTGATAGGCTTTAACTTAAAACAAAACTACAGCAGGATGTCACATTGGTAGGTGTATTCAGCGTGGCTGGAGGACCAGTCCACTTTAAGCAGCTATTAGCAGCATAAATATGAGAAGAGGTAGACGATCTGATTAAGACTCAGTGACTGTGGGCTGCTTGTGTATTTGGTCATTTTGTTTGTGTATTAAGAGATAAGATTTTCATGTAAAGCAGCTGTTGTGTTTTAAGTGTCCCCAAACCTCAACTGACCCTTTAATGACCTCTTGTGAGTGTTTCTCTTGTCGACTTTGTTCCACGTCTTCATTGTTTTTGCTCTCTGTCTGTGCAGGGAGTGAAGCCTGGCAGCTTTGACAAGGTGGCCATTCCTGAGGTGAAGGAAATTATCGAAGGCTGCATCAGGACAAACAAGGATGAGAGGTGAGAAGTGAACGAAACCACACACTCACGAACACAGACGATCTTTGATCTGAAACTTTTGTTTTTGCAAATGTCGTTCTTCACTGAAGTTAAACAGATCACAAAATCTGATCAAATGTTACACAACGTTAGAAAAGCAAACCTACAAAGGGTGTGGGTGTGACTCCATCTAATCCTGTTCTAATTCACAGACTCTTGGTCAGAAATAAGACGCCCTCTGTCCTCTTTGTGCCAAACATTCCTGCTTTAGAAATACACCACTGTCTTTGTCTGTCCTCATGTTCTCTCTCTACTTTCTGTCCAAATCTTTGTCCTCTCTGTGAAGGCAAGTCACTTGATTTTATTCATCAAATATGATTGAATCTCTTCTGAGAACAGTTGAACTGGAACATTAGTTTAGATTTTATTAGCAATGTTTCTTTCCTAATCTTTTTTTCCTATTTAATGAACCATTAGTCAGCAAGCAATGTAAAACATGAGCATAAACATGGACCCAGGCTTGTTGATGCTAATCAGAAGAATGGAAAACCACGTCCGTCTTATTAGCTGATCAGCTGCTTGCTAGCTCACAAGGCTCTGTTCTTCGTGACAAATTGGTATTAGATGATAATGTATCTGTTTTGTCTCTTGTTTCTGTAGATATGCTATAAAGGTCCTGCTGAACCACGCGTTCTTCCAGGAAGACACGGGCGTCAGAGTGGAACTGGCCGAGGAAGATGATGGGGAAATGATTGCGATTAAGCTGTGGCTCCGTATAGAAGATGTGAAAAAGCTGAAAGGCAGGAATTATTTTGATATTTCATTAAACACATACAGTCCTACTCATCATTATTGGCACCCGTGAAGTTTAAGCACACAATGTGTCAGTACAGTTTCTTTACAAACCTCTCTAACTTTGCTCTGCATCACTTTATCAGACTCAAACTTGGCAGAAGTAATGTTCACATATTAAGGTTTGTAAATTATACTTCATTAACTACTATGATCATGCGGTCATATTTAGATTAGGCAGTTTTAATTGCAACCACTTGAAACCTACAAGGAAAAGAACACCCTACCAACAATTAAGCATGGTGGAGGTTCCATAATGGTTTGGGGCTGCTTTGCTGCATCAGGTACTGGAGGCCTTGACCGTATCACAGGAATCATGAAATCAGATAATTATCAAGAAATTTTAGAGCGAAATGTCCCACCCAATGTATGAACACTTGGTTTGAGTCGAAGATTGTGGGCCCTCCAGCAAGACAATTACCCAAAGCACACATTCAAAAGCATGCAGGAATGGTTGAAAAGGAAAAAAAGGGCCATTTTTAAAATGGCCAGCAATGAGTCCTGATCTCAATCTGATTGAAAATCTTTGGTATGGCTGAAATCTGTCATTGGGGAAAAGAAACCTGCAAATGTTCAAGAGCTTGAACAATTTGCATAGGAAGAGTGGGAGAAAATACCAGCTGAGAAGTGAAGAAGCTTATAGATGGCTACAAGAAACATTTGGAGGCTTCATCAGTGCCAAAGGGTGTGCAACAAAATACTGAAGAGGGGTGCCATTATTGCTGCACATGCTTTGTTTTCAGTTCCCTCTTTGAAATTACAACATGTAACTTGTACAACTATTTTTTTTTTTTGTTAAAGTGTTTTGGACCTTCAATTAAAAGATCCTGATGACATAATTTTGGTACATTTAAATTTATTTCTGAAGATATTATTAAAGCTATTAAAATAATGAAGGGGTGCCAATAATACTGAGCAGGACTGTATGACTTGAGAGAATAATACATTATGCAGTCATAGACAATTTAAAGGTTGTTTAAAAATGCCCCACCTCCCAAAAAAGCTTTCAGTATTTGTTTGCAAATATTAACAATAAACCATTCTTACCTGCTTAAATGCCCGTTAATCCATTATTTATTCACAAAAACAACTTGAATCACATTGTTAACATGTTATTTGTACCTTAACTGCAGGCAAATACAAAGAAAACGAAGCCATCGAGTTCTCCTTTGACCTGAACAAGGATGTCCCAGAAGATGTGGCTCAGGAAATGGTATGAACACCGCAGAGAAAACGTGATGAAAGGCTTGAGAGATGGACTTGTTACATGCTAATGTGTGTTTTGTGACAGAGCATAAACTCATAAGAAGAATGTTAGAGAGAGAGTGATTACGTAAGAAGACATTGAAAGAGCTGCTTTAGTTATCGTGTTAATAGGGTCAGAAATCAACGTATGAACAGTGTGTTAACTTTTAAAAACTAAAATCATCCTATGTTATTGTGGGATTCTTTTTTTACTAGAGCCAGTCTTTTTCTTGACATGCACTGTCAGGGCAATAATGAAAATATGTTGTAAACATTTCTCCATATTTAAAGGAGACATATCATGCTTGTTTCTCCTTTTCACTATGCCAGATGCTTGTAAAGCATTTCTGCCCTCAGTACAAGTCATTTAGTTCCTTCATTGCCCCACAATAGCGTTCTCAATATCCTCATTTTAGGCCATTATCAAGCCCACGTTGAAACACTCGGACTCAAGGCTGACCTAAAGTTACCTCGCAACGTCACAGCCCTTTGAGCTCTGATTGGTCAGTTCTATCGGGGGTTGAGCCAGCCTGTCCTTCTTCTTCTACTGTATTTTCCAGCAGGCTCAAAGCAGCGAGCGCGTATTGAGTCCCCCTACAGGCCAGAGCTGGTAATGAGTGACTGTGAGCTAGGGATCTATATACCCCTGCTGGTGGATGTGTTCCTCGTTGACGGTTTTGTGGCTAACAGACATCACAGAGGAGGAAGTGTTTTATCAGATTACTCCAATAAGAAGAAAGGTACCTCGTGTCATCACGACGTTTGAAATCTCGCGGACATCTCGCAATGACCTATTTTCAGAGGCATCAAGTCTCGTTCTAGGATATCAGAAAAAATACAATATCTCATTTTTTGAAAATTAAGGGGGTGTAAGGTCTTGTTTTCAAATTTATTCTATTATATGTAAGTATTAAATCATGCATCAGCATGATATGTCTCCTTTAAGTTTCTTCAACATATTCATTGTCCAATATCTTTATTTTTTGCCGAACAGTTTGCATGTCTTAGCCTTTAAATGTGAGATCAGTCTCCATCACCCATACCACTTCTGTCAGGAACTCTCATTCTTTCCTTTATGTGTTTGACTCTAGTTTACTCATTTTCTTGATTAGATGTTGGCTACAGTGTCTGATGGATTAAATTTTGCTAGAAAGATCAACTGTGAAGTCATCCCTGATAAAACATGGATAGAAACCAGTTTTATGAGGTTTGCATCAATAGTTATGAGGATTTAATGATAAAAAGATTCTCTTATTACCTCCAGCTGATTATCACTACTTTAGTGTGTTCCTGCATCACAGTGATGGCCAAAAAGAAAGCACTTTCTTATAAAATCTCTCAATTCAGTTCAGAAAAGTCGATGTTATCTCAGTTGCAAAGTCAAAAGTAACATGCATGTCATTATGCCAAGCATTTCAGTATAACGCCTACCTCTTGTCTCATTACATCAGCAGACAGTTGTTGTTCGTGTTGAAGCCCATGCCCAATTACCATACATGTTTTACAGCCTTAAAAAAATCAACATATAATTAAAATAAAATTTAAACAAGAGTCAGGGGGGATATAATAAAGTATAAAACTAGGTAGAAAATAGTTCAGTAACTATACAAAATATGACATAAGCCTAGAAAAGAACAAGAACACATCTCAACAATGTATACTAAAGGTGCAGTGAAGGAGCTGTACAGATGGGCACTTAACTGTCTAGCAGAATAAATTTGATATAAATACAGATATTTAGCATACAGTAGCACTAGTATGAATTTTATAATATATATTTAAATGCAAAACAACATTTTAAAGAGGACATTTCATGAAAAACCTACCGTGTAGTATTTTATTGCAATAATTTTGGTTTCCCCTGTATCTACCTTCCTATAAAGTGTGGAATTGGCTCACCCAGTCCTGTTTGTGATGCTTTTTTGTCTTGAAGCAAAAATCTCCTGGTAATTTTATTATTTGGGCCCATTGTGACATCACAGTTAACCATTACAGTTATACCTACCACCAACCTGGAATATAAGATGTTTCACTTCGACCAAAGTGCACAATTTGTCTCCTTGAAATTTGATTCAAACGAAGATATGTTGTGATAAACTTTTAAAATGCAGCTGTTAATATTTAGTGATTTGAAGTTTTTCAAGCTCAGTAGTGTGATACTTAATGCCTCCCTCGCCTCTTTAGGTTGAGTCCGGCTACGTTGCAGAGGCAGACCACAAGACCATGGCCAAGGCGATCAAAGACCGAGCGTCTCTAATCCGCAGGAAGAGAGAGCAGAGGCAGCTGGTACGAGAGGAGCAGGAGAAGAGGAAACTTGAAAGTGAACAGCAACTGCAGCAGCAGCAACAACAGCAGCAGCAGCAGCAGCAGCATCAAGACGCCCTCAAATCAGCACACGCACAGGTTTGTGCTGCTAAGAGCAGGTTGAAATAAATCAATGTTTGTCATTCTTCCTTTAAAATGTACGTTTGGTAATGGGCTGCAGTTCCAACAGTAGTTTAGGAGTTTAAGGTCATTTTCTTGTTTCCAGCACACATCAAATCTCAACTATTGACACCTCATTTTGTATTTTATTCTCAGTCCTGTTTCCACCAATGGCAAAAGTGTTTCTTCCAGCTTAATTGTTGACTCAAATGTTAGTCATGCTGACAGTCTGAAAAAAGACACTTGTACCTTTAACCTAACTTTTCTTAAACTAAGCTTGTGTTTGTTTGTCTGCAGGGAGAGACGGAGGAGACTGAAGTGGAGCACCAGCAGCATCACTATCAGCAAGCAGGCATCTCGCAAACATGTAAGAAAACTACAAACACAAGATCAAGTTGATATTTCAGAGTGCAAAAATGTAAAAGTGTATTTTAACCGCTATATTACTTTTTTTGTATTTCACACAGAGATGCACAAATACTAGGCACGTCAAAAAGCATTTATGGGAGTGGTAGAAGCCTGAAAATGGCTTATGTGAGGACAAAAACATTTAAACTAGATGGACAATAAAAATAAAGGGAGGAATTTACTTTAGACAAAACAGAAAAGGGGGGCACAAGCAACATAATTAAAGTAGGGCTGGGTATTTCCAGCAACCGCACGATACGATACGTATCACGATACACATAAATTGTGAATACTGACTGCGCTTTTAACAGAATCCCCAGGAACTTTTGTTTTTATTACAAGAAGAAAAAGAACAAGGATGAGTTTGAAATAATTCTTCAACTTAGGAACTTTAATTCAGGTCCCCAAAGATGGTAGACTTAAGTTTAAATTTGGAACATGTGTTTTATCATGTAGCTTGGCTTCTACTTTGAACTATGCCATTTTTAACATTCCCCAAAGTGTATTTAAAACAGCTTTTCAAACATTTAGGCCATATCGATTCTGTAGTATTGATATGCGTATCCCCAAGAAGTGCATGACGATATTTTGGCGTATCGATATTTTGAGCACAGGTCTAAAGTAAAGACATTATTATTATTATTTTTTTTCTTTATATGTAGTTTTTGGGCATTTTGTGCCTTCATTGATAGGAGAGAGACAGTGGATAGGCTTGTGAAAGGGGGTGAGGAAGTAGGGGAAGACACTCTGCAAACTGGTCACAGGCAGGATTCGAACCTGGACCGGCAGAAGCAAGTACATGGGGTGCCTGGTTGCTAACCACTCCACCAAACCAGCACCCCAAGTAAAGGCATTATGAATTAAGTGGCAGTTTAGTGTTGAGATTGTTGCTGTTGGGGTGTCTCTCAAACATTAATAAAGGCAAAAATATTGTAAAGAAATAGAGATTGTTCCTGTTTAAACAGCTTCTTAGTCCTTCTCCGTACCCAATCATTGATTTAGTAGGATTAATCACATTAGCATATGTTTTTCATAAGCTGCTCACTGATATCTGATGATTATATTAAGCAGCCATGAACTGTGAGCTGTGTGCTTCTCTCTCTAAAAATACAGCTTTAAACTGCACTCCTCTTACATAATGTTTCACTGGGCAGACATCCATCATCTTCATCTTGAGCCAGGAGGGTGATTCCAGCGCTGTATTGTCATTGTCTTCCTGGAAAGCAGGAGACATTGTTCAGCTGCACCTATCTTATTGTTTGATGAAAACTCAGCACTGGAGCTATTCATTTGTCCTTCCTGTGATTGTGAACTTTTTAAGTTCACTTTTAAATAACTCTCCAGTGACTAATGCACTTTTATGACTCATAGAAAAAGCCTGCCAGCCTCACAGGTTAGTCCAGTGTGATTGTACTTTATGAAAAAATAATTTGACGGTGAGCATTTTAATAGCTGTTTGCTTTGAAGGGATAGTTTGGCATATTTGAAGTGGGTTGTATTATTTCATGTCAATAGTATATAGGGATGTCCCGATCCGATATTGATATCGGATATCGGTCAAAAAAACAAATATCGGATTATATCGGCCTGCATCCTAAATCTCCGATATCAGCACTCCGATACAAGCAGTCCATTCTAATATATTTATTTTTTATTTTATTCAGTTGTAGAATATGCTTATGTTTAAGTTCAACACAGTGGTTATTTTGCAATTGGTGAAATATGTTTTTGTTTGATTTATTGAGGTCACTTTTCAGGGTCTTCTAATATTTTTTATTCATGTTGTTTTAATTGTAGTATATTCTTATGTTTAAGGTTAAAATTTATTTAACCTATTGGTTAATAACAAATGGGTCAGTTTTTCTCATACCTACTATTGCTGACTACTGTTCTCTGTTTGAGTAATCTGACCTGATCAAGCCTTTTCTTACAGTCCAAACTACAAAATAGGTAATAAAAGTCTGTATGATTCCTGCTGATATCGTATCGGATTGATATCGGTATCGGCCAATACTCAAGGCTGCAATATCGGTATCGTATCGGAGGTGAAATAGTTGTATCGGGACACCCCTAATAGTAAATATAATAATCAATCAATCAAACTTTATTTGTATAGCACTTTTCATACAGGACTTTGTAATACAAAGTGCTTTACATGAGAAAAAGATCGAATAAAATAACAATAATGAGAGAAAGATCAAATAAAATAACAATAAGAAAATTGCATAATTGCATAAAATGAAAACATAAGACCCCACAATCCCCCCCCTCCCCCAAATCACATTCAATATACACACTCACTTACTCAAACACACCAAGACATAAAAAGGAAGTTCTGACAGAATTAGAGGACTGAGGAAACGCTATCTTGAATTTAAAAAAATGAGGAAACAGGAGCTAAAACCAAAATAATACTTAAAAATACTTGAAAATGCTAGAGAGTAAGATAACTAACTGTGTAAATACATAAATAAATAAAATAATATAACAGTATAGAATAAAAGTTGGATGAATAATATGGTAAAATGAGAAAATGTAACATCAGGTGCATAATAAAATCAACTAAAATAGAATAATAAAGGAAAAGCATTTAACAAAGAATAAAATTCCAAATTAAAATCTGAACTGAAATGTAGTAATAAAACAAAATAAAAGGGTTAAAATAGGTTAACATATGACATAAGATAATATTAAATACAATCAGCTAAAAGCCAGATTAAAAAGGTAGATCTTGAGTTTTCTTTTACAAACATGAACAGTAGGTGATTTGAGTCAGCTCTGTTAACATGAGGACAGAATCAGCATGAAATCGAAGCTGTATGTTCGGAGGCCAAGAGCTCACAGTCATTTTGAAACAATGAGGTGAAAAACTAAAACAGCAGCCTCAGTGATTACACACTTTATTTCAAACCTTCCCAAATCTTTTGCTGGCAGACCTGTTTGTTTTAGTTCTGTTTTGATACAAGCACAGCAAATGTGTCCTTCTGCCTGAAGCAAAATGGCACCAAAACAATTGGCTTGAATGCATCCTCTGCAGTACAGTCACTCCAACATTGTTTTATTACTTTGTTTTACTGGAGTGTCTTTGGCCACCAAATTCAACGGGGCAGAGCTGATTGTCATGACTGTGGCGAGAGCATTAATCAATAAAGTGTACCTCAGAAAACCTCATTATGAAACACTGAATCATCCCCTTTAAAGAGTTATTACCAAGGTCATTGTCCAAAACATAAACAGATCAAGACACTTAGTTAAAAAGGTTCAGGGTTCCCACACGTCCTGGAAAACCTGGAAAATGATAGCCCAATTTTCCAGTCATGGAAAACATGTGGAAGATGAGGAAAAAAGGAAAATATACCGGAAAAGCTTAAATGGTCCTGGAAAATGATTTGTCTTCCTTCTACCTTGTTAGTGAACAAAAATGAAACATAGGAAATGAAGTACAAATGTACTTGGTAACTAATGTGTGCTTAGCAGGAAAATGTAAGTAAATAATATAATGAAAATTAAGGCGTAAAGTATAAAAACTCAAAACAATGGGAACAAAAAGAAATAATTAAAAATGACAAAATAAAATGTAGGCTAAATCATCAAAATCTATTTGTAGAAAGCAGAGTAAATAAAGATTAAAAAATACATTTAACCATAAAATTATAATAGTAAGACACATAAAAGCTAGACTACACAGATAACTAACAGACAATGTTGGTGCTGTAGAGTTAGAAACAAAGAAATTCTAAGATCAACATGATCAATAATGGGGCTGTACGATTTGAGAAAATTATCTAATTGCAATATTTTTCCCCAATATTGCAATTAATTAAAAGTACAAAACCCCAAACCAGTGAAGTTGGCACGTTGTGTAAATCTTAAATAAAAACAGAATACAATGATTCGTAAATCCTTTTCAACTTATATTCAATTGAATACACAGCAAAGACAAGATATTTAATGTTCAAACTGAGAAACTTTATTTTCTTTTGCAAATCATCATCAACTTAGAATTTAATGGCAGCAACATGTTGCAAAAAAGTTGGCACAGGGGCATTTTTACCACTGTGTTACATCGCCTTTCCTTTTAACAACACTCAGTAAACATTTGGGAACTGAGGAGACCAATTTTTGAAGCTTTTCGGGTGGAATTCTTTCCCATTCTTGCTTGATGTACACCTTAAGTTGTTCAACAGTCCGGGGTCTCTGTTGTTGTATTTTACGCTTCATAATGCGCCACACATTTTCAATGGGGGACAGGTCTGGACTACAGGCAGGCCATGACTTTTACTATGAAGCCACGCTGTTGTAACACGTGCAGAATGTGGCTTGGCATTGTCTTGCTGAAATAAGCAGGGGCGTCCATGAAAAAGACGTTGCTTGGATGGCAACACATGTTGCTCCAAAACCTGTATGTACCTTTCAGCATTAATGGTGCCTTCACAGATGTGTAAGTTACCCATGCCTTGGGCACTAATACACCCCCATACCATCACAGATGCTGGCTTTTGAACTTTGCCCCTATAACAGTCCGGATGGTTCTTTTCCTCTTTGGTCCGGAGGACACGACGACCACAGTTTCCAAAAACAATTTGAAATGTGGACTGGTCAGACCACAGAACACTTTTCCACTTTGCATCAGTCCATCTTAGACGAGCTCGGGCCCAGCGAAGCCGGCAGCGTTTCTGGGTGTTGTTGATAAATGGCTTTGGCTTTGCATAGTAGAGTTTTAACTTGCACTTACAGATGTAGACGAACTGTAGTTACTGACAGTGGTTTTCTGAAGTGTTCCTGAGCCCATGTGGTGATAAAAAAGTTTACACAGGGCATTTTTACCACACTGAGGGGTCGAAGGTCACAGGCATTCAATGTCGGTTTTGGGCCTTGCCGCTTACGTGCAGTAATTTGTCCAGATTCTCTGAACCTTTTGATGATGTTACAGACCGTAGATGATGAAATCCCTAAATTCCTTGCAATAGCTTGTTGAGAAATGTTTTTCTTAAACTGTTGGACAATTTGCTCACGCATTTGTTCACAAAGTGGTGACCCTCGCCCCATCCTTGTTTGTGAATGACTGAGCATTTCAGGGAAGCTGCTTTTATACCCAATCATGGCACCCACCTGTTCACAATTAGCCTGTTCACCTGTGGGATGTTCCAAATAAGAGTTTGATGAGCATTCCTCAACTTTCTCAGTCTTTGTTGCCACTTGTGCCAGCTTTTTTGAAACGTTGCAGGCATCAAATTCCAAATGAGCTAATATTTGCAAAAAATAACAAAGTTTACCAGTTTGAACTTTAAGTATCTTGTCTTTGCTGTGTATTCAATTGAATATAGGTTGAAATGGATTTGCAAATCATTGTGTTCTGTTTTTATTTACGATATACACAACTTGCCAACTTCACTGGTTTTGGGTTTTGTACAAATTTGTGATAAACACACATGCTAAACCTCTCTCCTCTGTTTCTGCTCTTCTTGTTTGCAGCTGAAGGTGGTCTGGATAGCGGCCAGGGCTCCTCCGTCTTCTCTGCCGACTCCCCCCACCTGGCTCAGCTGACCATGTCCTACAGCTGTCCCCCTTCCTCCCAGCCCCCCTCTCACCCCCAAACCCCCTACACTCCCACCCCGTCTGCCACCCTTCAGCAGCACCCAGGATACGCCCAGCCTCCACAGCCAGTGGTGAGTGGTGATGTTATCCGAATCAGACGTGTAGTTTTCAGTGCATGAGCGAGCACACGGTCATGTTTAACACATCTGCAGGAGTGCTGTGCTGAGGATGGTTCAACAGTTTGAAGTGAGCACTGCTTTGGAGTGACGCTTGGAGTGGAGTCATGTTGGAACATGGGTAAAACATGGGGGTGATGAGTTTATTATTCATATTTGATGTGTTTACACCTTTAAACTGACAACTGAAAACTGCTTTCTTCAGTTTCAGACTTTCAGGGCTTATAAGAACCTACTCAGCAAAAACATTAAAATCTTGGAGGCTTTGTTTTAGTCAAAAAACAAAATCAGCTTATGAGTTTTTACGCCTATACCTGCCTTATTTTTGTTTTGTCATCTTAAAGCTGCCTCTTATTGCTCAGTCCTGTTTTCTTCATTCTTCATGTTCTTATTACTTGAACTGGTGGATGTTTTTTTGTAGTTTTCCATTATGTGTACTAGGACTGAACGATTTGAGAAAATAATCTAATTGCGATTTTTTCCCCAATATTGCGATTTACTATGCAATTATTTTAATGTTCCACATCTTATGTATTCTTAAACAAACATAAGCAGTAGATCTTTTTATAGTATAACCAATATGACATTAAATCAATCTAAGGATAAAAGATTTGAGAAATAGTGGAGAAGTGAAGAACAGAAGCAAGATAGGTATGAAATTGTTAAAACTGGGGAAAAGAAAAATGGTATGAAAGCAGAAAAAAGTTAATAGGTGCAAAATAGGTATGAAATTGCAAAAATAAAATGGCAAATAAATTAAAAAATAACAATAATTGGGAGCAAGATAGGCATAAAGTTGTAAAAACAGGGTCAAAAAAGGTTAAAATAGGCATGAAATTCCAAGAAACTACATCACAATGCCAAAATGTTCAACACATTTTGGGTTAAAAATATTGCACTGTCTGCGATTTGAAAATTGCAACAAGCCATATTGGGATTTGATCTAATTTGCAATTAATTGTACAGCCCTAGTCCAGATACCATTTCCATCTGGTAACCCAGATTTGATAGTTTTTCTGCAGGCAGATGTTTTTACTCCTTTTTCAGATCAACTTTTTAGAAGACCATTTCCTAATTAGATTTCTTTCTCAAACTTTTCCCTGTGGCATTCTTTTGAAAAACATGTCCTACTCCAACTGAACCTGATTCATTTATTGATTAAATGACTTATTCTTCTGTGAGTGCTCTGGTGTAGTGAAACATTAGATAATAGTTTTGGCTCATTATCTAAACTCTGTGTAGTGTAACATGATGCTCACATTAAAGGGCCAGTGTCCTCAGCAAAGGTCATTTATTAAGGCTTTTTCTGTTATTTTAAACTTGAGAACATGGGGACTTTTTATTCTCAAAATGAGATGTGGTGATCTTTCTTCCCATTCATATGTTGTTTTTGGCCACTGTGACATCTTTTGTGCAGTAAAGGCTCTGGTACCCTGTTTTTATTATCATTTTACCTTATTTGATGGGTTTTCTTTGTTTTTTTTATGTATTTTTTGGGCATTTTGTGCATTTATTGATAGGAGAGAGACAGTGGATAGGCTTGTGAAAGGGTATAAGAGAGTAGGGGAAGACACTCTGCAAACTGGTCACAGGCTGGATTCAAACCTGGACCGGCAGAAGCATGTACATGGGGTGCCTGGTTGCTAAACCCTCCGCCAAACCAGCACCCCGTTATTTTATTTTTTTGGCCTTGTTTTATGTTTCTTATGGCCCTTTTCCACTAGCCCTACTCTACTCTACTCGACTCGACTCTACCCGACTCTACTCTACTCGCGTGCTGCTTTTCCATTAGCCCCAGTTGGCTGCCCAACGGGGTTTACAGTGTCGCTGTAAACAGCTGAGCGGCACTGCGGTGACGTCATTTTAAGCGCGACACAACAATCTGTGGCTTTTTGTCACAAACCGAATAAAAAAGGAAAGCAGAAGAAGGCTGCAGGTGGTAAGAAGAAATACCCCTTGAGAAGCACAGGAGAGTTTTGGAAGCTATACAACAGAACGAAGCCGAGGACGAGAGCAATTGTGCGGCAAAGAAAAGGCGTGTGAGGGTAAGCTAATGGTAGCTACCACTAGCATGCTAGCTCGTCGCGCTCATGACTCATCGATGACAACATTGTCTGACCAATCAGTAGCTGGCAGTGGGTGATGTCTTTGACTCAGCTTGCTTGGAACCAGAGCAGAGTAGGTACTAAAACTAGCTTGTTTTAGGAGGTACCAGGCTAGTGGAAACACGCTGCAAATCGAGTAGAGCCGAGTAGAGTAGGGCTAAGGCGTGCTAGTGGAAAAGGGCCATTAGATTGTTTCCCCCAATTCTCAGTTCTCCTTGTTTATAACCACATAGATTTGATCTTTTTTGAGAGTTTTTTTTATCAGTATTATTGTTTTTTGTGCTGATTTTGTTTTACAGTCTTACATGTTGTCGTAGCTTGATGTACATGCTTAAGAAAACAAAGCAGGTACCACTCAAAGGTCCCTGGTGCACTAATCCTTTTTCTTGATCCTCAGGTATTTAAAACTGTTGTCTTACTTGTTTGTTTAAAATAGCCCAATTTATTCTTTGAATTCATGCAGTTTGAATTGAGTTTCATTCATTTGTCTCTTTTTTGTCACTATTTATTTTTCTTCTATTGATTTTTTAAAGATCACACTCTTCACTCAGTCTTCATGTGTTCATGTGTGTTCCATTTTTGTTT
The DNA here is from genome assembly GCA_036419115.1 of Scarus forsteni. Taxonomy (NCBI): domain Eukaryota; kingdom Metazoa; phylum Chordata; class Actinopteri; order Labriformes; family Labridae; genus Scarus; species Scarus forsteni. The sequence goes on from JAZDUH010000341.1 coordinate 10,769,841, forward strand.
TGTTTTGTGTTTTTCTTAATTTCTTTGTTTGTTTTCCATGTCTGCTCCACCCTCCTCTCCGGCCCTCAGCCTGCTCTGCACAGTCGTCGAAATCGTAGCATGTCCATTTGCGTCCCCCCCTCTTCCTACTCCTTCTCCCACACTCCCTCACCCCTGGCCGTTCGTCCAAAGCCTCCGTCCACCCCTCCTCCAGACCTGTCCTCCTCCCCCTGCATGCCTCTCGCAGTCGAGACGGACACGTTCGCCGGGCGCCTCTCCAAGGCCCTGGAGACAGTCCTCCCCCTTCAATCTGCCTCCTCCTCCTCACCCAGGCCGAGGCAGCGGAGGGCCAGCCTGCCCGCCTTGTTCTCCAGCCCTGTAGGTTCAAAAGTCTTCATCCTAAAGGGATCACATGATGGTTCAGAACCAGAGAGGGAAAAAGAGGGCAGTGAGGGTCGAAGGAGCCACAGAAGTGTCTGAAAGAAAACATCAGAGTTTCTACAGTTTAATGAGTGTGAGACCTCATACTTGAGACAGTGTACTGTACATATTCAACTAGCTCTAAAATGTTCAGGAGTTCACGAAACAGCTTGGATTACTCATGCTGATTTTGCAGTTTTACTTGCAGCTTTGTATAAACAGTCAAAGCCAAAAACAAATGACTAAACAACCACACAATTCACAAGAGGCTAATCATCTGCTAGTAAAGGGACAGTGAGCACTTTCTGACCAGTTTTATGCTCTTGCAGCCTCTCCAGAATCACTAACAGAAAACTTAAAGGGACTGTGAAGAGTTTCTAAGTAATTACAAAAAAGTCTCACTTTTAGATATATGCCTGATTGAAATACACACTTTAAGATGAGTTTTATTGCATCTAAATAGGTTATCTATAAATGCTATTCCTTAGCTTCACAGTCAGGTCGGACCGGGCTGGACTGGCCTGGATACTCAACTTCGGGAACAAGACAATTAAAAATAAGGCAAATTTATATTATTCGGACACGTCTTAGAGCACCGGGCTGTGAGTAGCCATTTATAGCCGGCTACAAAACTACGATTCTAAGTTTTCCAAAAATTACTTGTTGTCACACATCAAAAACTACCACTACATAACTAGAAAGAGATACAATACCTCGTCGCTTTGCATCCTGTAAGTTGTTGAAAAAAGAAGTTGTAAGAAGTTGTCGCTTTGGCTTGGGTCACGTCTTTTGGTGCGTTCCAGTTGTAGTCATAAGTAGGAATTTCCGGGTTCCAAGTAGGAAACTGCAACTGGAACATCCCCCAAAGTCGGAATTTCCTACTGGGAACTCAGTGAAACCTCGCCACCCCTGACTTGACAATTGAAGATGGATGCCCCCAGTGTGATCGGTTATTTAGCTCCTGTAATAATCAATTTATTTGCACTTCTGACTGGGGTGTGTCGCTCTAGATCAACTGTATACATCGTATTGTTAGACTTATATTTACAAAAATGCTGCCATAGTGATGATCACATTCTTCATGTGATATTTGTGAACAACAACGCAGGGCGTGCTAACAACAGCTAACAATAGCCTGGTAGATCGGCATGTTTTTTTCCGACTTCAATTGGAACACCGATAGGTCAGAGATGATGTCACTCCCAGTTCTGAGGTTACTGGAACGCAGCATTACGACAGTCGCCGCTCGTGCTCATGGGTAACAGAGTCTTTATGTCGCCGGTAATAGATTCTCCTCATAGCAACTTCAAGAGTCTTTGAGTTAATTAATAAAAATAACATGATCCTTATTGACACATCTTTGCAATCTTATGTTTGTTGGGATGGATTGATTTATTTTTAGTCAGAATCAGAAAATCTTCATTAATCCTCAAGGGGAATTCGGTTGCTTCAGTTGCTGCAGTTAAGCAGTATAAAAATTGGATGTATACATTCAAATATGCAGAAAATACAAAGTGCAGAATCTATAAGATGTTACAAGTTTCATATTTAAAGAAAAGATTAATCAAACAGATGAAAGAGAGACAATGAGCAAGACCAAAGACTTTACAATATTAAAATAAAAAATATATACATTTTGAATATAGATGTAAAAACACATTAAGACCATAGTTTGATAGTGGGGATGTTGCATTTGCTCAAGCAAAATCTTATCAGTATATATTGGTATATTGGATGTTATCCAAGCACAATTTGAGCATTGACTTTGGCATTATAATGAGCCTTATTTATGTGTTCACTTATTTGCTACACTTTAATACAAGTTACCATAACAGCCACACTTATACAACTTTGAGCCAAACACACTAAATTCATAAATTAGACTGGATTTTTCTGTTCCACAATGGAATATATTTAGATTGGAACCACACAGTGTGACACCATTTTGGCACATGATGACAAGAAGGAAGAAAGCAGGGGTATTAGATTGTAGAGTTAGAGCTGAATTTTAATAGGAAGTGAATTTGGTTTGTGTATCTTGCAGTGGATGTTTGCTTATGTCTTATATTCAGGTTGGATTTAAAGAGCAACAGCAGATGATAAAAGAGCCTCAATATTAAAACCCAATACAGAAAGTCTAATCATTCGGTTTATGTGTTCATATGTTAGAAATAAAAGGCTATGTGATTCTATGTAATTGGTAACTGTAGATTTTTATGTTTAAAACCAGCACTTTATTTTCCCTTGTGAGTCCTTAAGCCTGGTTAAAAAAAAATTAACCACAGGAGAGACTCACATGTCAGCAAAAAAACCTTGCTGCCTTAATATGCATGTATCCACACTTTTATAGTTACGGTTGTCTTGTCAACATCTCTGCAATAACAGGCAAGCTAACTGTTTATTAAGTGTTGAATGTAGAGGGCAAAGCTAGTGCTGTAACTTGGTTTATAATTTAATTCCAATCAGTGTTTTTGCAGAACACAAACGCTCCATCTCTTCTACACTGAAGCACATTCATGTGACTGTAGTGCTTTGAAATAGTCTTCTTTCAGATGCTGCTGTGAACGATGCCCTTGACCATCTAACTCCTGTTTTTACTCTCTTTATCCTTTCTGGTTAATCATGTGCTCATTTTTCAAAACACATTGCCTTGACACTCTTGGATCAAGCTTTTAACTGCTCTCAAACAACACAGATTTAATATCCAATGCATCTGCCACCAGGAAAACTGCTCATTTGAAAGACAAAATAATCAAGTTGTTATATTGACGCAGAGTTTGCCTTTAATATAATAGAAATCAGATACTACCCCCCCTGGGGAAACCAATTATATTATGGAAATGTTTTCACGTAGAATAAATAGGAAAAAGAGCAGTGCAACAAAGCAACATCATTACATGCTCATGAAAAAGGACACTTTAAGTTGAAGTCTTTAATTTTTCCAGATATTTTTATAGTTTAGTTGCAAATAGGGTTTGCTCGCAGGGAATGCTTCTTGGCTGTTCATGTGGCATTTGGAAACCCTTAGCAATAAGAAGAAAAACATCATCTCTAGTCTTCTCACACACAGAATGTGTCAGCCATTAACCTCGGCCAGATTTGGCTTCCCAAAATTCACGATATGATTTTGGAGATTAGAAAACAAAATCTTGAATATTATCTTCATCTTATTAACTGTATTGGATTATGTTTTATTTTTTTGTGAACTTAAATCCACTGGAACAGTCAAATTTAAATGATTAAGAAAACTACATCATAAGACAGTTTTCATGCAGATTTGTTGATATTATTGGACCTAAAGCAGTTTGGCCTTTCTTCTCTCTTCTCCTGTGTTTACAACCCAACTGTTCCCCTATTTAGTCTCTTCTGTTTGTCAGTCTGTCACTGTGTCTCCCTCTGCTTTGCTGCAGCTCTGTCTTCTTCTCATCAAACCTTCATACGGCTCATTTGTTATATTCTGACTTTTTAACCACATCTTTATTCTCTGGTCATATGTCCCTTTTTTCTTTTGAAAATATTGCTCTAATCTCTCTTTTTTCTCCATTTTCTGTGATGGCACTGCCGTGGTTTTTTGATCTCATCTTTAAATCCATTGTATTTCATTGTCACAGCAGCACTCAATACCACACCCCTACAGCGGTGGAGCAGGAGGGGGAGGAGGAGGAGCAGGTGGGAGCATCCCTTTGCCAAATCTCCCAGACTCCTCCGCCATTTTCTTCCCCTCCATCCCAGAGCGACCCATTTCCTTCTCACCTCCACCCACCGGGCCCCCGAAGGCCTACAACACCCAGAGACGCAAAAGCACATCCATCCTGGAGGCGCACACTCGCCACTTCCAGCCTGCCTATCCTCGCTACGGGAGCAGCCTGCATCCTTTTTCTGGGATGGAGGGCGTTGAGACCCCCTCTCTCTTTATGGTTAATCCAAGTTTTGCAGCGGCTGCTCAAAGACTTGGCGTTGGAGAGGCGCTGCATCTCCCAGGACCAGATCCAAGTTTGTATGGCTATAAAGACATGAGAGCAGAGCATGAGGAAGCAGTGAGGAGATTAAGTCTAAATCAAGCTGCCTTATTGGACCATTATGAAGCCATGGCATACGGGGGCTACCCAATGACTGCACACCAGCTCTTCCATCAGCAGAGGCAGGCCGCAGCCGCAGCTGCTAGTTTAGGATATGAACCTGTTCCTGCACCACAACCAGCATTCTTACACCCACATCTGATCCAAAGAATGAGTGCACACAGCCCCATCCCTCAACCTTTAACACCTATGAGTGCACCTGCAGGTGGCGCTGTTTCATCTTCATCATCTGATGGATGCTTTCCTCCTCAGCATGCCTCCTCCTCTGCTTTCTCCAACTCTGCTCCTCCTGTGATGTCAGATGCTCAGCTGCAAACTGGGAGTGTGTTTGAGTTCCACTTTGCTGCTGCTGCTGCTGCAGCGGCTGCTGCAGGAGACCCAAGCATCCTCGCATCTAGAATCTACCGGGCCAGGAGGAGCTCCATGGACCTCCCTCTAGAGGAGAACACCGGTACTGGATCAGGAGGTTCAGGTACCTACAGTCGACTCCAGCCTGTGACGGAGGAGCTGTACTCATACGTCAGTCCTGAGCTCCCTCTACCCCCCGGAAGTCTTCTTCTTCACCACGCAGGCTTAGCCGCAAAAGACAGAAGTCCTGAACCCTCAAGTGACTCCATGGCCTCCTCTGATGCTGGGGAGTTCCAGTCACCCCCTCCCCCACCACTCCTCTCCTCATTTGACTCCTCAGCTGCTCAGTCCATCCCACACTCTTCATCAGCATCCCTCTACGACTCATCTGCAGGAGTTTATTCCATAGACCCCCAGGGACATCCACCCTCCATGCACGGCTATCTCCCCCCAACTCCATCTTCTGAGCTCCCACTGGGGGGTGCATCGTCCACTCAGCTGGAGTCTCTGATTCAAAGTGCCTGGGCCCGACACGGAGGGGTGGTACCAGCCCAGCCTGATATGACGTACCATGAGTCATTGCTGGCCATGCAGGCCACAAACCCCACTCTGGTACTACCCTTCAAAGTTCTTCACCTCTGGGTCCATTACTGATAGAAACTCAACCAGCTGCTTTTTGAGCAAAGATCCTCAAATACTCATCAGTTTGTGAAAATGGTGGTATTTTGGGCCTCTTTGCTTAGATTTTTTTAATATAGTCTTGCAAATAATCTCTCACTGTAAAGAACTTTTTTTAATTAAAGACACATTTTTCCATCACTATGGCCGACTGGCTGAGTAGAAGAAAAAATTTAAGGCATGAGCAAAACCTCATGCTGCACTTTATTACACAAATGTCTTTGCATACTCTCTTTGTCTGAGAGTCTTTTGATTTATTTGCATCAATGTAAATATCATCTAATAAATGCCATCGCTAAATATGATCCGTTCTGAGAATAGAATAGAATAGAATAGAATAGATCCTCTGTTGAAGCACAAAGGAGAAAAATAAACATCTTAAATAGAGAAGAGAGACGAGTGAACAGACATTTCTGCAGACACAATGCATGGATATGTAAATTTATATATGAATTTAAAGATATCTCCATGTATATAGGTGTACATAAAAGTGTGGTGTTTCAGTATATATGGATAGGTAATCAGATAGGTAGAAAGGTATTTATATGTGTAGAAAAATAGGAAGGTGAATGTTTAAATAGATTTCATAAGTCCATGTAATTTGCTTTCATGATCAGTCTATTGGAGTACATATGTTGAACACAAGTCAAATATGTAACAGGGAATAAGGACCTGCTCCTTTTTGAGCATGGACATTGTAACTTCTGATGAATATTATAAATTAGTTATCTGTTTTCTTATTATATCCTCTTATTTTTTGTTTTCTATATATTTTTGTTGTAATATGTGTGAAATAAACAAATAAATAAAAAAAAAATATATATATATATATAAATAACTAAGGGGATTTTTAAAAACAGTCTAAAGACCCAGAGAGATAATTTTGGGGTTTTTTTGGTTTAAATTTACCCACACATCTGATAACCATTAGATACAAAAGGTTGACCTAAAACATCTCCCTTTCAGCCATTTGTGTGCTGCCACAGTAAACATTAAAGTACAAAGCTGAAAAGATCAAGCCATGCAAAGATTTTGGTCAGGCACAGCTAGTGAGGATTTATTATAACGGCCTGTTCTGAGCAGGGCTGACAAAATCAAGTACCTGAATGACATTTAGGGGGAAAAAAAAACTGTCAAAATACTTGGGACACTGTGGATCAGTGCAGGCTTGTTTTTTTTAATGTGGGATCTTTCATTCACTCATCAACAGTCAGTATTATTAGTAGGGCTGAACGATTTGAGAAAATAATCTAATTACGATATTTTTCCCCAATATTGCAATTGCGATTTACTCTGCGATTGTTTTTAATGTTCCTCATCTTATGTATTCTTAAACAAACATAAGCAGTAGATCGTTTTATAGTATAACCAATATGACATTAAATCAATCTAAGGGTAAAAGACTTGAGAAAAAGTGGAGAAGTGAAGAGCAGAAGCAAACTAGGTATGAAATTGTAAAATCTGGGTAAAAAAAAATGGTACGAAAGTGGAAAAAAAGTTAGTAGGTGCAAAATAGGTGTGAAATAGCAAAAAAAAAAAAAGGCCAAAAAATCAAAAGTGGATTACATTTCAAAAATCATGTAAAAACTCCAAACATGGTCTGACAGTGGCCACAAAAAAAAAAGATGAATGGGAGAAAGATAGGCATAAAGTTGTAAAAACTGGGTTAAAAAAGGTTAAAATAGGCATGAAATTGCAAGAAACTACATCACAATGCCAAAATGTTCAACACATTTTGGGTTAAAAATATTGCACTGTCTGCGATTTGAAAATTGCAACAAGCCATATTGGGATTTAATCTAATTTGCAATTAATTGTTCAGCCCTAATTATTAGTCATACATGGGAGTAAAACATGCTTCTCATTTAGAGCAAAAGCAGCTAGTCTGTGGAAGTTTGGACCCTTTTTCAGATGAAATAAAAACAGTTTCACCTCTTTATAGCACCCTGCTAGGGTCATACCAACTGACAAAACCGCTGTTGGATAAGTCTATAAAAAGCAACTGATTGAACTCATATTAGTAATGTAACCCAGAGGTCATCCAATCCCTGTTTTTGTTTCTCCTGCCACCCAGAAGCCCCCGCTGAAGCTTCCCTATTATCATGTAGCCCTTGGTTGTGATTTAATCCCCTCCAGAGTGAGTCTCAGACTCAGCTTTCAGAATGTCTATTAGTAATGAACTTGCTAACTGTAAAATGTTTTTCAAGAGCGAGAAGATTTAACAGAATACATCTGAGTCCGATCAGGACCAGAAACTTTAAAGTGGACATTCAGAAGGCCTTCATTGAGACACATTCTGGTGTAAATGAGCTTTTTGAGCAAACAGTCTGAGCCCCCTTCTTTCTGTTTTAATGTTGTGTATTTACTTTTGTTTTATTTTCTTACTATATCAGTAAGTAATCTTTTGTCTGTATGTTCATATATGAATGTATATGAGAAATGTGTGTTTGTAGGGGTATACTCTACAAATGGTATACTTCAATTGATGCTCTTACAAATCCAAAGTCCACTTGATTAAAAATTCAGATAATATGTTCAACAAATAAAATTATATTTAATTATTTCGTGCATAAGAGCAGTGAATTTAGAGGCAAAGAGAATAATTGTAATAAAGCACCTGTTGGACTTTGTTGATTTGCATGAACAAACACACAGAAACATACAACAAACAAAAGGGGGCTCGGACAAACCCAGCCGTGTAACCATGCAGATAGACTTTTCAGTTGTATATTCAGACCTTTTCTGTTGTTTTCTGTTGTAATTGTTAAAGATATTGACTTCAAGTCAGTTCTTTATGACCTTGTATTGTGTTGTTATTTCCTGTTTAGGTTCAAAGCTCACATGCCAAAATCATTAAAACCGTTAGAGTGCTGATATTAAATGTGTCACCTTTACTTTCTTCATTGTTTACTTTAAACCACTTTCAACCACTTATCTCCTTCACTACCTGTTTTTTTTCTTTGATTTAATTTGTATTTGGTTTTCCATTTATCAGTTTGTTAGATATCTGTGATGTGAAGTTTTATTGTGTTTAAGTGATTGACGTCTTTGTTACAGAAAAATAGGTGGCATAGGTGACTGTGGTGCAAAATACTCAGATTATAAAGCTTCTACAAATCCGTGGAAAGGTGGGCTTCCTACGTGAGCCTTGGCCATCAAACAGCAATTATTGTCCTCATGTGAAAGAACAGTCAGAGCTGTTCTCCTGCAGATTTGTCAGAATATTTAGAGTTAACTATAAGGACAAGTTTCTTGAATACTGACAGTTTGAAAGCCAAAGATCTGCCACTTTTCTTTGTTTGATAAAGACCTATCTGCTGAGAATAATTTCCTTATGTTGATCAAAGGGATCCTCAAACACAAACAGACACAGCTGATAAAAGCTGCAGGTTTTATTGTGCCACCTCCGTCATGATTTACTGCCCTCTCCTTACTGCACCATAAAAGGTAGGCTTCGTGCATTAGTTTCAAGCTGGCTTTAAATCTTCTGTCAGGTTTCAGTTGCTCGGTGTTAGGTGTCAGTATTCAAGCTCCTACTTTGTGCTTTTTTGGTGTTTTATCTTTACCAATCACTGAGTCTAGACCTTGCATGTGAAAAACCCTGTACTGACACCCTGCCTAACCCCAGTACTGTGCCTGTGCTGTACTGTTTATATGCTACACTGCTAGCCGCGTTTTTGCATATATCTGTTTCCACACAGACTGTTGTGCAAACGTGTCGTCTGTGTACATGCGTGCATACACAAGAAGAAAGAAGCCAATCATAGAGCAGCAGAAGTACCTTGTGTTTGCACTCATGTTTGTTTTTTGACGAAAGACTACAAATGTGTTCTGACTATTTCTTGTTCTCTTCCACTTGTTCCCTTTCCATTTCTTCATTTTACTCCGCTGCATCTGCCTTCCTCTCTGTAAATCTGTCCTTTCAGCAGCAGGCTCAGGCTCCCACCCCTCAGCCCTCACCAGGACCCCCTTTGGTCCCTGCCACCACACAGCCAGCCCCTCCAGGAGCATCCCAACAGGTCAGACAACAAAGACCCCGTGTATAGCTTAGTTATTCTAAAATGCAAAACAGCAAATGAACGTTTGTCCATGTATCTTTAAAGTTTAGGTGTTCTGGCCTCTCTTAAAGGTGCATTCACACCGGACGCTACTTGTACTACCTCAGCTATCACTCTCCATGCAAAGTCAATGTACAACCGTGATGGAGCAGGGCTAACCCTCCCGTGATGCGACAGCCGCTTTTCACACTACCACATAGCTTGTCGCGCCATGTGAAAGTTAAAAAAAGTTGATCAATCAGCGGTGTGTGCACGTGTGACGGTACCCTAAACAGACAGTGATTCATCCGGACTACAGAGTAACAATCCATGTCCGTGTGGGAAACATTAGTCAGTGAGGACATTAGTTCCGCCTAGATGGACCACGGGAAACTCACAGATAATGCTGCTGCAGGGCATCAGCTGCAGTGTTTTGTGGTGGATAAGTGAGTGAAAAGGATACAGCTGGAATAATGTCCCCTTATACATCCTATTATGTGATATATGATATGATCGTGGTGAAACTCGAGCGGATGTGACATCACCGAGCGACAGCAACGGTGACCAAACTGAGGTATTTATGGACACGCGACGTTACGTCAGTGGTCGACGCGATTTTGGTAGCTGGGTCGCTTGCAGTGTGAACGCAGCATTACATTGTCTAAAGCAAATGGGGGGCCACTGCTACCTCAGAGGTGCAGCAAGACTTGATGAAAGATTGCACACTCATTAGATCTATCAGCAAAAGTTGGCAACTTTTGTAAAAACTTATTGACAAACTTGTTACAGTTGCATTGACAGTAGATGTCTTAACCACTTCAGGACGAAAAAACAAGTCATACAGTCCTGCTCAGTATTATTGGCACCCCTTCATTATTTTCATTACTCTAACAATATCTTCAGAAATAAATTTAAATGTACCAAATTTATGTCATCAGGATCTTTTAACTGAAGGTCCAAAATACGACAACAAAAAAAAATTTTTTTTATAAGTTACATATTGTAATTTCAAAAAGGGAGCTGACAAAAGCATGTGCAGCAATAATGGCACCCCTCTTTAGTATTTTGTTGCACACCTTTTGGCGCTGATGACAACCTCCAGATGTTTCTTGTAGCCATCTATAAGCTTCTTGCACTTCTCAGCTGGTATTTTCTTCCACTCTTCCGATGCAAATTGTTCAAGCTCTTGAACATTTGCAGGTTTCTTTTCCCCAATGGCAGATTTCAGCCATACCAAAGATTTTCAATCGGATTGAGATCAGGACTCATTGCTGGCCATTTTAAAACAGGCCATTTTTTTCCTTTTCAACCATTCCTGTGTGCTTTTGGATGTGTGCTTTGGGTCTTTGTCTTGCTGGAGGACCCACGATTTTCGACTCAAACCAAGTTTTCTTACACTGGGTAGGACATTGCGCTCTAAAACTCTTTGATATTTATCTAATTTCATGATTCCTATGATCTGGTCAAGGCCTCCAGTACCTGATGCAGCAAAGCAGCCCCAAACCATTATTGAACCTCCACCATGCTCAATTGTTGGTAGGGTGTTCTTTTCCTTGTTGGCTTTCAAGGGATAGGCAATTAAAACTGCCTATTCTAAACATGACTGCATGATCATAGTAGCTAATGAAGTTTAATTTACAAACCTTAGTATGTGAACATTACTTCTGCCAAGTTTGAGTCTGATAAAGTGATGCAGAGCAAAGTTAGAGAGGTTTGTGAAGAAACCGTACTGTCATGTTGTGTACTAAAACTTCATGGGTGCCAATAATGATGAGTGGGACTGTATATCCCTGAATTGACTCTTATTCTATCTTTGGATTTTTCAAACATACCAAAATCTTTTTTTTGGAGCTGAAATTTTTACTTCACTTCATACTGAAATCTCCCCAAACTTAAATTTGCATAAAATTTGACCAAATTGTGTTGTTTTGTTTTGGCAGCTGATAATCCACTTGAGGACATTCTTATCAATTTTCTGATTGTTTTCATACCTTTTTTTTTAGTTATTTGTTGATCATATTGATTAGAGATATGTATTAAAAATGACACAAAAGGCTTTAAAGGTTTTAACTTTCCTGGAATATTTGAGATTAATTCTGTTGTGTTAACATTATACATAAGGATGGGTTATGTGTTTATGTGATGGTGATGGTTGGCAGTAGTATTCCTTCAACCTAAGCGAGGCTCGGCAGAAATCATATGGGAACCACTGACCCAAAACGGCGTTTCTGATGTGTTGTCAACTTATCTGGATGACCAAATGGAGGTCATTTAAACTGTTTGAGCTTGAATCAAAAAGAACAGCTACAGCTCTTAATAAAAGTCTCTCTCCTCTCTTGTGTTATTATTTTTCCTCAACTTTTATTACATTGATGTTTATACCACTCAAAGAGATCTACACACCTGAAAGCTTCAGTAAAAGAGTTTATTTAGCAACAAGTGTCGTTTCAAGCCAAACTGCTTCTCCTCAGACTTGCATGAAACACTACTTTAACTGGAGCGTCCTGGTCTGATCCTCTTTAGATTAGTTGGATCCACAGAGGGATGTGCGTGTCTTTTTCTCAACAACCCTATAAGATGAAATTCCTCAGATAACCCCACCTTCCTCTCGTGCTTCTCAGTCATAACTCCTATATCGGCTCTTTCTCTCTGAAGTTGTCATCTTTGCTGAAGGCTACCCCTCCCTCTTAGCTGGCTCTGTGCCTGCAGTGGTGTCATGGTATTTCTCTGTTTGCCCCCCAGCACAAAAAACACTGCCAGGAACTGATTGTAGCCTTGAATGGATGTGATTGAGCGTAAAATTAATAATCAGTGATGACCTGTTTAAGGATGAAGAGACTGTGAGGAGTTTCTAAGTAATTACAAAAAAGTCTCACTTTTAGATATATGCCTGATGGAAATACACTTTAAGATGAGTTTTAAAGCATTAAAATAGGTTATCTATAAATGCTATTCCTTAGCCTTCCAGTTGGGTCAGACAGGGCTGGACTGGCCTGGATACTCAACTTCAGGAACAAAACAATTAAAACTAGAGCAAATTTATATTATTCAGACACGTCTTAGAGCACAGGGCTGTAAGTAGCGATATATAGCCGGCTACAAAACTATGATAAGTTTTCCAAAAATTGCTTGTTGTCACACATCAAAAACTACCGCTACGTAACTAGAAAGAGATACATTACCTCATCGCTTTGCATCCTGTAAGTTGTTGAAAAAAGAAGTTGTAAAGCAATGCAGAGTTCTGAGGAAGGTCCGAGCTGCATTCATTTGCATCACAACAAACACATGCTTTGGCTTGGGTCACGTCTTTTGGTGTGTTCCAGTTATAGTCAGAAGTAGGAATTTCCGAGTTCTGAGTGGGAAACTGCAACTGGAAAGCCCCCCGAAGTCAGAATTTCCTACTGGGAACTCGGTAAAACCTCGCCACCCCAAAGTTGACAATGGAAGATGGATGCCCCCAGTGTGAACAGTTATTTAGCTCCTGTAATAATCAGTTTATTTGCACTTCTGACTGGGGTGTGTCGCTCTAGATCAACTGTATACATAGTATTGTTAGACTTATAATTACAAAAATGCTGCCATAGTGATAATCACATTCTTCATACAACAACGCAGGGCGTGCTAACAACAGCTAACAATAGCCTGGTAGATCTGCATGTTTTTTTTCCGACTTCAACTGGAACGCTGATTAGGCGGAGATGATGTCACTCCCAGTTCCGAGGTTACTGGAACGCAGCATTACAACAGTCGCCGCGTGTGCTCATGGGTAGCAGAGTCTTTATGTCTTCGGAAGTAGATTCTCCTCATAGCACCTTTAATTCAGTTTCCTCTTATGAACTAGCCGTTCTTCCTGAATGACTGTAATCATGATTTATAGCTTTCTACCTTATTTTATTTGAACTTTGTAAAAGTGCTGTCACTGGGTTTTTGAACTTTGAGAGAGTCATTTTCTTAATGAAAAACCTTTCAGGAAATTAATAAAGAAGCAGATGGTGTATAACTTAATTTAATAAGGTAAACTACGTTTTCCCAGCTGACTCTTTCAATATATTCTGCTGTCTCATAACTGGGATTTGACTTAATCCTGGTTATTACAAGCCTGACATCATGGTGAACTGAACAGGCAAATAAAGTATCAGACCTTACAAGGATCTCTGTCTACATGTAAAATATTTACATTATTTGTCTTTTTCCCTCTCAAGGTGGTTTCATCCAGTCAGAGTGTGTCATCTGTTCAGAGCCCCACTCACACGTCTCTGCAGCAAACACCTGCACAGGTACAGAATATATATGTGACTCACAACCCCTGAGGAACATCTGCTTTCTCTAATGCATGACACCCCTCTGTGGTGCCTGTACATGCTTACATTCATCTTTTTTTAATGTGTTTATTAGGGAGTTTTGCACAGAAACTACTGAAGCAGTTACATTGACATGTTGACATCTCCCTATACATGTATAAAAATAAGATAAATAAATCTTTGTAACAAGTCAAGTAACATCTTATCCACAATATAAAAGTCCAAGTCCATGCATTTCTTACTGTACCAATTTGTACTCCCATTAGAAGTTTTTTTTTACATTTTTGCAAAACCAAAAAAAAAACAAAACACACCCGCACAAAAAAGAAAGCCAACTACTTACATTCATCTATACCAACTCACCTGAATTAACCTGTAGTCATTACATGAATGTCCTCTCTCATGCACAAGCTACCATTATGGCTCATTAATGAAAACATGAAATTATTGCAGTTTTCAATAATCCACCTAAGGGTTTGTCAACCTTCAAAAGACTGTCAGTCATGTTTTATGTTCATTCCTCTGTAAATGTACTTAAAGATTGACACGCAGTACACAAGTTCATACAAGTTTAACCTTTATTTAAAATGTCAAAAGGATTTAAACAGTGCTGCTAAAACATTTCATGGTTTCCAGCCGCACGCAATTTGCAGTTTGTTAACTTTATTTATTCAAACACTTTGTGTGAATTATTGCAAACCTATGTTCAAGAAAGGGATGCAAATCATTTAAATAAATCTAATATTTGAGGTTTTGAAATTAATTTCAAATTATGCAGGAAGTTTTTGGTGCTTTTTCTATCTAAATTCAGCTTGAAAAACTGAGTAAATTAGTTCCTATCCCAAGTTAATCCTACATCTTTCGTCTTTCAATGATTTCAGATATAGTTAGTCACTCTTAAAAATGAAAGAAGAAGGCCACGAAGATTGTTCAGGACTTAACAACATTTGCACATCTACCTCCTCTTTTCTATTACACAAATATACATATGTACATATTACATGTGTAAGGAAAACATTCTATATTTTTTTCCCAAAAAGCAGAATTGGTTACAGATTTCACTGGTAAGCTTCCTCAATCTGCACCTCCTCTGAAGATGTCCCACACCCACTGATGAACATGGTGCACAGCACAGGCACAAAATCAGACACAGAGCTTTGTATTATGTTTCTTTGCATGTTGATAATAACATATAACCAAGCAGAATATTCACTTTAATTCCAGGTTGTACACAGGTTTTATTTTTATTTAAAATCACCCAAAACCAAATGATTATTCAAATTTCTCTCCTGTTATTTTGCCTTTAAACACAACACAGAGACAGAGCACTGCATGAACTGTGCTTTTAGGAAACTTCAGTTAAATTTAACAAAAATAGACCACGCTAGTTTTCACCTCATGGCACAAGCTGATTTTTTATTTCTCAATGTGAGCGCTGAGTGTAAAAAAGACAACAACAGGTGGAAAACAGGAAAGACATCAGTGCTGCACTACAATATGTGTATTTTGCCTCCTTTTTGGTCTACTGTCACATTTTTCAAAACCTTGACATGTTTTTTTTTTCTAATTCATTAAATGCATACTGAATGTCTGTGTCAGCTTCTTCTTTTTTACTCTCTGTTTCTGTCTCTTTCTGACTTGCATGCTGCCCGTGTGCATCTCTGGGTTTGTTTTGGTGTTTCTGTTTTAATGCATGTGTGTCTGCTCGTATGTCTTCAGTTCTGTGACCTCAGTCCCTCTCCAAGTTTAGAACATCTTTATTTTCTGTATCAAGCTGCTCAGCTCACTTTGGTTCAGGTATCATTATAATTATGTAGTAGTGTGTGGTAAAGTGTGTCTCTGTGCTAGTCTTAATGTGTGTGTTTGTATGTTTGTGGTGTTTTTTGTGCTGTTTGAAAATGGATGAGGTTTTTCCTGAGCCTACCTCCAACACTCTATTAGTGTGATTTACAGCATGGGTTTTAAAAACATGTAAGCATATTCGAAAGTATGGTCATCAGTGTTAGTGCTATCAGAATTGAAGGAATGACAGATTCAGTTTTTGGACCTAAGCCTTCATGTCATTAGAAAATATAATTCAATAGAGTGGAAATAACGTGCTAGAATGAAGCTGCAGGTTTGACATGAACCAGATTACCTTGTGTTTCTCAGTTCAAACATATTATGGGTCCTAAAAGGTCTCAAAAAGTTTTAATTAATCTTAAAATGCATGTAGCAAGCCCTTTTGAGGATTTTATTCTTTTGTTGCCCTTAAGGGTCATTTTTTATGCATCATGAACTATCTTCCTCACAGTCACCTAATCCAGCTTTTTGGAAATTAAATTAAAATAAACTTAAGGCAATTGAAATAAAAAGAAATGCCACATGACAATTTCTGAATCTTTTTATGATGTTGGAAAAGTAGGAAATTGAAACCCAAATTCCAGTTGAGTTTGGACAACATCTCTATCAAGGAGTTAGTCTCATCAGACTTTTTGCTGATCAGTTCTTCAGTTCTACTTTGTTTCGCTTGCTGTTAAATAGGGCTGGACGATATTACCTTATCTCAATATCACGATTAATTGAAGCTCTTACCTCGATTACGTTTAATGAACGATTATTTTATGCTATGCTGGAACACATTAGTGGTGATACCGATGGTCATCAACATGGTCTTTATGCAGTATTTACACCTAACTTCTTTCTACTAAATGTCCTCTGCACAGAATCCAAAATGTGCTCAAACAATTGAGACAGTAGTTTTCTTGGCTGCTATGTCCTCTGATAGATTGCCCCTTTCTGCTCCATGTTGGTGGTACATCCTTCGCTCTTGGTGAAAGTGAATGTAGACTATATGGAGGGGGCGCAGTCACGTGACTTACACTGAGAAAATAATCAAAATAATCGTCATGAGTAAAATTACTTCAATTACAGGGTCTAAATGTTGATTTTGATTATTTTTCAATTAATTGCCCAGCCCAGCAGAAATAGTAACAAAGAGATCAACAATGATGGCAGCGAGGAGGCCGAAATGGTCAAAATTATGGTTTAATAGCAAAAATGTTGCATATGTGGAAAAACTAGCATCTTGTAGAGTTATTTATAGACGCAGCACACCATTGAATATCAGGAGTGCCATGTGTTTGACATTGTTGCCACTCAAAACCTTTTTAGGCCAACTTTTCATCACATGGAATCAGTCGGCATTGGTATCAATAAAATCTTATCAGTTCCCTTCCCTAAGGAAGAGTGAACACATTTAAGTTTGTTAATGTACGGTGGTCCAAACTGTTCCCTTTCTCTTGTACTCCGTTTGAAGCCAGACAGGACATTGGGCCTCATGTAAGAACGTTTTCGTATTCTCATCCTAGATTTTTCTTACCTTTTTTCTTATGTTGCGTTCGTACAAACATGCTCCTTCAGATTCAACAAACACTTCTATCTTTAGAAAAGTGTCTAAATGACCCGCGGAAGCATGATGAATGCCACCTGTGCGTACTTAAGCGCGCATGCACAAGGATAGCATATTTGCATAAGTAACACCACAAGAATACCATGTAAGGATACATGCCACAAAACAGGAGTGTTCATTCATAAAGATGGCGCCAAACACGCTCTCTTCCAAGTGCCTGGTGTGCCAGGGCATCCAAAAGAAGAAGCTCAGCCATGAAGCAGCTGGTTACTCTCTCATTTAACTTTTTATACAGGCCAGTCTAATAAACCTTCAATTAATAGATTTTAATGTGTTCTCTGGTTGAGATCCTCAGATTTATTTCGTCTTATGCTATATTTTAGTAAAAACGCTTGAAATTTGAACCTCCAACGATCACTGAATGGAAAGAAATAATTCAGGACATTGATAAGATGGAACAGCTGACATTCTCTCTGCGGTACGCCACCGAAAAAGGTGAAAAATACTAGAAAGGCTGGAGATCATATTGTAACCTGAAGTGATATTACCTTTTGTGAAATCTGTTCTGGACTAATAGAAGACTCTTGAGCTCAAAGGACATTGTTTGTTTTGTCAAAGAAGACAAAGGATCCATTTGCACTCCTTATTGTAACCCTAGTGTAAATCTTGACTGTGTTCGATGTTACTTTGTACATAATTTAACCTTAATATCATGACCCAAAAAAAATAAGGATAAACAAAAAACATTCTGTACTTCATGTGATGACATCTCCTTTTTTCGTTCACTGTTTAAAATGTTTGTTAAACAAAAATATAAAAATAAAGTTTAAAAAAACGCTTGAAATTGGTTAAATGTATAATCAGTATGTAAGGAACTTGATTTGAAAGAGCAGACTAATTTGTTGTGATTTTTAAGACAAGTCTGGACCACTCGTAATTTGTGTTCGTACTTGAAAGAAAATTCTTAATATTAAAAAAAATGCTGAATGCGACAAATTCTCCTAAATCATTTGTACGCAGCACTTACGAACATATTTGTTCATACAAACAGTTCTTGCATGAGGCCCATTGTGTGGATGCATGTTTCTTCTTTTTTTTTTTCCCTTGTCTTCATTATCTTTTCAGCTGAGCACTGTGTCTAGTGGCAGCGTTGGAAAGACCAATGCATTTTTTTCTAGCAGTGAGAGATATGTGAATATGATTCACTGCTATAGTGACCATCACCAGCCCTCCCTGTAGGCTACTCCATCACATCAAACTTTATTTAACCCCTGATGTGAGCTGAAGGGGAGGGCCGTGCCACACCACAGTGTGAAAGAAGGGGAAACAGTGACAGACAGGACAAGACAAGACAACAGTGAGGAGGACAAACAGGTAGTGTAAATATTTTGAGATAGCAGTCCAAGTGCTGTGCTGATTTTAGTCCATACCGGAAGTAAAGGCTTCAAGAAACCAGGGACACCAGAGATGTGGGACTTGATAGTAGGGGGTGGACCCACAGGGGTGTGATATGGAGGAGCATGCATCACAAGACGTGACAAGATGTGCATGATTCTTCTTTAAAGTTGTTTGTCCTTAATGTGATCATCCCGTTAGGTGTTTTTGGTTAGTTTGTTTCACTAATCCTGTAGTTGATTGTGTTTTTTTGTCACGTTGAGCTGTTTGCCTCTAAGCTGCACTGTACAGTAATGGTTCATTGGACTGTGGCGTGCCCTCTAATGATTATTCAGGCTGTTTTTCTTTCTCCAAACACATTTAAATGTGTCGCTGTAGTCTCAAACTCTGACTGAAGCTCACTGATCCATTACTGATGCAGCCCTCATCCCCACTGACCACTCGCCGGGTTTACCTCCGTCTCCTTCCTGTGACTTTACAGCCTCCCTTTTTCTCACCTTTGCCTCCCACTCTTCTCCTTCTTCCTCTTTTCCCTTTCTGCCCTCTCCTTCTTCCTCCTCCTCTTCTCAGCCCAGTGTCACCCCGTCTACTGTCCCCCTCCCTGTTACCATGCAGTCAGCAGCCGTGGCCTCCCCTCCCTCTCCTCTGCCAGCCCCTGTTAGGGTGGTGCCTACTACTGTTGTTTCCCCTCCTCCTCCTCCACCTCCTCTTCCTCCTGTGCCCACACCTGTGCCTCAGCCGTTAGCAACTGTGGTGCCCATCATCAGTGTAGTCACCGCCCCACCTGAGCCCCCAATGGAAGCCCCTCCCCAGGTACTGGACAGTCAGACCCATTGAGGGGAAGCCTTGTCCCGTGGCTGAATGTAGTAGACTCTCATCTACGTGATTTTAAAAGGACTCTAAAAGTCATTTCACGAGGAATTTTCATGATTTTCTAGCTTTTTTAAGGGATTCTGAAAGGACCACGCTCAAAGTCACAAAAACAAAGATGAGATGAGTTAAGATGAGTTTTATAGCATCAAAATAGGTTATCTATAAATGCTATTCCTTAGCTTCGTGGTCGGGTCGGACAGGGCTGGACTGGCCTGGATACTCAACTTCAGGAACAAGACAATTAAAACTAGAGCAAATTTATATTATTCAGACACGTCTTAGAGCACCGGGCTGTAAGTAGAGATATATAGCTGGCTACAAAACTATGATACTAAGTTTTCCAAAAATTGCTTGTTGTCACACATCAAAAACTACCGCTACGTAACTAGAAAGAGATACATTACCTCGTGGCTTTGCATCCTGTAAGTTGTTGAACAAAGAAGTTGTAAAGCAATGCAGAGTTCTGAGGAAGGTCCGAGCTGCATTCATTAGCATCACAACAAACACAGACTTTGGCTTGGGTCATGTCTTTTGCTATTTTGCTAAATTTGAACATCACACTCTACTAGTTAGGATGAACCTTTAACCTTTGTGGTGCAACAAAACTTTAACCGGTTTCAGTGTTGGGTTTAATGTGGACTTTACAGGAGAACTCAGGATAGAACTTATACACAGCTAGTGCAACAGGCTACTGATCTGTTAACATGCAGCTGTTTTAGTTAGTTTGACTAGTAACATGTTTTTTTTCCAGTTTAGTATACACTCTTCAGCTTTACTTAATTTCACATTAATTAAAGCTGGCATGTTTCTTAAAGGGCTTACATAGTGCATACTATAGCATACTGCCAGGATGTGGATATAATTGTTTTTGTTATGTTTGAAGTCAATGTTCTCCTGCTTTGGCTTATTTTTGTTGTAACGACAGAATTTTGGGATATTGTTACTGAAGTTTTTGTGGCTTAATTTGAGTGCAACAAAGAATAATATTCAAATTGTGCTTTGGAGCATGTGTGATTGTCGCCCATACAGTATGGGATTAATCACATCTGTGGAAAGCAAAGCAACCATAACGTTCAGCTAACAACCCCCAAATAATAGTCCAAATTCACAAGCCCCAGGAGGGGTTAGAGCCATCTTGTTATAATTCTGACTGAACGACTTTATGTGTAACTACATCAGTGGTTCTCTATCACTTTCTGTGTTTCACCCATTCAAGATTATTATATTTCTGTCTCCCCCAACACACACAACTAAATAAGTTGCATCCTCCTATTTGAGAAACACCCAATTAAATTAATTTTGTCCATGTTATTGCAATAATAGATAAATATGTAATGTTTAAAGTTGTTTTGGATTT
Source organism: Scarus forsteni (assembly GCA_036419115.1). Classification (NCBI taxonomy): domain Eukaryota; kingdom Metazoa; phylum Chordata; class Actinopteri; order Labriformes; family Labridae; genus Scarus; species Scarus forsteni. The sequence goes on from JAZDUH010000341.1 coordinate 10,790,699, forward strand.
GTCTTTGTTTTATGTTAGGCCTCTTTACTGTCTTATGACCCCATCAGATTTCTAAACCACAGCTTTGAGAACCCTTCCTTCAAATAAATAGCAGTTTATTTTTTCTTTTTTTTTCACCACTCATCAGTAAAAGTATCCACAGTGCAATCAATCAGTCACATTTTTGAACAAGGTATTTTTATTGTTTTTTTTACATAATACATATATATAAATAAAAATATAAAATAAATAAAATTAAAAAAATAATAATAATAAAATAAATACAATAAATCAGGTAGATAGATCAATAATAATTACATATATATAAAAAAACAGACACATAAACAGATGTATAACATGCGTAAATTGCCAGGTGACATATTTTCAACAAATGTTATAAATGGTTGCCAAGTTTTATGGAATTTTCTGGCACACCCTCTGATTCTATATCTTATTTTCTCTAAATGTACACGACACATTACCTCCCTTCTCCACTGACCATATGATAGGGGAACAGAGTCAATCAGTCACATTTTGCATATTTTATTTTTTTCTGAGTCTAGCTAAACTGAACCCTGGTGGAATGCAGCATAACCCTTATTTTTCTGACGTGGTGGTATTAGGAGTCATTTATTTAACACAGTGGCAGATGCAGTTACTTAAGATACTATGTAAACTGAAGGTATACAGCCCTGTTAGTTCAGCCTTTTCTTTCTTTCTTCATGCTCTAGTTTTAGTGTTTGTTTGGCTGTCTGTGTTCAGTATAGTTCAGATTAATATGTTGTAGTTTCTCTTTAATAATAAAAAAACGTTGTTCAGGTTTTTGATATTTGTCTCTCTTTGCTCATATTTCTTGCTTCCTGCTGTGTCTTCATCCCTTATCAAGCTTTCCTTCCTTATTATCAGTGATCAGTCTCATTGTTTGATTGTATTATTTATGCACATGTGTGTTTTTCAGTCGGCCTCTCAGTCCTCAGAGCTGTCCCAGGGACAACTGCAGCCGCCTCAAGTTCTCTCATCAATAGAAAGGTAATATAAAGCTCATGTGTTTGTTTTTTCTGTTCATCATAACTGTATTCTTCCCTTATTGAATGTGTCCTCCTCCTTCCTCAGCGGCCACTCTGAAGCTTCAGGTCTGAGTGACGGAAATGAAGGCGGAGGTCGCCATGAAGGCCGTTCAACGAAACGACATCAGAGACGATCCGTGCGAAGTCGATCACGCCATGAAAAGATCTCCAAGGCCAAACTTAATGTTCTTAATGTAATGTCATGTGTCATAATCTAAAAAGTCTTAATTACATTAACATTTTATGGTGGATAAATGTTAGTACTGAGCAGTTGGTATAAGTTCTGAGCTGAGATAAAGTAATCAGGAACATGGCGCCGTCTTTTTAGTTCATCTGTTGTTGTTTTTTTTGTGTGTGTGTACATGTAGATCTCAAACAGAGGAGACAGGGTGGCAGAGTGTCAGCTGGAAACCCACAACAGGAAGATGGTAACTTTCAGGTTTGACCTGGATGGAGACAACCCCGAGGAGATCGCACAGATCATGGTATGCAGGCTGTTTGATTTTTACCATTTTATAAATTTTTTTCAAACTTTGAATTTAAAAACTTACCAATAGGAGTGAAGAAAACACATTAATCCTCAAATATCCAAAACTGCAACTTTACAGGAAATGACAAAAACAGTTTTGTGCTAAATTAGTGAAATTGTATTGTGCTGGGAGATTTTTTTAACTTTTAATTAATTAAAAGTGTATAAAACCCACTCACACAGAAGGTGACCGGTGAGACTGCTTCAAGAAAAGAAACATATTAAAATGGAGATTAGAGGTTTGAGCCCAACAGCGATGAAATTATTCAAGCTCAGAAAACAAAGCATCTAAGTAAATGACATGAAAAAATAGACATGATTCCTTTAAAACAAGTTCGTGGGTCTTTTACTAGAATATCAAACGTACAGTGTCATGGTTTTGGAGAAAGTTGAATTAAACTTGAATGTATATTTTTGATGTTGCATTGGTATGAAGTCAAAAACCAAGTTGTACTGTCCAAGGATTATAGTTGATGTATCATTAGTCCATCTAATGGCCCTTTTCCACTAGCACGCCTTGGCCCTACTCTACTCGGCCCTACTCGATTTGCAGCGTGTTTCCACTAGCCTGGTACCTCCTAAAACACGCTAGCTTTAGTACCTACTCCACTCGGGTTCCAAGCGAGCTGAGTCGATACTAAAAGATGACGTCACCGGCTGCCGGCTACTGATTGGTCAGACAATGTCGTCATCAATGAGTCATGAGCACAACGAGCTAGCATGCAAGTGGTAGCTACCGTTAGCTTACCCTCATATGTCTTTTCTTTGCAGCTCGATTGCTCTCGTCCTCGGCTTCATTCTGTTGTATAGCTTCCAAAACTCTTCTGTGCTTCTCAAGGAGTATTTCTTCTTCCCACCTGCAGCCTTCTTCTGCTTTCCTTTTTTACTCGGTTTGTGACAAAAAGCCACAGATTGGTGTGTCACACTCAAAATGACGTCACCGCAGAGCCGTTCTCTGTTTACAGCGACACTGCACGCTGTTGGGCAGGCGACTGGGGCTAATAGAAAAGTAGCACAAGACGAGTAGAATAGAGCCGGGTAGAGTCAAGTAGAGTAGGGCTAGTGGAAAAGGGCCATAAGTACTTTTGTTTGTCAGCAATGTTTTCTTCTTGACAGATAACATCCCTCAGAAATACAGTATATGATGACTTTTAGATAATTTCAGCCATTTAGCAGAAACACACCTTAATGTTATCTAATGTTGTTGGCATTTATAATCTTTGCCTTGGGAATTGGTGGCTCCAGTTTATTTCCCGATTTAGCTTTTAACTGATTGGACAAGTTAATTATAACTGACTTATGTGCTGTTTTGCTAAATTTCAACATCACACTCTACTAGTTAGGATGAACCTTAACTTAACTTTGCAGTATAGTTGCAAAGTTAAGTTAAAGACGTTCTTGGCCTTAATTGACTTCTTGCCTCTGTGATGTTTGGTAATCCAAGACTGAGCTGCTTTTCTCCACAACACTTTATTTTTTACTTCTATCAGTACTTTTGTAAAAAGGTAAGCATTAACTCTAAATGTCAGCCCGTCATCTCCTCTGTCATCCAAAAATGTCAGAGGACACAGATGAAAATCGCTCTTGTCCTTTGGCTCACATCTAGAGGTTCATCACTGGGTTACTCAGTGAGACAAAATGCTTTATTGTTGTCAATCACATAAAATGGACTCGTCCTAATCTGACTGTTCTGTTGTGTTTGTGCGCAGGTCCAGAGTGAGTTCATCCTGGAGAGTGAGAGGGAGTCATTCATCGAGCAGGTCAGAGAGGTGATCGAGAACGCAGATGAAAAAGGACTGGAGAGAGATGCAAACAGCAAGGTGAATAAATATGACAGAAGTAAGCAGCATGCTGTGGATCATTGCTGATAAGAAGCTCTACAGCTAACAAAAAATGTATTGAATTTACATGTTCTGCTCTGCATGATGATCTTAACGCATAAACCAGCTTTTCATTATTTATTAAAGCAACTGTAGGGAGTTTAAAAAGTCTCACTTTTAGATATATGCCTGATGGAAATACACACTTTAAGATGAGTTTAATAGCATCAAAATAGGTTATCTATAAATGCTATTCCTTAGCCTTCCGGTCTGGTCGGACAGGGCTGGACTGGCCTGGATACGCAACTTCAGGAACAAGACAATTAAAACTAGAGCAAATTTATATTATTCAGACACATCTTAGAGCACCGGGCTGTGAGTAGAAATATATAGCCAGCTACAAAACTACGATACTAAGTTTTCAAAAAATTGCTTGTTATCACACATCAAAAACTACCGCTACGTAACTAGAAAGAGATACATTACCTCGTGGCTTTGCATCCTGTAAGTTGTTGAAAAAAGAAGTTGTAAAGCAATGCAGAGTTCTGAGGAAGGTCCGAGCTGCATTCATTAGCATCCCAACAAACACACGCTTTGGCTGGGGTCACGCCTTTTGGCGCGTTCAAGTTGTAGTCAGAAGTAGGAATTTCCGAGTTCCCAGTAGGAAACTGCAACTGTAATGTCCCCCGAAGTCTGAATTTTCTCCTGGGAACTCGGTGAAACCTCGCCACCCCTGAGTTGACAATCGAAGTTGGATGCCCCCAGTGTGAACAGTTATTTAGCTCCTGTAATAATCAATTTATTTGTACTTCTGACTGGCCGTTCAATTTAAAAGCAGCCACAATATTTCCATCGTATGACATCTAGTTTAAGACGTTCCTCTTAACTGAATGACCAGATCAAGTAGATGCTTATTTCTGTGGCATTGTGTATGAATTATTGCTTATTACAAAATGATCAGAAAGGCCCATAGTATTTGTTGTAGTCCTTGTTAGCAGTTAGTTAGCAACCGTCGTTTTAAACACGCGATGACGTAAGTTGCAAAAGCAGGCAACGCATTATGCATTTTTTTATTTTCCATTTAACATATAAATCAATCATAAATAAATCTTGTGTTTGTTTGTTCATTTTGAACCTTGTGTCAGGCAGTGTCAGAAACCACGATTATAAAATTGCGTACAGGGAACCAGGAAGTGCTAAATGCTAGCTGTCCTCTATGTTTTAGGACTAATTTGTAGGGCTGAACAATTAATTGCAAATTAGATTAAAGTGCAATATGGCTTGTTGCAATTTTCAAATCGCAATTAATCCCAATTTTGCTGCTGTAATCAATTTTCCTTAGTCACAGTTCTTCACTTCTCCACTTTTTCTCAAATCTTTTATCCTTAGATTGATTAAATGTCATATTGGTTATGCTATAAAACGATCTACTGCTTATGTTTGTTTAAGAATACATAAGATGAGGAACATTCAAACAATCGCAGAGTAAATCGCAATTTTGGGGGGGAAAATTGCAATGAGATTATTTTCTCAAGTTGTTCAGCCCTACTAATTTGTGCAACACTCTTTTAGTTTAAAGGCATTTAAAATGAAAACATCTTCATGAAATGTGAAATGTCCAGTTGTTTTTAAGTCATGATGATTAACTGTCATGTACTTTATTGGTGAGAACATAAATAGATTATTTTTCCTTTTTCTCATGGTAGTTGAATCTTAGCATGTTTAATCAAAGTATAAAGCAGTTGTTGTTTTTAAATTGTATTAGTTTACTTATTTTGGGTTTTTATTGTATTTTTGTGCAAATGTAAATGTGTTGTCGATTTACAGATGGGAGGTGGTTTGGAGCAGCAGATTCCTGTTATATCTGTTCCCATGCAAGGTAAATATAATATTAAACAGCAGAAACATATGAGGGCTTAAATATTGATGGGATAAAATAACCTGGCATTAAATGTTTATAACATTTAGCTGCAATGTTTTTACTGCTCAAGATCACCATGAGCACTTGATTTCTACTAAATCTGAAGATAAGAGAGAAGATCCTCTCAGAAATGAACTGTTGTCTCCTTTAACTCTCCATACTCTTATAAGACTGCTCTTCTTAAGCTGCAGCAATAATGTATACCATGAATCTCCCCAGACATCCCTCCCAGCGCTACAGCACAGGTGGTCCATTCAGCAGGTCGGAGGTTCATCGTCAGCCCTGTACCTGAAGCAAGGCTTAAGGAGCAAATGTTTCCTCCCTCTCCGTCTCCTTGTGCTTCTCCTGCACCTCCTGCTGAACCAGGTAAGGACTGAAGTGCGATCAAACTGATTGCCAGACAAAGAAGGACAAAGACTGTGGATAAACTAAACCACAGTTATCCTCATACTTTGAGGTCATACACAAAACACAAACCAAAAGACAGCATGTTCTGCCTCACTTATCTGATTAGGCTGTGATGCTTTTAGAGGAAATTACAAAAATGTTCTGTCTGGATGTAATAACACACAGCCATGTACTTAAATTGATACCATCAAATCATCTGGTGGAATACTAGAGTATAAAATCTGTATCTGATCTCCATTTGGATAATGTGGGATTGATTAGCAGTCATAAAAGATGGATCAAACATTGTGTTAAGATAAGTAGCCAAATGATAGATTTATGGTCTGCACTCTGCATCACCCTTTTTCCAAAAGAATCTGTTTAAACCAATCATAAATGTTGTGTGAAGTTCATAAAAATGACCTCAACAGTAAAACATGCTGAATTACAAAAGTTCTTTCTAGTCTTTTATTTTTCTCTTAAGAACAACAAGGCCAACATTTTTTGATATCTTAAAACTGTTTTCATCAACCTTTAGAGATCAAATTTAGCAAAGATTGTTGGTTCATTGAATGATTACAAGTCCTTAACAACCTTTACCTCCTCTTGTTCAAACTTTGACTCAAAATAAATCACCATTACACTCAAGTAATCATCTCAAGGCAAATTTTGTTGCAACCTAAAAATAGCACAGAAGTGTGCTCCACCATTTTAGCCGTGCACTTATCAGAAAGGTCCAGCATGTGAAAACGTCAATGGAAAATTGACTTCAGCTTGTAAAACAATTTCCTGTCTCCTGATTGCTTCAAGTGCTTTTTACACAGTGGCTCACACTTCCATTCACACTGATTCAGGGGCTGCTTTGCAGAGTGACCATCCGTATCTGATCCCATTCATTCACATTTACATGCCACTAATGCAGCACTAGAAGAAAATCCAGGTTAAGTGTCTTGCCCAAGGGCACATCAACATGAGACACGTAAGCCTTTGACTCTTTTGTATGAAAACACTTTAAAAGGACTGTACCACTTCTCTTATTTGTAAGCAAAGGTTGCTCCTTTAAATTTAGAGTGAGTTGTCATTTCCACTTTGTACTTTACCGTTATTTTTACTCCTTATGATTTGAGAGCTCAGGTTTCGGCTGTCCTTTTGTAGTTTTGTTTTTTAACTAGCAGGTGGCAGAATATTCCACAGATATGAGCTGTTTGTTGACAGCATGATCTGTTACCAGGAAAGATTACAGGACATTTCCATCCTTTGGCATTCTCTTATTTTCTGATCTAAAGAAGATAAATGCTGTTCAGTCGAAAAGTCCAGGTTAAACTGACCTGATTTAAAAGTTAAGGCCCCAGTCACACATTCCCGTTTCTCATGGCGATTGTGCACAATTGTCATAATCCTGATAAAACGTGTTTTGGTCGTGGTGCATGCGCTACTCGGTCTGGATCAGCCTTGTATAGTCGTGGATGAACATGGAAGGGTCCCGACAGTTTTGAACTGTTCAACACTGCCGTGGAGAATCGCCGCTCTCAAGCCTAATGCAGTCCTAAAGCGAACGGTATTAGCCTGGCATGTACAGAACTCAGTCGGGCCAATTGTGGCTCAATCCTGAAAGCGTTATGAGGACGACTGACAAGGATGTATCCGTTTGTGCCCCGACTGTGTCCTGTTCAAGACGGCGCAAGCGACGGGGCTCAGTCGGGGCTTACGTGACGCGAACTGAGCTCCAGCGGGGCTGACGTCGTGTCAGCAGGATGGAAATTCATGGAATCCTCATCATATCGCTGTATTAACCTAGCTGGAGCGGGACGAACGCCCCCGAAGCGCTGTAGAAGCTCTACTGGCGGTGTATTTACGGGTGTGTCCAGGGGTGAGACAGTCATTTCATCCTCGTCAATCGTGTACAGTGGTGCACAATCGCCATGAGAAACGGGAATTTGTGACTTAGGCATAAGACTTTAAATCAGAAAAGCAAACAAACCTGAAGTGTCTGCAGGTCTTATAAGATTAAATCAACTAAATAGAGTCTGTTTTTTCCCAGTTGCTCCGGCTCCGGCTCCTGTTCTGGCTCAGTCCCAGCCTCCAGGCCAGGGTCTGCTGCTCTCCCAGTCTGCTGGAGCAGTCAGCCTCCAACAGGCCTTCTCCGAGCTCAGACAGAACCAGAATCAGTTTGATACTGGACCCAGTACGGCCCCCGCTTCAATCCACTCCACTCATCCTCCTCTGCAGCCTGCAGCAGCTCCCGTCCCCACACAGCCCAGCTCAGTCACCCCCCCTGTCGATGCTCCTGCTGTGATCGTCCCCTCAAATCAAACCCAGAAACAGGAGCAGGTTTTAGAGCCCCCCTCCTCCTCCCCTCCTCCCACTGTGGTGAATCAGACCGTTCTCCAGGCACCCATGCAGGTCCAGGGTCAAGCCCAGATTCAGCCCGGAGCGTTCGCCCTGACTCAGACTGTTCCTGCTGTCACTGCAGCATCAGTACCTTTAACAACAATGCTCACCTCCCCTCCTCCTGCCCACACCGCTCCTCTTGTAACCTCCCCCCCCACCTCCACTTTCATACCTGGTGAAGTCTCCTCCGATCACCCGTCAGGCTCCCCCATCGCTTCCTCCACCCCCTCACTCTCCTCCACTGTCATACCCACAACCGCCATCCCCGGCCCGCAGGTCGCTCCATCCACTGCTGTATCCTCCTACCCCTCTCCGCCTCCTGCCTCCTCTTCTCCTGCTGCTGTGGGGCTCCAGCCAGTGACCACCAATGTTCCTTCAGTTCAGCCAACACTGGTCCACTCACAGCCTCAGACCGCTGCACTACCTGGACAGGTGCACACACACTGTGGAGAGTGTGATGCAAGGTGAGAGAGCAAATCGGTTTTTATTTTTCTGTCCATGCTTCTCACTTCCACAGCAGAGAATGCCTTAAACTTGTGTACTTTTGCAATAAAATGTCTTAATATTAGGGCTGAACAATTAATTACATTAGATGAAATGGCAATATGGCTTGTTGCAATTTTCAAATCGCAGAAGGTTCAATATTTTTAGCCCAAAATGTGTCGAACATTTTGGGATTGTGGTGTAGTTTGTGCAATTTCATGCCTTTTTTTTTTACCTCTATTCATACACTTTTTCCCACTTTTGGACCATTTTTACCTTTTTTTTTAACTCAGTTTTTACAACTTTATGCCTATTTTGCCCCCATTCATTAATTTTTGGCCACTGTCAGAACCATTTTTGGAATTTTTACATGGTTTTTGAAATTTAATTTCAAAGTTAATTCCCAATTTTGCTGCTATAATCTATTTTCTTTAGTCGCTTTTGAATTTTTTTTGCCTTTTTTTTTGCAATTTCATACCTATTTTGCACCTATTAACTTCTTTTCTGCTTTCGTACCATTTTTTTTTTACCCAGTTTTTCCAATTTCATATCTATTTTGCTTCTGTTCTTCACTTCTCCACTTTTCTCAAATCTTTTATCATTAGATTGATTTACTGTCAAATTGGTTATACTATAAAACGATCTACTGCTTATGTTTGTTTAAGAATACATAAGATGAGGAACATTAAAACAATTGCAGAGTAAATCACAATATTGGGGGAAAATATCGCAATTAGATTCTTTTCTCAAATCGTTCAGCCCTAAATACTACACTACTAAAGTTCAGTCTAATTCATTGTGGCTTAATGTAAGCTGCAGCTTCACTGCCCAGAATGTGCAGACCAGGGCTGATGGGGTTTGGCGTAACTTTCTAATAGCATCTATCTATTTTCTTGTCATGATCCTGCATTTACATGAGAACTTGACTATAGTAATGTAGGATTTAGAAGTGCAAGCCAATATGAAACAACACTAATGAAGCTTAAAGAGCGACATGGTTGCACAGAAACATCAGTTGTATCCACTTTTACAGACATAAGTAGAGCAGTTGCTGTTAATCACCTTCATGTTAAACTGTAAATCCAGCAGATGTTTTAGTTAAATATTAAATAAAGCCCACATGTTGGATTTGACTTCCAGGTGTGAAATATTTGAGAGGTAAGAAGGCTGCATGTCTTTCTAAGCACCTTTATTTAAGAAATAGATGTGAATCAGTTGTGAATGTTTCTCAGGTGTGAAGCATCATCAGAGTCCCAGGGTAAACCAGATGACATCCAAGCCCTGGAGAAGAAGCTGCGCTCACTCTTCATGGACCTCGGTGGTGGAGTGCCCTCTGCAGACATTTTAGCTTCCGACCCCGCCCCTGGAGTTCACGCCGCAGGCACTTCATCCCCCATAGGACCCTCTGCTACCTCCAGCACGTCTGTCACCACACCGGGCTCCAGCCTGCCAACCATTCCTCCTCAGCCTCCCTCCAGCTTAGCGCTCGGGTCACTGGGGTCACCCACTCCTATCCAGGGCCCAGGGACACCCATTTCCACCCCGGCACAGATTGGTAGGTAGATGAATAGTGTTATATGTCATCTACAAAACCCAAAACCAGTGAAGTTGGCAGGTTGTGTAAATCGTAAATAAAAACAGAAAACAATGATTTGCAAATCCCTTTCAACCTATATTCAATTGAATACACAGCAAAGACAAGATACTTAACATTCGAACTGGTAAACTTTGTTATTTTTTGCAAATATTAGCTCATTTGGAATTTGATGCCTGCAACATGTTTCAAAAAAGCTGGCACAAGTGGCAAAAAAGACTGAGAAAGTTGAGGAATGCTCATCAAACACTTATTTGGAACATCCCACAGGTGAACAGGCTAACTGGGAACAGGTGGGTGCCATGATTGGGTATAAAAGCAGCTTCCCTGAAATGCTCAGTCATTCACAAACAAGGATGGGGCGAGGGTCACCACTTTGTGACAAATGCGTGAGCAAATTGTCCAACAGTTTAAGAACAACATTTCTCAACGAGCTATTGCAAGGAATTTAGGGATTTCATCATCTACAGTCCGTAATATCATCAAAAGGTTCAGAGAATCTGGAGAAATTACAGCACGTAAGCGGCAAGGCCCAAAACCAACATTGAATGCCTGTGACCTTTGATCCCTCAGGCGGTACTGCATCAAAAACTGGCATCACTGTGTAAAGGATATCACCACATGGGCTCAGGAACACTTCAGAAAACCACTGTCAGTAACTACAGTTCATCTACATCTGTAAGTGCAAGTTAAAACTCTACTATGAAAGCCAAAGCCATTTATCAACAACACCCAGAAACACCACCGGCTTCGCTGGGCCCGAGCTCGTCTAAGATGGACTGATGCAAAGTGGAAAAGTGTTCTGTGGTCTGACGAGTCCACATTTCAAATTGTTTTTGGAAACTGTGGTCGTCGTGTCCTCCGGACCAAAGAGGAAAAGAACCATCCGGACTGTTATAGGCGCAAAGTTCAAAAGCCAGCATCTGTGATGGTATGGGGGTGTATTAGTGCCCAAGGCATGGGTAACTTACACATCTGTGAAGGCACCATTAATGCTGAAAGGTACATACAGGTTTTGGAGCAACATATGTTGCCATCCAAGCAACGTCTTTTTCATGGACGCCTCTGCTTATTTCAGCAAGACAATGCCAAGCCACATTCTGCACGTGTTACAACAGCGTGGCCTTGTAGTAAAAGAGTGCGGGTACTAGACTGGCCTGCCTGTAGTTCAGACCTGTCCCCCATTGAAAATGTGTGGTGCATTATGAAGCGTAAAATACAACAATGGGGACCCCAGACTGTTGAACGACTTAAGCTGTACATCAAGCAAGAATGGGAAAGAATTCCACCTGAAAAGCTTCAAAAATTGGTCTCCTCAGTTCCCAAATGTTTACTAAGTGTTGTTAAAAGGAAAGGCGATGTAACACAGTGGTAAAAATGCCCCTGTGCCAACTTTTTTGCAATGTGTTGCTGCCATTAAATTCTAAGTTGATGATTATTTGCAAAAGAAAATAAAGTTTCTCTGTTCTAACATTAAATATCTTGTATTTGCTGTGTATTCAATTGAATATAAGTTGAAAAGGATTTGCAAATCATTGTATTCTGTTTTTATTTATGATTTACACAACGTGCCAACTTCACTGGTTTTGTACATACAGGTGGTCCTCAGTTGATAATCACACTGAATGGCTTTTTTTTCAGCCTCTACAGTCATCCCTTCTTCAACATTTGTCCAGACCACTCCATCCAAGCCCCCTTTATCCAGGGTTCCGGTGAGTGATCCAAACGTTTATTTTCAGCTAAAGAAAGTGTGTATTGTCCAGTTGATTGATCATGCTGTTAGATTATAGACAAAACTGCACACTTAATTTTAAAAACTTAGACTCCTTAATTGTCCCAGATAATTTAACCTAAAGTTGTAGTTCTTCCTCTTACTCACTGTCCTTGTCGACATCTGGCATGAAAATATCTTTTAACATTCTCCACAATGACCACCATTCTTACTTTTTCCTCCCCATATCTTCTGTTTCTCAAACTTTGTCTCTTTCATCACCTCTCTGTCTCTGGGATTAGGCCAGTTCTCCCACTTCAGAGCTCCTGCCATCTTTCCCTGGACCTTGTCTGATTCAGGTGTTTTTTCCTGCTATTATGACTGTTTTCCATGCTTTAATTAATGCTTTGCTCATACTGCACATCTGAAGCTTATGGTGACAGCTGAGTGTGTTATCTGCAGTGTATTAGCAGTGCTTTCAAGTGTCAAACTGAAATAACAATGCGTAAAGAGATCTCACGTCACAGATATTTTCTATCTCAGCTCAGAATGATGAGGACGTGTATGTCTGAACAGGAGGGAAGAAGGAACATCAAGAAATGCTGATGTTTGTGAAATGAAGAGGTGTTATCAAGTACAATAAAATGTTATTCCATATAGATATAAAATAAATTTAGTTTAAAAAGAGCCTCCCAAATTCTTAAGATTTTCTAAAAAGGAAATTGCAGAATTTAAATGCCGCCATTTCCCAAAATTAATTTCTAAGCTTCTGCAGCAGATAGAGACATGGATCATACATTCAGTCATTAACTGCTGTCCTAACTCTAACATTCCTTAGTTAATTATATCTGAAATTTAAGTAAATATCTACAGCTTGACATATTGATCAAGAAATTATAATGTTCTTTACTCTGTTTTCTGTCATTTTTTAAAAACAACATATTTGAAAATTCATGAATAACAATAATTAGACTTAGCATTGGAGATATTTTATGTAAGAGCTTCTACATGCTGATATAATAACACTCACAGAAGCATTTACATGTATGTATAACTATAAATATTTATATAAGTCATCGAGTCATGGAGTTTGAAGCACCCAGAGTTTGCATCAGGCCCAAATGGGTTAACTCAGGGACAAGTCCATGTATGAGCTGGAGGTCAGCTTAAGTTCAACTTAACATCAATCGGTATGGATTTTACTAAAGACACTGAGACTGAGGAACTTTTATGCATGGGGAGGAATAAATGCATTTTTTTTTTTTGCATTGTTTAATATATTAATATGAATATAAGAGTCTGAAGACAAGTCATTTCATTGAAGGGCCTATTTTAAATACAATTGAATTAAGTAATGGTAAATTTGATAAAAACTAATTGCAATCACTTAATTCTAATTAATCAAATTGAAATGGGATCATTCTCATGCTATGGTTTGACCCATTTAGATGGTTGTAGAATTTTATAATGAAAACAAACATGTACACAACTCTACTGAAGTATTTTCTGTTTTCTAAAAAAGCCAAAGATTAATGAATGATCCCAATCAGGGTTTGAACTACAGAAAGATATTTTCAGTTATCAGTGCAAGAACCCTGTTGGATCATCTTGTTGCTTCATTTTACTGAATTTAGGTTTTTATTCTGTAATGTAGTCAGTTTGAAAGTGTAGCACAGAAATATACCTCTTAAATTAAAACTGAAGCTTTTTTAAAATCTCTCAATGTGCAGGAATAAAAGCTGAAAACACAAGTTTTTGTAATTTTGAAATTCTTGACTGTTTTTATGCAACTTAAAAGAAGTGTAAATTTAACGAAAAGTAAAAAAATCCAAACATACCACTCATCTTTACTTTGATTCTCTGCCTTTTGGATGATTCTGAAAGGCGGGATCTGTTTGATTTAATAAAATCTACAGAATTCAAAGCTCAGCTCAGATGTTATTTGGTGTTTTGTTTTTATTTTTAGTAAGAGTTAAATGTTAAAAGACTGAATTTGCCTGCATGTGTCAGTTTTATGTTACTCTACCTGTGCTTGTGTTTTTTAGCTTTTTGATAAATCAATGCAGAAACATGTTTTCTTACTGTGTGGATCTAATGATGGTTTTTGCTTCTGTGTTTGCTGGATAAGTGGCATAATTTAGTAACATGATAACAAGGCAGAGCTTTAAGTGTCTACCAGAGCTTGAACCTTGAAAAGCATGACTGGTATTTTTGATTTTTGATTATTTTGGTGCTTTAGAGGACAGAATCATAGACTGGGATGATAAAATATGCCCACAGCATTTCAGATAAGTAGTATAATCAGATCAAATTCTTCATGTAACTTGAACTTAACATTTAAAGGGACTGTGAGGAGTTTCTAAGTAATTACAAAAAAGTCTCCCTTTTAGATATGCACCTGATGAAAATACACACTTTAAGATGAGTTTTATAGCATCAAAATAGGTTATCTATAAATGCTATTCCTTAGCTTCGCGGTCGGGTTGGACAGGGCTGGACTGGCCTGGATACTCAACTTCAGGAACAAGATAATTGAAACTAGAGCAAATTTATATTATTCAGACACATCTTAGAGCACCGGGCTGTAAGTAGCCATATATAGCCGGCTACATATCTACGATACTAAGTTTTCCAAAAATTGCTTGTTGTCACACATCAAAAACTACCACTACGTAACTAGAAGGAGATACATTACCTCGTCGCTCTGCATCCTGTAAGTTGTTGAAAAAAGAAGTTGTAAAGCAATGCAGAGTTCTGAGGAAGGTCCGAGCTGCATTCATTAGCATCACAACAAACACACGCTTTGGCTCGTGCTGCATTCCAGTTGTAGTCAGAAGTAGGAATTTCCGAGTTCCGAGTAGGAAACTGCAACTGGAACGTCCCCCATAGTCTGAATTTCTTACTGGGAATTGTTGAAACCTTGCCACCCCCGAGTTGACAATCAAAGATGGATGCCCCCAGTGTGAACAGTTATTTAGCTCCTGTAATAATCAATTTATTTGCACTTCTGACTGGGGTGTGTCGCTCTAGATCAGCTGTATACATGGTATTGTTAGACTTATGTTTACAGAAATGCTGCCATAGTGATAATCACATTCTTCATGTGATATTTGTGAACAACGCAGGGCGTGCTAACAACAGCTAACAATAGCCTGGTAGATCGGCATGTTTTTTTCTGACTTCAGCTGGAACGCTGATAAGTCGGAGATGATGTCACTCCCATATCCGAGGTTACTGGAACGCAGCAGTACGACAGTCGCTGTGCGTGCTCATGGGTAGCAGAGTCTTTATGTCGCCGGTAATAGATTCTCCTCATAGCACCTTTAAAAAGCAACTTTCTAACTTTTCCACAGTTTGACTAGAAAGGCAAACTCCTCCATGCTAAAACATGTCTAATATGATCACTGTCAAGCTCTAGTAGCCACACTTGTTTGCTTTTGCTTCTCTGTGCTTGTAACTCTGCTTAGTCATGCAAATCAATTCAGCTTTCTGTGCATGAATGTAAAACCTCCTCCTCCTGTCACAGTCCCAGCAGCCTCTGGAGGACCTCGATGCTCAGTTAAGGCGAGCTCTGAGCCCAGAGACTGTTCCCGTCAGCACACACACACAGGTAAACACACTCCTATTGAATATCAGTCTGATAATATAAAAACCAGCACAATTCTAATTCTAGTTTTCTCTTCACATGGGAATGTCAGGCATCTCACAGTGGTATCCCGTCAGCGGGTCAACCAAGTATGTTTAACTATTTTATTTATTTATAGTTCAAATTGTTTATTTGTCAGTCTCTTAACATTTAAAACAATCTTTCAGTCCCCTTCTCTCTGGAGGAAGAAGCTGCACCCGCTCTTGTGCCTCCTCCATCAGGTGCAGTTAAACTGGGCAGATTTCAGGTGAGATACTCATGCTCTCCTTTTTCATGGTGGTCAAGAGTTGATTAGCTAAATTTACAACCACAAACATGCCAAAAACCTCACTCTAAACTTTTCATTTCAGGTCTTAAAATAAAGATATCTCAATACTTGTCTGTCCTCAGGTCTCATTGGCTACTGAAGGGCCTCCTGCCAAACCTCCAGCCTGCACCGAATCATCCTCCACCACCTCCTCCTCCTCCTCCTCTTCTTCGTCCTCATCTTCCTCCAATCTCTCCAGCCCGGAAAACACATTGCACAAGGACTCTTCGTCTCTTTTGAGAGTCGGAGGAGGAGGAAAAGGAGGAGATGTTGTTGATGGGCTTCCCCAAAAGACTCCGGTAGGGTCCCATCAGCCATCCCCCGTCCCCTCTCCATGTCCCTCTCCTAAGCCGCCCACCACCATTGGACGCTTCCAGGTATTGTGCCTTGACTGTGTTTGGTATTAAAGGGACTGTGAGGAGTTTCTAAGTGATTACAAAAAAGTCTCCCTTTTAGATATATGCCTGATGGAAATACACACTTTAAGATGAGTTTTATAGCATCAAAATAGGTTACCTATAAATGCTATTCCTTAGCCTTCCGGTCGGGTCGGACAGGGCTGGGCTGGCCTGGATACTCAACTTCAGGAACGAGACAATGAAAACTAGAGCAAATTTATATTATTCGGACATGTCTTAGAGCACCGGGCTGTAAGTAGCCATATATAGCCGGCTACAAAACAACTGTACCAAGTTTTCCAAAAATTGCTTGTTGTCACACATCAAAAACTACCGCTACGTAACTAGAAAGAGATACATTACCTTGTGGCTTTGCATCCTGTAAGTTGTTGAAAAAAGAAGTTGTAAAGCAATGCAGAGTTCTGAGGAAGGTCCGAGCTGCATTTATCACAACAAACACACGCGTTCCAGTTGTAGTCAGAAGTAGGAATTTCTGAGTTCTGAGAAGGAAACTGCAACTGGAACGTCCCCATAGTCGGAATTTCCTACTGGGAACTCGGTGAAACCTCGCCACCCCCGAGTTGACAATCGAAGATGGATGCCCCCAGTGTGAACAGTTATTTAGCTCCTGTAATAATCCATTTATTTGCACTTCTGACTGGGGTGTGTCGCTCTAGATCAGCTGTATACATAGTATTGTTAGACTTATATTTACAAAAATGTTGCCATAGTGATAATCACATTCTTCATGTGATATTTGTGAACAACAACGCTAACAACAGCTAACGATAGCCTGTTAGATCAGCATGTCTTTTTCCGACTTCAAATGGAACGCCGATAAGTCGGAGATGATGTCACTCCCAGTTCCGAGGTTACTGGAACGCAGTATTATGACAGTCACTGCGCGTGCTCATGGGTAGCAGAGTCTTTATGTCGCCGATAACAGATTCTCCTCATAGCACCTTTAATTGCACAAAAGTTTGTTTAAATCACTTTTTATAAACAATGTTTATATTTCCAGGTCACCACCAACACAGAGGCTCGTGTTGGTCGATTTTCTGTCACACGTGCCCAGGAGCAAAGTCCACAGAGCTTGGAGCCTCGTCACACCCCTCCACCCACTGCAAGAGCCGCTAATGGACCCAGTGAGCCCATGCAGCTTCTGAGTCCAGACTCCACCCATAAGGCCTCACTACCAAGTCTCAACAACTCCTTCAACAACTCCTACATTAGCAGTGACAACGACTCCGAATTTGAGGACGAAGACTTCAAACGGGAAGTCAGCCGCCTCCGAGAAAAGTAAGTTATCTCATCCTCTCCTCTAAGAAACGTAGATAAAGGTGTTCTGTTTTCCTTTCATCTGTTATTGCTGCCACCTTTGCAGCATCTCATATTTATCCAGGTCAGTTGCTTTGAAGAAATATAGATCTTTCTCTTCCCTCTGCTTCTTCAGTGCCCTTAGAAAACCAGACTTTACTCCGTTTTTGTTTCCCATTTTTTCTCTTTTCTCTCCCAACAGGAGGGTTAACCACATACTGTTATCATTACTTCTCTATCTTCCCTCTTTAAGGAAAATGTTCAGGACTTCTTAGAAATCCAGCCCACTTTTCTTTTTGCTCTATACCTTTGTTACTTTCTTATTTCAGTTTTTCAATATTGTATTCCCTTTATTTATCCACAAACAGGCACATGCGTGAGATTCAAGCGCTCCACTCCCGTCAGAAAGAAGAAATAGACAACCTTTTTACCAAGCTTGGAAAGGTAGCTGACTCTGTCACACCGGTGCATGATTGTATAGCAGCACAAACAGCGCATGGTGAAAGAAAATGATTGATATGGTCTTGTTGCAGGTACCTCCAGCTGCAGTGCTCCCTCCAGTTATAGGTCTGACCGGCAGGAGGAGACGACCAACCAAAAGCAAATCAACGAAATCGTCCAGAACGAGCTCGTCGCACGGCAGCAAGAGTCCTTTACAGCAAGGTCAGAACACACATATTGATGAGCTGGTTCACCCAAAGTCCAATAAGAAACACATGATTGTTCCATATCTGGTGATATTTTAGATATGTAAAGATCTATAACAGCAGCATCTAATCTCTGAAAAGTTTGTAAGAGACAGGCTTTTGCATAACTTACCCTGACATGCTACTACTGAGTGTAATACAGAAGTGTTAGCATCAAAACACCAGTATGTTAGAGTTAGCCTCTTGAGTTTTTATGCCAGCTTACTTTAAAGATGATGATTCGGAAATTTCAGACTCAGACTCAAAATCACTTTTTGTCATTGTAAATTAGTACAACCATCAGTCAGTGTATTTCCCTTATAATTTAGGTTAAAAACAATACCTAGCAAAAACAATACACTGGACAAAATTGACATTAAGTAATTTTAAAAAGATAAAGTGACTGAGTTTATTTATAGACGTGCTCTTTAGATCCCAAAGTTGCCTTACAAGAAAGAGTCAAAACAAAAAGGAAGCATGTACGTTGGTTTAATCTGAAGCAATCAGATTGAATATCCCAAGTTAAGCTTAATGGCTGTGAAACTGGATTAGAAAATGAAGAGAGAGTTAGAGAAGTTTGGTGGGAGGAGGAAGAAACAGGAGCATAATGACTTGGGACTTTAGGTCTACTGCAGGGATGGACGACTGCCTGGGGGCCACATGAACCCTCCACCTCACTTAACCCTTTAACTCCCAGCTGTTTGGCAAAGGTCATCAATAAAGTCGGTGATATTTAATGTTTTAAAAAAACAAATCACGTCAAATCACTGTTTCTTTTTTTCATTAAAATTTCAGGGAACAGAGAAAACTTTGAACAAACCAAAAACCTGATATTTTCTTGGTATGGGATTTGAAGGTTTATAAAGCTAACAGCTGATTGGGTGATGACGTAGAAAATCAGCCAGAAAAGGCAGAAATGTTTGTAAATAAAATAGGAATCAAAATAACTTAGAACAGATATTGAGTTTGACAAACACAAATGAAATATTTTGAATGAATAACAGATGTACAGTATATAACAGTAAATGGTTAAGTATTCAAAATAATAATGATGATAATGAGAGTTTGGCTTTTAAATATCTATAAACTCCACACAATGAAAATATCAGATCTTTTGGTTCGTTTGTAGTTTTTTATTCATCCTAAAACTTTGACAGAAACAAAAATGATGTAATGTTTTTTAACACAGTAAATATTTCTACATTTATAAACCTCTGCCAAATAGTAGAGCTGGGAGTGAAAGGGTTAATGTGGCCCCCGAGCACTTTCAGTGAATTTCAAGAAGTGGCAATGAAGAGACATTGAACATTAAACTTTGACTGTAATTTTTAATATATCCTGTCCCTCAAAAAGCCTTATTTTCTCACTAATATTTTGTTGAATCACAAGCTATTTTAAACATGTTGTTGTATTGAAAGAAAGTTTATGGGTTTGGGGAGCAGAATCTTTATAACAATGCGCTGATCGACCACGGGCCAATGAAAAGCAGGAATGAGGTGATTAATAAAGACCGTAAGGGAGATGATGTGAGCAGAAAAGTCCTGAACAACATGAGGATTATAGGAAAATGTGTATGGAGGACTAAAAGATCAATGGTTTAGTTTTGCAATATTTCAGTAAAAACACTCAGATATGGAGTTTGGTGGATGAATGGAGACACTGAGATTGATGGACAGGTAGAGCAGAGTATCATCAGCATAGCAGAGGAAGTTTATGGGAGTAAATGATTAACAGAAGGGGCCCTGGGACAGCTGCAGTGACTGACATGACAGGGATTGGAAGGTGTTGGGTTAGCCACATTAGAGTCGAGCATTAATTCAAAATGCTGCTCTTTCTGCAGAGTGTAGACTCTCATTTAATCTTATTTTGTCATATTCTTTTTGCATACACATCACTACAACATGTTATAAGTAAGGCCAAAGATTATCAATTAACCTCATTGAGAACTGGACAACCTATTGACCATGACGTGACGTCACATTCAATTCCACTTTGACATGCAATCCAGCGTGTAACTTAATGGATGTTTACACTAAATGCATATAAATATTGCCTTGGAAAACTTAAACCTATATATTTAACCATAATTATCTACTGCTGTGAAGTAGACAATTCTAACAAGGCTTTAAATGTCAGTTTTGTATATCTTCAAGTCATTTTATGCATTTTAAACCACCAGTTGTAACAAAAAGCACTTTGTGGGCTAACGCTGATGCTAACTATCATCAGATGATGTTACTATTAGAGCATGGTCTTCATACAGTTAACAATCAGTGTAAGCCAAATAATGACCTTGAAAACAAACTAAACTATAAACTATAAATCCTCATGTAAGAAAAGACGATCTGCATACCAGTGCCAAAGACTCCAGAATTACAAACTACCACTGCTGGTATCCTCTGATCCCAAAACATCCTGAAACAACATGTGGTGTTTATACCAAATCACACTGATATTTCACAAAATTTGAAGCCTAAACTTGATACACCTACGAACCTGGATGTTCTCATGTCCTCCAGTTCACGTTGAGGTTTCTGCCATTCATCATTCAAACCCTTTAAATAAGATATTTGCTGTGTGTGCTTGGTGTTCATAAAAGTATCCTTGTGTTTCAAAACAAACAGTGGACTTAATCCCTGGAAGGATGGCCAAATTAGCTTGCTGAGCCTCTCTGTAAACAGTCAATCCACACACTGTATGACTGCTGTGCAGCAGCTGTTTCAGCCCAGTCTATGCTCATTTTTCTGTTTGCTAGTCTTCATTAAGTGATCAGACTCATCTGATGAACTCAGTGACATATTTTTTCAATATTAATGATACATTCTGTTACTTTAGTGGCTCTAAAATCCATCTCTGCAAAAATGATCAGCTAGAATACATTATAGTCTGTTGACATCAGCGGTACTTCCACCATCCACAGATCTGAGTGATGTCATGTTAGTCATGTGTCTGCAAATGATCAACACCAAATAATAGTTATCAGACAATTAAAAATATATTAATGCTGTGTGGTTAACCAAAAATTTTCACCCTGCTCCCCAAAGGAACAGAATAATTTTTAAAGTCCTTGCTGTTAACGCTACACAACATTTAAGATTGTCAAACTTGAACCCTAACCTCACGCCATCTCTGTGTTTATGCATCTATGTGCACATTTATGTGTGTGCGTTTACCTGCTTGGTCACACGTGCATGTTGGTGTTTGCTGGTGCAGGCTCAGAGCTTAAATATTTCTGACTGCTTTCCCTGTCTGTGCTGTGTGTGTATATGTATGTGTGTGTATATGTATGTGTGTGTACATGTATGTGTGTGTATATGTATGTGTGCGTCTGTGTCCGTGTCACGCCCGGGGCCGCGGTGTCTCATGCGTCTGTTATTCTGTGTGTTTATGTGTCACGATCTCTGCCCTGTGTCTTTCCCGCCCTGTCCCCTCCTTGCCTACGCCTTGTGCTATCTCCAGGCAGCACTTTATCCGCCCAGAGCGTCCCCACCATGTACCCCGGCCAGCTGGCTCTCTTATCCCCAGGAGGATTAGCCGATTCGGGCGGCAGCACAATGCTCCAGCCTCTCAAACCCTCTCCCTCCAGCAACAACCTGTGCTCTGCGTACACCAGTGAGGGGGCGCTGTCTGTGCCCAGCCTGTGCGCTCCCACCCCAGGTAGGCATGAGACTGCGTCCTGACGTCCGCAGCAGGCCCCGTCAGCTCCCCACCGAACTGAAAAACTCTTTGAATGCAGACAAACACCAATGCATGCACTCTGTATGTCTTTGTGACTCACCACGAGACGTGTTCCACATCTTTCTTGGTCTTTTTCTAAGGCTGTTTTCGAATTCGCCTACTATACCAGCAGTGCGTACTGATTCGACCAAAATGTGATCTGTAGTATACAGTATGCGAACAAAAGCGAAGTTGTAGTATGCAAAAAATTCACAGTATGCATCAGACCAGTCTGCTTCTCCTACTGTTACCCACAATGCAAAGCGGCTGAAGCTTCAACAACCGGCAGCACACAAAAATAAATATATGAGCCACTATTTTTCATCTTTACCTTTTCAACACTTAATAGTGTGTAACAAGTTGTAAAAAGGTTTGTTGTTGTTGTTTTCCGTTAACGGTTTGTAACGGCCAGACGGTGGTGTTACGTCCGTCCTACACTTGCGGCATTATTAGCGCAAACCACTGACAAGTCTGACATTTTACCGTTACAATAAAATATATAATCAATACACATATATATATACGCATACATACAAACATAAATTCATATGGATATACATATATACGCATACACACATATACACACATATTCCTACATATATACACACATACACATATGCATCTGACATATAAGCATCAATATAGACATAATATACCGTTCTGTATATACCGTTCATCTATATCCAATATCCAAACATTTTATAGCAAAATACTTATCAATATCAACGTAACTTTTGAGTTTTATTTATTTACCCCACCACTCTCACACACCTCCTCTTCCTTATACCTGTTTAGAACCAGTTCTTTGTATCTCTTTTTAAACAGATTAAAGTCCATAAAGTCACCCCACAGCTCGATCTACAGAAACTTTTCATTGTTGTTCGAACATTTTGTTCATTGAAATTTAGGTTTCCACTTCAGTGGTGGGCAAGTGGCAGCCCGGGGGCCAAATGTGGCCCTCCATTCATTCCCAAAAACCAGCAGCTGTAAATATGAAGAAAACTCAGATATCCAGTAGAAATAATTCTATAGAATATTATGTAAGATATTCACAACCTTACTTTGCTCTTATAGTATCTAAATTTCTTTCATGAAGCCTTTAACATTATATCAAATATTACTTAATATTATATTCATAAAATGGCAGCTGCAAAATATTTGAGCTTTAAAAATTTGTAACACATCATTTTATTGATTTGAGAATGACTTCATTGGCTTTAATCCCATGTATAAAAGCTAAATTAGCTTGAAATCAATTTCATTTGATTATACATAATAACTTGTATTTGTGTTATAATACATGAATATTGGTGTTCTAATTTTATGACAAATTTATATTGTCATATGTTGTTTATCCAACATTCTTTTTCATTATCAAGGGTTTCTGGAAATTGTAACAATGTGGCCCTCAGGCTGGGGAAAAGTGTTTTTTATTTTTTAATGATAATTAAAGTTGCCCACCCCTACCTTAGATCACAACCTTGTAACTTTAAAGTGGCCCTCGTACGCCACCACACAGAAATATATAAAATAATTCCACCACTGACTGTTTCATATAAAATGCTGCTTCTGCCAATATCTTTGCAGTTTAATAACTGAAATGTCAACATGGACTGATGGTTTGTTTTTTTTGTACAAATAAAATTTAGTTTGGGAAGTAAATCAGCTGTCGCCTACTTCTGCTTTGCTCAAACTGGAAACCTGCGTAGCTACAAAATAAACAAACAGACTACAGACTACATTCAGGTGTAGTAGGCAGTATGCAGTGCCTGCTACATACTACTTTCATACGCAGCATGTAGTCAGCGAATTCGAAAACGGCCTCAGTGTCTCTAAAGCCGTATGATGACTAACTGACCTTTGCCTCTTTGTGTCTTCCATCTTGAATTTTGATCTTCCCCTTGCCTTGCCTGTCTCTACCTCTGATTCTCCTCCTATCTCTCTCTCTCGATCTTCTTCTGCTTTCTCTAAATGTCTCCTCATCTCCTTTCCTCTTCCTCCCCTCCTTCCTCTCTTCAGGCTGTGTAAAGTTCAGCTGGGGTTCGGAGCGTTTGGCCTTCAAGCCAGGCGGCAGGAGGACGCGCTTTCTGAGTACGCCCTGCTTGGCTCTTTGTGTGTAACGCTTTATTTCTTTGCTCCTCTCCTTTCACTCCCCATCCCAACTAACTTTTGTTGACTTTTTTGTTCTTTTTACTTTTCTTTTACTGTAGTATCTGTCAAGTCCCAGTGGTCTCGTCTTCCAATAATGTTTCTTCATTGATGTATTGATGTAGAAACACTCTCTACCTCTGATATCACACAGCCCTGCTGTCAGTTGTTACCTTACTTCAGCCTCTTTTTAAAAATCAAACAGCTCGGTCTACTTCACTCAAAATTATCAACTAAACCAAACTTCTCACCTTAAACTGGGTCTGTTATACAGAATATCTGGACTGGATGAATGAAAGAAATTATCATAGGAATGAAGCTATTTTTGTTTACTCTATCACTGGTGTTTTTTCTGCCACAACATGAATCATATAAATAAAGCAGTGCAACAGAGTGATTTGTGACATGGACTGCTAACTTAGATTTAAAGTACATTTTTGATAACTTTTCAACATATTATTTTAATCCCTAAAGTTATATTTAAAAATGATCCCCATTTCAGTTTTATTCCCCTTGTCTTATTTGCATTTATTGCCACCATATAAACTTTTCTTAAGGTGTATGATTTAAACTTTTTCCTTCTATTATTGCAGGGGAAAAGGAAAGAAATATTTTAATGTAAATCAGAGCAAATGTGTAGAAGGTCAGATAAGTATAAAATTACAGGACACAACGGGTCATTAACCCTTTTACTACCAGCTCAACTTTTTGGTGGAGGTCATCATTCAATTTAAGGATGTTTAATGTTTTAAAAAACAGAGCAAGCAAATCATTATTTGGTTCCATTAACAGCTTGGGAAACAGAGAAAACCACAAACCCAAAAAAGAGAGACTTTCTCATGTGTGATTAAAAGGTTTTAAAAGCGAACAGTTGACTATGTGATGACACAAAAATGAAAAACTATTTGGGGCAAAGTCCAGTAGAAAAGGCAGAAATGTTTGTAAAAATTTGAAAAAATAAAAATTAGATGATATTGAGTTTGATAAACACAAAAAAAGGTTTTCATGAATAGCAGACTATTTGTGCTTATGTCATCATATCAGTAAATGGTTAAGTGTTGAAAACAATTATGATGGTAATAATAACAGTAACGTTTAGCTTTTAAAACCTTTAAATCCCACAAACAAAATAGCAGTTCTTTTGGTTTGTTTGCAGTTTTTGTATCATAAAATATTGATAGAAACAATGATGTGTTATGTTTATTTCACCAGTTAGATATTGGTGAATTTAATGACCTCTGCTAAACATTTGAGCTGGGAGTTAAAGGGTTAAGGACAAAAAAAAGCAAATTAAAATCCATAAGATTCACTTCCTTACTTGTTTTTTAAAACATATTTCAGCTCTGTATATCTCTAAATCGTCTTTTTCTTTCTTTTAAATTGTCAGGCTGCTTTACTTAGCCATAACACGTCCAACTCCTGTGCAGTTATTTCAGAGGGATTACAGCACTGACAGAAATTAAATAGAGGCACCATTAGGATGATATAAAAGCTGCACTCACTGTCTACTGTAACACTTTAAAAGACTGTTAATAGTTGTCCCTTTACCATTTATGTCTTTATCTTTGGGCAATGTGTGAAGTATGATGACTTTTTATGTCAAACCTGGACATTAGTGACAGGGAAGAGATTAAAAACATTTAACTTTAAATCTGAATAGTTGCAGTCCTGTTGGCAATGTATCTGTTAATGTCTTGAGAATGATTACAGTTCATCTTAGGATGTGTGCAGTTTTCAGAGTTGGTTAAAATCCAGTCTATGTATGGATGTGATCTCAATGTATTTCATGTTTTATTAGAAAATATAATCACAGCGCCTTATGGGCTATGCCTTGCCACCAATAGGACCCAAAGGCATAAGACTTGAACATTTTTTTTTTTCCTGCAGTGATTGAAATCCTGATTTCTATTAATTAATGAGAGGGTAATTAGAAAAGTGCCCTGTGGACCATTTATTGCCTTAAATAGGGTTTTGGGACATGACGTTTGAAGTTGCATCTTAAAACAGTTTTGTAGTTGTGTTGAAATCTGATCCATGCATAGACATGATTTCAGCCTAATTTATAATTATGCGATCAGTCTTATAAAGTGTTTTGGGGTTATCAAAAATCAAAGGGAAAGTAAATATGAAGAACTCTTTTGTCTTAATTAGACAATTTATGTCTTTATTTGACCAGGAAGCTGTTATTTAAATGGTCTATTAGCAACCAATATCATGCATCTGTAACACAAAGATTTAAAGATGATTTTTTTTATTACTGTTTTAATCAATTATCTAAAATACCATGATGCTTCCGGAAAAAGTTTAATAAAGGTATCACAGTAGACATTGAAGTTATTGCATGCCCAGAGATTCAGAAAGATTTTATTTTCTTGAAAGTTTTGAAAGCCATCATAAGTAGTGTTGCTTAAACATCCAGCTGAACAGCACATAGTGAAATTTACTTTAAATTCTGTTAAAGTAAGCAATGTGAAACATTCTCTGTTTCTCACCCTGTTTCTGTCCTAACAAACAAACTAACAAGAAGACAGTTAAGACCCGATGACTTGAGATTTCTTTCATATCATTTTTTTTGTTATTATAAAAACATTATTTTTTTTATACCTTCTTTAAAAACAGTTTAAATACTGTGCATCCATTTTCCTTTGTTTTGATTTCCCACTATCTAAGTTCTTCCTCTCCGATCATATTATCACAGTAATATGTAGTGTTGGTTAAATGTTTTGTGCCTGATGACAAGATGTTTATGAATGAACCCTCTGCAGCTCGAAGCCTTTCTCTCCCCTCCTTCCCTCACTTCCTGTCCTCACCCCTCTCGTCTCTCTCACCCCAAACACTGCACAGCCAGGAGGGGAGAGAGACAGACCTGGGTCTTAATCCTCAGAAGTTAAATTGTAATTTAAATGGGCATATGAATTAGAGTGTGTGCTTTGTTTTTTCTTAAATCTGTTTTAAGAGCCTGAGGTAAATAAAGATACAAGCAGACACTGAAGCCCAGTTCAGATCAAAGAGTCGTGACAAGTTATTGTGGAAATGCAACTTTCTGAGAGTTTGTCAGTTTAGACCACAGTCTGACCGGGAATTCTGTTTATTAGACACATTGATGTCAAAACGAAGGACAGGGAATCAACTTTCACCCAGGTATTGGTCCCACAGCTTCTCAAAGATGAATGTGGCTAACTGTCCTCCACTAATAAAACGAGTGCCTTCACGTGACAAGATGTCAGGCATAAAGTCCTATGTTCAGATGGTTCATATCAATTAAAGCGAGTTTTCGCAATCCAGACCTGTAAGCTGAGTAGAGCTGAAACGATCCCTCGAATAATCCTGATTATTCGATTACATAATATCCTCGAGGCAAATTGTGCGCCTCGAAGCCTCGTTTAATATATAATTATACATATAAAATATATATCTGGACTACTATACAGTGCACGGTGTTTGACACGGACGGTCATTTCTGTGGCACAACGCGCCTGCTGCCTCCGCTGCTGCGCGGCTTTTAAAATAATGAAGGAAGAGAAAAGAGAGGGACAGAAAGGAGAGAGTCCGCAGAGGAAATGGCAGAGAGTGTCCCAAGTGTGTGGCACTACAAGAAAGGATGAAAAGAAAACACAGTGCAGTGTGTCTGATATCAAATGGAGTTAGCTTAGCACGTAGCTTAGCATGATAGCACGTCGTCACTGCATCCGGTCTGTGCCTCAGAGCGACTCAACAGGAAGACACTCGTGATACATCAACAGAAGCAGCTAATGTGATCAATAACTGAGATATGGGCGAGTAAATAATCTACTTTGATTATGGCTCCATGTAAAGGCTGGTTCAGAACATAAATCAATGCGGAGGCTACTTGCCCAGAATCATGTGTATTTTGTTCACATGCTTTTCACATCCAATAACTTTACATTTGATTTGATTGCAGAGAGTAGAAGAGGAAACACTGACAGTGAGTAGAGGAAGCAGGTGTAGGGAATGCTTTCATATGTTATAGAAATGTACATTAGCTAGTTAAATTATCTTAGTATCTAAGTATGATATTATTTGGTCCTAGAAATAAAGTAAGCAAAATAAGATCATCAATATGGTACAGTATAAAGGCAATGATTAAGCAAAAAGAGACAGGCATGTATACAAATAAAAAAAAAAAAAAAATTGAAAAAAATACTGAAAAAAGCAAGATATGGCTCAGAGTAAAAATAAAAGTATAGATTTTGATTTTGAGATCCCATTTATGCTCAGAATGTTCAAAGTAAGAAAAATAAGTTGTTGATTTAAGTGACCTGGCTTTTCTGTTGTGTGTGTTACTAATAATAATAATGTGTAGTGATTCAATGAAAAAAAAAAATCGCAGTGAGCGCAATGTAACTGTTATCCGATTACTCGATTAATCGACAAACATTTGCTAGAGTAATCGATTACAAAAAGAATCAATAGGTGCAG
The DNA here is from genome assembly GCA_036419115.1 of Scarus forsteni. Classification (NCBI taxonomy): domain Eukaryota; kingdom Metazoa; phylum Chordata; class Actinopteri; order Labriformes; family Labridae; genus Scarus; species Scarus forsteni. Next base: position 10,819,240 of record JAZDUH010000341.1, read on the forward strand.
CCCTAAAGCTAAGAGAGAAGGAGGTGGGCTTGCCTCCTAGACACAACAATGAGTGTCTCTGCCTTCTCAAGCCGTGATCAAACATAGTGGAGGTTTTTACAATTAATGTCTTATTTTGGCAAACAAGAAGCTAAGTGTCCCAGAAGAGTCAGATATGGATATGCATCCATTTGATGATCCATAACCTCCTCGAGAGTTTCCCCAGGATGTGGGGGATTTTAGCCCCTCTGTTGCTTTCAGAATCTGCTGTGCTTTTGTCTGGTAATTTTTTTTTAAAATCACCCCGAGTAAGCCAGAAAAACCAGTCACCAGCTAGCAGTCGTGCTAACTGCTGTTCTGCTGGCAGACTTCGTTCACACATGATTCAGGCTGCAGCTTCCCAAAACTCTTGACATGACCAAGTTTTATTGCAAATCTTTGGTTTGAACTGGGCTGAAGAGATCTAAAGACTGAATATAAACCCTAGTTTGGACCCAGTTCTGGTTGTGGCCCTGCGAGCTGTAGAGAGCATTTGACCTGGGGGTTGGTTCCCAAGACTCTGTTAACTTTACAAAGAGGGGTAATTTTATAAGACTAGAGTTAAAAGTTAATTAGTTTCCAGTGGTGGCTGCTTTGTTGCTTCTATAATTATTTGTTAATGGGAAATTCCTAAAGTTTGTGTTTGTACTTTTTTAGAACACTATCTTGGCATAAGGCAAACTCCTTTACACTTGTTTGAATACTCTTTTCTACTTTTAAAGCTGTTTTTTGTGGATGTAATTGGAAAACTCAACCTTAAAATGTTCCAATATGACCTTAGTTAATGTGGTGGGAAGCATTGTGTTTGGTTGTCTGGTGTTTGTGGGCGGGGTTTAACTCTGACTCTCTCCCAATCCTCCAATCGTTGTCTTCCGGCCCGCACAGGGAAGATGGTGAAAAAAGTCTGCCCCTGCAACCAGCTCTGTAGTAATTATCGCTCTTTTTGGTCCTTCCTCCCTCACTCCCTCACTCCCTCCATCCATCCCTCCTCCTCTCTGTCCTTGCACTCGCTCTCCCACGCTCCCTCCTGTTCTTTTAATTATCTCTCCTTAATGTTTAAACATCGATCCTCTGCCAGATTTCAGCTCCATTCAGCTATTTTGGCTCTTAGTAACATAGAACTCGGCCTCCTGTGATATAATTGTTGCTACAGACACAATAATTGATAAAAATGATCCAATTTCACCACATTTAAGGACTAAAATGGCTGAATCTTGCTGCCATAACAGACTCACAGTGCATGCACACACATGCACACACACTAACACACCTCAACAACTGTTGCCCACTTTTCCCTTTTTATTTCTGCTCCCATCATGACTGCATTTCCCAGAGTTCCATGCTGCTGCAGTCAGTTATGACTCAGCGTCTCCCCATTCTTATTTTCCTCCATTTTATTTAGCATGACATGACAGTTTTCCAGCTTATCCTGCATACTGTGTCGTTTTTGGTCAGGTCTGATATGAACTGATCTTGGTTAATGTTGGAGAGATATAAGGCATAATAATTAAAAATATTAGGGCAAATATTGTACATCATATATGCTTGTAAAATTATAATTTTAAGAGACAGTGGGAAGAATGATATACCCTTAATATTTCACTGTTTTAGAATAATCAGTGCATGTTGTCGGGGCTGCGTCTGCTATTTGTGAGGTGTCAAAGCTGATTTGGGAAATAAAATTTCATTTTAGATTAATGAATGAAACTAGCAGATGTTACGGAAGCTGTGAAATATAGTTATCTTCCTCCTTAAGAGGTATGAACACAAACAGATGAACATGTTCCAAATACAAACAGAAACAAGGTAAATGCAAAAAGAATGACTAAACAAGAGCAACAAGGTACAAGACAGTGTACCTACAACTATACGGAGGGGGGACTTTCTTAAAACCATGATGCAGCATTTCATGGGGCAAATCTCTAATTTCATCATCTTTGCTTATTTTCAATTTATATATAACAGAGAAATATGATAAAGACAAATGTATGGTTGGGGCATCCATTAATTAACTCCATGAAAAATTCTCATATTTGTCCATTTGTCTCTGTACAACTCTTTGTGGTACTTTTAGAAGGAATATACTAAAATAAAATAAGTAAAATATAAAGGCAGAGTATGGCATTGGCCTACTCTAGAAACAGACTTATCACAACAGACAAGAAAGCAAGATGATAAATAATAGTTATTTACTTGCCGAGTGAGCCGTTCAAATTGGGGTGGAAAATGTGAATTTAGATTGAAATTCCTCATTCCTGATCAAATTATATGTCCAATAACAATAACAGTTTTAGTTTTATACAGCTGTTTGACTCAAGATCATAAAACTTGCAAATTTAAAATTAATTTGAAGTCACAGGAAGTGAGTTATCACAGAAACAGAAAGATTACACAAAGTTAAGCTTCTCAAATAGACTAAAACAAAAAAGATTCAGAATTTAAAATGCATTGAAAAGCCAACAAGTAGATCGTAGTTAGACAAAGAATTATCACAAAATGACAAAGTGACACAAGTTGAAGCAAAAAATAATACAAAGACATGAAGAATATTTTAAAGACTCAAGGGAAAAAGACAAAAATACACAGGATGACTACAACAATATGTTCAACAGACAAAGACACCACAAACTGAAAAAGAAAGATTTATGAGAAATTTTCATTACATTGGAATAACGACAAATTTTCAATGTATGATGACAAAAAGAAAAGAAAACAACAGCTACAGAAAAGAGACATGGGAGGACAACAATCACAAATAGACATTAAATTACTTCATCTTTCTCTCCCAGAGAACAAATTGAAGGAAAATGAAGCCAGGAAAAAAAACAAGAAATAGTAAAAAAATAAGATACAGTTAAAACTATACTAGAAATTGAATACAATGAAATAAAATGCTTAACAGAGATGTGTGGGAAAAACAAGCTGTGAAAAACTCAAAAAATTTACTGTAAACATAAAGTATCAGGTTAAGTGTATTTAAAAAAAGAACATGTTAGTGCAGCTTATACAGTCTGTTTTTGTTTATTTACATTCATGCCATGTTTAAGAGAAAGCAAACTAGCACTTCTTTAAAGCTTGAGTGCCATCTAGTGGTCAAAGATATAATTACAGCTCCAGTGCGTCACACTGAGTCTCTCATCATCAGCCCGGCTTAGCTCTGCTTTATGTTGCTGCAGCATTTCATGATCGAATGCTGCTGGATGGGCCTGAGACATAAAGTGCCATAACTACGTCCATCTTAAAAACTAAACGAAGTAACTGTCCAACCATATCATCATGCTGACCCCTCCCTAAAACTGCCCAGATCAGCCTCTGTCACCATGTAACAGCCCCACTCATGGTCAGGGCAGACAATACATCTCATTAACTCAAATCTTTCCATTTGTCAAGAAAATCTTACGCGTGTCGCTCCTCTTTGCTTCTCCTTCACCAGGGACGAACAGCACCAACGCAGTGGGCGGGTCAGGGGGTTTGAGTCAGAGTCAGGGTGGATCTCAATGTCTGCCTGCCAACATATCGGCCCCGCACCAGAGGAAAGGAACCTTTACAGACGACCTGCATAAACTGGTGGACAACTGGGCCAGAGACGCCATGAACCTCTCACAGGTTTGCTGCTCATTCATGCTTTATTTTGACGAGGCTCACTGTTTTTGATCAAGACTCTTAAAGGAGAAGTTCAGTTTCTGCAGCTTTCACACTGTTTATAGAATGAAATCGAACAATATACTCACCCAGAAGGCTTTCCTGATCCAAACAGTGCTTTGGGAGATATTTAGATCCAAAATCGAGCGGCGGACATCCGTATAATGGCAGCACACGGGGCATGTCTAGCGCCGCTCCTAAAACTGCATTAATCGTCCAAAAACTCATTAGTTTCACCAATATTTCATCATGGTCCGCTTACTACTCCTCCATTACAGTCTGTGTCGCTCCAGACATGTTTTGTGGCTGTGCTGACCTCTGAACTGAAGAAGAAGAATGTTTGCCTCCGCGCATGCGCAGTACTCTCTGGAGAGCTGTTCTTCTCTTTGCTCCCACGTCCTCCTTTCTCAGAAAAATACAGTTTCTTTCCTTAATTAAAATACAGCTTGTAGTTGTAATTTTAACAAGATATTGCCTTAATTTAAGGTTCTTTACCGTTTAATTACAAGCTTTTAACGTTAAAAAAAAACAATTAAATTCCCCATAAAGATGGTAGACCAACATTGTAATACGAAGATTATGCTTAAATTTACAGGAATGTGCTGCTAATAGTTGGTTTTAATGACTTTTTTTTTTTTTTTAATGTATTTTTGGGCATTTTGTGCCTTTGTTGATAGGAGAGAGACAGTGGATAGGCTTGTGAAAGGGGGTGAGAGAGTAGGGGAAGACACTCTGCAAACTGGTCACAGGCGGGATTCGAACCTGGAACGGCAGAAGCATGGACATGGGGTGCCTGGTTGCTAACCACTCCGCCAAACCAGTACCTCTTAATGACATTATTTTATAGAAAAAGTGTTTTTTTAGAGTTGTAAAGTTGAATTTTATAGTTTATTCCCTTGAATAACAGAAAAATATTTGGAAAATTACAATACACTTGTTAACGTATTTTAACAATGAATATCCGTATTTCTAACGGGGTTTCTTTGTAAAAGAACAGAAATGTGGGTTTTTTTGACAGAGTAATTTCTTGTTATATTACATTTGACACGTAAAATCACAGTTTATTTTTATGAATTAATTGGCAGTTTGAAAATACAGAAAAAAACTGTAAAATACTGTTATATATTAATATTTTTTTTTTTACAGTGTAGCACTAACAGACCAGAGCACATCACTCCTGTTCTTAAATCCCTTCATTGGCTTCCTGTCCAGGACAGGATTGATTTAAAAATTTTAATGTTTGTTTTTAAAGCTCTTAATGGTCTCACCCCAGTGTACTTAACTGAGCTTTTAACTGTTAGGGAGTCTGGTAGAGCGCTGAGGTCGTCAAACCCACTTTTGTTGGAAGTGTCCACGTCTAAATACAGACGCTGGGGTGATCAAGCCTTTTCCATCGCTGCTCCAGGCTTTGGAATAAGCTCCCTGTTGAAATGCATCTCATTTCTGACCTGGACCTTTTCAAATCGAGACTGAAGACATATTTATTTAGGATGGCTTTTAATACCCAGTAGTGTGGCGACACTTTTACTTTATTTTATTGTATTTTATTGCTTTTATTGTTTTCATTGCTGTTGTTGCTTTTATTTATTTTTAATTGCATTTTTAAAGAACATTTATTTGCACTCATTTGTGCTTCTTTGTGTTTCACTTTATATATATATATGAAAGCTAACGTGTTCTTGTGTGAATATTTAACTCTTTCAGGGGAAGAGGAGTGCCAAACAGCTGCAGCAGGCTCCCGCACAAGGTCACAGCTATGAGGTTAGTGTAAAAATACACCCATAACATCATGGAAAGGTTAACCTGTGGAGGGGGACAGGGTAAATATTAGCAGTGTCCATACCTGTCTTTACTCTGTTAACTCCCAGTATGAGCCCTGCAGACAAACATGGCACCTTTAATCTACTAATTGGACAAATCTTTTCTGTAACTACACCAAGAAAGTGCATGTTCTGAAATAGTTCTTTGCAGTTTTTTAAAGACAAATGTGATATTGAATCTACACAATTTGAATAAATGTAAACTGGACAAAGCAGTTGACATCACAGCCCTTTTTTCATGACCTGCCAAGCAAACATCCAGTCATTTTTAGGATATTTGAGAAGGTCAATTAGACAACAAGGGGCCTTGGTCAGCTTTGCCCTGATCAGTCTGCGTATGTTGCTCTGTTCAGCAGAGATGTGAGATGCTGATGGCTCCACTCCACATTCAAACACTGAAGCTTCCTTAAAGGAAGTGCGATGTTAGTGCTAGATAATTGGCACTTAAATCCAGCAATAAGTGGAGGCACTTTAATGGTTTGCACTATTTAATACCATTATCCATTTGCCCTCATTTATCAGACAGCACAAGTTTCATGTTTACATGTGAGCCATGTTTCATCCCATTTTTAGAATTTTCAAAAGGCCAAGTAAAAGTGTTGGTAATCAATTTGGACTACCTTAAATAGTAAATCTAAAAGTTGAAATTATAAGGTATTTTTATTCCCATTTATTTTAGTTTTAAATCAAAGAAATATGATTGAAATGCTAAACGATAGCATTTTAAATTTTTAGCTAAACTGCAGTTGATCATAATTTCCAAATTGCCATGGAGTGGAAAACTTTGATTGTTCAACAACCCTTTAGTAGATATATAAGAATCATAAAATGGAAGCAAAATCATTCAGTTTAGTTCCCATGTCTCTGAACATGTGATGGAGCCCTTCTACGCACAGGACAAAGAGGTTTACAACAGCCGAACTTTACATCTAACTCCGTGTACAGCACCAGTTCTCCACCAGTGTAACATCTTACCATCAGACTGAGAATATTATATTAATATATGCAAAATATTTTGTAAAGATAAGTGACTGTGAGCCTTCTCTGGCAGTCATCAAAATCAATGTATGAACCTGATGTAAGAGCCCAATGGCCCCCTACCCAGCTGTCTCTGTCAAACTGTTATTGGTCATGATTACCTCATGATATTCAGAGATTGATTTAAATCTATCTTTCCCTTATTTTATTTTCTACTTATTCTATCTTATTTTTTATTTTCATTTTTTTAACTTCACTTCAATTTATTATTTATTCTTATTATTGTTATTATTATTATTATTTTTGGTTTATTTATTTTATTTTATGATATATTTAATTTTACACTTTTAACTTAACCTCCTTTTTTTCATATTTTTAAACCTTTAACCTTTACGTTTCCTCAGTACGTACTGGGTACAGCAGTGTGCTTTTTTATTGTCTTTTATTTATGATGCTTTTTATCAACACTGTGTATGGATTGCTGTGTGGTTGGGTTCAAGGGCTAGATGGAGTGGGTTTGGGTCATAAATCCTTTATTTTAATTTATCCGTCTGTTTGTAAAGCACATTGTGCTACATTTTTTATATAAAAAGTGCTATATAAATAAAGTTTGATTGATTGAAATGTTCAACAGTCCTATGTAAATTTATAGTAATTTTATCCTGTTCTTTTATTCTGTTCATAGTAAATTTATTCTATTTATTACCTTCGATACTAGTAGGCTATTATATTTTTTATACTATTATATTTTTTATATTGTAGTTTAGTTTCTTACTCTTGTTTTAATATTTCCTGTTGGCACCGTGGGTCCGAGAGGACTGTGCTGTATGTCAAGCATGTATAGCATATTTGACAATAAAGTTGACTTTGACTTTGAAAAAAAAAAAAAGAGGGTTAAATAGGAACTGTGGAACTGCTTAATTGGGGAAAAATCAAGAACTGTTGGATTATTTATAAATAAAAACACTTTTCTCTTTAGGTGATCCAGTCCGCCAGTATGGGCAGGAAGTACTCCGCCCCCAGCCAGCTGTGCACCAGCAGCATCGGAGGCTCCGCCCACCTCCCCTCAAACCCCACCGCCGCTACCTCTCTGGCCGTCCGCAAGGGCTCGCTCTGCCACCCGCCCGCCTCTTCCACTCCACCCCAACCCCAGCCCCCCCAGTTCATCCACTACACCCCCACGGCCGCCTATAGCGCACAATGGTCCGGTCCTGCCCACGGCCTGCCCGGCCCACACCAGGCCCCCGGGCAGCCCGGACCCCTGCTGGTCAGCACCTCCCAGCCCATCGGCCCCTACCCTGCTGTCTCTGTCGGGGGGCAGGGCCAGATCCCCGGACAGAGTCCACTCCAGGCTTTCCATCTCGCCAACGCTTTGCAAAAGTCCGTCAGCAACCCCGGAGGGCCCAACCTGAGGACCACGTAGGGCTGGGGGAGAGGGCTGGAGCGAATCACGGCCCTGTTGGACTGAACAGAGGAGCAACGAGGAGTTTAAGTGACAAAGGGGAGAGAAACTGAAGAGAGGAGCAATCAGGAATCACCTCTTTATCCATCCATGTGTGTGCGGAGCTGTCGCCAAATCAGTCACATCATCCCCTCCTGATGTCAAGGCTGACGGCTTGTGACAGCCAAACGCTCAAAGATAAAGAAAAAAAGACTTATGAGTGCAATGTAAAAAGGCCAAAGAGGTATTGACAGGGTGCAGGATCGGTGTTAGTAACTGTCATGTTTAGGCACTTATCGCTCAGTCGCACTTGTTCCATTTCACACTTGAGGCGGGTCAAACAGTCAGCCTTTGAGATACAGCAGGGGAGTTGTTGCATCATTTTAAGGGGGAGGAATGTGGTGGCCTGAAACCAAATTTAGCCCTTGTGTCCAAACAGCAGCTCTTCATAGCCTCTTGCTTGAAATATTCAGATCTTTAGCTCAAGGGCTCAGAACTCAGTAAGTGAGCTTTGAAAGGACGTAGAAACAATGCAGTAATAATTCTGACATGAAGACAAACAGCAGCAGGTAAGAGCAAAGTTTAAGACGAACATGTTTTGCAGATCTTTATTCAGAATTTGGACCCATTTTTCATTTATGATAACCACAAAAGTTCCTAAAACAAACACACACATTGAAATTTGAAGAATCTTTATCCGAGCTGCTAGGGTTAACGTAGGTGTGGTCCAGCACTTGGTGGAGTTGCTCCACCCCAAAACGTGAGACATCTTATCACCGTCTGCGTCTTGCTCCAGTCTTTTCGAACAAGTGGCTCAAGCAAATGGAGAAGGATGGAGGAGAGAGAGCATCGGATTACAGCCTCATCTGTTTTCTGATGCTCTCTCTCTCTCTCCGTCCAAAGTGCTTAATGGACGTGACGGCTGCTTCCGCTCGGCAAACACCTCCTCACCATCACGACTCCACCTCCACGGCTCCTTCTGTCCGCCTCTCAGCTGCCATTCGAAGCAATAACAGCAGAATCCTTTTAGCGAGCGGACTCATCATGAAAACAGTGGCCTTGTTATCAGAGTAATATGGAGTCCCTGTACAGTTTGTGTTTATTTTTTCTAGAATGTCAGCTACTATGATTCCATTTTGTTGTTGTATTTCGTTCTTGTCGGGTTCTCGTTTGGCTTGCTGCACTCACCTGCATACACACAGACTCCTGTAAATACACACATGGTTGGAGGCGTAGCAGCAGTTTAACACATCCACACATTAACGCCTCAGTTCTCATTACCATTAGTTTGCTTTCATGTGTGGTGAATGATCGCGATGTACATTAATGTCATAATTATTGTTGTTAATGATTATTCTATTTAAAAAGAAACAAAAACAAGAACGTGTTCTGTCAATGGACCTGTTATATGAATACACATCGGTTTATGATGTGGAAACACTGTGATTATTGTTGTTTATTCTTAGCCGATGTTGTTGGACAACTTTAGCTTTGGGGTGTTAAGAAAACTAAAGCAAACAGAGGTCGGCTTTGGGGCGCTGTCACTTTCAATTCACTGCGAATTCAGCAAGTAGAAAATGTGAAAACTTATGAAAAATCCCTCTTTACAGTAATCGTCCACTTTCTGAGGACTTTATTCTAAACAAATGCCTTACAACAACTGATCAACTGTAGCTCAGTTCAATAAAAACTGATTGAATTGAAAGTTAACGCACCTCATCGCCCAATCAGAAAAACAAACGTGGGAGAACGGCAGCATAGTTGATATTTAGATTAAAAATAATGCTAGCTATTTTTTTCTTAACACAGTACTTATATATCAGACACTTTAAATAGCCCTCCTCTTCCCTTCTCCCCTGTTCTGTTAGATGAATGTGAATGTACAAACCAATGGTGTCCATTTTAATGTACTTGAAAACTGTCTTTTATTAACTTTTCTTTTGCTTCCCCTCTGACCCCCAAACCCACCACCACCTAGAGCCTCTGGTGAAGACCGGAGGTGCTCACTAGTGCCTTGCATTCTTCCTGTTGCTTTGTTTTGTTGGGGGTCGAGGACTCTGGGTTAACGTAAGCACACGTGGCTGCAGCTGTGAGGAGATTTCAGGGTGTAGCTTTGGAGTTGGTGGTTGTGTCTGTATGGTGGCCCTGAAGTGCAAAACAAATGAATTTACAAAACAAAAGTATAAAAAAAAGAGAAATACAAAGACACATTAAAACTTTACCATTAATGAAGCAAAAATAAAATTATATTAACTTAACAAAAATGAATCTGTGTGTTAAAAGCACATGGCAAATTGAAATTACACAACAAAAAATGCAAAAACATTAATGAAAACAGAAACAAGTAAACAATGACTTCATCAAAAATGCAAAAAGAATTTGAAAAAGCAACAATTGATCAAAAAACATGAAAAAATTTAATGACATGCAACAACACAAAAGAAATAAATGACAACAATTCTAAAAAAAATGACATAAAATATCAAAACAATCGAAATTGGAAAAGGCCTACAATTGATCAAAAATAACACAATTACAAACTTATAAAAATACAAAAATTGCAAAAATGAGTAACTATTACAAGTCCCATCAAAATAAAAAAAAAGCAATTGTGCAACATTGAAATACAGAACAAAAACAAAACAGCACAACAATATGATAAAACAACAAATCAAGAAAAAAGACAAATCAAAATGAAGAAAAACACAACAACAAAAAAATGCAAAAATGAATTAAAAAAACACAAGGCATTACAAAACAACTTGTTTTGTTAAATGCATCTTTCTTGTGTTTTTCATTTTTTGTTTTATCATTTTTGATTTGTCATTGCATTCTGTTTATGATTTGATATTGCCATTCTCATTTTACCACCTCATTTCTTGTTGTGTTTTTTCGATTAGATATTGTGCATTCTTTTATGTGTTGTGCTTTTTGTGAATTGCGTCTCTTTAAATGTTGTCGTTTTTTGTTTTAAGATTATGGTTCCCTTATTGATAGGATTTTTATTTGTTGTGTTTTTTCTATTTGTTTTATTTTTACAGTTATTATTTTTTTATTTGTAGATAATTTCCATTTGTTGTTGCGTTTTTTTTTGTTGTTTCATCTTATTTGTTTTGTTTTTTATTCATCACTGTGATTGGAGTTTGCTGTTGTGTCTTTGTATTTGCCCTTCAGAGCCACCATATACTAGACTACAGTTGGCAGTAATTGGGTGGAGATTCTGTAATGACAGTTGTTGCTAGCTGCTGTTGGTTGTGCTACATCCTATGTGTGGTTTATTCTCTTCCATTTCAGCTGTTAGAAAGCAAAAAAAAAAATGGCTCCAAATGTTAGATTTAAAATCAACATTTATTTTTACCGTAACTCTTCTGCCATTGCCAATGAGATTGACCACTGGAAACACAACCCAGCCTGACGGTGACTTTGACTGATACACCACCCGTGTCATGACGGTCGTTGGAAAAAGAGAGTTTATCTGTGCCATTTTTTCAGGGTTTTAAATGTAGATACTGGAGGGAAAGAGGTGCGTTTGTTTTATTTTTTTTCAGGAGGAAGTTGTTGAAGATTGTATTTGAAGCTTGGACCACTCTGTACTTAAGGCCCACAGAGGAGTGGAAATGAGTCAGGAGGGAGAACGCAATAGTGATCAACAGTTTGTGTCGTTATTCTTCAGAGTTTTACTAAAAAATAAGAAACCAAAGTAACCAAAAAATGATGATGTGGCCTCTGGAATGGTTTGCTGCCCTAGTTTTGAACACAGTTACACAGATAAGCGAACAAGAAATGCAGATATTTTCCAAGGCACATTTATTATAAACTTTACTGTAAAATCACCAACAATAGCAGCAGCACAGTGAACCAAAAAAAAAGAACTTTACTTACATGAATCTTCCTTTACACTATGTTGTTTTGATCAGCACCAATCAGTGCACACCAAATATTAAAGCTTCTGTGATTGACTTTTTACTTGTTATGAAACATGCCTCTAAATCAGCAGAGTCCAAACCATGGCCTGGGGGCCAACTGTGACACAGAGCCTGTTTTAATTTTTATTCTGCCCTCTACAAACTGAAAAGGCACTTAATGTAAATATGAACCACAAAAGAGGAGAACATGAACCTGGAGCTTGACTGATAAAGAAAGATATAATTCTCGATTATAACACAATTTTTTTTGTTTTTAAATAATCTAAGTTTTCGGGTGCGTATTATACACGAGTACATGCTAAATACTTACAAAATTTACAGTTGCATCACATCTCTTGTGAGCAAAATAGCTGCGCTGTGATTGGTCGAAGGCATCAGCATGTTGATAGCTGCCCTCTGATTGGTCGGTGCACCGTAACTGAGCATGCTTGGGCAGAAATCAAGTAATTGTGCATGCATGACGCAAAAGGTTTTTCTGCATCTGTTTGGGAGAGAAAATCGTGTGCGGTATTTGTTGTGAAAATAGTGAATTTTCATTAATTAAAACTTTGAATGAAGGTAATTTTTGAGTTGAGAGAGTAGGTTTGGGGAATATTTGGGTCAGTGTTACATCTGAGTACAGAGTTATCCAGGAAAAATCGTGAAAATATGGAGTGCCTGTTATAATCAAGGAATTACGGTAAATGAACCGTGGCCGTAAATAGCATAATTCAAAGAAATTTTCATAATTTTTCTCATCTTTAAATGCTAACAGTTATACACAGTTTGCTCTTGTTTTGTGTCTGAAGGTGGAGCTGAACTGTCAGCTTCTCTGCTCTCTGCTTAAAGTGATGTAAGCCCAATGCTAAATGCTAAAAAAAAAAACAGGCCACTAGGTTGCTGATTCATTCTAACATGTTCAATCTGTCATCGTAGTCCCACAAGTGGTGTTTGCACGACTTGGCCAACTTCTCTTTTCCATCTCAAAGCAACAGTTTCATCCTCCTTTTGTTTTGCTGCTCTGTTTGTTTACATCGGCCGTCATTCACTACAACTCACAGCTGGATATAATAAATGACTTTCTGACCTTAAGACCAAAATCAGATTCTGAATAGAGGCTTCACTTTGTCCACTGGGGCAGAATCGCAAAAGTTCTTCACAGTAGCTTTAAGCTAACTTGATGTCAGGATCATAATTAATGTCATTTTGATTGGCAAGCTGTACCAAATGATCTGGAAGTGTCATTTAAAGGTTGCTGCATTCTGATTGGTGCACAGTTGCAGGTTTATTAAACACCCCATTCAAAATTTGTGATACTATTGAGACAAACAAATCAAAAAATCCTCACCAAAATAAACAAATCAAATTAAATTTTTATATTATTGTGCTTTAATTTAGTAACCAATTGCTCACAGTCCAAAGCTGATCTGTGATAAGAAGCTTTTATGGATTTTTTGCATCAAAATTAGTATAAATATGCAAATTAAAGGACTCATCTTTCAGAACAAACTCATATCTGCAAGTAAAGATGTCTGCTGTTTTACTCTTTCCAGTCCATGCAGCATGAAAAGGGGCGGGCTGCTCCGTCTCTTTAACAGGTTACTTAAGGAGTGCCTTCAATTTTCTGGTAAGACTGCACGTCCACAAAGGGTCCAAAACTGTCCCAGTCACAAACTTGACCCTCTGTATTCTATGCAGTTGAATAGTTCAGGAATGTAAGGAGTGTTTAGAGATGGGGGTGTCACAGTGCCAGAGGTGGTGTTGTTGGTGGTGGTGATGATGATTGTATTGATAGTGATGATGGTGGTTTTAGATTCAAGGCCTTTAACACCCTGCTCTCTCTTTTTCAGTGCAAGTGAAACATATCTGGTACAAACTTAGACATCCACTCATCTGTTTTTGTTTTTGCTGGGAGTAGGTGTTACTTTGTACAAATCAACACGACTTCTGCCTGTTTTCTTTGAGACATTTTCCATTTCTCGTGAATAATAATGCAACGTTTTTACTACTAGGCAAGTTTGGTTGAAGCTGTGAATAATCATTGAGCCACTTTGCTTTAGTTAGGAGCGTTCAGTTTGTTTTCAGAACCTTTAAGTCAGTGCCATTTGACTTCAGTAGAGTGGAAACATCAGAGGAGAGCGATAAAGAGAAGGAAGATAGGTGTGTATCTGCTTTTTCTCACCGGAGCTGCTTTGATTGACAGGTAACAGCCTGGAGTTTCACTTTTTTTTGCAAATGCTCGAGCCTCTCATGATTTCCACGGTAGAAGTTTGATGATATTTTGCAGTGTTTATACGTCTTTTCTTTACACAATACAAAAGCAATGCAATATTTAAGTTAGAGTTTGGAGGTTCTCGAAGGCGGCACACATGCAGTGTAGCAGTGGTTGTTTTTTACTCACTTGCATTACATTCAGTTTTTGTTTCTACAGTTTTTTGCCTGTAGGGGACTTGCTTATCTTTTTCTGCTTTTACTGTAGAAGTGCCCATGTGTACAATATGCCTTTCAGATCAACACTCACACACACTCACACACATTCTTTGCTGTTTGACTTTGCTCGCTCCTGTGGATTGATGTCGAGTCTCGAGCACAGCGACGGTTCCTCCCACAGACTGTTACTGAAAACATGTTGATTATGTTTCTGCTCTCACTGATGTTTTATTTCTCACGTGTTTTATCAGCTGTTTTAATGTCTCTAGTGGCACCTAACTTAATTCAGTGGTTTCATTTTTTTCTGTTTGACATTGTACAAAGTGGTTGAATATAAAAACACGAGGATGAATGAATGAAAGAAAATCAAAAAATACATGTAGGGAGCCATTGGCAGCCTTTAAAGGTATGTTTTGCACTAAGTATAGAGTGTTCAAGCTTCATATTAAAAAGAGTTTGCGCTTTGCGCTACAATACAATGAAATTTGTTACTTTATTTGTAAAAACTTAATAAATAAAAGTTGTTTAAATGATGTGATGTGTGTGAATTTTTGATTGTCTGAAAAATGAGTGAAATGAAATGTCTTTATGCTGATGATGTTTTGATCTTTTTAACAGGGCGGGTTGAGACAGAGCAGCTACAGTGAAAGACAGATGGACACACAGGTACAAAATAACACACATTACTTGTCTAATGCTGCGTTTACACGGGGCCGAATATGGTCAGATCCAATAGGTTTTAATTTTTAAGTTTTTTTATTCAACCTTTATTTAAAGCTGTGGTCTACGATTTGAAACAGCAGCCTGCCCCCCCTTCCCTCACCTCTCCCCTCCGTGTTCCAAGATCCCGCCCCCAGCTCGTGTCGCCTCATATAACAACAAGCCCCTCGGACAGAGCTACGAGCGACTAGCATAATATATCAGCAGCAAACTCAATCAAAAACAGCTCAGCTCAACTGAAAGTATCAAACACGACAGACATCCCCCTTGTAACACACAGCAGTAGCCATTTCAATTGGACCGGCGGCAATGCCAGTCTGGCGCCGCCAGAGCGGAGCCAATTGTGGGGGAGGATTTATCTTTCTCGGCCTGTCCTCCCTAACTCAGCTTAAAATGCTAACGATTAGCGGCTAACAGGCTAACCCGCTCCGCTACAAGTCATTAGCCAGGACAGGCACAGACTAACCAGAGTTATTCAGCAGACATCTCCCACTGTAGTAAACAAAGCCATTACCTGATCAACCATGGGCGAAACGGCCGATGCTGAAGGTCTGACGGCTGACTGAGGCCATTCGTTAGCCGTTAGCCCGCTAACAGGCCTCGACCCGCGGGCAGAGCTCCGTTGGGCCCCGCGGGAGAGGGAAGCGGCTTCCCGGTTTCGGCGCTAGGCTTTTCCGGCTCCACGATAGTTCAGTAGCTAACGCTGCTAGCTGCTCACCGGAGGTAGAGGTGAGGAGGCGGGACCATGGGCATGACGCTGCGTAGTGAGGGAGACAGGGGATTGGATGGACTCGCGGACCAACTCACAGACCAATTGAACCTTACAGGCTTCTAGAATTGATTGGTCAGCTAGTTTGCAGCTTTGCAGTGGATATACTGAATGGATTTTTTTGGTTTTGTGGTCTTTATACTGTGTAGATAGGACCATAGGACCATAACAGCCTTATAAACGGTGTTATTAATATGTACAAAGCTTCCAAATCGTAGACCATAGCTTTAACCAGGAAGTCCCATTGAGATTAACAAATCTCTTTTGCAAGAGAGACCTGGCCAAAATAGCAGCCGTACAGAGTCACGGTACATAGAAAATGACACTACACAATCAGCAGGTTTAAAATAAATAAACATAAGAAAAAGCAGCCACATGCCTCTGTCACCACATTCTCGATGATGCCCTTAAATTCATTGAGAGATATCATTGAATCCAGTTTTAGCTCTTCATTGTGTTTCGGCCTTGCGTTTACATGGAAACTCGTTGTGTTTTGTTCGGAGCGTTAACCTTTGAAAACGGGCTCCAAAGGGGAAAGTTTCCAAAACGCTTTCCATGCAGCTCCATGTAAACCCGCATCAGAGCGTTTCAGGGTGAAACGCTGACATCACCGCATGCTCAGTACTCTTTCAGATGAAGGCTGCGTGCACAGACCAGGAACAACAACAGCTTCGGCCGTCTACTGAGTAACGTGTGCCACTTATCATGCTCAGTTTGTTATCCAGACAGATTTGTTGTCTGAACTGACTTGTTGTCCAGAAAAGAAACTCCTGTGTCTCTGTGCGTCTACTCGACATTGTTGTTTGTGAAAAGTTTATCTTCTTTGTACATGTATTGTAGCAGCCCTGCCTCTCAGCAGACCTACACCGCCATCTACTGAGCTGGCATGCACACTACAGCGGTTTCATTTGTCTCCAGTGTTGCCGTCTAAACGTAGATCGACCTTGAAAACGCAAAGGAAAAATCTTTGCGTTTTTAGTTCAGGAGTGTAAACGTAGCCTTAGTGATTAGAGACACATATGACCAAGGACTTGATTCTTAATTTAAAGATATGCTCCACTCGTGGCACATTATGGCGCATTTTGTCATTCATTAGTCTGTGTGCCATGACTCCACCAACAGGCTCATTAGACTAAAAGGTTATATTGACAGACAGATAACATAAATTGAGATTGAGGCTGTTGACATCGTTAGATAATATGATGTTGTTAGAATTATCTGATAGGAATGAAGCTGAAAAAGCCTTTTCCTATGTTTTATATAAGTTAGATACAAACAAATCCCACATTCACAAAGTTAATTACCACACAGACTGATTAGCCTTGATCTAACGCCTTCATCCTCAAGCCAAAAGTCAAAATCATCCCTTCCTTTCCTCCGTTGCGGTCTCTCCAGTCAAAGAGATTAAATGTGTTGCAACAACAGTTAACATAATGACCTCTGCAAAGGGGGTAATGTTTCTGCTGGTGTTTGTTAGCTTGTCTGGTTGTTTGTTAACAGGATAGCTCAAAATGTTCTGAACAGACTTTGATTCAATTTTCAGGGCATGCTGGTGATGACAGGGAGGAAGTAAATTGATTTTGGTGATGATGGGGCAGATCCCAGAATTTTACTCAACATTTGTTAGCATGAAGTTTTTCAGATTTTCACAGTATCTTCTCAGTCGATATTCATGACATTTTCAGAGAATGTTGGTTGAGGCACAAGGAAGAAGTGATGGTGATGATGCGGATGCAAATCGCCACCAAAATCTAAATAGGTCTCTCTTGTGCCAGGATCAACAGTTCCTAAAAATGTCTGAAATCAATTAAGAAGTTATTGAGTTATTGGTTATAATGTGGAAAACTGCTTTAACTATCTTGCATGTTCAATTCAAAGAACTTTATTTACCCGTTAGGAACTTCATTTGTGCAGAGCATCAGTGTGTATAATACAACATGCATTCAAAACAGTCAACCCCGAATACCCCAACAATCGATGATCGATTGACGTGCCAGCACCATAGAAAATAGCATGATCAATGAATGGATGAATAAATAAGTACTGATCGAGGACAATTAATTAAAATGAATTAATGAGTGAATAAATTGTAATGATAAAAAACAGTTGATTAAAATACAGAAGGTAGATAAAAACAAACCCTAGCATGTTAATAAATCCTTTGAAAACATCCTATTTTTGCATCCAGTGTGGATCACCTTCAAAATATGACTACTTCTTTTTGTGCCATGACCAACATCCTCTTAATATTTCATCCAAATCTGTTCTTAACTGTTTCGTGTTATACTGTTCACTGCCTAACAAACTACAGAAAAACAGAATCTAATAGTGTGAGTATTCATTTGGTTTCTTTGCAACCTATACAGCAGTAACAGTAGTGACTTCATTGTTTTAAAGGAGCATCAGCCACTCCAGTTTGACCTTGGCGTCCCATCTCAAGGCCTTTGGATGTTTCCTTTTCATTGCAGTACTTGTCTTCTCCACAAGGCTGCAGCACTGTTCCTAAAGAACCGCCCTTCGCATGATGGTCTCCCTACTTTTAAACAAAAACAATTCAGGTCCAAGGCCAATGAGGAAACAGCTCGTTGTGAGGTGTGAACCTGTGCTTCCTATCTGTCACCATGGAAACAATAAAATAACAGCCAGCCCAGAGAGAAAGAGGCTGGAGGAAGGAAACGGGGGAAGGAATATGAGACACACCGGCGAACAGTAACAATAAATTTCCATCATGCAGTTTTCCTGCTTTGACATGAGTAGTGCACTGAAAGAAATATAAGCCTGATAACAGAGTTTTAACTCTTTACTTTGTTGAACTGAGGAAGGTCATTAAAGATCAGTGCTCTTGATGTGGGGAGTTTTTCTGTTAGCAAATTAAACCCTATCATTTAGGTTTGGTAAAGTTCAGGGCTTCTTGTGCCTTTAGTAAGTCTGAATTCATAATTTCCTGAACATTTTCACATATTTTCCTTGTTTTTTAGTAGGGCTGAACAATTAATTACATTAGATTAAATCACATTATGGCTTGTTGCTATTTTCAAATCGCAGACAGTGCAATATTTTTAACCCAAATGTGTTGAACATTTTGGCATTGTGATGTAGTTTCTTGCAATTTCATGCCTATTTGAACCTTTTTTAACCCAGTTTTTACAACTTTATGCCTATCTTGCTCCCATTTATCTTTTTTTTTTTGGCAACTGTCAGATCATGTTTGGAATTTTTACATGGTTTTTGAAATTTAATCCCAATTTTGCTGCTATCATCAATTTTCCTTAGTCACTTTTGAATTTTTTGCCTTTGTTTTTTGCAATTTAAAACCTTTGTACCTTTTTTTTTTTTACCCAGTTCTTACAATTTCATACCTATTTTCCTCCTTTCTTCACTTCTCCACTTTTTCTCCAATCTTTTATCCTTAGATTGATTTATTGTCATATTGGTTATGCTATAAAATGATCTACTGTTTATGTTTGTTTAAGAATACATAAGATGAGGAACATTAAAACAATCGCAGAGTAAATCGCAATTGCAATGTTGGGAAAAATATTGCAATTAGATTGTTTTCTCTAATCATTCAGCCCTAGTTTTTAGGTTTCTGTTCTACACAGAGTGCTGGAAAACTCTTAACCTATAGTATCATTTACCCAAAATGTGCGGCTGCTGCTCATACAAACAATGTTGATTCATTTGTTGATTTACTGTCCCCTATAAAGGCTTCCCTGTTTGAACACAGTCATGGGATTGTCGATATCAGACGGACTAAAAAGAATATGCAACAACCATGAGAGGAAGCAAAACCCACAGCATCACTCAGAAGTTTACACAATATACAGAGTGACCTATAAAGTCGCACACCCCCGTCTTTTATTACAGACCTCCCATTCACTGAGTGCTAGCTTATTCTGAGAATTTATGTTCATATTCATCAAAAACTTATTTCCTGTCATCAAGCGTTGCAATTAGACAGGCCACTCAGTTGGAAGAATAATTACTCTATTGATCTTGAGGATAATTCAACTTTCAGCTGTTCCATCAGCAATGACAGGGAAACGGTATTAAACTCTTTTTATAACCAACATTTCTCCCAATATTTGTCCCTGATATTTTGGTCATATGGCACAGCTAGTTATTCCTGAGTCCTTTTTGAACATTTTATTTATTTATTAATTTATTTGCTATGGTCTTTAACTTTGATCAGCTGATGAACAGCCTATTTCAGTTTAGTGATTGATAGCAATAAGTTGCTCGCTCAATTTTTGTTGTCTCACTCCTATTCCTCCTTTTTGCATTTTAAAGCTCTACTTAGAACCTCTTTAAGATCCAACAGTGTAATATGTAAATTCTTACAATTTTTCAACTGGTCTCAATATTTTCATCAGGAGTGTGTGTCACATTTATTGGCTGCAATACCCACAAAATACACTTGCCAACAGAATTTGCTCACCTGCCTTGACTCACATATGAACTTAAGTGACATCCCATCCCTAATCCATAGGGTTCAATGTGACGTCGGTCCACCCTTTGCAGCTATAACAGCTTCAACTCTTCTGAGAACGCTGTCCACAAGGTTCAGGAGTGTTTATGGGAATTTTTGACCATTCTTCCAGAAGAGCATTTGTGAGGTCACACACTGATGTTCGACGAGAAGGTCTTGCTCTCAGTCTCCGCTCTAATTTATCCCAGAGGTGTTCTATGGGGTTGAGGTCAGGACTCTGTGCAGGTCAGTCAGGTTCATCCACACCAGACTCTGTCATCCATGTCTTTATGGACCTGCTTTGTGCTCTGGTGCACAGTCATGTTGGAAGAGGAAGGGGCCAGCTCCAAACTGTTCCCACAAAGTTGGGAGCATGGAATTGTCCAAAATGTCTTGGTGTGCTGAAGCATTCAGAGTTCCTTTGACTGGAACTAAGGGGCCAAGCCCAGCTCCTGAAAAACACCCCCACACCATAATCCTCCTCCACCAACTTTACACTTGGCACAATGCAGTCCCACAAGTATCATTCTCCTGGCAACCGCCAAACCCAGACTGGTCCATCAGATTGTCAGATGGAGAAGCGTGATTGGTCACTGCAGAGAACGCGTCTCCACTGCTCTAGAGTCCAGTGGCGGCGTGCTTTACACCACTGCATCGACACTTTGAATTGCACTTGGTGATGTGAGGCTTGGATGCAGCTGCTCGGCCATGGAAACCCATCCATGAAGCTCTCTGCACTGTTCTTGAGCTAATCTGAAGGCCACATGAAGTTTGGAGGTCTGTAGCGATTGACTCTGCAGAAAGTTGACGACCTCTTCGCAGTATGCGCCTCAGCATCCGCTGACCCCGCTCCGTCAGTTTACGTGGCCTACCACTTTGTGGCTGAGTTTCTGTTGTTCCCAAACACTTCCACGTTCTTATAATCCAGCTGACAGTTGACTGTGGAATATTTAGGAGTGAGGAAATGTCACGACTGGATTTGTTGCACAGGTGGCATCCTATCACAGTTCCATGCTGGAATTCACTGAGCTCCTGAGAGCGACCCATTCTTTCACTAATGTTTGTAAAAGCAGTCTGCATGCCTCGGTGTTTGATTTTATACACCTGTGGCCATGGGAGTGATAGGAACACCTGATTTCTCATTATTTGGATGGGTGAGTGAATATTTTTGGCAACATAGTGTATGTTAACAGCACATTTTTTTTAGTAAAGAAGAGTCTTCATAGCCTTGCAGGGCAGACAGACCTGCATGATTCTAAAATCCTGCAGGTCCATCTTGCCAGCCTCTGTCGTCCAACAAATTTACTCGACTGAATTCTTAACGGCCCAATCAGGGAAGAGAGGCAGGAGCTGCAGAATGTGGACTTGACGACAACCGGAAGTTGAGAACCAGAAGTTGAGAACGGACATGCCAATTAGCCTATTGTCCTCATGGCTACTTAGTAAAAAATCTGCCCTCCTCAGAAGTTTACTTGTAGGGATTGTCTTTGACGAGGTTCATGTCACATATAAGAGTTAAATGAATCATCTGTGTGGTACAATTTAGTGTAAGACAATAGTATAATGCTGCGTTCCATTTACCTCGGAACTGGGAACTGGGAAATGGGAGTGACGTCATCTCCGACTTATCGGCGCTCCAGTTGAAGTCGGAAAAAGACATGCCGATCGACCATTAGCACGCCCTACGTTGTTGTTCACAAATATCACATGAAGAATGTGATTATCACTATGGCAGCATTTTTGTAAATATAAGTCTAACACCACTACGTGTCCAGCTGACTTTGAACAATATACACTGGTCAGAAGTGCAAATAAATGGATTATTACAGGAGCTAAATAACTGTTCACATTGGGGGCGTCCATCTTTGATTGTCAACTCGGGGGTGGCGAGGTTCCCCTGAGTCCAGTAGGAAATACCGACCTCGGGGGGCGTTCCAGATAAAATTTCCTACTCGGAAGTGGGAAATTCCAACTTCCGACTACAACTTGAGCGCACCATAAGGCTGTTAGCTGTTAGCAGCTAAGTAAGAGGCTAACGGCTAACGGTCATTAACTTGTTGTTAGCTGTTAGTGGCTAAGTTAGCGGCTAACATCTAACAGTCATTAACCCTCCTGTTATGTTCATTTGTCAGGAACAGCAAAGATGCTCCCAGGTCAATTTGACCGGTGCATGTTTATTTACCCAAAAGATGTCCAAAACCAAAAAAATCCTCCCAAGCAATTCATTACTAACTCAATACTAACTATTCTATCAATGTTTAGTGCAATGGTGTTCCTATGTCTCACAGTATCTATGTGGTATAAACATGCAGGGGATGGTTGCAAATATGTGAGATGTACCAATTTCATTTTGTATGTTGATTACACTAATTAAGGCAAGCAGAAGAAGTTTCATACTAAAAAATATACTTAAAACTATTTTTCCTAGATCTTCAAACTTCAAAATGGGTCAATTTGACCCATAACATAACAGGAGGGTTAACTGTTGCTAGCTGTTAGCGGCTAAGTAAGCCACTATGTATGCTACTTTTTTTTTCATTTCTTTATTCAGCCATTTCAAGTAACAAACAGGCACATTTTACATCATACATTCTTCAAAAATCACTGAGCAGCATCAGCAACCAATATAAACAAAATTATAAAATAAAATGTACATATAAAAGAAAAAAAAATCAATGAAAACATTGCTACATTATAGGAGGCAACCCTGCTTGATGTGGATTGGTCTGTGATTAATGTGACGAGCCAAACGATTGTCCAATCACAATCTTGTGTTATTTTTTTACGTTCTGCCCCTGAAAACAAATTTAAAGGGCTCCTACCCATATGGACTCGTGAAATATTTCTGTGGCAGATAAATGGAGCTGTCCATCTGGCTTGTCAGGTTAGAGTCTTCATATTCATGCCAAACATATCTGTTTAGGTATTGGAAGTAAGTTTTGAAATATTGGTGTATCCGGTACTGTGCAAAAAAACAACAACCCACTGTCGCGCATCCTTTTTAAATAATTAAACAGGATTATTTGTACATAAACTTTAGTAATCTATAAAAAAGCAGAGGCATTTACACTTCTATACAAAAACTTCTTTTATTACCAAATATGTTTGATGAATAAGTGTTTTACGTGTTTTGCTTTAAGGTTTGCAGGAAGCCTCCAGCATCCAGGGTCCTGTTAAGTTAACGACTTTCAGGAATTGACTTTGGCCAGAGGACGGCACTGATTTCGTCATTAACAAAACAAAGGTCAACCATAAAGACGCACTCAGTCCAAGCACCAGTGTTTATTAATGAAGCTTGAATAATGGATCTAATCATGAATTAACAGATCTAACTCTAACCTGAAGAGACACACCATGCTCGCACAGATGATACAAACACAGTCCACACATGTGACAGAATATCACCACAGGAAACGACCTCTTTCAGTTCTGCACACTGTCGGTGACACACCAACAACTGCAAAGGACTAATGTGAAAAAGTGGGAATAAGAAAGTGATCAGTCTAATTTTAACAGTGAAAGGGAACATAAAGGCATGAATTAGGTCAGAAAACTGCTTAAATTAGATTTTTATTTGTGTACAGTAAGAGCCGCCTCCCTCTTCTCATCCTGTAGTCGTGACCAATTATCAGACGTACATGACAATGGCCTTTTCTTCTGTGGCAGCGTGACATGAAAGGGCACACAGAGAGAGAGAGATGATGATGGCAGAGACGAAGGGGGGTGAGGAAGATGAGGGTGGTCCTCAGACGTCACATGTGTGGGTGATGCTACAAATGCACAGACTGTAGGTGGAAAGAACAGCCAGCTCTACTCAACAGTGCAAGCAACTGTTGCACATGACCTTACTGGAAACCTTCTATAATTAAAACATCCTCAACAGAAATTCTACTTAATATTTGTAAAGACACTCGTATTACATCATCATCTGTGAACACGTGTTTGATCAGGATCATTTTCAATTCAAATCAGTGAGCACGGTGGTCCAAAATGTTTGCACTTTGGGCCATATACAGTCCTGATCAAAATCTTAAGACCAGTTGAAAAATTGCTAGAATATGCATTTTGCACATTTTGACCTTAATGAGGTTTTAAACAGAGCTACAGTATGCAAAAGCAAGAAGGGGGAGTGTGACAAAAAGCACTTTGAAAAAGTTATTTATTGAAAACAAGAAGTAAACTATAATAGGCTGTTTATCAGCTGATCAAAAGTTTAAGACCACAGGCTATTAAAGCCTAAATCTGCTCAAAATGTTCATTTTCTGTCAGGCATTCACACGGTCATGCCCTCCTGATGGCTAAAGCTAAGAAGCTTTCTCTTCTTGAACGTGGTTGGATCGTCAAGCTGCATAAGCAAGGCCTCTCGCAGCGTGCCATTGCTGCTGAGGTTGGACGCAGTAAGACAGTCATTCTACATTTTTTGAAAGCTCCTGAGCATTTTGGAACAAAACAGTCAAGTGGTAGACCCAAAAAAATTACACCTGCGCTGAGCCGGAGGATCCGATTGGCTGTCCATTAACACACAGGGCGGTCCTGGACCCAAATTAAGACCCTTACTGGTGCCGACTGCAGCAAAATAACCATCAGACGGCATCTGCAGGAAAAGGGTTTCATAAACAAGAAACAAATTCAAAGACCTCGTCTCCTTCAACGCCACAAAACTGCCCATTTAGACTTTGCCGGGGAGCATCAAACATGGGACATTGAAAGGTGGAAAAAAGTTTTATTCTCTGATGAGAAAAAATGTAACCTTGATGGTCCAGATGGCTTCAACGTTACTGGCACAGTGGAGGGGGTCCATCATGATCTGGGGTGCTTTTTCATTCAGTGGAACACTGGAGCTTCAGGTGGTGCAGTGGTCATCCCTCATGACTGAGGGCCCTCGTCTGTGTGGTAACAGCTGGATTTTTCAACAGGACAACGCTGCAGTTCACAATGCTCGCTTGACCAAGGACTTCTTCAGGAAGAATAACATCACTCTTTTGGACCATCCCGCATGTTCCCCTGATTTAAATCCCATAGAGAGCATTTGGGGATGGATGGCAAGGGGAGTTTATAAAAATGGCCATCAGTTCCAAACATTTGATGCCCTTCGTGAAGCCATCTTCACCACTTGGAGCAATGTTCCCAAAAGCTTCCTGGAAACACTCGCATCAAGCATGCCCAAACAAATTTTTGAAGTGGTTAACAAAAACGGTGGAGCTACTCATTACTGAGTCCTACTGAGAAACATTTTTGTTCTGGTTTGGAGAGTTTTTTGTCATTTTTTGAGTGATGGTCTTAAACTTTTGATCAGCTGATAAACAGCCTATTTCAGTTTATTTGTTGTTTTCAATAAATCACTTTTTCAAAGTGTTTTTTGTCACACTCCCCCTTCTTGCTTTTGCATGCTGTAGCTCTGTTTAAAACCTCATCAAGGTCAAAATGTGCAAAATGCATATTTTAGCAATTTTTCAACTGGTCTTAAGGTTTTGATCGGTCTGTACAATTAATGGACAGGACAATTTGGTCTCTTTTGTGCACCTACCCTTACAGTTAGTAGGACTGATCCAATATAATGTAAGATATGCTGAATTTTTGAAAATAATTACATCGCAGCCTTCCATCAACATCTTAACAAGACAGTCAATCACTGTGTATTTTGTGAGGACCTGCTTCATTTCCTAAGGCCCTGGTCAGCCCTGTTGGACTGCAGTAAAATGGATGATAATGCTAATCCGCTCAACCCCACCTTCAGGGCCAGTTTACACATCACTGAAAACATGTATACTGTTTTTAATGTTGCTTTTGCACCTTCTGATTACACAAGAACGGTGCCGTCTGATGGTCTGGATCCATATTTCTGTATTTAGTGATGTTTTGAGGGCGTAGGAGGCTAAAAGTTAGCTAAAGAAGCACAGCCACCCTGGTTGGAGGTCTCCACAATGCTCTCCATTGTTAAGAAGACAGACATAACCTTACCAAGCCCGATTATACGGCTACTATTTTATCATACCATACAAAACAGTTGGTACAAATCCATACATCACTTTTAAGTCGAGTGGTAGAACATGAATACTGGAGCTCAGCGTCAGGCATGCGTCCACAATGAGAGCACCACTCAGACTGAAAACAAAGATGACAACTGCGCCCTCAAGTGGCATTGCAATGTCCTTCTTAAAGGTACAACACACAACCTCAACTGTTAAAGGCGCATGCACAGTACTCTTTCAGATTAAGTTTGTCTTCACTGGAAAGCATCAGTGTGCAGATGTGTGTTTTAACAATGCTGTTTCACTGCAACTATCATCTCCAAATTTTAGCCTGGGAAAAACCTGACCATTTCTGGCGTGTGTAAACGGGCCCTCTGGCTTAAGACAAGAGCAAACTGCACAAAGCTAACAAACTTACAGGAGTGTTGATGCTTGAAGCTAGTTAGAACATTCTTTGTACATCAGATCTTAAAACAGAGAAGATAGCAATGTGCAGAATCTGTGCTGCTTTTACAAACTGTAATGTGTCATTGTTCATGTTCATATGTGGGCCAAATGATCATATTTGTATATCTTTCTGTGAGCAAACTAAAAGTTGAATGAGGGCCACAGTTGGCTCCTGGGCCATAGTTTAGATATTCCTGGTTCCCCCCAAAATCCCAAATCACATGAACCATCTTGTCCAGAATCACAGCAATCACCAAGACTGTACCATATCATGCTGTTAATCAACAAAAGAAATTAGAGATTTAAAGAAAATCACATATTAACTTGGAGATATGCAGAACTGTGAGATTATTATTACAACCCCAATACCAATGAAGTTCAGACATTGTGTAATACATAAATTAAAACAGAATGCAGCTAATTATTGATTGAATTTGCTACATAGACAGTATATTTCATGTTCAAACTTCATTTTTTCTTTCCCTCATTTTGAGTTTGATTGGTGCAACACCTTCCAAAAAGCTGGGTAAGAGCAAACAAAAACTAGTGAAGTTGAAGAATCCTAAAACAAACGCCTGTCTGGACTCCAGAGGTGAGCAGGTTGATTGGGTGCTTGTCAAGATTGGCTGTAATCAAGCATCTCTGAAAGGCTCAGTTATTCATGAGCAAGGATAGGAAAGAACACCTACAAAGCTTCAGTAATTTGTGTCCCAATGTGTGTTGGATGTGGTTAAAAAGAAAGGTGACATAAGACAGTAGCTAACATGCCCCTGCCCCAGCTTTTTTGAAAGATGCTTCAGGCTTCAATTTCAGACTTATGTAGGCCTACATTAAAAAGTCAGATTTATCAGTTTGAACTAGGACTGTCACTTTAGTGCATTAATTAGATTAATTAATTACACCGCAAATTAATGCGTTATAAAAATTAATCATAGATTAATCATAGCACACAAACATTTTGATATTGTCCAGCTGGAGGACCCGTACATGGCAGTGGCACATGTCACTTCACACATGCGTCTCTAGTCAAATCAAACAAAGCCCAGGTGACAACAGGAATGGCATATTTAAGACTTAGTCTTATTTTATTATTGAATTTATTTATCTATATTTCTACTACATTCTTTAATAATGCATCAGGCCTAATTGTTTTGCTGGATGTCCTCGACCTTTTTCTTATTGTGAATTTGATTTATGAAACACACTTAAAGTGTAATTTGAGTTGCCTGATTGAGCTTAGAATTTTCTGGACAAAAAAGTGGATTTACAAATCTTCACTTCTTAGTGTATTCGTTTGATTTGTCATGCACTACAATTTTATAATATCCTAGAATTCAATTTTTTTATTTGGGTACTTTAAGCAGATATGAGATTAAAATGCGATTAATTAGATTAATTGATTATAAATACGGTAATTAATTAGATTAATTTTTTTAATCGTCTGTCAGCACTAGTTTCAACATTAAACTTCTTTTTATTATATTTATTGTTTATTTGTTGTGGACATCACAATGACCTTGGACAAAACAGGTGCATTGTTTTAGTGTTTCAGCACAGTTGCCCACTGGAGGCTTTTGAGACAATAAAATAATAAAAATATAAGAGAGTGGAGAAAAAGAACAGTACAATAATATCACAACAATAAAAGAGAAGCAGCTTTTCCAGATTAAATATTTATATGACCTGTAAAGCCAAGGCAGCATGGTCAACCAGATGAAATTATTCATGTGAGCACTGTTGTTTTAGCCATTGTTTGAGTCCTTTTTTAAAGCATTACTGTTGTTCTCCAGTTTGCAGTGTTTTAGTTAAAGGAGACATATCATGCTGATGCATGATTTAATACTTACATATAATATAATAACTTTGAAAACAAGACCTTACACCCCCTTAATTTTCAAAAAATTAGATATTGTATTTTTTCTGATATCCTAGAATGAGATTTGATGCCTCTGAAAATAGGTTCATTGCGAGATGTCCGCGAGATTTAAATCGTCGTGACGACACGAGGTACCTTTCTTTTTATTGGAGTAATCTGATAAAACACTTCCTCCTCTGTGATGTCCGTCAGCCCCAAACCGTCACCGAGGAACACATCCAGCAGCATGGGTATAAAGCTCCCTCGCTCACACTCCCTCATTACCAGCTCTGGCCTGTAGGGGGACTCAATACGCGGTTGCTGCTTTGAGCCTGCCGGAAAATACAGTAGAAGAAGAAGGACAGACTGGCTCAGCCCCCGATAGAACTGACCAACCAGAGCACAAAGGGCTGTGACATTGCGAGGTAACTTTAAGTCAGCCTTGAGACCGAGTGTTTCAACGTGGGCTTCATAATGGCCTAAAATGAGGATATTGAGAACGCTATTGTGGGGCAATGAAGGAACTAAATGACTTGTACTGAGGGCAGAAATGCTTTACAGGCATCCTAGTCTGGCATAGTGAAAAGGAGAAACAAGCATGATGTGTCCTCTTTAATTGATGAAAGGTTGAAAAGATTTTGCAAACCATCGTGTTCTGCTTTTTTTATGTTTAACACGATGTCCCATCTTCATTGGAAGTGGAGTTTGTGCATATCAGAGTGTGCACCTGAAGTCGACCAAACTCAACCACAAAGCACAAACTAACAAAGTATCGACCTACTCATAGTGTTTTTGTTTCTTTTTTATTTTCCAGTCAAATGTTTCGTCAGTAATGCCCTTCAACATTCATAATCTCTTGAGCTGAGCAAATCTTAGTAACTGTCATGTTTCAGTCTTGGCCAAAGGAGTAAAACTAAACACCAAACAACCCTGCTTTTCATGCAGAGGCATTAGAATAACACTAAAACACCATATTCTCTTTAATCTGAGAAAATGATTAACTCACTTTCATAAAAAAAAAGAAAGGTGAATAAACCTTCACAGTTACCTTTCTGTGTCACAGGTGAACTACACGGACCACAGACTGGCTTCAGTATGAGTATATCAACACTTTACTTTCCAGCCAACAAGGTCACACGGGGCAGCCCTGCTGTGTTTCACAGCCAAACAGGAAGTGGTGGTGACCTTCTAACTTTTCCAGCATGATATGCTACCATTTTATCAAAAATACATACATTCATGGCACTTAAAGCAGACGTTAGAATAAGCACACAAAGAAATGTAATCCTTGGATTAAAATACAACTTATTAGAGCAGCAGTTATGGGATATGCAGTCTTTCTTATAATAAATCACTGTTGAATGTCTTCTTTTATATTTGATGAAAGTCCAGCCAGTTCATGTATCGAGTTGTTTGTATAACCTTAACTTAATCTGTTGGCTCCATTGTCAGCCAAACAGAAATAGCAAAACTGATATTATCATAACAAGGCAGCCTTCACCACTTCAGTATCATGTATCAAGGCAAACCACTGATTTCTGGAGAGCAAACACAAACAGACTTGTAGATAAACACAGATTATATAACCTTAGCTGACCGAAAGTTCCATATGGGCCTGTTGAAGGACTATGTGAACTTGTATACGTGTTTACTAAACAGCAGTCGATCTTGTGTTTTTGTCCTCACGGAGAGACACCTTAATGATCTGAGATGAAGTGTCTGTCTCATTGTCTGTTCAAATATGGCTTATGTTAACAAACCCAACAGCAATCTGAATAAAAATATGTGACTACTGCATTCAGTTTGAGGACATTTTTCCCAAAAGTCACCTTAAAAAATTACAATCCAAATAAAGCGAGGACGTAGTGTAAAACAGAAGTAAACTGCAGTGATGTGTATATTCTTTTTAACTTACATCAATTAAGAATGGCAAAGAATTTCACCTACAAAGATTCAAAAGTTAGTGTCCTCAGTTCCAAACACTAACTGAGTGTTGTTAAAATGATAAACATGTCCCTGTCCCAGCTTTATGGAACTTGTTGCAGGCATCAGAATCAAAATATCTTGCAGAAAAACCTGAAAATGTGTGTTGGTTTGAAAATAAAATATCTTGTCTTTGTAGTTTGTTCAATTGAATTTAGGTTAATAATTCTTTGTAAATCATAACCTCTGCCAAGGATGTTTTTTTTTTTCCAGCATCTGTTTGTTTGTTAGCAAGATTACACAAAAACTTTTGGACAGATTTTGCTGAACTTTTCAGAAGATGTTAGTAATGGACCAGCTTAGAAGTGATTAGATTTTGGTGATGATCCAGAAAACTGCCATTGGGAAATCACCATTTTTGCTCAATAA
Organism: Scarus forsteni; assembly: GCA_036419115.1. Classification (NCBI taxonomy): domain Eukaryota; kingdom Metazoa; phylum Chordata; class Actinopteri; order Labriformes; family Labridae; genus Scarus; species Scarus forsteni. Next base: position 10,850,057 of record JAZDUH010000341.1, read on the forward strand.
CTGTCTAACTTATAATGATATCAGCATGTTTCCAAGTGCTAGGTGTGGGTTTTCAGGGTCTTGGAATCATATTATGATGGTTACTTTATCATAGAACTATTGCTTATTGATGTAACAGCAATATGTGGGCTACCTTTACAGAGGTTTGTGCTCTACGAGTGCTTCCTGGTTAGTTTTAAGTATAAGATTCGTCCGTCTGTCTGTGAACAAAATAACTCAAAAAGTAATGGATGGATTTGGATGAAATTTTCAGGAAATGTTCAGCATGGGAAAAGGAAGAACTGATTCAATTTCGGTGATGATCCGGATCAGCGTCTGGCCGCCATGGCAAAAAATGTGATTTCTGTGAATAACTACTGAACCAAAGTAGATATCATTTTGAATCCAGTTGCAAATGGAATGTTTTCATGGTCAAGGAATCTAAATATTTAGATTAAATAAAGGTAGGAGTAATATTTATGGTCAAAATGACAATATGGCTAAGGACTGTGGCGCTGGCGGAGGTCTGCGCTCTCCGAGTGTTTTCTAGTGTAAAGATGCTATAAGGAGTTTCTAAGTAATTACAAAAAAGTCTCACTTTTAGATATATGCCTGATGGAAATACACACTTTAAGATTAATTTTATAGCATCAAAATAGGTTATCTATAAATGCTATTCCTTAGCTAAGTGGTCGGGTCAGACAGGGGTGGACTGGCCTGGATACTCAACTTCAGGAATAAGACGATTAAAACTAGAGCAAATTTATATTATTCAGACACGTCTTAGAGCACCGGGCTGTAAGTAGCGATAAATAGCCGGCTACAAAACTACAATACTAAGTTTTCCAAAAATTGCTTGTTGTCACACATCAAAAACTGCCGCTATGTAACTAGAAAGAGATACATTAGCTTGTCACTTTGCATCCTGTAAGTTGTTGAAAAAAGAAGTTGTAAAGCAATGCAGAGTTCTGAGGAAGGTCCGAGCTGCATTCATGAGCATCACAACAAACGCACGCTTTGGCTTGGGTCACGTTTTTGCGACAGTCGCCGCGCGTACTCATGGGTAGCAGAGTCTTTATTTTGCTGGAAATAGCACCTTTAAGCTAAGAGTCTCATTCAGAGTTGACTAGGCTATTAAGTAGTTATGCTGTGAAGCTATCTGTGATTGACAACCATTACAATAGTGACTAATCAAATTTGTGGCTTGAGCTTGAACATCAGATCCACTGCCTTAATAAAACATTGTGATTATGTTGAAAGAACTTGGCAAATGTTCTTGTCTTAAATTTAAGTGGACCCAGCCCCACCATGTGTTAACATAAAACAGAAATCAGAAACTAATGGCCTGACTGTTGACAGTGTCTGATTGATTTTGGGAAAATCCTCCCCCTATGCCGCAGTGATGATGTTGCAACCTTGTCGTGTTTGGTGTAATCATGTAGCTGTGTAAGCAGAGGCTGCAGGTTTGAGCTGGGCCATGTGGGCTCCTGAGTCATTGCTGCTTTCTGCTGGTGTTTCCTTTGGCTGGTGAACAGATTTTCTCCCCTCCTCTGTTTACACCACCCTTATTAACATGGAGACCTGTTTTCGATGGTGTATGAAGCTGTCTGCACATGGTGCTCATGCACAAGTCTGTCTGTGTGGTTGTGATTTTCAGAACATTTTAGTTCAAAAGTGCAGCCTCTTGTGATTTAACAGTTTTTCCATCACCATGTGGTTGTGGCAGTGTTTGTTCTTGTCCAGTCTGTGTGTGTTTGCGGTACTTTAAAGGGGGTTTGTGTGTATTAAGATACACAAAAGGAAATGGAGGGTAGCTGAACACAAACAGACAGCTGTTTATATGACAGTCTGTCCATAAGGTTACCCAGTTCAGTCCTTTATGGTGCATTTACACTTTGTGTTACTGGCACAAATTGTCTTGACACACTTTGCTTTAAAAATTTCCATTAGGGATCGGACCTGGTTGTTTTATTTGGTATCCTTCCTTCCTTCTTATAACATGGAAACAACGTATTGATTACATAAAAGGTAAAATTTCAAAGTCAGTTGCAATTCTGTCAAAATCTAGATATATATTTTAAATTATAAAGCATTCAAAATAATCTATGATTCACTTATTTTTCCTTACATGTCTTGCTGTATAGAACTGTGGGGGTTCCACATATAAAACATATATGAATTCAATAGTTGTCTTACAAAAAAGAGCCATACGTATCATCAATAATACAGATTATTATGCTCACACTGATCCCTTGTTTTTAAATTCACACATTATGAAATTTTCTGACTTGTTTTATTATAAAATAATGTTACTAATGTTTACTGCAAAACTAACCTCTCTTCCTAGTGCTGTGCAAAAGTTCTTCTCAGTTCGGGAGACTCAATACGATTTAAGAGGTGTTTGCAAGTTTTCTGTTCAGAAAGCTAGAAAAGGTATAAAAAGGAGATGTGTGTCTGTTGTTGGGGTTGAACTATGGAATAATGCAAATATAAATATAAAAACCTGCAATTCATGTTATATCTTCAGAAAAATGGTCTCCAAAGTTATCTTTGAAAATTATAAGTGTTGATCATGTAATGATGTTAATGTTGATTCTTTCTCTTTGGTTTTTGGTAGCTTATTTTCGGTTGAATATATGGGCTAGGCTCAGATAAGCATTTTGCTTCTGTCCATGCCTTTTCAGTCACTACTTATTATAAGAATTCTGGTTTGTTTAAAATGTCTATTTTGTGACAAATATTGTACAATGTATGCTGACTGAAATAATAAATCCTACAAAATGAGCTGAACAGAGACACCCCCAACCACTGAATGATCAGTTTTGTCAGTAGAAGCATCACAAGTCAGACATTCGACCCCTCTTGTCAGCGTCTTTATAAGGTCTTCATAAATGTCACTAGATTGTGAATATTCAGAGGTGTTTTTAACAGGTCTGTCCTCACATTAAATGTGTATGAAATATGCTGCAGTAGTCAGACTGGATTTAACATTCAGTAGCTATGACCGAGGACTATCTTTTTAAAACTTGATTATACTCTTAAAATCATCACAGTGCCGCCTCAACACTATCCTCCTCCATACATCATTTTAAAATCCATTATCTTGGTTATTTTGATGACTTAAGTAAAAAATTATATAAATGAATAAAATGGACTGCTCTGTTACGACTACACTATGATGTACATTTTGATGTGCCAGTTACGTGTGCTCTCATTGGTCAAACCTGGACTTACCAGATGTGACTAGATATGATTAGGTGAGGACAATTTGCTCAAGAAATCACGTCTGGTGTGCAAAGGTTTACTCTTTATTTATATTTATATTCCCTGACTGGAAGCCTGTAGTGGTAAATTTTATGGCTCCCAGTTTTGCTGTTTAGCCTCAAACTAATGTCTTGATGTTTCAGTGTTGTAGGGTAGATTAAGGTTTTCTGCTGTAATAAAAAACAGGATCTTTAGCCTGGTAATATAATCTTCCTGCTCCAGTGCTTTGGACATTAAATAAACCTAATTAAAGAAGTAAGTGCAAAGTGAACTGACCAATCTATCATTACAGTATGAACCTGTGAAGGGGAGCCTTCATGGTGTAAACATATCCAAAGCTTTATTATTATGTAAATGTGATTATGTAAATGTCTTCTTGGCTTTTAAAGCTCCTGTGAGGAACTTTTAGTTGTGTTGATTTATGTCACTCCCAGTGGACAAAGCAGGATCTTTTTTTTGTTTTTCTTACAAATATCTCATTCTTATTTATTTAAGTTGTTAAAGAGACTGTGAGGAGTTTCCAAGTAATTACAAAAAAGTCTCACTTTTAGATGTATGCCTGATCAAAATACACGCTTTAAGATGAGTTTTATAGCATCAAAAAAGGTTATCTATAAATGCTATTCCTTAGCCTTCCTGTCGGGTCGGACAGGGCTGGACTGGCCTGGATACTCAACTTCAGGAGCAAGACAATTAAAACTAGAGCAAATTTATATTATTTTATTAATTATATTGTGCGTCTTAGAGCACCGGGCTGTAAGTAGCTATATATAGCCGGCTACAAAATACCATACTAAGTTTTCCAAAAACTGCTTGTTGTCACGCATCAAAAACTACCGCTACATAACTAGAAAGAGATACATTACCTCGTCGCTTTGCATCCTGTAAGTTGTTGAAAAAAGAAGTTGTAAAGCAATGCAGAGTTCTGAGGAAGGTCCGAGCTGCATTTATTAGCATCACAACAAACACACGCTTTGGCTTTGGTGCGTTCCAGTTGTAGTCAGAAGTAGGAATTTCCGAGTTCCGAGTAGGAAACTGCAACTGGAACGTCCCCAGAAGTCGGAATTTCCTACTGGGAACTTGGTGAAACCTCGCCACCCCCGAGTTGACAATCAGAGATGGATGCCCCCAGTGTGAACAGTTATTTAGCTCCTGTAATAATCCATTTATTTGCACTTTTGACTGGGGTGTGTCGCTCTAGATCAGCTGTATACAGAGTATTGTTAGACTTATATTTACAAAAAAGCCTGGTAAATCGGCATGTTTTTTTCCGACTTCAACTGGAACGCTGATAAGTTGGAGATGATGTCACTCCCAGTTCCGAGGTTACTGGAACGCAGCATTACGACAGTCACCGCTCGCGCTCATGGGTAGCAGAGTCTTTATGTCGCCGCAAATAGATTCTCCTCAGAGCACCTTTAAATCTGTAACTCACAATGAACATTTGATGTTCAAAGGCTGCTTAGGCAGTTATTTCTGACATCTGTCGTGCAGCACATTTGGCATTCACATGTCTTCTGTCTTGTTGACCTTTTGGCTGTTACAGGTATACGTTCAGTTTTGTGTCATTACAAGCTATTAACACTTTAGAGGAACTTCACACTCACATCAGTTTGTTGTAAACACCTGGACATATTGTATATTTTCACACTATTAGAGTGATTCATGTGATTAACATACAGTTTGCTTGTAAACAAATACTTAAAGGTGTGTTGTAAACATGCAAATGGTTGGTCATAAACTTAACTAGAGAGAGGTTGTTACAGAGGATCAGACTGGCTATGTTACTGCCATAAAAATTTAGAACAGAATACAAACTAACTTCAGTTTGACTCTTGGGGTTCAGCGTCGACTTGAGTGTATTTCCTCGCAGTTTAATACAGAGTGGCTTGTCCAGTGCTCTTTCAAGAATAAGGTTAATGATTATAGTACAATAGGTTTAATTGGCTAATCATTCTCTCATTAATGACAGTATACATGACAAAATGACGCAAGAGATGATGAAGAGTTCAGTTACAGCAGGAATGCAGGTTCATCCTGTATTTCCTGGTAACAAGAGCCTCACTTGCATAAACAAACACACGCAGCTGTAAGAAGCTGGCTTTTCCTTCAGGTTACAAGGGCGAGAGAATAACCTTAAACAAACACTCACTAACTGCAAGAAACACTCACATTACTCATTCACTGCAGCTTTTGGCCTGCTAATATGACCTGTCTGCACACATCCTCACACTCACATAAAGCATGAAGGAACTGACTGTTACGTGGAGAGGTTGAGTTCCAGTCTGCCTAACATGTGCCTCTCTTTTTTGGCCAAATACTATATTTATAATGTTTTGTAAGTATGCCTATTAGTTACACTTTGTTTATACAATGTTAAGTGATTAGTGAACTCAGAGGAGGCTGTATTTTTCTAGGTGGTCCTGTGTGGATGTGTGTGTAGAGGTTGTTTTATGACCCTGAGAATTTTTCAGATACGATCAGGCCTTGACCGGTAGACTTTGCTGTTATAAACCTGCTCCTTATTACAGTGGGAGGGGCTCTGTGTGTGTCTGCATGTGTGTGTGCTGCCCTAAAAATAACAATACTGATCATTCAGAAAGTCATTTTACACTAAGTAGAAAACATTTATTAACCCTTTCATGCATGAATTATTAAGTCCAAATGAATACTTTTTGAAATGTTTGATTTTAGTCAAAGTCAGCTTTATTGTGAAATATGCTATACATGCTTGACATACAGCACAGATAATTTAAGTCCTCTCTGACCCACGGTGCAAAAGGCAATATTAAAAACAAGAGTAAAGAAACTACGGTATAAAAAATATAATATCCTAATAATACCTAGAGTAATAAATAGAATACATTTACTATGAACAGAATGAAAATTAAAGAGGAGCCGTTGTGTGTACATGCACCGCCATCTTGGGTTTACTTTCAAAGTCATTTTTTCAGCGTAATTTGAGGGAGTAATGCATCTGTTCAATATTGTGGGCACCATGCCTCAAGGGTATGAAAATTAATTTAGTGGAGTTATACTAACATCCCCAAACAAATGTCTTTAACAAACATTTATCAAGAGTAAATAAAAGCAATAGTAAAATCTTGCGGTTTAATCAAACTGTTTACATGTGAATTACACCAAATTTAAAGTAAAAAATATAAAATTATGTGAAATCTGAAATCAGATGTAAAACCCAATTGGCTGTTTGTTGGCTACTTTGGATTATGATGCAATATTTCACTGTGGGAAAAATGTGCAAAAATAAGTTTTTTTTATGAAACTTAAGACAAAGATTTGGGAATTTACCACCTGGTAGTTGGACATGTTTCTGCAACCTAAAGTGTATAACATTATATCCGTCTACTGGTCCACTGTAGCGGACACCATGCATGAAAGGGTTAATACAAGATTGTCAAACACTTGATTTGGCTTCCATACCCAAACAAGGAGAGGTAAGACAAAATCCATGCTAGAGCGCTGCAGCTAAGCTCTGACAATCAGTCTCTTAACATTTATGTTAATTTACCAAGGATGTTATACCCCTTTCACACTGGCCAAAAACCTGTTTAAACCTGGTAACAATCAGCTCCTGTCAGCAGTTTGAAAGGGTTTAATTGGCATTTTGACCATGGTCGACTGACTCGCCTCCGATTGGTTTTAGTGGGAACATCACACCTGAGTTGACCCGCTAAATTACGTATGGCGGCGGCATAACGTGCCCACAGCATAACATTGAGTCCGCCCCCTCTGTCTTTAACTTAAGGGACTCTTTGCCATCTCAGAAACAAATTCCATCCACCTCTGCATCATCAGAGTTTGTACATTTTTAATGAGGGACTAAAGTACAATGTACAGAAAACTGTGTCCACATCTTCCATGCTCCTTTACGTTGTTTACATGGTTCATCACGTTGATGATGTCATCAACATTATGACATCAGCTTGATGTGCCAGAGGAAAAAACAGTCATGCAGCTTGTCTGCTTCCCGTTGGACCCGGGTATGTTGGCAGTGGGAAGGAGTCACTTGCCAATTGTTAGTGGGTTAACCCACGTTGAAAAAACCTGCATAAACCTGCTAATTATAGTGTGAAAGCTTTAAGTGTTTCACAAAAACACAGATCCACTCTTTCACAGTGCTGTGCTTCCCTGCTGGCTCAACTTGCTCCCCTCTCACTAGTATGATGCCTCCACCACTTAAGAATGGGCTTGGTGAAGGCTCTTGGACTTTTATTGTAAAATATAGGCTAAATGTTACAGCTTTAAATGTAGCTTTAGTCGTACACCTTTATCCCCGTGTCTTGTATTATCTTTACACTTTTCTACTACACTATGAGAAATGTAAAAAAAATATTCTTTGCAAACAATCCCTTAAATCACCATCCTCTACTGTTCAGTTGCATGTGTGTGCTGACATTGTGTTTTTTCCGTGTGTGATGAAGCTCTGTGGTAAATGAAGTGATCTGCCCGTAAATACAGTGCATGTAGTAAATGTTAGTTTGTCTACACTAAAAACACACACGTTGCAACACACAATGCAGCTGTGTGTGTGTAGCTGCTGAGTTGCCCACTCAGTGTAATGTACAGTGTTGTGAGTGGGCTGTTGCTGTATCTGTGTGTGAAAACATACCACTATGAATTAAACATACTGTGAGTCCAATCTGCAGACCACGATGACGCCAAATGTTTTCAAGCTGCTGACAAAGCTGTCATTCATTCATCCAATCAAAAAGTAACTCTTAGTCAAAAGGCAGGAATTCTTTCTTTTTGTGTACTATCAATAATATGTATAGGGTTAAAGTTGCATTAAATGAATGAGCACTCATGGTTAGTGTGTGCTTTAGTGCAGGGCCTCTCATTTTATAATAAATATCACCCACATCCACTTATTAACATGAGCCCTGCCACACCATGCTGACTCTGTGTCTATTAAAGTTGATACATATAAACTGTTGTCAGCTCTAGTCAATGGTCCTTGTTGTTTGCAGATGTGTGGGTCTGCTGCTCAGACATACAGGGATCAGCTGTAAGTTATTGACTTTAGTTTACGTCCAGTTCACTCTTTGCTACACTGCACACAAGGAGAGATCTGACTGAGCTGCCATGAGGGACACGACTTGTTAATCATTGCTTCATTGTTTGTCAGTGACAGTCGGGTCCCATATCCTGTTGTGTTTGGCTATTTTGATGAGTTCCCAGTAGGAATTTCTGACTTTGGGGGGCGTTCCAGTTGCAGTTTCCTACACTGAACTCGAATTTTCCTACTTCTGACTACAACTGGAACGCACCAAAAGACGTGACCCAAGCTAAAACGTGCGTTTGTTGATGCTAATGAACGCAGCTCGGACCTTCCTCAGAACTCTGCATTGCTTTATAACTTCATTTTTCAACAACTTACAGGATGCAAAGCGACGAGGTAATGTATCTCTCTCTAGTTACGTAGCGGTAGTTTTTGATGTGTGACAACAAGCAATGGAAAACTTAGTATTGTAGTTTTGTAGCCGGCTATATATCGCTACTTATAGCCCGGTGCTCTAAGACGTGTCTCAAAAATATAAATTTGCTCTAGTTTTAATTGTCTTGTTCCCGAAGTTGAGTATCCAGGCCAGTCCAGCCCTGTCCGACCCAACTGGAAGGCTAAGGAATAGCATTTATAGATAAACTATTTTGATGCTATAAAACTCATCTTAAAGTGTGTTTCCATCAGGCATTTATCTAAAAGTGAGACTTTATTGTAATTACTTAGAAACTCCTCACAGTCCCTTTAAATGGATTTGTAAAACTGTTTTTATTTTCGTTTTGCACAACGTCCCAACTTCAGTGGAATTCCAGTGTTCTTTCTGTAATTGTTGTAATGTGAGTCTTCATATATTTCACACTCCACTCACAGTTTCAACCACAGTTTCCATAGGCAGCATGTATCACCCACCGACCCTATACGCAAAAAAGACTCAGGCAGGCTTGTGCGCACACCCACACACCTCGTCATCTGTCAGAGTCTCTGCTTCACATTTTTCACTTCCTCCCTCTCTCTCTCTCTCTCTCTCTCTCTCTCTCTCTCTCTCTCTCTCTCTCTCTCTCTCTCTCTCTCTCTCTCTCTCTCTCTCTCTCTCTCGGAGGATCTCGAGAGCAGCACTGACAGCAGCTCGCGCGGGGTCAGGTCCACGCACTGGGAGCTGTACAGGAGGACGTGCACCGCTCCTCGCGCGCTGTTACCTGCAGACAGGAGCTGCGTCAGTGGGCTGTCGAGACGTCGAGTAAACCAGGGAGATACTGCACTTGTTTTTAGCATTTTTTAAATTTTGTTTTTTTTACTGGATTCTGAGACAGTAACACTTCAGAGGAGCGAGGACGACCGTGGGAAAGCGGTGAGTTTTATGTTTTTTAACTGCTGGACTCTGATCAAACTTAAAATAATTATTTTTAATTCTACCATTAACACTCAACTTAGTCGCAGGTAGAACTTATTTTCACTGTAACAGTGTACTTTTGTTACAAAAGAAAATCGAGAACTTGTTCCTAAAAGGTTCGTTTTCTTTTTAGAAGTGTTACTGTTAGAAAGTAGGGCTGGGTAATATGGACAAGCTTATATTTCGATTTTAATCCGCATAAAAATGACAAGTTACAGGACATGGTGATAGCTGATCTTCACCATTGCAGAGACAAGAAGTTAAACGCCAATCAAGTGAGACATAGAAATTCTTATGTCACAATAAATAAACAGAAAGGGAAACTTTTAACTGCGAGGTCACAGACCAAAAGTTTGTGACAAAAAGTCAAACTTGTGTAATAAAAATTCATAAGTAGGAGTTACCAAATTAAAAAAAATTGGATAAAAAGTTCCAACTTTTACAATGACATGTACAAATAAGTTAAACTTTGAGCCTTGGAGATTAAAAAAAAAATAAAATTAAGGGATTGAAATCCAAGTCATGTGTCAGGAAGACATAAAAATCAAATTAAACAAAAACTATGAGATAAAAAAAGGGGTATCCTAAAAGAAATGTCAGAATTATGAGTCAGTATCTTAGTAAATTTGGATACAAAGTTAAAACTTAAAGGTAGACAGGAATTATGATGAGATTGTGACAATATGATTAGATTAAGAAGTCTGAATGTGGGAAAAATAATCATAGTTATGAGATGAAAGTTTGAAGCAAAAATGTAATGACCAAAATTTAAAATAAGAAGACATCAAATTTAAAGGATAAAAAAGTCAAAATGTGTGAATGAATGGCATTATTATAATATAAAAAATGGAATTTACAAGATAAAAAGTTTAAGAGATAAAAATAAAAATGAAACAAAAGCTTTTTGGTTTACAGCCAGCTGAATATCATCAAGCACATGAAAATGATATCAGAAAAAAACTGTTAATGAATGAGCAATATAATGAGGTAAAATGTTCCCTAAAAATAATGTTAATGAATGTAATGATAACTACCTACTTAGTGGTACTTTTAATGGCTCTCACTAAAGCGTAAGAAGCTGAGTGTAATATGGCCTTTTGTAACATGTAGCTTGACTGCTTATCAAGAAAAATGGCAATAAAATCACTCTCATTTGATCTGTCAGCTCTGTCTAAAGGTCTGTTTTACAGAGAATACTGTCCTCGTAATCTCCTAGCATTCAAGTGGCTTAACTCTGGTTCATAGATCAAGTTTTGTTGACTGCTAAACTATGTTCATAACAGCGTATGCTTCAAAAAGAAGCAGTCCTGTAAAACACATTAAAACGCACTTACAACTGGAAAAAAGCATAACCTGACCGTTAAAACTACAATGAATTCAAACAGCTGTGCAGTTTTTTCTTGTTTTCTATCCGACTGTAGGGACGAGCTGATGGCAGTCCAGTTGTTGCACAGCACATAAGTTGCATCAAAGGCAGAAGTGGATCAAGCATTTGCCGGGGCTGACAAGGGTCCAATTAAAACTACTTGACCCCTTAAAAATCCTTTAAACTGATCTGCTTTTAGACTTGTCTTAATGCAAAGATGTAATGAAGGCTGATGTTTTTTTTTTGTCTTTAATCACTCAGCATTTTGTATTTTTCATTTGACAGCTTTTACTAACTTTCAAATGTCTGTAAAGACTAAGTGAGACTAAAATTTAGTAATGAAAATATTAATGAAAGGTTACAGTAATGATGTCTCAAATGAATGAAATTTAAGCAACTTTCTATGCTTTTGGATGTGGGAGTATGCCCATTAGATGCAATGAAAGCATGCAATCTCAACGACAAAGCTCTTTGTATACAAACATAAAACAGACTTACAACAGAGATTCATATGATGGCACTGATTACACCATATGCCCTTTTATTGCTTCCTAAAAATAAAGTTTTGTCCAATTATATGCCGTGAAAACTTTTATTAAGCCCCCTTTTGGGGTCTTAAGTAATGCAGTAGAACAGATATTTGTCTTTTATCATTTTTAAAGACGAAGATGGACTCCCACACACCGTCTAACTTGCAAGAAAATCATTTATTTGCAATATTGTGGTCTCAGACCTTGAGACCGAATCGCTGCAAATAAATGATTTTCTTGCAAGTTAGACTGTGTGGGTGTCCATCTTCGTCTTCAACTTTTTTCTCCGACGCACCTGTCTCCTAAATTAGATGTGCAAAGTACTCTCCTGATCACTTTTAAAGAAAGTTGTAGATGTCTTTTATCATTTTTAAAATGTGTACATGTGTTGAGGATCAAATTCTGCCCAATTTTGATTTGACATTTTAAGGTCCTTCATATACGTAGAATGAGGTGTCTCAGTCATCCTTATAAATTACCTGTACAGGGCTCTGGATTAAAAAATAAATCTGAAGTTAAGATTTAACTTTCTAACTATATCTTGAGGTCAATGCGTATTTTACTTTTATTTATAACATTGGGTTTGTCATCTGTCTTTTGTCAGCATCAGCATGAAATATATCAACAGAAACAGTATTGTCTTACCTTAAAGATGCTATGAGGAGTTTCTAAGTAGTTACAAAAAAGTCTCACTTTTAGATATATGCCTGATGGAAATACACACTTTAAGATGAGTTTTATAGCATCAAAATAGGTTATCTATAAATGCTATTTCTTAGCTTCCCGGTCGGGTCGGACAGGGCTGGACTGGTCTGGATACTCAACTTCGGGAACAAGACATGTCGCTTTGCATCCTGTAAGTTGTTGAAAAAAGAAGTTGTAAAGCAATGCAGAGGTCTGGAGAAGGTCCAAGCTGCATTTATTAGCATCACAACAAACACACACTTTGGCTAGGGTCACATCTTTTGGTGCATTCCAGTTGTAGTCAGAAGTAGGAATTTCTAGGCTCCCAGTAGAAAACTGCAACTGGAACATTCCCCGAAGTTGGAATTTCCGACTGGGAACTCGGTGAAACCTCGCCACCCCCGAGTTGACAATCAAAGATGGATGTCCCCAGTGTGAACAGTTATTTAGCTCCTGTAATAGTCCATTTATTTGCACTTCTAACTGGGGTGTGTCGCTCTAGATCAGCTGTATACATAGTATTATTAGACTTATATTTACAAAAATGCTGCCATAGTGATAATCACATTCTTCATGTGATATTTGTGAACAACAACGCAGGGCGTGCTAACAACAGCTAACAATAGCCTGGTAGATCGGCATGTTTTTTTCCAACTTTAACTGGAACGCCGATAAGTCGGAGATTATGTCACTCCCAGTTCCGAGGTTACTGGAACGCAGCATTACGACAGTCACCGCACATGCTCATGAGTAGCAGAGTCTTAATGTCGCCGGTAATAGATTCTCCTCATAGCACCTTTTAGTAGCTTGAAAATATGTTTTGATGTTTTTCCCAGCCCCAGTGCAAATGTCCAATGCCACACTCCCCATTGTGCAAGTCTTGTGCATTAAAACTTTAAATTCACAAGTTGCCCTCAAGCAGGTCTCAGGCTGCAGACTGAAAGACTATTGTCAGGGTTGGAAATTTCTCTCGTAACAGCACCTATGGTTTGTCTTCAGGACCTCCAGCTTGTGGTTTGGTTTTGTATCTGCGGCTGGTGGAGGCAGGGCAGAAAAACCTGCAGCAGACTCGTACTTTAGCACTTGTCTGGTGCAGGGTTGTAATTTCCCTGTTGCTCAGTCAGTCTGCAACATGCTGCTTATGTGTGTTTGTGTGTGTTCTCGTTGAGGCAGATTATGGGTGTTAATTTTCAGCAGTGGAGTCTCTGATATCTACTTACAATATAAACTGTCTGCTGCAGAGAGAGAGGCACAGAAGGAGGAGGAGGAGGTTTCAGAGAAGTCAGGGGTTTAAATGAGTGGGAGCTCGCCGGTTTCATTTGTTTTGATCACTCATGAATATCTATCCCAAGAGGCTTAGTGAGAAAGCTCTTAAGACCAGAATCCATGAAACTTCTCTTCAAGAGTCCTCAAACTTCACTGATGAGCTGGTCAGAGACATTCAGAGTTACAAGTCTGTCATTCAATCCAAAGGAATTTCTAACTGGGCTTCAGATTCCAACATCATTCATTTATCAGCAATTTTAACAACACTTTTTAGTTAATAGTGGTGCTTACTTGGTCTAAATTTAGCTTGGCAAATTCCTTATGTTGTTCAGGGATTATAATCATTGTGCTGTCCTTGTAATGTCAAACCAAATATGCATTTTATCACTTCCTATCATGAGATTCATCCCCCGGCCTGGGGCATCTTAGGATATAGTCTCACTCAATCATAGCATTTTTGTGGTTATATAAAAAATGAAGTAAAGCACATTTGGATCTTTCTCGACTGTTGGTAACTTTTCAGTGCTCCAATCTTTGTGAAAAAATGTTTGTATTATTAACTTTTCAATATAAAATTACCTAAAGTACATGATGAGTTTTCAGAATCAAGGTCTTGTTTTGTTTTATTTGCACATGGTTAAAAGAGAAGTCAAAGAAAACAGTGACAAGATTAAGTTACACATGCAGGTGAGATAGAAATCCAATGTGGGCTATACAGATAAAATAGCAGAAAAAAGACATTCAAAGAAAAATAAATAGACAAAAATCAAATAACATATTTTTTTATCAAAGAGAGAGACTACACCAACACAGAAACAGAATAAAACAAAAGAAAGTGGTACATAAACCATATTTTGCCAAAAATAAATACATTTTATCATTTCATAGATTATCATGAACAGAATGTCTTGGACATCAACGTGTAGATCTTAAGCACCCTAAACTACGACACTGCATATTTTGAATATTCTCGAATACCCTCCGGTGTTTCTGTGTTAGACATCAGGGTCGTGTTAGTTGCTATGTGCCGTGCAAAATAAACACCAATTATAATTGTTTTAACGGACAAAATCCCAAAACATTTTGGCCTTCTGCCAAGACCTATAAAGATGGTATACTTAAACTGAGTTATCATTGTGTTTGATTATGGACCCTAAATTTTTAAATCCCAAAGCCAAAACAGCCTTGTGCCCTCCCTCTCTCAGAAGTGGACATCCCGTCTTAGGTGTTTCATCCAGCTAGCCTCCATGACACCTCTCCTGCGTCCCAGAACCAATCACCTGTGTCTAAGGGTGTTTTCACACCAACCATATTTAGTGCACACCAAAGAAGTTTTGGCCCAGGGTTTGGTACGTTAGTGTCAATGTGAATGCAACCACCGCACTTTGGTGTGCACCAAATCAGCCGGTCCGAGACCTCCATGAAGGGGTGGTCTCGATCCGCACCCTCTCCCTACATTTGGTGGGGTTTCACTGGTGTGAAACAAAGTGGTCCGAACAGATCTACTTTTGATGCATTACTTCCTGTTAATCCCGCGGTTGAATCTTTTGCTTACTCGATTGGCGATTTGTTTATTCTGGTTGATAATTACGATGATTTACGAGGGTCCAGAAGGTCACTGATGCCGTCTCAAACACGATAAAGTAACTCATTTGAAGGAAAATGTAGAAGACAGCGAAACGTAAACGTTGGTTGTTTGGTGTAGGAAATGGTTACCATGATAGTCTCTTCTTCGTTCTCCTCCGTCGCAGGTTTGGTAACCAGTTACGCACATCTCGCCCCCTGCTGTTTCAAACTGAGTAAATACACAAGTGGGCCCGGGCACAGTTTGATGTTGCAAGTGTGAATGCAAGCCAGCAGGGGAGGGGGAGGGGGGCGAACCGCGCCGCAGCACGGTTCGAAACAAGTGGGCCTAATGTGAAAACGCCCTGACTCTCACAGCCCACCATGCATGGACAGATATTTTAGAAGTCTTTTCCACCCTTTCTCGATGTCATCACAAGCATCATTGCCTTTATTTATTTTTTTATTTAACCAGGAAGTCCCATTGAGATTAAAAAAATCTCTTTTACAAGAGAGACCTGGCAGACCTTTAACAGACCCAGACTGTGCATACAAGCCTCAGGTGGAGTTACCTCTGCAGAACCCCGACGCTTGTTTGTTTGTTCATTTGTTCACAATTTTAGCAAAATTACGCAAAAACTGGTTTTGCTGAAATTTTCAGGAGATGTTGGTAATGGCCCAACTAAAAAATTATTGAATTTTGGTGGTGATCCAGATAACCGCCATTAACTATCGATCGTTTTTGCTCAATACATGTCTAACTAATATCAATAATATCAACATGATTCTGAGTGCTAGGTCTGGGCTTTCAGGGTCTTGGAATCATATTATAATGGTAACTTTATCATGGAACAATTGCTTATTGATGTAACAGCAATATGCGAGCTCCCTTGGTGGACTTTAGCACTCCTCCATTCTGACGCTACCAACAACAAGGTATGACCCATCTATGATGTTTGCCTCTGCTGAGCAGTGCAAAAAAGTAAAACCTTCCATTTTTATCTGTAAGAAAAGATGAAGAAACCCTGATTGTGGTTTTCGTTTTGCCAAAGATCAGCAAGAATATTGATTTTGATGTATTGGCACCACAAATTTAAAACTATACAGCACATTTAGACCATTTAATGGACAAAAAAGTTTGCTTAATACAACTGAATAACATTTTCTACTTATATGAAGTCTGTCTTTTGATCAACTTCAAACTACCAATTATATATATTTTTTAATATTTCCTACCATTTTCATGCCAGTCTGTTGACACAAGGGAACTCCAACTTAGTTCTTATGCCTCTAACTTGGATTGTAATCATGACCAGCTAATGGAAATAGAAGACATGGCTTGAATGTCCTTTAACACTTTCTTAAATTACCCATGGCAACACCAAAAGTCCTCAAAACTGTCTATTGCTCCCAAGGCTACACTGTCACTAAGGAGTGCTGGTTGATTATGAGATTGTATGGCGTTTAGAGCCTGTAACTTCCTGATCCCTCAACCAAAATGTGCCACAATTACTCAACCCCATTTGAACCTCATTTTAAAGTAAAAATGATATTTGACTTATGTCTGCATACTTTGCAGCCAAAAACATCAAATCCTCTCTTAATCTTTGAGACAATCACTGATACATCCATGCTGCAGATTTTATTGATGCCATTACAGGTTAGAGCTAAATAACTTATCCATATAGATGTTTATCCAGGATTTAGACTGGCCCATTGCAACCAGCCTGATACATGTTACTCTATCCGTGTGTCTTTCAGTGTGTGAGAGTGTGTGTAGGGGCATCTGAGTTCATGCAGTATCAAATGTCTGTCTCAACCACTTTCCTGTAATTAGATTATAATACTGTCTTGTTAGCTCCACTGAGAGCTGAGACACCTGTCTGTCTGTCTGTCTGTCTGTGAATGTCAGTGAGTATACTTTATATGTCTGATTGAGTTCTGAAATGCTCTGCAGGACTAATAGTTACACCCACTCTCTGGTCTTAACACTGTGTCTTTTTCTCTGCCCGTACAAGATTTTAATACTGCAAAAATACAAAAAAGGTTTAATGACATGCATACTACTGGAGGGCAGAGAATTTTATTACATGCCCACGTCATATCCATCACAGACAGCTCATAAATGCTCCTTTGTTATGTTATTATTTTAACAGATTTTTTCAGACAGAGCTCAGTCTTGGTGTAATGGAATATTGCAACTGGTTGAGGAGTTGTGGGCCTGAACTGAAGAAAGGAAGCAGACTTCATTTAAATAGTGGAAAGTTGTACTGGATTATACTGATGGAAGCAATCAAAATCCTTTGGCACAGAACCCTGACATTGCTATGTATGACGACTGGTTTGATTCAGGGGTTTTTCCAAATTCCTAAAGAGTTTAATGTTTTACATGCCCCTTCTGTACCTTGTAGAACTTCTCCTTTTTCTCCTGCATACAGCGCCAGTAGCTGCCTGTTTGGAAACCCAAACAGACCCACCACTCTGACAGTCCACCTCTGTAACATTATTAGCTCAAGCTCATTGGCCTAGGGTTACATGCATACATGTGGGGGAGGGAGCCTTAAAATGACAAGCACTCCATCAGAGCATCTCATGGTGCGTATCAGTTGTAGTTGGAGGTCGGAATTACCTACCAGGAACTTGGGCTGAACGATTTGAGAAAATAATCTAATCGCGATATTTTTCCCCAATATTGCGATTTACTCTACGATTGTTTTAATGTTCCTCATCTTATGTATTCTTAAACAAACATAAGCAGTAGATCTTTTTATAGTAAAACCAATATGACATTAAATCAATCTAAGGATAAAAGATTTGAGAAAAGTGGAGAAGTGAAGAACAGAAGCAAAATAGGTATGAAATTGTAAAAACTGGGTAAAAAAAAAATGTTACGAAGGCGGGAAAAATGCTAATAGGTGCAAAATAGGTATGAAATAGCAAAAAAAGACAAAAAACTTCAAGGGTGACTAAGGAAAATTGATTATAGCAGCAAAATTGAGATTGAATTTCCAAAAACATGTAAAACTTCCAAACATGGTCTGACAGTGGCCAAAAAAAACAAAAAACAAAGATGAATGGGAGCAAGATAGTCATAAAGTTGTAAAAACTGGGTTAAAAAAGGTTAAAATAGACATGAAATTGCAGGAAACTACATCACAATGCCAAAATGTTCAGCACATTTTGGGTTAGAAATATTGCACTGTTGGCGATTTGAAAATTGTAACAAGCCATATTGTGATTTAATCTAATTTGCAATTAATTGTTCAGCCCTAATGGGAACTCGGTGAAACCTCGCCACCCCCGAGTTGACAATGGAAGATGGATGCTCCCAGTGTGAACAGTTAATTAGCTTCTGTAATAGTCAATTTATTTGCACTTCTGACTGGGGTGTGTCGCTCTAGATCAGCTGTATACATAGTATTGTTAGACTTATATTTACAAAAATGCTGCCATAGTGATAATCACATTCTTCATGGGATATTTGTGAACAACAACGCAGGGCGTGCTAACAACAGCTAACAATAGCCTGGTAGATCGGCATGTTTTTTTCTAACTTTAACTGGAACGCTGATAAGTCGGAGATGACGTCACTCCCAGTTCCAAGGTTGCTGGAACGCAGCATCATCCCTGTCCACAAGGAGAGGGCATTTGATTTTCACTTTTAAAAAGTTTTCTGGAAACACTGCGTCCTTTCAGGAAATGTGTCTGTCAGCACAAGAACACTGAAAAGGCTGTAGTAGAGATGCCAGGCCTGTAGGTGGCACTGTAACACTGCCACAGACACACAGCAAAACAAGAGAAGAAGAAATAAAGCATGTGCTGTAATATTACTCTGTTTGCTTGTTAAAAATAAGACAGTGGCTGTGTCCAAAATGGCACACTAACGTCCTACTCATACTAAGTGTGACGTCAAAATGAGTATGTAGTGTGTTCACATTAGATAGTATGAAAAGATTGAGTGTGCGAGAAATACCCGGATGTATACTATATCAGAAAAAAAATTAAGTATGCGAGGTGGGCATACTAGTCACACTCAAACGCCCCATAATGCATTGCGAGCCCCATAATGCATTGTGCCATGCAAGATTGACCGGCATTCAGCTAAAAAACGGCCACCAGCAAACTTCCCGTTTTCAAAATAAATGCATCTTTTGTTATCTCCTTTTAGCTCTTTAACGCTTTTGTAAATGGGCTCTTGTTTTGGAGCGGACCAGAAGTTTCTTCGATAGCATAATAGCGGCATAACGTAATGTCCGAAATGCCGAAATGAAATTTGTATCTGTGCGTTTTATGGCTCAAATGACCACATTTTGGTATTCTACGCGGTGACTTTCTCGCCTAAAATGCTCTCTGAACTTTCAAATGTGGCGAATCAACAGAGATATTTGATAGCCTGGTGTGCTTCTGATGTTTGTCGCCGGAGGTTTGAAATGCATCATGGGAAACTTAGTAGTATACTGCAGTGTGAACAGTTAGCATCCTAATCATACTTATAGTATGTAGTATACAGTATATACACACGAGTTTGTAGTATGTAGTACGTTAGTATGCCATTTTGGACACAGCCAATATTCATACATTGTCTGGTCTGCAATGAGGGGTATTTTTTTCTAAGCAATAATATTTTCTGTTGAATTTGTGTCTTTATGGTGCTGTTGAAATACAGGAAGTGTTGAGCATTTTATAAACCTTAAATGAAGCTAGCTTCCTGGTTGTATGTGTAAGTATGATTTAGATTAATGACCTGTTTTCATGGTCGATTAAACCAGGCCATTTTTAATTTGTATTATCCACACCTGTGTTTTTTCATGCTTTGACATGTCCGTGTATCTTCCAGGAAAAAGCTGCTTCACTTGGGTTGGGTTTTTTTTCCCAGAAAATCAGCTCAGTGCATCAAGGTTGTCACATCAAGTGATTATTGTATTCTTGTTTCCTTGTTCAGATGCTGATTCAGTGGAGGTGGTTGTAAGGCGGTCGCTAGGTCGCAGCTGACTGTCGTGGCAGGCATGGAGCGAGAGGGCTCGTTTAGGAGGTAAACACACACTCGAGTTTCACTGCAGCTCCCAAACTTTCCCTCTCTCTATCTCTTTGTCCCTGTCCTTATGGGATGCACAAATAGGTGACTGAAAGTAGGAAAATACGCACATGGACTCACACACATTCCTCGGTGACCTCATTCATTCTTTCATTCATGCAAACATCCCCCTGATCCTCCTTTGTTTAGTAATTAGACCACAGCATTTTCTCTCTCAACTCTTCCTGTTGTTTCAGAGCCAAGAACAAAAAGTTTTTATCTTCTGTTACATCAACAATCCATCAACTTACACGATGAAAGATTTGATATTTATACAGTCCTGCTCAGTATTATTGGCACCCTTTCATTATTTTCATTACTTTAAAAATATCTTCAGAAATAAATTGAAATGTACCAAATTCATGTCATCAGGATCTTTTAATTGAAGGTCCAAAATACTTGCACAAAAAAAACATTTTTACAAGTTACATATTGTAACTTTAAAGAGGGAACTGAAAAAAGCATGTGCAGCAATAATGGCACCCCTCTTCAGTATTTTGTTGCACACCCTTTGGCACTGATGACAGCCTCCAAATGTTTCTTGTAGCCATCTATAAGCTCCTTGCACTTCTCAGCTGGTATTTTCTCCCACTCTTCCTATGCAAATTGTTCAAGCTCTTGAACATTTGCAGGTTTCTTTCCCCCAATGGCAGATTTCAGCCATACCAAAGATTTTCAATTGGATTGAGATCAGGACTCATTGCTGGCCATTTTAAAACAGGCCATTTTTTCCCTTTTCAACCATTCCTGTGTGCTTTTGGATGTGTGCTTTGGATCTTTGTGTTGCTGGAGGGCCCACAATCTTCAACTCAAACCAAGTGTTCTTACACTGGGTCGGACATTTCGCTCTAAAATTTCTTGATATTTATCTGATTTCATGATTCCTGTGATACGGTCAAGGCATCCAGTACCTGATGCAGCAAAGCAGCCCCAAACCATTATGGAGCCTCCACCATGCTTAATTGTTGGTAGGGTGTTCTTTTCCTTGTAGGCTTCAAGTGGTTGCAATTAAAACTGCCTATTCTAAATATGAATGCAAGGTCATAGTAGCTAATATAGTATAACTTACAAAACTCAAAATATGTGAACATTACTTCTGCCATGTTTGAGTCTGATAAAGTGATGCAGAGCAAAGTTAGAGAGGTTTGTAAAGAAACTGTACTGTCACATTGTGTACTTAAACGTCATGGGTGCCAACAATGATGAGTGGGACTGTATCTGTCATTATTCAAGGAATGGTCCTTTTAAACTTGTTAAAAATATTCCTTAAGTCAGAGTCCCTGTTTGATTCATTTGAGGAGAAGTTTTCAATCTCATTTTGAAATATTTTTGATAACTCATTTACTATCTGACCAATCAAGTGTGCCTGTGAGTGGGTATGTGTCATGGTGTCCCCTGGTGTGTGTGTGTGTGTGTGTTTGAGCACAAGGCTCTTGTTTCTCACACTGACTATTTATATGGAAGTGATTTAAGATCCTGGTTGTCAGACAAATCTAAAAGACACATGCAGAAACACACCTTTTCCCAGCTCTCCAGATTTTTTCCCCATTTTGCAGCTTTCCCTTGCTTCTCTTTTTTCTGACTCTTTTTTTCCATTGAAAAAGTTACACGGTGAACCAGAGGAAGTCATAGGTGTTACATTCTCAATTACAGATCCTATTTTCCCATATAAGTCTTGAACTACACTGTCAAACTTTGCTTGAAGTTGATTATACGTAATCCATTTTTCCATAATTTAGCACATTTTTCAAGCTCAAGTCTTAAAGCAAAAGTAAGTCTTTCCATATAGTCAATTTCTTTTGTAGGTTCCGGCCAATGGGCTGTCACGGAGGATCAGGGTAATGGCTTTTCAACTGCATATTAACACTGCAGTATGTTAATTATTTTTTAATGTCACTGGCCCCCAAATATGATTACCTGTCAACATCTTTTAACTAAAGCCACATGATAGATCATTAGACATCCCTGCCCCCTCCTCTGTATTAAGAATTTAAAAATCTATTAAGAGACACCCACTTTTCTGCCAATCAGTTCAGGAGCAGTGCTCTAATTGGATCCTCTGTTACGGTATTATGAGTGTGCTATATGTTGATATCTTTAGCTGTTGTTTTGATTGTACAAGTGATGTTAATTTTATGCAAGGACGTGCAGTTTGTGTCTCTTTGCAAATGTGTTACATAGCATGGCTATGCTAATGGCAGCTAAACAAACACAGTGGATTGATTGTGCAGAAGGGACGGGGCTCCGCTAAGAGCTCAGCCATGAAAGGGAAGGGGGTCTCATCCAAGGTACTGACCACAGCTATTGAAGTGTCTTTGATAAGTACTTATCTATGTGTGCTTCAGAGCCAGGAAACCTGCCCAAATATGATTCTGTAAATGAGTAAATTAATTCTGCGCCCCAACTGCTCGTATGCCTCATGCAGCATCCATTGCCCGCTGTCCTTACTCCAACTTCTAAAAATGTAAATCCATGCACTCCCTTGTAAACAGCACATCAAGTTCTTTGTACTTCTGGAGAAATGGACATGTAGGTTTTTGTAGTGATGAGGGGTGGGCCTTCTCTAGCTCTCTGTGAGTTAAACTGTGTTGAAAGTGAAAGTAAATCATTTCACTTCCCAAAATAGATCAATATTCTGCTATCTTTGCAATATTAACCAGAAAATGATCTCTGCTGGTTGAAAATGTCAGTGAAAACCAAGAAAATCCCTCCTGCACCTCGTCACAATCACTCTGTTCTTGCAGAGATGGGACAAAGACGCTGCACTGAATCGTGTGGCATCTCCTGGCATTGCTGACGGGCAGTGAGGACACATTTATTTTTCAGGGTAATCAGCTGAGCTTTGTATCTGGCACTCGGGTTCATTAGGGACACGGACCGTTTTCGAATTCACCTACTACATGCTGCGTATGAAAGTAGTATGTAGTAGGCACTACATACTGCCTTCTACACTTGAAAGTAGTATGTCTGTTCTGTTAGGTTTATTTTGTAGTATGCTACGCTCTTTTCCAGTTTGAGCAAAGCAGAAGTAGGCTACAGCTGATTTATTTCCCAAACTTAATTTTAATTGTACAAAACAAACAAACCATGAGTACATGTTGACATTTCAGTTATTAATCTGCAAAGATATTGCCAGAAGCAGCATTTTATATGAAACAGTCAATGGTTGACAATGCGTATTATGTCGGAGAGGAATTATTTTATATATTTTTGTGTGATGAAGTACGAATTCGCATTAGGTCCACTTAAACAAAAAAAAAACAGTTCAAGAATAAACATCACACGCACAATACAGTATTAAGAATAAGGAGAAGCAGGAACATTTAGGGTGGTGGAAATAAAGAGGAGAAATACAGAACGTAACGGTAAAATGTCAGGATGGCAGTGGTTTACACAGGTATAGGACCGACGTAACACCACCGTCCGGCGGTTATGAACTGTTAACGGTAAACAACAACAACTGACCTTTTTACAAGTTACTACACACTATTAAGTGTTGCAAAGGTAAAGATAACAAATAGTGGCTCATATATTTATTTTCGTGTGCTGCTCCGGTTGTTGAAGCTTTGCTTCAGCCACTTTGCATTGTGGGTAACAGTAGGTGAAGCAGACTGGTCCGATGCATACTGTAAATTTTTTCCCGAATCAGTACGTCATCTGGGTATTTTTTGCATACTGCAACTTCGCATTTGTTCACATGCTGTATGCTACATACTACATTTTGTTCGAATCAGAACGCACTGCTAGTATAGTAGGCGAATTCGAAAACAGCCACGGCGTAACTCAACGTTAATTATCTTATTCATTGCAACTGTCAGATTCCTATTTATTCTAAAGGCTAGTTATTATATTGTGTTCTTCTTTTTGTTCTCTTTTTTATTCTTATATTTTTAAATAATTGTTTTATTCTTATACTTGGGCTTGCACCGGGACCAGGGTAACCAATTTTGTTCTATTCCATGTTTAACATGTGTTGAATGACAATAAAAACTCCTTGAATCCTTATGAAACTTAGCTAAAGTCTTCCTCTAATATTTTTTTTAGACATGCCAAGAAGATTTAACAGGTTTAACGGACAAACAGACAAACAGATGAACGATTGCATAAACCTTCAGTTTCTCCTCAGTGGAGGTTAGAAATGAGAGAAAGGTTTTCTTATGCAGTATGGCAGCTTTTGTCTTTCTGGACCCCACACAGACAGAAAAAAGACGAGGAGGAAGTAAAATGTGTGTCACCTCTAAAACCTTCCCCTCCCTCTTGGCAGCTCTTGAACCTCAAAGGGTTCCTTTGTCTGCCCGGCACAAAAGCTGGTGGGTCACATGGACACCGGTTGGCACTGAGTGTAGTTAGAGAGCGAAAGAAAGGAGGGAAGTGAAAGGAAAAGAGCAGTAAAGGTAGACTAATAATAAAACTGTTCAGAGGAAATAAAAAGAGGGGAAAAACCTCCAATCAAAGGGCATGTGAAAGTTTGAGATAAGACTCTGTGCTTCATCCTTTTTTCATGCTTTGAGTCAGAGTGACACAAACACTCATGGAGTGGGGTTATGAGGTACCAGTTACTAGAGTGGGTACTCAAAATGCACTTGTGTGTATTCATCTTTAAAAACTATGTTCAAGCTAATTTTTAAAATCCATTTTTTATTGAGACACCTTTATCTGTGTACCTTTTTCACTGATAGATGACAGTGACAGTGGTGAAGGTTTGGAGTTATGCTCTGCATTCATAAACACCCAGTAAACTCACTGATACTTAGAGGTGTAAAAAATCACTCATGCTAATGTAAAGCAATATTTTACTTAAAAATACTATTGTATATTGATATTATATAGGGCAACATCACATAATAATATTACTTTGACATTTGTCTTGTGTTTTAGTTCAGCCTCCTCCCTCTTTCACATTCTCGCTTCCATTACTGATAATACTGAAATTGTGATATGCAAATCCAGCTAATGATATAAATGCATTTCAAATTTGCAGTACTTAATGTGTATTATTTTCTTTACACAGCTGCAAATTCTGTAAGTTTCAAGAAATCTTTATAAAAGCTTCAAAAGAATCTTTTCTGTTACAGTTAATAACATTAGTTGATAAATGGTGTTTTTGTCATTACTTTTGATCAGATCATCGGTTTCTAAAAATGTGATCTGTGAAGATTGATGTGATTTTTTTTCCTGAATTTTAGAAATCAAGCAAAGTTTCAATTGTGTCCTTGAACATATTGTAAATTAATATTCATACACAACACAGTTGTTTGTTGTATTTTGTCTTGTAGTAGCAGATACAAGTTAACAGTGTACAAATATCTTACCTCCAAAACTGCAAATGTTCAAGAAAATAGAAAACACTCAAAAAACCTCACAGTTATCTATAATGCTTGCATCCTATAGCCTGCTCTGATTTTTTGATGTACCTAAATGTACAAAATTTTGGAGGGGTCCTGTAGTTCTACCATGATAACTTGCTAATTTCTTTTCCTAAAGAAGTTATACAAAAACTCACCAACATTTAAGGTGGCCAAGAGTATTGTTTTTGTCAAAAAAAAAGAAAGAAAAGGAAATTATTTCAAATATTAGATAAGAGATTTGGCTGGATATCAACTTTATTCAGGTAGATATCATACTGTACCACTTTAAAAAGGCCATTGTAGTAGATTTGACGATGCTTTGGACTTGATTTCAGGTGTTGTTTTGGCAAAAAAGAAGTTCTTAAAGCCTTTGCTGGCTATTTAGTCTTGAAGAGAGCGTTGTCTGGTTACACATGTTTTTGCTTTTTCATTTCTATGTCAGAGTTTTGATCTACAAACCGATTCTTACTTTCTTCCTCTTTGTAATTATGTAAGATTCTCTTTAAGTACTCTTTTCCTACCATTAAAACAAATACTTTAGTAACCAAACTGTCCATAACAGCAGGCCAAAACATAAACAAAGAAACACTAAATTGATAAGAGAAGGTTCCCACGATGTGAGGGAAATATACATTGTTCAATATTTCATTATATTAATCCTTTTAGCCTGTGTTCAGACAAAAAAGAACACTCACTGAGATTGAAAATCTCTTTAGTAAGAGTGTCCTGGCCAAGACCAGCAGTGGAGCAGTCTACCAAGTTTCTGACAAACAACAAGCACCCACAGGTACAGAATAAATGTCAGACACAGATACAATGAGAGATGATAAGCAACAAATGAGACAGTTAAATGTGTCTGCTTTAAAATTATTTGGCATCCTCTCAGAAGTGTCCAATGAGAGTCACTCACTGGACAAAAAGTGTTATCTTTCGTTAAGGAGCATTTGAAAACCCATAACTTTATTTTATCAGCATTTAAAGCAAGATTTTTTTGTTTAGAAGTGCTTTACTTAAAATCAGCTTTGTATATTCATTTTTCATGACCGCAAGGGTAATTTTTTAAAATGTAGAGTAGAAAATACTGACTAAAGGGGATCATCCAAATGACGTACCTAACTTCAACTTGAACAGTCCGTCTCCCGAGATCAAATGGAGTTCAACATTTAACTGACAAAAAGCCAAGGTGTCCCACTGATAGGTCTATTCAGGGGGCAGAGAAATAAGACATTTTAGGCAGCTTCCAGCACCACAAAGAGGATTAGAGGGAGTAGTTTTGATGCTGCAGACTTTTGTCTTGTTCATAGAAGTGCTCTGTCATGCAGAGGAGACATATTAAATGATAAAGGGTTTATAAAACAAACATACACCTAATGTGATCTCTTGAAAATCAGGCTAAATCTGAAAGAGGACTGAGTCTGGTGATAGTGGTGACGGTACCTTACTATGATGTCAATGTAAAAATCAAAATTTACATTAAATGGCTTTTTTATCTACATTGATAATAAAAAGAATATAAGGGATTGACCCTGGGCAAGTACTGACCCCTGATGCACACCTTTTTTCACTTTAAAGCTGGGGTCGGCGATTTTGGAAAACTAGCCTGAATTTGAAAGTAGCATCTCCGTAGGGCTCCGCCTAGCCTACACTACACAAAGTCATGTCTCAGTCAGCGGTAAGAAAACACCAAACAAACATGTAAAGTTAGTTAGTACTCACAGCCGATGTTGATCGGGGTATAGGTATTTCCTCTGCCATTCTCCACATAGCTGTCAAATCTCCCGTTTTGGCCATGAAACTAGCGTATTTTACGTATTTTATCCTCTTTCCCGACGTCCTCCTGTATCAGTATTCTCCTGTAAATCTCCTGTGTGATGATATAATAATAAAAACATTCCTCTGCCTCTCCAAACTGAGCTCTGTCTGTAGCCTGAAGGGGGCAGTAATGCTCCAAAATGATGGATGTCAACCGCCATAAAACCAAAGAAGAAGAAAAAGCCTCGCGAGAACGTCCGCCTGCAGTAGCCTGGGTGGCAGCTATCGCGAGATTAGAGCAGCAGAACAAACTGAGAAAAACAAAGAGTTTATTTTAGATTTCTTGTAAATCTGTCTTAAAATGTGAGGGATACTGGAGCTTGGTTGGGGTTGTGGGACGGCTCACGGCGTGCTTCCCTTATTTTCAAAGACAAAACTTGAAAGTTAAGCATTCTCCCATGGACTCTGATACGTATGAGCTCGGCTACGCGCACCAAGTCTGTGCACGCCGGGAAAATGCAAGCGCAGCAGTCGGGCAGAATGGCGACGGGATTTGATTGGTTTAAAAACAGGTGTCCTGGCATGATTATTGGTTGGGGTTTTCCCTGTTTTACTCCTGCTGTAGATAGCGGATATTTTTCGCTCTGTTTTAAGAACACATTATGAGTTGATTACCATCGGGTCATAAAGACCATTTTAACCAGTATTTCAGAAAGTGTATCTAAATCAAATTGCAGACCCTAGCTTTAAAGCATTCTGAAGTTAACCCTTAGCCTTCATACATTTTGTTCTATCTTTATACATTATCTTTCTGTTTGTTTGCCTCCCTGTTGTCTCCATGTTTATTACTATTTAACCTCATTCGACACATTTTCTCCTTGAGTCCAAAACAAATTTTAGCCTTTTTTTTGTTATAAAACACACATAATAGCTGACCTGAGCTTCATCTTATTTGCATTATGTAAACATGGCTGCCATATCCTGAAATCAGTCCAGTAATTGATGAATGCTGGATAAAAGCACTGCCCATAAACATCAAATTTTGCCTTCAATTTAATGAAAAAGCTTTATCATGTCTTAAATATGAATTACAATCTTAACCTGAACTGGCTCTCACCCAAATCTAGAAGAATGCTCCACTGGATCCAGTTTTATCTTTAAATGTGATTATTTCAGTTTTCCTCCTTATTTAAAGCAATGTTTAATACCATTAACATCACAATATAATCTGAGCACACTAGCAATCTATTTTTCCTTACCCCCAGAATAACCAAAGAAATTGGTCGTCGTGCATTTAAATATAAAGCTCCATCTGATTGGAATAAATTACCTATAAAGATCTATCACATCTTTTCCTGATCTGAAGCATAGTGTATGTGCATGAGTGTGTTTGAGTGTGTGTATTCTGTATTTAATGTTGTTTGTAGTGTATTGTACTATCTGTACTGTATTTATGTCCTGTAAGGACCCCCTTGAAAATGAGATGGTCCATCTCAAGGGGCTATCCTTCTAAATAAATTGAAATAATATAGTGAAATAACCTGACACACTAGATGGCTAATAGAAAGTGTGTGGGAATGGGCAGAACCTTTGAAAAGCATGTACAGCAGGTGACTGGACTCTCTTTCCATTGATCACATTTATTATGGGCCAATCACATTATGTAAAAACTTGGTGCTACTGCAGTATAGAGTGTAAAATATAAAATGTGAGCCACTGTGTAGAACAAACTCTTGCAACAACATTCTAGAAGTGAAGTAAAAAGATCACCTCTATTGAGATGCTTTCATTGTTGTTGTTTGTTTTTCATTCAATTAAGAAATGTGGTCTGGGTCTGATAAAACTTAAACTGTTAGCATCTGTGCTGATCATTTTACAAGCAGTCAGTTTCTAATAGGACCGTCTTACTTTGGGACGAGTGCAGCCGCTGTAGACTGGAGCTTGAAAGATGGATTTTTCTGATCATGGACATTGATTCAGATTCATCTGCACTGCAAGGGTATTGCAAATTCTCTTATCACAAAAGATGACATGCCATTGATTAATTGTACAGCTTTAATAGGTCTGAGAGCATATATAGATTACAGGCTGCCTCTGAGTCACAACTCAAGCTTTTACGTCTGAATCTGAGCTGATTGTTCCTATTGACTTGTTCTGAGATGTTCATCCCTGTTCACGCCCCTTCACTTTAGTCATCACATTTTTCACTTTGAATCTCCTTCCCTCACAACACCACTCATTTTCTGCCCTTTCAATTTCCCATTATTCTGCAGTTTAGTTCTTCTTTTTTCCAGTGTTACTGCAAATACCTTTAAATTATTCTGTAAAAACTGTCCTCCAGTGTTGCCCTGATATTTCCCTACAGCAGCACCCATTTGTCTCTCTGTTGTATGTCTCCATAGCAGTATAGTGCATTAGCCAATGTAAACATTTGCAGATGGGTAATAAAAATTCACCAGCCATCAATAAACACTAATGCTGTCAGCCACTGAAATCATTTTCCTCACAGTCATAACCTTTATTTCATTTTATCTGCTGCTTTTTAGTTCATGTAGGTGGACAGGAGCATCACTCTTGGCTCCACCAGAGTTATATTCAACCACAGTGGACTGTCGTGAGTGCATATTTATATTGCTCTTTCTTTCTGTCTTTTGGATTTCGAGGAGCCTTCACAGTAAGCTGAGGTTAGGAGGCGGCTCGTCCTCCAGCCTAAATGACCTCTCGCAGGCGAAAAGTGCCGGAGGAGGCGGAGGAGGAGAGAAGGGAGGAGGAGCAGAGGAGGGAAGCAGAGACAAAGGGACCCAGCAGAGGAGGGCTGGCGCCAACGCCACCTGGAACAGGTCAGTGGAGCAAGATTAATGTTTTTTTGTGTATGATATAACATCTAAACTCCATGTATAAACACTAAAGCAGTGGTGGACAATCTACACACTGATATCACTTCTGCCATCCGTCAAATTATTACTCACACTAAAGCAACAATATCTACCTTTTTAACAGTATAGCAGTGGTTTTAAAGTAGAAGAGTGCAAATATTTAGGAACTTTTTTTGTCTGTGGTCTCCCACATTTTTAAAGGTGCTATGAGGAGAATCTATTACCGGTGACATAAAGACTCTGCTACCCATGAGCACGCGCGGCACCTGTCGTAATGCTGCGTTCCAGTAACCTCGGAACTGGGAGTGACATCATCTTCGACTTATGGGCGTTCCAGTTGAAGTCCGAAAAAAACATTCTATCTAACAGGCTATTGTTAGCTGTTGTTGGCACGCCCTGCGTTGTTGTTCACAAATATCACATGAAGAATGTGATTATCACTATGGCAGCATTTTTGTAAATGTAAGTTTAACAATACTATGTATACAACTGATCTAGAGTGACACACCCCAATCAGAAGTGCAAATAAATTGATTATTACAGGAGCTAAATAACTGTTCACACTGGGGGCATCCATCTTCCATTGTCAACTCGGGGTGTGGCGAGGTTTCACCGAGTTCCCAGTAGGAAATTCCGACTTCGGGGGACGTTCCAGTTGCAGTTTCCTACTCGGAACTCGGAAATTCCTACTTCTGACTACAACTGGAATGCACCAAAAGACATGACCCAAGCCAAAGCGTGTGTTTGTTGTGATGCTAATGAATGCAGCTCGGACCTTCCTCAGAACTCTGCATTGCTTTACAACTTCTTCTTTCAACAACTTACAGGATGCAAAGCCACGAGGTAATGTATCTCTTTCTAGTTACGTAGCGGTAGTTTTTGATGTGTAACAACAAGCAATTTTTGGAAAACTTAGTATTGCAGTTTTGTAGCCGGCTATATATCGCTACTTACAGCCCGGTGCTCTAAGATGTGTCCGAATAATATAAATCTGCTCTAGTTTTAATTGTCTTGTTCCTGAAGTTGAGTATCCAGGCCAGTCCAGCCTTGTCCGAGCCGACTGGAAGGCTAAGGAATAGCATTTATAGATAACCTATTTTGATGCTATAAAACTCATCTTAAAGTGTGTATTTCCATCAGGCATATATCTAAAAGTGAGACTTTTTTAATTACTTAGAAACTCCTCACAGTCCCTTTAACTGGTTAAGAATAGAGAATCATGTAGTGCTTTATGTTGCTAGCCTAAATCTTGTTTAATGCTTGTCCACTGACAGTAAAAAGAGATGCCATGTGACATTAGTCAACTGATTTGCAAGGGAGGCTTTTGCACACTGGTACCAATCCATAGCCACAGCAGTACTGTCCAAGCTCTCTCAACCTAACTTTGGATTAATCTAACTGACAGACAGAGATGTCGTGCAGGTGGAACATAAGGTTGTCCTACTAAAGATGGCACTGCAAAAGCTTGCAAGTCTGTCAATCATGTCATTATCTAAATCTTCAGTATCATAAAAACAGCATGAAAATTCACCCCATTAAGTAAGAAACTGTGGATATAATTTTTATTTAGACCAAAAGTTGATTGTCAAAATGTATGCTCTAAAAACTCTCTATTCCCACCACTAAACTTTCTGTTTTCCTGCAGCCAGCCTCAAGTGGACACTTGAGGGACTGCAGTTTTGGCACTTCTGCATTGGCTTTATATTTTTTGCCTGAGGGTTGCTGGTAGTGCTTGGTGCATACGTAGGCTCTGTACTGCCAACATGATTCACACGTCTTCTGATGCCTCTTGGTGGAGGTTCTATGCATGAGGACTTTTTTGCCTGGCTGCACACATAGAAAGAATGTGACTGAGGAGAAGTAGTTGACAGCAGGATGGTGCACTTGTAGGAGTTACTGTCAAAAGTTTGAAAATGTAAGCACCTCTATGACTCCCTGCTGAAAGAACACAGTGACAGCTGGATGGTAAAAATATTCCTGGAATGAAATGTCGTGAAATTTTGGAAAAGAAAATGCCTCTCGACAAAAATGTTAAAAATGTACTTCCTCCTTCTTCTCTCAAGAAATGTTAATAATTAAGTGTACCCAAGCACACTTCCTTTCTGGATTTAATGTAGCTTGAACTGTACCACAGCTGCTTCAGGACCAACTCTTCTCAACAGTAGAAGCTTGAGTATATCACCATCATTAACCTGCAACTCCAACATGATCTTCCTCTTGACATTATGTTGAATTCATTGTCTTTGTCATTTTTATGATAGTGCTCAAATAAAACAGGAAGTTATTTTCCATGTTGAATGTTCAGTGATGTACTTGCCCAGAATGTGTTCACTGGTTAGAAAACTTGGCCACAGTTTGAAAAATAAAAGCTGCAATCCTGCTCTGCCACATAACAGTTCTGGTTTGTAGGCTCGCATACCTAGACTGTCTGTAGATTAAAATAAACTTAAAAACTAATTGCCCAAGAAAAGGTTCTGGTGTAATGGGTCCTCAAGACAAAGAAAAGCAAACTGAAATCAGTCAAAAAAAAACAACCTTCAGTGGTTACAGCACCATGGTGCATCTCATTTGATCTTAGGCTACGTTTACACGGACACTCCTGACTTAAAGACGCAAAGATTTGTCTTTTGCGCTTTAGAAAACGACGCTCGGAGACAAGTTAATCCGCTGTAGTATGCATCCCGGCTCAGTAGATGGCGGTGTAGGTCTGCAGAGAGGCAGCGCTGCTACAACAGAAGAAAAACTTTTCACAAACAACAATGATGAATAGATGCACAGAGACGCAGGAGTTTTTTATTTTCTGGACAACAAATCAGTTCGGACAACAAATCTGTCTGGATAGTTTTGTTTGGATAACAAACCGAGCAAAGTAAGAGGCTCACACGTTACTCAGCAGACGGCCGAAGCTGTTGTTGTTCCTGGTTTCCACTCTGGAGCCCGTTTTCAAAAGTTTCCGTTTTAGGGCAAAACGCAACGAGTTCTAATCTTAACGCAAGGCGAAACGCAATGAAAACTTATCGGATTTGACCGTTTTGGGCGCCATGTAAACGCAGCCTTAGAGGTTGTTATTTTGACTCAAGAGGTTGGATGATCTTCCAACACCCTGAGTTTAGCAGATCACAACAGAAATGAATTCAACTGGAATACGGTCGATATATATTTATATGTTCCTTAATCTGTTCCTCTTGGAACAATGTTGAATCCACCCTGGTTATAAAAAACCTGAAGGTTACCTTATATTCAAAACTCAAGTTGTGCAGCTTTCTCTGCACTCTTCTGTTTAATAACAATTTGAACTGTCCATTTATTTTGCACAGTGGTACATAATTCAATCCAATGTTCTGGATCTTATTGTGTTAAACAGTTTAACTGTATGTGTACAGATATGTGTGTGAGTGTATAAGTACATATATATATGTATATATATATATATGTATATATATATATGCACATATGTATATATGTGTGTGTGTGGGGGGGGTGGATGTTATCTGTGGATTTATGTGCAGAACTGTGTACATGCGAGTATGCCTGTTAGTTTTGGATAAGTATATTTATGTATATATATGTTTCTGTTTAGGTGTATGAGTCTGTGCATGTGCATATATAAGTGCATGCTGTTTCAAGCTAACTTCCATCTGCATTGACTGTGTCCTATTTGCACTACATTACAATTTACACTGTCCTTTAAATTACATTGCTATACTGCACTTAAGCTCAATTCTATGACTTGAACATTTCAACTACCTCAATGTACATAAAAATACTTTGTATTTTGTAAATATTATTTATAATGTTGTTAGCGTCTTGAGCCAGCTTCAATGTGATGTTCTACTGTGTACTGTTGTTATATAATTGAATGACAATAAAGAAATCTTGATCTTGTTGCGATAATCTGAGATATAGAATGCACCACAAAACAAATAAGTTACTGTGATACCTTAGAACTGTGGGTATGATAGTTGACTAAACCATGCTTTTTCTTAAATTTCATAAACTTCTATTTTCTACAGAAACTTGATTGTTTCACACTGTGGTAGCATTGGATCAGCCTACCTTGAAAACATTACCACTGTTATGAAGTCTGCTGCAGAGAATGAAGGGGATGTTTACCTTTTACTAACTAGGTGTGTAGTGGGGTCAGAAATAGTCTTAAATGTGTGTTGTGAAAGCAGAAGTTTCCTTCGTAAGATACTCGTAAAGACACTTAAGAATGTGTGGTTTTCAGTCCTCAATGTGATTACTGTCCAGCACTGCACACAAGGACATGGGTACTTGATGAATACAGCGCTGTTTCTCAGTGAAGCATCTCAGAGCAGGAAGTTCTGTTAGTGTCATTATTTATGCTATGAATACAAACCTTTTTTTAACTCCCATGCATGCACACTAAGTCGCTGTCTTGTTTTCTCCCTCAGGGGCCATCTTAGTCTCTTTTGATCTCAATCCCTCTCTCCTATTTTCAGTCTCTTTCTGCATCATAGACCCCTTTCTTTTCTGTTCCTTTCTCTCATATTTCTTTACTTATTTTTACTGCATTTCAGCCTTATTTTACACAAAACATTCAGAGAGTGGAAAGCAAAGGCCCGCAGTGAAACAAGTTCCTATCCCTCCTGACCTTTTCATGTTTGCTGTTTTGGTCTGTGTTTATAGTCTGGATTAGATGTCTGGTTTGGATTTTATGTCTTCAGATGACTTCTCATGTTTTTTTTTTACAACTTGAAATCATTTGACTCAACAAAAACGATTCAGTAGACATACAAGGGCGGACAAGGGAAGAATTTGGCATGACATCCACCAGTCTAGCTTTCTCTATATGTTTGCCCTTGTTCTCTCAAGTTTTTCTCTTATTAAAGCTGAAATTTGTGTACATATTTAGTGAAAGGAAACAAAAACAAGTTTATTTAAAGGGACTGTGAGGAGTGTGCCTGATGGAAATACACACTTTAAGATGAGTTTTATAGCATCTAAATAGGTTATCTATAAATGCTATTCCTTAGCTTCATGGTCGGGTCGGACAGGTCTGGACTGGCCTGGATACTCAACTTCAGGAACAAGACAATTAAAACTAGAGCAAATTTATATTATTCAGACACGTCTTAGAGCACCAGGCTGTAAGTAGCCATATATAGCCGACCACAAAACTACGATACTAAGTTTTCCAAAAATTGCTTGTTGTCACACATCAAAAACTACCGCTACATAACTAGAAAGAGATACATTACCTCGTGGCTTTGCATCCTGTAAGTTGTTGAAAGAAGAAGTTGTAAAGCAATGCAGAGTTCTGAGGAAGGTCCGAGCTGCATTCATTAGCATCACAACAAACGCACGCTTTGGGTCACGTCTTTTGGTGCATTCCAGTTGTAGTCAGAAGTAGGAATTTCCGAGTTCCGAGTAGGAAACTGCAACTGGAACGTCCCCCAAAGTTGGAATTTCCTACTGAGAACTCAGTGCACTTCTGACTGGGGTGTGTCGCTCTAGATCAGCTGTATACATAGTATTGTTAGACTTATATTTACAAAAATGCTGCCATAGTGATAATCACATTCTCCATGTAATATTTGTGAACAACGACGCAGGGTGTGCTAACAACAGCTAACAATAGCCTGGTAGATCGGCATGTTTTTTTCAGACTTCAACTGGAACGCTGATAAGTCGGAGATGATGTCACTCCCAGTTCCGAGGTTACTGGAACGCAGCATTACGACAGTCACCGTGCGTGCTCATGGGTAGCAGAGTCTTTATGTCACCGGAAAGAGCTTCTCCTCATAGCACCTTTAAATTTAAATCCATTTAAAGGATTAAGGCAAAGCCCACTTTCTGATATGCACTTTTAT
Organism: Scarus forsteni; assembly: GCA_036419115.1. Lineage (NCBI taxonomy): Eukaryota > Metazoa > Chordata > Actinopteri > Labriformes > Labridae > Scarus > Scarus forsteni. The sequence continues at coordinate 10,886,003 of JAZDUH010000341.1, forward strand.
TCTCTCATCCGTTCATGTTTGTTTTACTTGATACATGGCTGAATTGAAAACTGTTGTGGCAATGCCGATGCAAGTTTGTTCAAAAAGGTCTGGCAGGTCCACCCCACTTTATTTACTCTGCACAGACTTACAGTGAAATTTAGATTTCAATTTAAAATTCTTATTTTTGTATGTGCAGCCCCAATCAGACACTTTCTTATGTCTCTGACCCTCTCCATCCTCTCAGTCAGACTTTAGGTCTCCTGATCAGGGCAGACTTGTTGTCCCTTCAGTCTTATTGAACCCCAAAATGGATCATACATTCAAATATATAAGGCACTCTGCAAATTGTACTGATACTTGTAAAACATTATCTTTGAAGATGGTTTTGATTATATTTAATCATTGCACATTTATGTGATTATTTTTTAAAATGTTTCTTTTATTAATGTATTTTCTTCTTTTTCATTTTATGATCTGTTTTTGCTGTAATAACATTTTGTAAGGCACATTGTTACTTTGCTCTGTGACAGGTGCTCTATTAAATAACTGACTTACTAATTAACACTAATGCCTGTTTTGTTCCTTTCAGCATCCACAACGCAGTGATATCAGTTTTCCAGAGGAAGGATCTTGGAGAAAATGAACTCTACACTTTGAATGAAGGTGTCAGGTTAGCATTTATCATTTTATTTATACTGAATGAATGAATGAATGAATGAATGAATATTTTGAAAATGTAAAAGAAAATAAAAATTGAATATTTAAAAAAAAAAAAAAAAAAAGAATCATCACAATGAAATTCAGCAGTCTAGTAAACAATCCAAAAACAAATGCAGACAAACCGTGAAATTCACAGTTTTGAATAACATCCAGTCAATTTACCTCCAGTAATAATAATAATTTAATTCACAGCTTTTCCATTGCTGAATAAAACTATAGATGCCAGTAAAATTTACACTCCAAATATAAATAATATATATATAATATATATATATATATATATATATATATATATATATATATATATATATATATATATATATATAAATATATATATATATACATATACATATATATATATATATATTTATATATATATATATATATATATATATATATATATGGGTGGAAAATTATATGTATACATACATATACATACATACACATAATTATACATATATATATATACATAGACATACATACACATATACAAACATACACATATACTTATATACATACATACATACATATATACATACATATATGCATATATATATATACATATATATGTATATATATGTATATATATATATATATATATGTGTATATATATATATATATATATATATATATATATATATATATATATATGTATATACATACATACATACATACATACATACATACATACATACATACAAATACATGCACACAAAGCCCTCATCACGTGTCCCCTAAACAGTTTCTGAATATTGGCAGGAAGTAAATTGTGTTTTGCCTTGAACATATTTATTGATGTTTGATATTCCACAATTTCTGAAAATTTTAGTAGATGTGATCGTAGAGATAATGGGGTGGTGTGACTTTGTACATATTGTCAAAGTCTTTGCACTTGAACCAGTTGGTGTTATATAAAAAGACTAAATACTAGAGCTTTTATACACAGTTTCCCTCCTCTTGCTTCAGAATTGGTGTTACATGTTGTCAGAAAAACTTTTGGTCCCATTTAGCAACTTGAGCCACTAAAATTTAACTTCACAACACTGCTTACACATTTCCTTTAACAATTCATGGCAGTTTGCTCACAGTCCATTGAGTCATAAACACATTAACAGTAACTCAAAAAGGAAAAAGGCAGAGTACAGAAGGGATACTGCTGTGTTGTTATTGCAGTGTAGCGGACGGTGGTTGTGACGGTGCTGTCAAAACTGTCGACAGTCATGTGGTGTAACTATTTTACTTACATACTGGTATGCTGAACATGTGAAATATGGTACAAAAATTGCAGCAAACCTCACCAAGTATCAGACGAACAGGAAGTTTTTGCATAAAAAACAAGCTTCTTCATATTTTTAATAAGTTATAAAAAATGCTTTAACAGTCTGTGTTTCCAACAGACATTATGAAAGATTCAAATGAGCATAAAGTTTCACTGTTTGGGTTTCTAACACCCACACACACTCGCACACACAGAAACTAAACCAAAACTCCTGAAAAGTACAAATCCTACCTTAGAAAATTAATGTCAGCTGGGTGATTTTGTACATGCACACATGCATATTTCTTCTAGTTTGGGTGTTTTTTTTATGCATTTTACAGGGACAGCACTTTAAGACTTTCATCTACCTCTGAGTCAGGGTGGGCAACTGGTGGCCACAAGTGTTCCTCCCAAGGTTATAACAGTTAACTAAAACGAAATTAAAAAAGAAAACTAAAATTTAAGATACATTGCAGTTAACTCAAACTGATAAAAACTAGAAAAGAAAACAAAAACAATAAGTAAACTAAAACTGTATCTTGTGTTCATAAAACTAACTGAAACCAACCAAAATTAAAGACAAAATGTCCTTTGTTGTCGTTTTTGACAATATTTATTAGCCTCTAGGATTTAAATTAATCCAACACATTTCCCCAACCAATTTTCCGACAGTTTTCAGCAGTTGTCAGTGCCGTACGGCAGCGTCATAGCGACGTACTGGGACATGTTTGTTTACTGCACTGACTGGCTGTGCTCTGTGCCGCCACGAAATGTGTGGTAGGAACAACTTGGAAGAAATGGCTAAAGTTGGGAGGAGGCGGCAGTGTCCTATTTGGGATTTTTTTTAGTTCAACAGTGAGACAAACAAATACAAGTGCCTGGGAAATTAAAACTGGTGAGATATGTAGAGCGCTTCTTAAGTAGAAAAATCCCACAAACTTAAAAGCGCATTTGAGGAGCACCTATAAGGAGGCTTATACAGCCTATGAAAACAAGAAGAGTTTATATTGATATTTATATTTTTTATCTTAAGTTTATATTATTTTCTTGTGTTTAAGGCAGCAGCCAACAGAACAGTATCAGTATTGACTGAGCAGTAAGCACTATGTTGGACTTGAAAATAAACAGTATTACAAAATACTTACTCTGACCTTTTTGAATCCTGCACCTGGGAAAAAAGGAATAAAAAAACTCAAACTAAACTGAAACTAAACTCAACCTAAACTAAAACCAAGCCTTGTTGCAAGAATCAAAACTAATTAAAAACTACAATGCCTGCTCTAAAACTAATTCAAACTAAACTGTAATGGAAAAAAATGTCAAAACTAACTAATACTAAACTATAATTAGAAAAACAATGTCAAAACTAACTAAAACTAAACTATAATGACAAATCCAAAACTATTATAACCTTGGTTCCTCCTCCTCGCTCACTACTCCCCCAAATATGTTTAGCCTACATGAAAAAAACCTGAAAAAAATCTATGGTCCTTGGTTGTAATTCTTTCTGTGAAACTTCCTGTTATGCATTAAATGAATTATACTTTAATAACCAGCATTTTCTGTTTAGCTCATTAGACTCAGTACTGCTACTGTAAAGTCTCAATACTTTTTTGTCAGCTATATATTTGTTCCTTTTGTTAAAGTGTAGCTCCGTCAGGACCACTTTGTGAAGACAAGAGAGCCGGTATTTTAATAAGCAATATTTGCATATTTTTGATTTGCTGGTATGGCTCTTATGGGGTTGTCCCTGGGAGAGAAGCAATAAAATCCCCCCAGAGCGAGCATCAGTGTCAGTTGACAGTGATAAGTCAGAGAATAGCTTAAAAGAGGAGCTTGGGTGGAGGAGGGTTGCAAAGCATCTTGTAACAGGAGCAGGGAAGAGTAGGCAGGCTAGAGCAGTTCACGTAAGGTGGCCTGAATACGTTAAGCCAGTGCAGCCTAGACACAACCAACTGGCTGTCAGCAGTGGTGAGCTTGCTTTGGATTAGCAGTTTAACAATGGAGTGCTTGCATGATAGCAATCTTGAGTCTGTGTCCTGCCGGAACTAATGCAATGCTCCATTAATTGCAATTTTAAGGTTGACAGTATCCTTCAAATTGTGACATTTAGGCCCTTGAGAATCAATGATAATTCAATATGGCCCTATTGGAAGCCAAATTTGGCTGCTCTAAGTCATAGCCCCACCGTTAAATATATAAGTCAAAAAGTTAAGAATATAAAAACTTCTGTACTTTAAACTGTAATTTACCCAGAATACATTATAGATTAAATCATGTAAAAACCCTGTTAGACAGCCCCGATTAAACCATAAATATTTTCCAACAGCAAAGCTTTTTTTGTTCCACAAATCTTCATATTTGTTCTGACTAACTGAACCTTTGTTAACATTTAATCAGATAAAAATCCTGTTATTTAAATGCTTTGCATCCTTTTGATTTTTGTGGCCATGACTCTCATTTCCTGAGTCTGCTGCTGTTCTGCAGCTCTGCAGTGCACGGGAAACCATTAGTTTTGCTATATGTTAAAGAGTGTGTATTGTGTGTGTGTATTGTGTGTTCACATTCAGCATAAATGCCCTCATTAGGTTTCATGTTTTCTGCAGGCAGCTGCTGAAGACGGAGCTGGGCTCCTTCTTCACTGAGTACCTTCAAAACCAGCTGCTCACTAAAGGGATGGTCATACTGAGGGACAAGATCCGCTTTTATGAAGGTAAACACAAACACACATGAGTGCAGAAATCAGTTCTGGGGTGGAGGTTGGGGCACAGAATAAACATAATCTAAGCATTTCTCAGATGAATGTAAAGGTCAGTCCCTACACACATTCATCATCACACTATTTTAAGCATTTGTTCTGTTTTCGTTATATATCTTCCTAGCCCTGTACGTGAACATGCCCAAATCCATTCTCTGAAACCACAATAGGGTTAATGTAACAGGAGCAGGTTTGTGCTGTTGACATTTGGTATAGAGGACCTCAAGTGCACAAGAGCACAGACATTTCTATAAGTCCAACAATATGACCCCATGATATGCTCAAGTAGAGCTCGGCAATAATTGGAAACTTAGGCCCCATCCACACGAAGACAAAACGCTTAACAGTTTCCAAAACGATCGTCATAAAGACGAAGGTGTCTCAGAAAATGTGTGCGCCTATATGAATGCACCCGATGCGCATCAAAACGCTGTAAAACACATGCCAGACCTCCTGGGGCACTGTAACGATATGACGGAAACAAGCGGAAACAGACGAAAAAACAGTGGGCATGCACACTTGCACATGTGATCATAAAGTGCCGTAATGTGTCCTCGATAATTGTTTGTTCAACTCCGTGGTGATTGAGAAGAAGGAGATTCTGCAGCAACAGGGATGGTAGGGTCACTAGCTTCATCAGCACATATGTTTCACGTAGCCTCCATTGTCGTTGCCGCGTGTGGTGCATGCGTGTCAATGAAGATATGAAACTATGATGTAAGTGTATCTGAAAACTTGCGGAGAGCCAGTAATCAAGGAGCTGCGTATATGGCATTTCAAAATCTTTTCACTCTGGAACCTGGTTTCAAAAATGATCGTTTTACAGACCCCAAAACGCCGTCTTTGTATGGATGATATGCAGATTCGGCAAAAACGTATGCGTTTAGACCTCGGTTTGGCTTTGTGTGGATGGGTCCTTAATCTCAGTCAGACTAACTGGCCTCAACAGTTATGTTAACTGAGTAACTGAGATTAAAAGATGTCTGTGCTACATGACATGTTTGACTTTTGTTTCCAGTAGTATTAGTAGAATTATTTTGAGGTTGTTTTCCTACAAGTACATTTCTATGCAATGCCTGTTCTTCAATGTTAAAAATATGTGAAAAGCATACACGTTCAATGACAGCATGTGGTGCATGACTAAAGATCAGTTAGTAATCATGTTTTGTAATCCTGATCTCAGTATCTATTAAAATAATCACAGTTAGGATAATTGAGCAGCCATGCGCTCAAGTCAGATGCCACATAGGCAATTCGATATTTTAAATCAGTGTGAATAAAGGAAAACAGTTGTTTTAGTTCTATCTGCTCACAGTAGGCATCATCAGACAGGCTGGTATGATTCCTAGACTGTCCTGCAGGAAAAAGCCAGTTCTAGCCATTTTGGTGCACTAAGCTGGTTTTGGAAAATACCCCTTGATTGGACAACCTGACAGAGACACTGGATTTTCCTGACTTCTTGTCATCAGGCAGGTCCATCTTGCTAAGTTTCCAGTTGATGCATTTGTTTTCAGGGAGAACATAACTGGACCAATCAGCTCCCTTTGAGGTGTAGTTAAGTTGTGCACAGAGCCAGAAGAAACATTTAAAGAGAAACATTAAAAACCAAGATGGGATAAGCATGAATGGTGCTTTTATGGTAGCTGTGTTGTTTTTTATTTGTTTGAATAATGATCGGGGTTTCTGTGGTTAATCTAAGGTAGCAGCCATATTGAAAACACTCAAACCAACAATAGGTCAATCTTTTAACGAACAAAGAGGCAGAGTGGAGTGCAATTTTGCAGTTGCAAAAGTCAATTTTATAAAAAATTGCTTTGATACTACGATGAGTAAATGGGTGTAAAAGTGTTTCATGTCCTCATTAAAAAATCAACAAAGTTTAAGCCATAATTCTTGAGGCTTTCACAAAAGATGTTCATACTGAGTATGATTTGTAAACAGTTTATCTCAGGAAAACAGAACCAAAGGTGAAGCAGAAAGAATAATTATTGACTAAGATGACAATAAAAGGCTAACCCTTGCACTGAAAGTCTTGGCCGGCTCTGTCTCTCCAGCAGTACACACACGCACACACACAAATTCAAAGTGTCAGTGAGCGGCTGAACTGGTGAGAACTTGACACTGAGATCTCTCTGTTGTGGTTTATGTGTGACCTTTATTTAAGGCACCTTTAAAATGAAAACACACACTGACACAAGCACACATGCACAATCCTACATGGGCTGTTACTGATTTTCAGAGCTGTTGTCATAGAAACCAGACAGGAAATGATTACTTACGTCAATTACAGCACATTTGGAGAGAAAATTAAGATAAGACAAACGGCTTCAGACTCACTGCTGTTCCCCTGCAGACCTTTTTCTGCAAAATACATGGCTTCGACTGATCCCTCAAAAATGTCTCTAATTTGATGTCATAAGAGTCTAAATTGGCCTTATTTTACCTTTTAGACTATCTGTTAAACTATCTTAGTTAAATATACGTTAGGTCATTTAAAGGAATACCTCCAGAAAACTTGGAAAAACTGTAGCAGCAGCATGTTTCAAGAACAGTCAAATGTTTTAGTCCATATATATGTGCTGCTCATATACAAGCACCAATTACTCTCTCTTGTAAGTACAGTGCAACTGGATATCATGTCATTAGATCAAGTTTGTTGCACTGAAATCAGGCTCTGCACAATATGAGGAAAATGTTACATTGTTTTATATTACCATAACGATATAAAATGCGATGATAGAAAGATATAGAGTGCAAATATGCTATAACTTAAGCTGTCTTCGAAATCGCTCTCTATCATGGGTATAGTGCACTATATAGTGTGTTTGCCATTTCGTAGTGTTGTTTGATTTCTCAGCAGTTAATTTCATTCACTATAGTGCACTACAAAATACCCACAATGCACAGCAAAAGTGAGTGTACATACGATGTACCCTATATTGTACTCCCGTAGACCACGATGCAATGCGGTCGTGTTTTTCCATAGAAGAAGAAGAGAAGGAAGGCCTTTTGGCGCTGCTTTCATTCATAAATGTAAAAACTACGTTAACACGTTCATAGCATAGCTCTTTAACGTCTTTTAGCGGCTGTAAACAGCTTCGAAATTTGCTACCTACCTTCCCGAGTGCCTGGTTTGCTTACGTGATTTTTGGCATATCCACTTCTGTCACGGGAATATCCGGCTCATCTGCTGATACCATGACGTTTAGAAAATCTCAGTGTAGTGTCCGAAATGTCATTTGTAGTTCATTATTTCATTTACACTACATAGGGGATAGTGAGTGAGTGAATGAGTGGACGATTTTAACACAGCTTTAATGTCCTAGCCTAAGCTATTTTCTCTTTTTTATATTACTTTTGTAGTTGCCACATGCCTTTTTTGAATCTAAAACAAAACAAGGAACATTATCCCTACTAAACTGGCACAAATAAATTGAAAAGTCATCTTTAGCTTCGTCTGACTGAAAAGCAAGACAGTGGGAACAGCATACCACAAAACTTTGTTTGACCACACCAAAAAAATCTGCGTTTGAATTGCTGCGATAGATCAAGACTGTATTGATATATTTATTGCAAAGGCTCATATCCTTACAATGATCAAATTGTAAGATTGAGCAGTGATACTAGAATGTTATGTTTTCATCAATCAATAATCCCACTTAAACAAATCTGCATTTTAGCACAACTTAGTTGATTGCAATTTGCTCTGCAGTTCAAAAACAACATTCTTTTGACATTTTTGGTCATGATAAGTCTTCAATCTGACTTTTTAAAGTAGGAACCCCTTTTCCTATTTAAACCAAAACATTACCCAATAATATGAGCTATGGCATTTAACAGTTGTCACCATGATGTTGAGAAAAGGATCAAAGTGGTTGATTTTTACAGTAATTGTTTTAAAATATATTTTTTTTATTTTTAAAATAAATAAATAATTTTTAAATATTTTAAAGTGGCACTCAGGCTGCTGGAATTTTTAGTATTTGTTGATATTTGATATACTAGTGTTTCCTATCTAATGCCAATATTGATCCCAAAACCAATATTTTTGTAGTCAAGAGAACAGTCTACTAGACTAAAGGAAACCCGTTTATTACACTGTGGCAGTTATTTTATTTTATTTTATTTTATTTTATTTTATTTTATTTTATTGAGAAACATACAGTATTTAAAAAAAGAAAAACAGCATTTATTTGGACAATCCAACATCTGAGATCAAATGGAATGCATCATGTTTCTCATCCTATTTGCAGTATCAGCAGCTACCAAAAAACATCCCATGTCCTCTGCCCCCAGAATAGACCTACCAGTGTGACATCATTCAGTGGTTTGATGTTAGTCTTACACTGCCTACACACCAAACACAACTATGTGACCTCGGTGAACACTCTTCATGTAAAGTCAATGGACAGCCAATGATGGGGCGGGGTTAACCCTCACGCGATGCAACGGCGCAATCAAGGTGACCACATCGCTCGTCGCTCTGTCGCCAGAGTTTAAAAAGTTGTTTATTTGATGTTGTGCGTGGCTGTGCAGCAACAGTCAATCAGTGTTGTGTGGGCTGATTGACAACCACAATGAACCATTTTAATTCAGGTTCACAGAGTGACAGTCTGTGTCCGTGTGGAAAGACGGACTACAGAAAACTCACAGACGATGCTGCTGCAGAGCCATTAACTGCAGTGTTTTGTGGGTAGTAGATGAGTAAAAAGGATACAGTCAGAATGATATCAGCATATACATCCTATGATAAATGACATGACCGTGGTGAAACTGGAGTGACTGCTGACGGTAACCAAAATGAGGTATTTATGGAGCATTGGCGCGATGGTCGCAAAGTCGCCTTTGGTGTGAACTCAGCTTTAGCCCTCTGTCTTCTGGTAGCAAGCTCATTGCAGATAGTAGAGAGTAGAATAAATGATCTTGGCAACTTAGTGCCCCGCAGTGCTAAACCAACCAATCATCACAGAGTTGACCTGAAAACCAACCAGAGTGGACTGTGAACATAACTGGCAGTCATAAATATATATATATGTATTAACCTGATTTAAGGCTAAATCTGACCTCTCCACTGTAGACCAGGGGTGGGCAAGTGGCAGCCCGGGGGCCAAGTGCGGCCCTCCACATCACTAAATGTGGCCCGTCATTCCTTCCTAAAAACCAGCAGCTGTAAATATGAAGAAAACTCAGATATCCAATAGAAATAATTCTAATCTAGACTGATATTGTATTGGCTTATGTAAGTTGTTTATGACATTTCTTTGCTATAATAGTGTCTCTAAATCTCTTTTATGAAGCCTTTGAATATTATATCAAGTATTAATACTATATTTAAAAAATGGCAGCGGCAAAATATTTGAGCTTTAAACATTTGAATGACACTCATTTTATTGATTTAAACATAGCCTCATTGGCTTTAATTCCATGTATGTTTGCTAAATTTGCTTGAATTCTATGTCAAGTTTATTTTATTATGCACAATAACTTGTATTTATGTTGTAATATATGAATATTGGTGTTCTAATTTTATGACAAATTTATATTCTCATGTGTTGTTCATCCAACATTCTTTTTCTTCGTGAAGAGTTTCTAAAAATTTGTAACAACGCGGCCCACAGGCTGGGAAAAATGGTTTTATGTGGCCCTCTTGGTCATTAAAGTCGCCCACTCCATAGACCTTCAACAATGATAAGTTGAAGTTGATACAATGATACATTCTGCCAATATTCAGCCAATACACAGTCCTGCTCAGTATTGTTGGCACCCCTTCATTATTGTCATTACTTTAACAATATCTTCAGAAATAAATTGAAATGTACCAAATTTATGTCATCAGGATCTTTTGATTGAAGGTCCAAAATACTTCAACAAAAAATAAAAGATTTTTACGAGTAATATTGTAATTTCAGAGAGGGAACTGAAAAAAAGCATGTGCAGCAATAATGGCACCCCTCTTCAGTATTTTGTTGCACACACTTTGGTACTGATGACAGCCTCCAAATGTTTCTTGTAGCCATCCATAAGCTTCTTCACTTCTCAGCTGGTATTTTCTCCCACTCTTTCTATGCAAATAGTTCAAGCTCTTGAACATTTGTAGGTTTCTTTCCCCCAATGGCAGATTTCAGCCATACCAAAGATTTTCAATTGGATTGAGATCAGGACTCATTGCTGGCCATTTTAAAAATGGCCATTTTTTTTCCTTTTCAACCATTCCTGTGTGCTTTTGAATGTGTGCTTTGGGTCTTTGTCTTGCTGGAGGGCCCACGATCTTCTTCAACTCAAACCAAGTGTTCTTACACTGGGTAGGACATTTGGCTCTAAAATTTTTTGATAATTCTTTGATTTCATTATTCCTGTGATACGGTCAAGACTTCCCAAACCATTACCCAAGAAACCTCCACCATGCTTAATTGTTGGTGGGGTGTTCTTTTCTTTGTAGGCTTCAAGTGGTTGCAATTAAAACTGCCTATTCTAAATATGACTGCATGATCATAGTAGCTAATGAAGTATAATTTACAAAACTAAATATGTGAACATTACTTCTGCCAAGTTTGAGTCTGATAAAGTGATGCAGAGTTGAAGAGGTTTGTAAAGAAACTGTTTGTACTGTCACATTGTGTACTTAAACTTCACGGGTGCCAATAATGATGAGCAGGACTGTAAAGGCCAATATAAAATATGTATGGCTGAACTGTATGGATGTAAACTACTGATATGCAGCTTTTTAACATATTATCAACTAATATAGTTGTTGTGCTTGTAAATTGTGCATCCACTCTCAAAACTTGGCAACGATTTTCTCTCTTTATCAAAGGTCAGAAGCTGCTGGACTCCCTGGCGGACACATGGGACTTCTTCTTCTGTGATGTTCTGTCCATGTTGCAGGCCATCTTCTACCCTGTTCAGGTAAACAGTGGTACAAACCCACGTGTTTCAGTATTCTTCCAACAAAAACATCGTGTTGACTGCTCTGTGTGTCTCAGGGAAAGGAGCCGTCAGTGCGTCAGCTGGCTTTACTTCACTTCAGAAACATCATCACCCTCAACTTGAAACTGGACGAGGCCCTGTCTCGACCTCGAGCCAGAGTCCCTCCTTCTATTATACAGATGCTGCTAATACTACAGGTACACACACACCTCTGGCTTTATTTTACTTCCTTTCTTACATCTCTCACACTACCCCCCCCCTTAACATAAACTCTCAAACCAGAGTTTAGAGTAAATGACAACAGATGGGAAAAGAGGAGAGGAGGGCAAACAGAGCTGTGTTTTTTTCTCACAGAGGGATCTCACAGGAAGTAATCTCAGTGTGAACAGAGAGTGCAGTAATCTTCCCATGACCACTCAGTGCCCTCTGTGTCCCACCTGAGTCTGTATATTTGTGTTTATGTTTGTCCGTGTGAAATGAAAATGTTTACCCGCTTTATTTGAGAGACACTTATATTTATTGATTTAACAACTCGTGCAATACAATTATATGTGACGTATATACCATTCATCATTTGCACTAAAAATTAATACATATTCTGGTGTCCGTGCAATATCTATCCTCATTATTACTTATACAAAAGACCAAAAGGGCAAACAAAAACTTAAAAAAGAAAAGAATATTTAAGGTTGAAGTTGTTTTAAGTCTGTAAAAAGTCAGAATTCTGGAAGGATTTTTTCTAAATTCTGAGATTAGTTTTATTTTTGTTGGGGGGGGGGAACTCAGAATTCTAAGATTAAATTTAGAATTATGCAGAAAAAAATCAGAACTCTGACATTTTTAAGCAGAAAGTATGAGGAGAAAAGTAAGAATTCTGAGAATTAATCCATACTTAACACTGCATATATTGTTAATTTTTCACAGTCAAAGAAAAAGCTAAATCTCCTAAAAAGCTTCCCTTGCAGTGGCCCAAATCCTCTTCTGTAAAATAATAATCAGGGGGCCTGATTGAAAGCTCTGAGGGGCCTGATGGAGCCCCCGGGCCACCAGTTGGTGATCACTGCTCTAGTGTTTATTCATGAGGACAATCTTGATGAACAAAACTTGTTGGTTTTACTCTGTCGTTTATGATCAAAAAGTAACCACAAAGATTATGGATCATTAAAAGTAAGGCGGAACAATGTGTCATGTTAACAACACAGCTTCAATGTGCGGGTGTGTAGCGGTCATTAAGCAGGACATGCACAGGACGTCACAGTTTAAAGAATAACTGTGTTAAATGGAGATTTTTTTCTATCTTGAACCACCTATTAATCTTTGTAAAAAAAAAAAAAAAGTTCCTGCATGAACTTCTTAACAAAGAGACACTGGTTAAGACGCTGTCCGTCCTCAAAAATGGTATTAAGGACCAACACAGGTGCTCAGCATAGACACAGGACGACTCGTGGAGAATTCACTTTACAGGGACTGTGAGGAGTTTCTAAGTAATTACAAAAAAGTCTCACTTTTAGAAATATGCCTGATGGAAATACACACTTTAAGATGAGTTTTATAGCATCAAAATAGGTTATCTATAAATGCTATTCCTTAGCTTCGCAGTCTTGTTCGGACAGGGCTGGACTGGCCTGGATACTCAACTTCAGGAACAAGACAATTAAATCTAGAGCAAATTTATATTATTCGGACTCGTCTTAGAGCACCGGGCTGTTAGTAGAGATATATAGCCGGCTACAAAACTACGATATATAGCCGGCTACAAAACTACGATACTAAGTTTTCCAACAATTGCTTGTTGTCACACATCAAAAACTACCGCTACGTAACTAGAAAGAGATACATTACCTCGTGGCTTTGCATCCTGTAAGTTGTTGAAAAAAAGAAGTTGTAAAGCAATGCAGAGTTCTGAGGAAGGTCCGAGCTGCATTCATTAGCATCACAACAAACGCACGCTTTGGCTTGGGTCACGTCTTTTGGTGCGTTCCAATTGTAGTCTGAAGTCGGAATTTCCTGGTTCCGAGTAGGAAACTGCCACTGGAACGTTCCCCGAAGTCTGAATTTCCTACTGGGAACTCGGTGAAACCTCGCCACCCTCGAGTTGACAATAGAAGATGGATGCCCCCAGTGTGAACTGTTATTTAGCTCCTGTAATAATCCATTTATTTGCACTTCTGACTGGGGTGTGTCACTCTAGATCAGCTGTATACATAGTATTGTTAGACTTATATTTACAAAAATGCTGCCATAGTGATAATCACATTCTTCATGTGATATTTGTGAACAACAACGCAGGGCGTGCTAACAACAGCTAACAATTGCCTGGTAGATCGGCATGTTTTTTTCAGACTTCAACTGGAACGCCGATAAGTCGGAGATGATGTCACTCCCATTTCAGAGGTTACTGGAACGCAGCATTATGACAGTCGCCGCGTGTGCTCATGGGTAGCAGAGTCTTAATGTCGCCGGTAATAGATTCTCCTCATAGCACCTCTAAATATCAACAGATAAGTAAAATAAAGGAAGCTAAAAATTAAGGCAAGAGCAAGCCGAAAGTTAATGTGCCTGTAAAGAAGGATGTCACTACATTCTCCCTCATATGTGTGTTTACAATCCAGTTTAAATTGCTGAACATAGAAGGACAATATTTAAATGGGATGATGCCCTAAAAGTCAACTTTTATATCCAAGGAGGAACAGATACTCTGTCATTTTTTCTGAGAATCATTCAGCTCCACTGAAAACTCAAAAAGAAACTAGACCATACTTATCTTAAGAGGCATGTTTAATTTGTTTTTACTTAATCTAAGGCAACATTAGAATTAATCTGTCAACAATGATAATACAAACAGCTTCAGAAGTTAAAGGTTTTCAGGGAGGGAGGAAGGGAACTTCAGTGGGAACTTAAGTCTCCAAATAACATTATCAATTAGTTTTTTACAATGTAAACCGGCTGGCATGATTCCTGAGTTGGTAAGCGTTCGTCACCGTGTGAGAAGGTTTGGGGATTTGAATATTAATGATGGATTTTGCCTCCAAAGGTTGACGTGTTTGCTTATCTTCCTTTTTTTTTCTAAAGTTAGTTGCTTGTTGCTCAGAAGGAACATGAGTGGAGGCTAGTGGATTAGCTGTGCTTTTGACTGTGTCTTAGAGTGAGTTTTTTTCTGTATCTTTGGACGTCATTGTGGTGACTCATTGACAGAAAACTGCTGCTTCCAGAGTCTGATTGAGACACAGCAAGGGAGACAGGCAGAGTAAGGTATGGAGAGAATAATATAACACAGTGGTATAACACAGAAGAGAGTATTTCATTTAATTAAGTAGTTTTGACTGTTTTTAATCTCCAAAAAGGGTTATTAAATCAGAGAATAGAGTGAGGAAGAGTTTGAGGGAGATAAAACAGAACACAGATTTTTGGTTGTTTCTGTTTTGCGACTTCTTGTTTCATCTGTTAGTAATTTCCCTCCCATTCTGTGACGCCAAGACACCGAGGTCTGGTCTATTTATGTGGTTTGTTTCTGAGCTGTGGTTTTGACGCAGGAGCTCAATGATTCAGAGAAGTAGATTTGATTGATCTTTCCTTTGTTATGTGAACACTTTTGAGTAAGATCTGGCCCCAAATGTATCACAGGCAGCAGGAAAATGAGGTCTCAAGTGTTTCAAAACTGTGAAATCATCTAAAACAGATTCGTGCTCCGTGGAGTGTTGTGAGGTCTTTTATTTAGTGCCTTTAAATGGTCTAGAGGCTTCAGAGCAGATTGCAGAACAGAAAGGATCTTGTTCCTTAAAATTCATCGCCCTGTTTTATAACTCATGGTTTAACTGATTAAGCCAAAATCATTGATGCTATTGATCTGCACACAAGCAACAAGTACATGTAAGGTGAACACGCTCGAGTTTCCTGGAGACAGTAATGAGTAATTATTAAGCCATTTCAAATAAGCAGAGTCTGTTTAATAAAACCAACTGTATAAAACTGCAAATCCTCAGCTGACGCATTTTCAATCCCATTAAATTCAGCGATCAAAGCTTTAGATTTCCACATTAGGCAGACAAATTAAATTACCTACAACATTTCATGTCTCATTTTCCATTTGATGAATTTTTGCCCTTAGGCCTATTTAGATAATTTTATTCAGACTTTTTTAAAAGTAATTTTATAAGGAGAGGTTGTGTTCTAAAGCCGGGGAATATTTCTTTATTAGTTTGGGTTAAATCCAGTTTTACTTCAGGACTGTTCCCAGGCGTTGTGTTCATTTAAGGACATCTTATGCATTAACTGTTTTAAACTATGAAGAGTGTGACCTTGCAGGTTTGATTGTTTCTGTCCATTAAGCTGAAATTATGTAAAAAAAAAAAAAAAACTTTTTGACTTTAAAGGTACTATGAGGAGAATCTATTTCTGGCGACATTAAGACTCTGCGACCCATGAACACGCTGTCGTAATGCTGTGTTCCAGTAACCTCAGAACTGGGAGTGACATCATCTCTGACTTATCAGCGTTCCAGTTGAAGTCGGAAAAAAATATGTTGATCTACCAGGCTATTGTTAGCTGTTGATAGCACGCCCTGCGTTGTTCACAAATATCATATGAAGAATGTGATTATCACTATGGCAGCATTTTTGTAAATATAAGTCTAACAATACCATGTATACAGCTGATCTAGAGCGACACACCCCAGTCAGAAGTGCAAATAAATTGATTATTACAGGAGCTAAATAACTGTTCACACTGGGTGCATCCATCTTCAATTGTCAACTCGCAGTTTCCTCCTCGGAACCCGGAAATTCCTACTTCTGACTACAACTGGAATGCACCAAAAGACCCAAGCCAAAGCGTGTGTTTGTGTTGTGATTCTAATGAATTCAGCTCGGACCTTCCTCAGAACTCTGCATTGCTTTACAACTTCTTTTTTCAACAACCTACGTTAAGTTTTGTAGCCGGCTATATATCTCTACTTACAGCCTGGTGCTCTAAGACGTGTCTGAATAATATAAATTTGCTCTAGTTTTAATTGTCTTGTTCCTGAAGTTGAATATCCAGGCCAGTCCAGCCCTGTCCAACCCGACCACGAAGCTAAGGAATAGCATTCATAGATAAGCTATTTTGATGCTATAAAACTCATCTTAAAGTGTGTATTTCCATCAGGCATATATCTAAAAGTGAGACTTTTTTGTAATTACTTAGAAACTCCTCAGAGTTTTTTCAGATGACACTGGCTCAACCTCTTGTTTGTCATTACCATGACAACATTAATTCATACCTAGAAGGCTGCTGAACAGGTGAGCAGGACCTGCTGCTTCTGTCGTTCTCTTTCAGTATCTCATTTATATTTTGTGCAGCCTACCTGTGACGGACCAACATCATCCTCTGCCTGCTGTCAGTTTGTCACCCAAACTTCCTCCTATAAGTTCATCCCTGGATCCATTTAAATAGACATTTAATGGAGATCTGCTGTCTCCTGTGCTTCAGCGTTACCTCTCTTTCAGAACTGAGTTTCTAAGGATGGCAGTCCATGTGCAGTCACCATACAACAGACCAGTGTGTCTGTCACACAGATATTTTACATAACCAGGGGAAACATGAACCAGGATGCCTTTTATTGTGCAAAATTTATCAATGAAATGGAAATACTGGTTTTGGCTTTGAGCACATCACACAGAGTGCAGTTTCTATTGAACAGAGTCCTCAATTAAATGAAAGTAAACAGTGAAGGCGGGTGGCAGTGACTGCGGGTCACTGCACACAGAGGTCTTGACTGCTCTGTTGGCAGCTGTTCTGTTTAGTGGAGAGCCCCCTGGTGGTGGAATTTTACAATTACATTAATACAACAATCTGATCTAATAAAGTATTGCCCATGTCTGAGTGAGGTCACCATTTAGGACACTGAAGCCAATCAACAGTGGTGGTCGCCATAATAAAAACAGCCTCAAATTAACTTTCAGTAACCTAGAACATCAGGGACTGCAGTAAACTGAGGTGGGCTGAGCCTTCAGACTGCAGGCCTGCAGTTGGATCAGCCATGCTGCTAATTATACAAATCTTTAACCTCTCAATAAAATCACAATAAATGCATAATAGAAAATTTCACCTTTTCACATTATGTATAGCAGAATTCTGGCCAAAATGCTTTGAAACAGGTTGTAAAACTATTTATTTTGCTCCTTTGCATTGGCTTTATTCTTTAAAACCAGTGGCTGTTGCATGTCCACAACATACTTTTTCTATACTTTGTCCTTCCAGTTACCAGTAATGGCGGTTCAGGGTGTTTCCTGCAAGATTTGCCTGCTAAGGTGGCCCCTCAGTGTTATATAAATCTACATAAAGCATTTGATAAGAAATGGTCGGCGGCTTTCCTGAAGTAAATTTGACCAGAGAAGAATTTCCTTTGGTTCTGATACTAATGAAAAAAATTCTATCATAGTCCTAATAAATTTTGACCAAAAAACTGGTTATTCACAAAATAGACAGCAGCTTATAAAAGATTAACTTCTGTTTCATCTCAAAATTTCAGTAGGAATTGTTAAATAAACTGAAACATTGTGACCATAGTCCTAACTCCTGACACAGAAAATGATTAAAAAAAAAGACGACCATGGATATGGAAGCGAAGAAGTACCAAAATCCAAATTAAAATGGATTAATAGAAATGCATTTTCATTTTCAGAATAATGCTGTTTAATTTGACAAGACTGCTCATTTGAATAAATTCAAATTCAAATTCAATTCTGTGACTTAAATAAAATGAAAAAGAAAAAGATATTTGAGATTTAATTTTCATACGATGCCCCAGCAAATAGGTACCAAAATTCAATCTGAATTGTCAAATTTCATAATTTAAAAGCATTAGAACTAATGCTTTTTCACTTCAAGGTAATGGCCGGAATTTCTGACTCGTAAATAAATTTAATAATAAGTAATCCAAACTGCATTTTCATTTTCTTGTTTAAGACTGCTCATTCTGTGACTTTATGAAAATAAAAAAGAAAAAGACATTTAAGATTTAATTTTCAAAAGGTGCCTCAGCAAATAGGTACCAAAATTCAATATGATGAAAAAGCAATGTCCTCTTTGTTTTCTTTTTAGCTGTGTCATAAAATGTGCAGCCTAAAGAAGAAAAATGAAAATGCAGTTTGGATGAGTTAGTGTTCATTTTAGTTATGAGTCAAAAATTGTAGCCAAATCCTTGAAATGAAAAAGCATTACTGCTAATGCTTTTTCATTTTCATATTTGACTATTCAGATTGAATTTTGGTGCCTATTTGCTGGGGCACCTTTTGAAAATTAAATCTTAAATATCTTTTTCTTTTTCATTTTAATTAAGTCACAGAATGAGCAGTCTTAAACAAGAAAATGAAATTGCAGTTTGGATTACTTATTATTAATTTTATTAGTGAGTCAGAAATTCCAGCCATTACCTTGAAGTGAAAAAGCATTAGTTCTAATGCTTTTACATTTTCAAATTTGACAATTCAGATTGAATTTTGGTGCCTATTTGCTGGGGCACCTTTTGAAAATGAAACATAAAATATGTTTTTCTTTTTCATTTTAATAAAGTCACAGAATGAGCAGTCTTGAACAAGAAAATGAAAATTCATTTTTAAAAATGTATTATTAGTTTTATTTATGAGTCAAATAAACAGTATCATTTTGAAAATGAAAATGCATTTCTATTAATTCATTTTAATTTGGATTTTGGTACTTCTTCGCTTCCATACATGGACTCCGGTACTGGCATAAATTTGACCTAAAAAACTTTAATCACATTCCTGGCATCAGATTTGACAGAAGGAACAGTGGCCATGGTCCAGAAGCAATATTTAATAAAGATAGTAGACTCCAATCCTGACTTAGATTTGATTAAAAAAAAGCTGACTGCAGTCCTGACACATTGACAGCTGTCTTAATGGGACATTTTGGTTAAAAATAATGGTTGATGATCTGATTGAAATTTACTTTTAAAAAGGATGATAAAAGTACCATATCAGTCCTAATAAAAAATGTCATATATGATAGTTGACTGCTGTACTAGCAAATATTGGGCCTATATTTTGTCTACTTTCTTCACAAGCTTCCACTGACGGGTTGTACAGACTCAAAAATTAACCCAGAAAAATGACTAAAGATCTGCATTTTGGCCGTTCACAAGATTTGACAAATAAGTTATGACCACAGTCCACAGTTTTAGCTTATAATTTTTACAACCTGTTTAACAGCAGAGTTGTGTGAGGAAGGAGCTTGATTTTTAATTACATTCTACATCAAAACAATCAGCTAATTTTGTTTGTTTTTTTGCTTTAAAAAAATTCCATCATGAGTGTTTGTGTGTTTAAGAAAAAAGCAGGAGGGGCAGAGCTGGCAGAAAGTGCTTGTTTATTAATGGATTGCATTTTAATAATTTCCTTATTTTTTTAACAATACAATTAAAGTAGAGGGTGTGTGTTGTTAAGGTGTCCACTTTATCTCCATTTAATCGATTGGGGATCTGAACCTATACTGATCATCTCAACCTGATTGTTTACATAGCTTGCAAAGAAGGCTGTAGAAAGAGGAGTTATTGAAGTAATGTTAAGTTCCCAAAACCTGAGGGTAGGGGTGGGCGATATGGCAAAAATATCATATCGCAATTTTTTAAAAATAAAATCACGATCACGATTTTATCACGATTCTTTTTTACTTTAATTTTTCTAGACTAATTTGCATGTTTGACCATTATTTCCCACTGTTTAACATATAAAACATGTTAAACCCTAAAAGAAAAAAAGGACAATTAAAGCCAAAGAAACTGTCTGAACAGGTTTTAATCTAAATAGTGCAGTTTTTATAAAAATGTGCAATAAATGTAAACATAAAAGGTAATGAACAACAATATCAACATTATCTCTTAAAGTGCAACAATTCAAAACAAATGTTATCTAACTGCAATGTCTATAATCTGAGTGAATAATACAGCTGCTTTAGAACAGATTTTTGTTCAGACATCTTCAAGCTTTTATCTCCTTTTCTCTTTCCACCATGGCTTCATGCTGCATAACCAAACAGGATATCCCACCATGCACTGCACTTAACCTGCTACGATTTGCTAGTCGGGTGCGCATCAAAGTCTCTGTGCCCACACAGACGATCTGACGATCTTTCAACTTTACGACGATATTAAATCGTTATAATCCTTAACGATTTAATATCGTCATATTGCACATTCCTACCCCAGATCGCAGCAATAAAAGGCAACAGCAGACTAGATGGTTAGATCCGCTCTTTCAATTTTCTTACCATTGATACCCATATATTAATCTTAGATTCATCAATCCCAATCACACGAGCAGTGGACAGTTCCAGGTAGATCATATCCAGAAATGTAAGAATCCAGTTGATCACTGAGAGCTTATCAGGGTGCTTCCACCTCACAGCTACTAGTTTCTTGGCAGCAGTAAACCCAGCAAAAACAAGTCTCCTCTGGTGCCTAGGCAAAGACAGCTGAGATAAATCATTCAACAGTATAGATGTAGTCAATAGTCAAAGAAAAAATATCTGACAACTGAGCGCATATCCCGTTCCAAAAACGAGCCACAGGTGGGCATTCCCAGAACATGTGCAGGAAAGTGCCAGGAGCCCCTAGAGGACACAGATTACATCGGGAGTCAGCCACGAGGCCCATTAAATGCAGTCTTCTTGGAGTAAGATAAGTTCTGTGAACAAAATTCAGGTGGATTTTCTGGTGATTAAGATTACGAGGTTAGCAAAATGTTAGACCAGACTGAGTCCCAATCAAAATCAGGACTCAGTCTGGGATGTCTCTTCTCCACTGTCTGTCAGTGCAAACTATTGATGTTGTAGAAATGTGCTGACTTGGCAAGCTTACTATGGTCTTTCTTTCTTTCTATGAATCCCTTAAATGTTTTCTAGGCTTTTAAAGTCTCCACCATCACGCCCAACAGACCACAGCTACTGGCCAACACAAGCTTGTGTTTTGTGTGTTGGTTTTTGTGTGTACTTTGTGTCTTACAGGGAGTCCATGAATCTAAAGGTGTAACCGATGACTACCTTCGTCTGGAGTCTCTCATTCAGAAGGTGGTCTCTCCGTACCTCGGGACTCATGGCTTATTTTCCAGAGACGGATCCTATAACTTGCACTGCTCTTCCTGCCTATTAGGTACATGTTCATGAGTTTCCAAGGGTGTGTGTGTAGGGATGGGAATCGAAAACCAATTCCTTCTGAGAATCGTTAACAGCTGCATCAAAAATCGATATCATTAATTTTTTTGCTAATCAATTCCCTTATCAATTCCACCCACAGACAGGGTTCAGAAACGTCAGCATTGTGACTTTATTTTAATTGCACCTACTACGCAACCTTTGTGTGTGTGGGCATGAGGGAAGAGCTTTACGCTGTATTAATTTATATACATTTCAGTCTTGTTTTCATATTTCTTCCTCTCTCTAGAAAAGCGTTTGCAGCGCTCCTGGCCCTCCAAATCAGGCAACACCTCTGCCGCCAAAAACCCAGTGGTACGCTCCAAGAGCTACAACGTCCCCATGCTGACCCCCGTGGTGGAGTACGACGTGGACTCATCCGGAGGCGGTGGTGCAGGTATCAGGCGACACTCGGTCTCAGAGATGACGTCCTGTCAGGAGGAGGCGAGCTCTGCGACTGAGCCCCCCGCCAACAACAACACCAGCAACACCAGTAACACCAGCACATCCAGCTTTGCAAACAACTCCCCAGTTTCATCAACCTCTGCTGCACTTTCAGGTAGGTGTGCACCAGAGACAGAAACATCAATCACTGAAATTTGATGGGCTTTTCTTTAAAGGATAAGTTGGGTTTCTACAGCTTTCACATTGTTTATAGAATGAAGTAGAACAATATACTCACCCAAAAGGCTTTCCTGATCCAAACAGTGCTTTGGGAGATATTTAGATCCAAAATCGAGCAGCGGACATCCGTATAATGGTAGCACATAGGGCATACAGCACCGCTCCTAAAACTGCATTAATCGTCCAAAAACTCATTAGTTTCACCAATATTTCATCATGGTTCGCTCACGCTACTCCTCCATTACAGTCCGGGGTCGCTCCACCCATGTCTTTGTGACTGTGCTGACCTCTGAACTGGAAACTTTCTTCACAGTTGCCGCGCATGCGCAGTACGGCTCATTGTTTCAGCAGCGACCGACGGCTACTGAACAACTTTCTTCTTCCAGTTTTGTGCAAAATGGACGAATATCTATCGGATGAAGATGTTGTGGACGAGAACTTTGAATATGATGGGTGTCCTTACAGTTTCGAGCCAGAGTTTACAGATGAGGAGCTCATTGAAAGGAGGAAGCCGTACTGCGCATGCGCGGCAGCCGTGAAGAAAGTTTCCAGTTCAGAGGTCAGCACAGTCACAAAAACATGGGTGGAGCAACCCGGACTGTTGTGGAGGAGTAGCCCGAGTGGACCATGATGAAATATTGGTGAAACTAATGAGTTTTTGGACGATTAATACAGTTTTAGGAGCGGCGCTGTATGCCCTATGTGCTACCATTATACGGATGTCCGCCGCTCGATTTTGGATCTAAATATCTCCCGAAGCACTGTTTGGATCAGGAAAGCCTTCTGGGTGAGTATATTGTTCTACTTCATTCTATAAACAATGTGAAAGCTGTAGAAACCCAACTTATCCTTTAAGTTTGATCAGTATTTAAGATGACATGTCAATGTAATCAATTTTGATCGATTTCCTTTTAAATGGTTCATAATCGATCCATAAAATCCAAAGATCGATCTTTTAACGTGGGTAGTTTTTCCTTCATTGGACGGTCTGAGAAGCAGCCTGTGGTATCAGCTCTGCTAGTCTCACGTTTAGCTCTGCTTTCCACTGAACAAGATCTGGTGAGATGTTACTGCAAGCAGTCAAACAAACATGGCGGAAGCGAGTAGCACTTTATGGCCACCACTGGAGAGTTTAAAAGTTGACGTTTGGACATATTTCAGATTTAACAAGCGTGAAAGAAAATACAAGTTGGACAAAAAACAAGTAACTTGCAGAATATGCATTAAAGTATATCATTAATATGTGATTAATGTAACTGCTTTGGGTTCAGTTCTTAATGTAAAAACAGTTTTAATCATGTACCAGGTCAAAAAGTCATTTACAGCATTATTTTTACTGAGATAACTCAGACTGAACAAATTTCGAATTGAATCGTGAATCGAATCAATTTGAGACCTCGTAATATGGAATCGAATCCATTCAGAAAATCTGAATCGTTACCCAGCCCTACTAAGTACATATTCTGTTTTTATCACGTGACTTCACCCGCTCATCGAACGCTCTGCTGACGGACAACAAATGCTTCTCTCGGCTTTCTGTGATGGAGAACTTAACAGCTTTGTTGTTTAATCACGAGCTTTATCTGGTGGATTTTGTGAAAGCACTTTATTTATAGATAGGTTTCAGTTTGCAGAACACAAAACAACACATCAACCCCACCCACCCACAGGGCCCACAAGAATAAAAAATATATATATTTATGAGGAAAACCTAAAATTAAAATGTTCATGTTCCTTCACCTGCATATTCAAAATTACATGGATGCACTCATACTCACATACGTACATGTAACACACACACCACCTTCACCTTCCTTTTTTAGCTAAAGAGTTTCTATGATCTACTTTCTATCTGCTGATATTCATTGAGAAATATCAACAAGAGTTATCTTTCAGTGATCGCTACTTTATTTTACCCATATTTAGGACAGCAGTATTGTGCTTATTTTTCTTTCATGGAGGATTTAATGAGGTTTTCCAGTTTAGGAAATATAGAGTTGCGATTGGTCAGACAGACTCAAATCAGCCTCAACATGTCTGAGTATAGATAAAGCTAAAGTTTGGTTGAGATAGCATGTGGAGGATGGCGGGATCTATTTGAGGACATCAGCAGCGTTTTAAAGGCTCCAATGACACGGCTGTGTCCAGTTCTTTTAAGCCATTTCCACCAGAGGGTTCGGTTTGGTTCGTCTTGGTACGGCTCGCTTTTTGTGGCGTTTCCATAGTCTAAAACCAGAACAGGACCTCTTATAAGCGAACCGTACCATCCTACTTTTTGGGACCCTTCTGTTGGGGTGCCAAACATGCCGATCCAACCCCAGAAGGTGGAGCTAGAAACACTGCAGTCCGTTGATTGGTTGAAGGAGACGTCACTTCCTGTGCGACAGTGGAACAACACATAATCCCGCCATTTTTAAATCTCCATTCATCTTCGTGAAAATAACTCTCGCGACATAAAGCTTTTACTACAACAGAGCTTTACTTGGCTTTGTAACAAAAAGCCACATGCTGATCACAGTCTGTGGTAGCAGCCTGGAGAAAAGCTCAGATGCTGTAGTCTAAGGCCGCGTTTACATGGCACCGAAAACGGTCAAATCCGATAAGTTTTCATTGCGTTTTGGCCTTGCGTCTACATGGAAACTCGTTGAAAATGTAAACTTTTGAAACGGGCTCCAGAGTGGAAAGATTTGAATCCGCTCTCCATGCAGCTCCATGTAAACCCGTATCAGAGCGTTTCAGGGTGAAACGCTGGCATCACCGCATGAGCAGTACTCTTTCAGATGAAGGTTGCGCGCGCATACCAGGAACAACAACAGCTTCGGCCGTCCGCCGAGTAACGTGTGAGTTTCTTCCCGTGCTCGGTTTGTTATCCGGAGAAAACCATCCACACAGATTTGTTGTCTGAACTGATGTGTTGTCCAGGAAAGAAACTCCTGCATGTCTGTGCGTCCACTCCCCATTGTTGTTTGTGAAAAGTTTTTCTTCTTCGTTCGTGTGTTGTAGCAGCGCTGCCTCTCTGCAGACCTACACCGCCGTCTACTGAACCAGCATGCATACTACAGCGGATTAACTCGTCTCCGAGCATCGTCGTCTGAATGCAGAAGAATTCTAAAACACAAAGGACAAATCTTTGCGTCTTTAAGTCAGGTGTTTCCATGTAAACGTAGCCTAAGTTAAGGTGGTCATGTGCGAACATGATTACTGCAGTATCATGTGATTTATATAAGTAAGTATAACTCAAAATCTTGTATCCCTGTGCAGATAATGTGACCTCCAATCAGGACCCTCCTCCCAGAGACTTGGACAGCCCCCATCATCACTCCCCCTGCATCCTTCCCGAGCCGTCTCCGGCCGAGGACGCACACTGCACGGGCTCTCTGGTGTCGGACTCCCCCGCCTCCTCCAGGGTGCTCGCTCACGACACCAGCTCCGGCCCCAGTCCGGCTTCCAGCCCAGAGATCATGATGGACCACATCCTGGAGTCTTTGGACTCTGAACCAGAGCATGATGGCATCTTTTTGGACTTCTCGCGGCGCTGCTCGGTTGGATCAACACACAGCAGAGACAGCAGCAGGCAGAGCGTGGCGTGACACAAACACTCGTCATGGCTGACATTCCTCCCACTCTGAGACTCCTGCTGTTGAAGGAGACTCCGAATTATCAGGGATCCTGAAAAATGAATTATTTTTATAAAAACAAGTCTAACCTCATCATGACAGCTTTAAAATTCAATATTATTTGGATGGTCGGCTCTGATCGTGTTGGGAAAATACACGTTTAAATCACTGGACCTTCAAACTAGACAGCGGCCGATGTTGGTCAGAGACTTTAATCGAGTAATAATTCATATTTTGTTTTAATGTAAATCTTTTTGACAACTGCTGAGCCAGTAAAGACAATCCAGCCCATGTGACCTCCACTTCCTGAAAGCAATATGTTTTGTAAAGTATTTCTTTGAGATAAGGTTTGCTAAACATTTGAGCTGTCAAATACAAACTATAAACATTTCCTTGTCAGACAAACTCGTCATTTTAACCAGTGGTCACTTTATCGTTGGTCAAACTAAAACTGTGTGTTATTTGATCATTACATATTAAACTAAATGTTGGTCTGGCAGTCAAACTGAAGTGTTTTTCTTTTCTGAGAGCGGGACAATAGACATTTTTCCAAATGTACTTCTTTATTTTCAAAAGCTGCTTATGTTCAGAAATATTAAGAAGTTCATAGAAAGATTTAAAGAAAAAAAAGTGAATGAATGATTAAAATGGTGAGGAAATTAAGCCGAATTAAACATAGATACCTGACAGAAGGTCAACATAATACCAAACAGCTTTCTGTGATTTTTAACCCAAAGGTAGTCTGAAACTGTGTGACATTTTTCAATTCAAAATCCTGTTTTAAGCATTTTTCATTTCTGTCAGTTTTTGATATCGACATAACTATTTGGTCAGTCTTAAGGCAAAAAAACTGAAACATAACTTTTGGGTCAATTTCTATGACAAACTAGAAAATGCCAAAAATATGCTTTTGTATTTTCCAGACAGGAAAAAATTTTGAAAGATGACTTTCAAAGTCATGTTTGATGATTTTCAGTTTGATCTGTTTCTTAAACAAAACACCACGCTAACATTACCTTTTGTTCAGTAAACATGGTGAACAATTTGAACAAATGCATGAATATTTTGGACTTCTCAGATGGGAAAAGAAGGTTTTGACTTAAAAATTGACTTAGAAGCCTTTTTCCCTCAGCTCAGGATTTGAAAAAACACCAAAGCTAACATATGACTTTTTTTGCGGTTTGGAGTCCGAAAAAAATATGCTCAAACATGACTTTTTGGGTGTAAAAGAGGCAGAAAAACATGCTAGTGCAAATGCTTATGTCATTTTTGGCTCAAAAGAAGACTTATAAGCCTTTTCCTCTTCACTCAGGATTTGAAAAAATACAAAGGCTAACATATGACTTTTTTTCCATTTTGGACTCCAAAAAAAAACCATGCTCAAACATGACTTTTTGGGTGTAAAACAGGCAGAAAAACATGCTAGTGCAAATGCTTTGGTCATTTTGGCTCAAAAGATGACTTATGAACCTATTCCTCTTTGCTCAGGATTTGAAAAAACACTAAGGCTAACATCTGACTTTTTTTTCCATTTTGGACTTCAAAAAAAACATGCTCAAACATGACTTTTTGGAGGGCAGAAAAACATGCTAGTGCAAATGCTTTGGTCATTTTTGACTCAAAAGCAGACTTATAAGCCTTTTTCTCTCAGCTCAGGATTTGAAAAAACACTAAGGCTAACATATGACTTTTTTCCATTTTGGACTAAAAAAAAAAACATGCTTTAACATGACTTTTTGGGTGTAAAACAGGCAGAAAAACATGCTAGTGCAAATGCTTTGGTCATTTTGGCTAAAAAGCAGACTTATGAGCTTTTTCTCTCAGCTCAAGATTTGAAAAAACACCAAGGCTAAAATATGAGTTTTTTTCTGTTTTGGACTCTGAAAATAAAACATGCTAAAACATGACTTTTTGGGTGTAAAACAGGCAGAAAAACATGCTAGTGCAAATGCTTTGGTCATTTTTGGTTTAAAAATGGACTTATAAGCTTGTTTCTCTCAGCTCAGGATTTGAAAAAATACTAAGGCTAACATCTGACTTTTTTTCCATTTTAGACTCCAAAAAAAAAAAAAGCTCAAACATGACTTTTTGGGGTGTAAAACAGACAGAAAAACATGCTAGTGCAAATGGTTTGGTCATTTTTTGCTCAAAAATGGACTTATAAGCCTTTTTCTCTCAGCTCAGGATTTGAAAAAACACCAAGGCTAACATATATCGTTTTTTCCATTTTGTACTAAAAAAAAAAACATGCTCAAACATGACTTTTTGGGTGTAAAACAGGCAGAAAAACATGCTAGTGCAAATGCTTTGGTCATTTTTGGCTCAAAAATGGACTTCCAAGCTTTTTTCTCTCAGCTCAGATTTGAAAAAATACTAAGGCTAACATATGACTTTTTTTCCATTTTGTACTCCAAAAAAAAAAACATGCTCAAACATGACTTTTTGGGTGTAAAACAGGCAGAAAAACATGCTAGTGCAAGTGCTTTGGTCATTTTTGGCTCAAAAATTGACTTATAAGCCTTTTTCTCTCAGCTCAGGATTTGAAAAAAAAAGTAAGGCTAACATATGACTTTTTTTTTCATTTTGGACTTTGAAAAAAACATGCTCAAACATGACTTTTTGGGTGTAAAACAGGCAGAAAAACATGCTAGTGCAAATGCTTTGGTCATTTTTGGCTCAAAAGCAGACTTATAAGCTTTTTTCTCTCAGCTCAGGATTTGAAAAAGTATTAAGGCTAACATCTGACGTTTTTTCCATTTCGGACTTTGAAAAAACCATGCTCAAACATGACTTTTTGGGTGTAAGACAGGCCAAAAAAACATGCTAGTGCATATTCTTTTGTCATTTTTGACTCAAAAATGGACTTTTAAGCCTTTATCTCTCAGCTCAGGATTTGTAAAAAAAAATACTAACATAACATCTGACTTTTTTCCATTTTGGACTTCAAAAAAAAACATGCTCAAACATGACTTTTTGGGTGTAAAACAGGCAGAAAAACATGCTAGTGCAAATGCTTTGGTCATTTTTGGCTCAAAAGCAGACTTATGAGCCTATTCCTCTTTACTCAGGATTTGAAAAAACACAAAGACTAACGTATGACTTTTTTTCCGTTT
This sequence comes from Scarus forsteni, assembly GCA_036419115.1. Taxonomy (NCBI): domain Eukaryota; kingdom Metazoa; phylum Chordata; class Actinopteri; order Labriformes; family Labridae; genus Scarus; species Scarus forsteni. The sequence continues at coordinate 10,915,190 of JAZDUH010000341.1, forward strand.
AGGACTCTGAAAAAAAACCATGCTCAAACATGACTTTTTGGGTGTAAGACAGGCCAAAAAAACATGCTAGTGCATATTCTTTTGTCATTTTGACTCAAAAATGGACTTTTAAGCCTTTATCTCTCAGCTCAGGATTTGTAAAAAAAAATACTAACATAACATCTGACTTTTTTCCATTTTGGACTTAAAAAAAAAACATGCTCAAACATGACTTTTTGGGTTTAAAACAGGCAGAAAAACATGCTAGTGCAAATGCTTTGGTCATTTTTGGCTCAAAAATGGACTTATGAGCCCTTTTCTCTCAGCTCAGGATTTGAAAAAACACTAAGGCTAACATATGACTTTTTTTCCATTTTGGACTCCAAAAAAAAACATGCTCAAACATGACTTTTTGGGTGTAAAACAGGCAGAAAAACATGCTAGTGCAAATGCTTTGGTCATTTTTGGCTCAAAAATGGACTTATAAGCCTTTTTCTCTCAGCTCAAGATTTGAAAAAATACTAAGGCTAACATATGAGTTTTTTTCTGTTTTGGACTCTGAGAAAAAAATGCTTTAACATGACTTTTTGGGTGTAAAACAGGCAGAAAAACATGCTAGTGCAAATGCTTTGGTCATTTTTTGCTCAAAAGCAGACTTATAAGCCTTTTCCTCTTCGCTCAGGATTTGAAAAAACACTAAGGCTAACATATGACTTTTTTTCCATTTTGGACTTCTAAAAAAAAAACATGCTCAAACATGACTTTTTGGGTGTAAAACAGGCAGAAAAACATGCTAGTGCAAATGCTTATGTCATTTTTGGCTCAAAAATGGACTTATGAGCCTATTCCTCTTCGCTCAGGATTTGAAAAAAACACCAAGGCTAACATGACTTTTTTTCCGCTTTGGACTCCAAAAAAAAACATGCTCAAACATGACTTTTTGGGTGTAAAACAGGCAGAAAATCATGCTAGTGCAAATGCTTTGGTCATTTTTGGCTCAAAAACTGAATTCCAAGCTTTTTTCTCTCATCTCAGGATTTGAAAAAAAACTACGGCTAACTACTACAGCTGACTTTTTTTCCATTTCGGACTTCGAAAAATACCATGCTCAAACATGAATTTTTGGGTGTAAAACAGGCAGAAAAACATGCTAGTGCAAATGCTTTGGTCATTTTTGGTTTAAAAATGGACTTATAAGCTTTTTTCTCTCGGCTCAGGATTTGAAAAAACACTAAGGCTAACATCTGACTTTTTTTCCATTTTGGACTCCAAAAAAAAACATGCTCAAACATGACTTTTTGGGTGTAAAACAGGCAGAAACACATGCTAGTCCAAATGCTTTGGTCATTTTTGGCTCAAAAGCTGCCAATGAGCCAATTCCTCTTTGTTCAGTATTTTAAAAAACACTATGGCTAAGTTCTGACTTTTTTTCCATTTTGGACTCTGAAAAAACACATGCTCAAACATGACTTTTTGGGTGTAAAACAGGCAGAAAAACATGCTAGTGCAAATGCTTTTGTCATTTTTGGTTTAAAAATGGACTTATAAGCTTGTTTCTCTCAGCTCAGGATTTGAAAAAATACTAAGGCTAACGTATGACTTTTTTTCCACTTTGGACTCTGAAAAAAAACCATGCTCAAACATGACTTTTGGGGTGTAAAACAGGCAGAAAAACATGCTAGTGCAAATGCTTTGGTCATTTTTGGCTCAAAAATGGACTTATAAGCCTTTTTCTCTCAGCTCAGGATTTGAAAAAACACCAAGGCTAACATATATCGTTTTTTCCATCTTGTACTAAAAAAAAAAACATGCTCAAACATGACTTTTTGGGTGTAAAACAAGCAGAAAAACATGCTAGTGCAAATGCTTTGGTCATTTTTGGCTCAAAATGGACTTAAGCTTTTCTCTCAGCTCAGATTTGAAAAAATACAAAGGCTAACATATGACTTTTTTTCCATTTTGGACTCCAAAAAAAAAAACATGCTCAAACATGACTTTTTGGGTGTAAAACAGGCAGAAAAACATGCTAGTGCAAATGCTTTGGTCATTTTTGGTTTAAAAATGGACTTATAAGCTTTTTTCTCTCGGCTCAGGATTTGAAAAAACACTAAGGCTAACATCTGACTTTTTTTCCATTTTGGACTCCAAAAAAAAACATGCTCAAACATGACTTTTTGGGTGTAAAACAGGCAGAAACACATGCTAGTCCAAATGCTTTGGTCATTTTTGGCTCAAAAGCTGCCAATGAGCCAATTCCTCTTTGTTCAGTATTTGAAAAAACACTATGGCTAAGTTCTGACTTTTTTTCCATTTTGGACTCTGAAAAAACACATGCTCAAACATGACTTTTTGGGTGTAAAACAGGCAGAAAAACATGCTAGTGCAAATGCTTTGGTCATTTTTGGTTTAAAAATGGACTTATAAGCTTGTTTCTCTCAGCTCAGGATTTGAAAAAATACTAAGGCTAACGTATGACTTTTTTTCCACTTTGGACTCTGAAAAAAAACCATGCTCAAACATGACTTTTGGGGTGTAAAACAGGCAGAAAAACATGCTAGTGCAAATGCTTTGGTCATTTTTGGCTCAAAAATGGACTTATAAGCCTTTTTCTCTCAGCTCAGGATTTGAAAAAACACCAAGGCTAACATATATCGTTTTTTCCATCTTGTACTAAAAAAAAAAACATGCTCAAACATGACTTTTTGGGTGTAAAACAAGCAGAAAAACATGCTAGTGCAAATGCTTTGGTCATTTTTGGCTCAAAAATGGACTTCCAAGCTTTTTTCTCTCAGCTCAGATTTGAAAAAATACAAAGGCTAACATATGACTTTTTTTCCATTTTGGACTCCAAAAAAAAAAACATGCTCAAACATGACTTTTTGGGTGTAAAACAGGCAGAAAAACATGCTAGTGCAAATGCTTTGGTCATTTTTGGTCCAAAAATTGACTTATAAGCTTTTTTCTCTCAGCTCAGGATTTGAAAAAACACTAAGGCTAACATCTGACTGTTTTTCCATTTTGGACTCCAAAAAAAACATGCTCAAACATGACTTTTTGGGTGTAAAACAGGCAGAAACACATGCTAGTCCAAATGCTTTGGTCATTTTTGGCTCAAAAGCTGCCAATGAGCCAATTCCTCTTTGTTCAGTATTTTAAAAAACACTATGGCTAAGTTCTGACTTTTTTTCCATTTTGGACTCTGAAAAAACACATGCTCAAACATGACTTTTTGGGTGTAAAACAGGCAGAAAAACATGCTAGTGCAAATGCTTTTGTCATTTTTGGTTTAAAAATGGACTTATAAGCTTGTTTCTCTCAGCTCAGGATTTGAAAAAATACTAAGGCTAACGTATGACTTTTTTTCCACTTTGGACTCTGAAAAAAAACCATGCTCAAACATGACTTTTGGGGTGTAAAACAGGCAGAAAAACATGCTAGTGCAAATGCTTTGGTCATTTTTGGCTCAAAAATGGACTTATAAGCCTTTTTCTCTCAGCTCAGGATTTGAAAAAACACCAAGGCTAACATATATCGTTTTTTCCATCTTGTACTAAAAAAAAAAACATGCTCAAACATGACTTTTTGGGTGTAAAACAAGCAGAAAAACATGCTAGTGCAAATGCTTTGGTCATTTTTGGCTCAAAAATGGACTTCCAAGCTTTTTTCTCTCAGCTCAGATTTGAAAAAATACAAAGGCTAACATATGACTTTTTTTCCATTTTGTACTCCAAAAAAAAAAACATGCTCAAACATGACTTTTTGGGTGTAAAACAGGCAGAAAAACATGCTAGTGCAAATGCTTTGGTCATTTTTGGCTCAAAAGCAGACTTATAAGCTTTTTTCTCTCAGCTCAGGATTTGAAAAAATTCTAAGGCTAACATATGACTTTTTTTGCGTTTTGGACTCTGAAAAAAAACATGCTCAAACATGACTTTTTGGGTGTAATACAAGGAAAAAAACATGCTAGTGCAAATGCTTTGGTCATTTTTGGCTCAAAAGAAGACTTATGAGCCTATTCCTCTTTGCTCAGGATTTGAAAAAACACCAAGGCTAACATATGACTTTTTTTCCGTTTAGGACTCTGAAAAAAAATATGCTCAAACATGACTTTTTGGGTGTAAGAGAGGCAGAAAAACATGCTAGTGCAAATGCTTTGGTCATTTTTTGCTCAAAAATGGACTTATAAGCCTTTTTCTCTCAGATCAAGATCTGAAAAAACACTAAGGCTAACATCTGACTTTTTTTTCCATTTTGGACTCCAAAAAAAAAAATTTGCTCAAACATGACTTTTGGGTGTAAAACAGGCAGAAAGACATGCTAGTGCAAATGCTTTGGTCATTTTTGGCTCAAAAATGGACTTATAAGCTTTTTTCTCTAAGGTCAAGATCTGACAAAACACTAAGGCTAACATCTGACTTTTTTTTCCATTTTGGACTCCAAAAAAACAATATGCTCAAACATGACTTTTTGGGTGTAAGAGAGGCAGAAAAACATGCTAGTGCAAATGCTTTGGTCATTTTTGACTCAAAAATGGACTTTTAAGCCTTTATCTCTCAGCTCAGAATTTGAAAAAACTCTAAGACTAACATATGACTTTTTTTCCATTTTGGACTTCAAAAAAAACATGCTCAAACATGACTTTTTGGGTGTAAAACAGGCAGAAAAACATGCTAGTGCAAATGCTTATGTCATTTTTGGCTCAAAAATGGCCTTATGAGCCTATTCCTCTTCGCTCAGGATTTGAAAAAAACACCAAGGCTAACATATGACTTTTTTTTCCGTTTTGGAATCTGAAAAAAACATGCTCAAACATGACTTCTTGGGTGTAAAAGAGGCAGAAAGACATGCTAGTGCAAATGCTTTGGTCATTTTTGCCTCAAAAGCTGACTAATGAGCCTATTCCTCTTTGCTCAGGATTTGAAAAAACACTATGGCTAAGTTCTGACTTTTTTCCATTTTGGACTCTGAAAAAACACATGCTAAAACATGACTTTTTGGGTGTAAAACAGACAGAAAAACATGCTAGTGCAAATGCTTTGGTCATTTTTGGCTCAAAAATGGACTTCCAAGCTTTCTTCTCTCAGCTCAGGATTTGAAAAAATACTAAGGCTAACATATGACTTTTTTTCCATTTCGGACTTCGAAAAAAACATGCTCAAACATGACTTTTTGGGTGTAAAACAGGCAGAAACACATGCTAGTCCAAATGCTTTGGTCATTTTTGGCTCAAAAATGGACTTATAAGCCTTTTTCTCTCAGCTCAGGATTTGAAAAAACACCAAGGCTAACATATATCGTTTTTTCCATCTTGTACTAAAAAAAAAAACATGCTCAAACATGACTTTTTGGGTGTAAAACAAGCAGAAAAACATGCTAGTGCAAATGCTTTGGTCATTTTTGGCTCAAAAATGGACTTCCAAGCTTTTTTCTCTCAGCTCAGATTTGAAAAAATACAAAGGCTAACATATGACTTTTTTTTCCATTTTGTACTCCAAAAAAAAAAACATGCTCAAACATGACTTTTTGGGTGTAAAACAGGCAGAAAAACATGCTAGTGCAAGTGCTTTGGTCATTTTTGGCTCAAAAGCAGACTTATAAGCTTTTTTCTCTCAGCTCAGGATTTGAAAAAATTCTAAGGCTAACATATGACTTTTTTTGCGTTTTGGACTCTGAAAAAAAACATGCTCAAACATGACTTTTTGGGTGTAATACAAGGAAAAAAACATGCTAGTGCAAATGCTTTGGTCATTTTTGGCTCAAAAGCAGACTTATGAGCCTATTCCTCTTTGCTCAGGATTTGAAAAAACACTAAGGCTAACATATGACTTGTTTTCTTATTAAGACTCTGAAAAAAAATATGCTCAAACATGACTTTTTGGATGCAAAAAAGGCAGAAAAACATGCTAGTGCAAATGCTTTGGTCATTTTTTGCTCAAAAATGGACTTATAAGCCTTTTTCTCTCAGATCAAGATCTGAAAAAACACTAAGGCTAACATCTGACTTTTTTTCCATTTTGGACTCCAAAAAAAAGTATGCTCAAACATGACTTTTTGGGTGTAAAAGAGGCAGAAAGACATGCTAGTGCAAATGCTTTGGTCATTTTTGGCTCAAAAATGGACTTATAAGCTTTTTTCTCTAAGGTCAAGATCTGACAAAACACTAAGGCTAACATCTGACTTTTTTTTCCATTTTGGACTCCAAAAAAACAATATGCTCAAACATGACTTTTTGGGTGTAAAACAGGCAGAAAAACATGCTAGTGCAAATGCTTTGGTCATTTTTGACTCAAAAATGGACTTTTAAGCCTTTATCTCTCAGCTCAGGATTTGAAAAAACTCTAAGACTAACATATGACTTTTTTTCCATTTTGGACTTCAAAAAAAAAAAACATGCTCAAACATGACTTTTTGGGTGTAAAACAGGCAGAAAAACATGCTAGTGCAAATGCTTATGTCATTTTTGGCTCAAAAATGGCCTTATGAGCCTATTCCTCTTCGCTCAGGATTTGAAAAAATACAAAGGCTAACATATGACTTTTTTTTCCGTTTTGGAATCTGAAAAAAACATGCTCAAACATGACTTCTTGGGTGTAAAAGAGGCAGAAAGACATGCTAGTGCAAATGCTTTGGTCATTTTTGCCTCAAAAGCTGACTAATGAGCCTATTCCTCTTTGCTCAGGATTTGAAAAAACACTATGGCTAAGTTCTGACTTTTTTCCATTTTGGACTCTGAAAAAACACATGCTAAAACATGACTTTTTGGGTGTAAAACAGACAGAAAAACATGCTAGTGCAAATGCTTTGGTCATTTTTGGCTCAAAAATGGACTTCCAAGCTTTCTTCTCTCAGCTCAGGATTTGAAAAAACACTAAGGCTAACATATGACTTTTTTTCCATTTTGGACTTCTAAAAAAAAAACATGCTCAAACATGACTTTTTGGGTGTAAAACAGGCAGAAAAACATGCTAGTGCAAATGCTTTGGTCATTTTGGCTCAAAAGCAGACTTATAAGCTTTTTTCTCTCAGCTCAGGATTTGAAAAAACACTAAGGCTAACATATGACTTTTTTTCCGTTTTGGACTCTGAAAAATAAATATGCTCAAACATGACTTTTTGGGTGTAAGACAGGCCAAAAAAACATGCTAGTGCAAATGCTTTTGTCATTTTTGGCTCAAAAATGGACTTATAAGCCTTTCTCTCTCAGCTCAGGATTTGAAAAAACACTAAGGCTAACATCTGACTTTTTTTCCATTTTAGACTCCAAAAAAAAAAAAGCTCAAACATGACTTTTTGGGTGTAAAACAAGCAGAAAAACATGCTAGTGCAAATGCTTTGGTCATTTTTTTGCTCAAAAGCAGACTTATGAGCCTATTCCTCCTCGCTAAGGATTTGAAAAAACACCAAGGCTAACATATGACTTTTTCCATTTTGGACTCTGAAAAAAAATATGCTCAAACATGACATTTTGGATTTAAAAAAGGCCGAAAAACATGCTAGTGCAAATGCTTTGGTCATGTTTGGCTCAAAAGCAGACTTATGAGCCTATTCCTCTTTGCTCAGGATTTGAAAAAACACAAAGACTAACATATGACTTTTTTTCCGTTTAGGACTCTGAAAAAAAACCATGCTCAAACATGACTTTTTGGGTGTAAAAGAGGCAGAAAAACATGCTAGTGCAAATGCTTTGGTCATTTTTGGCTCAAAAATGGACTTATAAGCTTTTTTCTCTAAGGTCAAGATCTGAATAAACACTAAGGCTAACATCTGACTTTTTTTTCCATTTTGGACTCCAAAATAAACAATATGCTCAAACATGACTTTTGGGTGTAAAACAGGTAGAAAAACATGCTAGTGCAAATGCTTTGGTCATTTTTGGCTCAAAAATGGACTTATAAGCTTTTTTCTCTCAGCTCAAGATTAGAAAAAATACTAAGGCTAACATATGAGTTTTTTTCTGTTTTGGACTCTGAAAAAAAACATTCTCAAACATGACTTTTTGGGTATAAAACAGGCAGAAAAACATGCTAGTGCAAATGCTTATGTCATTTTTGGCTCAAAAATGGACTTATGAGCCTATTCCTCTTCGCTCAGGATTTGAAAAAAACACCAAGGCTAACATATGACTTTTTTTTCCGTTTTGGAATCTGAAAAAAAAACATGCTCAAACATGACTTTTTGGGTGTAGAAAGGCAGAAAAACATGCTAGTGCAAATGCTTTGGTCATTTTTGCCTCAAAAGCTGACTAATGAGCCTATTCCTCTTTGCTCAGGATTTGAAAAAACACTATGGCTAAGTTCTGACTTTTTTTCCATTTTGGACTCTGAAAAAACACATGCTAAAACATGACTTTTTGGGTGTAAAACAGGCAGAAAAACATGCTAGTGCAAATGCTTTGGTCATTTTTGGCTCAAAAGCAGACTTATAAGCTATTTTCTCTCAGCTCAGGATTTGAAACAATACTAAAGCTAACATATGACTTTTTTTCCATTTTGGACTTCAAAAAACATGCTCAAACATGACTTTTTGGGTGTAAAACAGGCAGAAAAACATGCTAGTGCAAATGCTTTGGTCATTTTTGGCTCAAAAATGGACTTATAAGCTTTTTTCTCTCAGCTCAGGATTTGAAAAAACACTAAGGCTAACATCTGACTTTTTTTCCGTTTTGGACTCTGAAAAATAAATATGCTCAAACATGACTTTTTGGGTGTAAGACAGGCCAAAAAAACATGCTAGTGCAAATGCTTTGGTCATTTTTGGCTCAAAAATGGACTTATAAGCCTTTCTCTCTCAGCTCAGGATTTGAAAAAACACTAAGGCTAACATCTGACTTTTTTTCCATTTTAGACTCCAAAAAAAAAAAAAGCTCAAACATGACTTTTTGGGGTGTAAAACAGACAGAAAAACATGCTAGTGCAAATGGTTTGGTCATTTTTTGCTCAAAAATGGACTTATAAGCCTTTTTCTCTCAGGTCAAGATCTGAAAAAACACTAAGGCTAACATCTGACTTTTTTTTCCATTTTGGACTCCAAAAAAAAAAATTTGCTCAAACATGACTTTTGGGTGTAAAACAGGCAGAAAGACATGCTAGTGCAAATGCTTTGGTCATTTTTGGCTCAAAAATGGACTTATAAGCTTTTTTCTCTCAGCTCAAGATTTGAAAAAATACTAAGGCTAACATATGAGTTTTTTTCTGTTTAGGACTGAAAAAAAACCATGCTCAAACATGACTTTTTGGGTGTAAAAGAGGCAGAAAAACATGCTAGTGCAAATGCTTTGGTCATTTTTGGCTCAAAAATGGACTTATAAGCTTTTTTCTCTAAGGTCAAGATCTGACAAAACACTAAGGCTAACATCTGACTTTTTTTTCCATTTTGGACTCCAAAAAAAAAACATGCTCAAACATGACTTTTTGGGTGTAAAACAGGCAGAAAAACATGCTAGTGCAAATGCTTTGGTCATTTTTGCCTCAAAAATTGACTTATAAGCCTTTTTCTCTCAGCTCAGGATTTGAAAAAAAAAGTAAGGCTAACATATGACTTTTTTCCATCTTGGACTACAAAAAAAAAACATGCTCAAACATGACTTTTTGGGTGTAAAACAGGCAGAAAAACATGCTAGTGCAAATGCTTATGTCATTTTTGGCTCAAAAATGGACTTATGAGCCTATTCCTCTTCGCTCAGGATTTGAAAAAACACCAAGGCTAACATATGACTTTTTTTTCCTTTTTGGACTCTGAAAAAAATATGCTCAAACATGACTTTTTGGGTGTAAAACAGGCAGAAAAACATGCTAGTGCAAATGCTTTGGTCATTTTTGGCTCAAAAATGGACTTCCAAGCTTTCTTCTCTCAGCTCAGGATTTGAAAAAATACTAAGGCTAACATATGACTTTTTTTCCATTTTGGACTTAAAAAAAAAAAACATGCTCAAACATGACTTTTGGGGTGTAAAACAGGCAGAAAAACATGCTAGTGCAAATGCTTATGTCATTTTTGGCTCAAAAATGGACTTATGAGCCTATTCCTCTTCGCTCAGGATTTGAAAAAAACACCAAGGCTAACATATGACTTTTTTTTCCGTTTTGGAATCTGAAAAAAACATGCTCAAACATGACTTTTTGGGTGTAAAAGAGGCAGAAAAACATGCTAGTGCAAATGCTTTGGTCATTTTTGCCTCAAAAGCTGACTAATGAGCCTATTCCTCTTTGCTCAGGATTTGAAAAAACACTATGGCTAAGTTCTGACTTTTTTTCCATTTTGGACTCTGAAAAAACACATGCTAAAACATGACTTTTTGGGTGTAAAACAGACAGAAAAACATGCTAGTGCAAATGCTTTGGTCATTTTTGGCTCAAAAATGGACTTCCAAGCTTTCTTCTCTCAGCTCAGGATTTGAAAAAATACTAAGGCTAACATATGACTTTTTTTCCATTTCGGACTTCGAAAAAAACATGCTCAAACATGACTTTTTGGGTGTAAAACAGGCAGAAAAACATGCTAGTGCAAATGCTTTGGTCATTTTTGGCTCAAAAATGGACTTATAAGCTTTTTTCTCTCAGCTCAGGATTTGAAAAAACACTAAGGCTAACATATGACTTTTTTTCCGTTTTGGACTCTGAAAAATAAATATGCTCAAACATGACTTTTTGGGTGTAAGACAGGCCAAAAAAACATGCTAGTGCAAATGCTTTTGTCATTTTTGGCTCAAAAATGGACTTATAAGCCTTTCTCTCTCAGCTCAGGATTTGAAAAAACACTAAGGCTAACATCTGACTTTTTTTCCATTTTAGACTCCAAAAAAAAAAAAAGCTCAAACATGACTTTTTGGGGTGTAAAACAGACAGAAAAACATGCTAGTGCAAATGCTTGGGTCATTTTTGGCTCAAAAATGGACTTATAAGCTTTTTTCTCTCAGCTCAGGATTTGAAATAATACTAAGGCTAACATATGACTTTTTTTCCGTTTTGGACTCTGAAAAATAAATATGCTTTAACATGACTTTTTGGGTGTAAAACAGGCCGAAAAACATGCTAGTGCAAATGCTTTTGTCATTTTTGGCTCAAAAATGGACTTATAAGCCTTTCTCTCTCAGCTCAGGATTTGAAAAAACACTAAGGCTAACATCTGACTTTTTTTCCATTTTAGACTCCAACAAAAAAAAAGCTCAAACATGACTTTTTGGGTGTAAAACAAGCAGAAAAACATGCTAGTGCAAATGCTTTGGTCATTTTTTTGCTCAAAAGCAGACTTATGAGCCTATTCCTCCTTGCTAAGGATTTGAAAAAACACCAAGGCTAACATATGACTTTTTCCATTTTGGACTCTGAAAAAAAATATGCTCAAACATGACTTTTTGGATTTAAAAAAGGCCGAAAAACATGCTAGTGCAAATGCTTTGGTCATTTTTGGCTCAAAAATGGACCTATAAGGCTTTTTCTCTAAGGTCAAGATCTGACAAAACACTAAGGCTAACATCTGACTTTTTTTTCCATTTTGGACTCCAAAAAAAACAATATGCTCAAACATGACTTTTGGGTGTAAAACAGGCAGAAAAACATGCTAGTGCAAATGCTTTGGTCATTTTGGCTCAAAAGCAGACTTATGAGCCTATTCCTCTTTGCTCAGGACTTGAAAAAACACCAAGGCTAACATATGACTTTTTTTCCATTTTGGACTCTGAAAAAAATATGCTTAAACATGACTTTTTGGGTGTAAAATAGGCAGAAAAACATGCTAGTGCAAATGTGTTACGACCAGCTCTTGGGGAAAAGGGAAGTAACATAAAAAACACAAGATGTTGAAAGGTTTAAAGTTATTTATTAAACAAAAATGATAAAATTGTGTTAACAAAGGGTGAGGCAAATAACTAAATGAGTGCTGTAACGAAAACAAAACGAGAACAAAAGGAGACTCTAACTTAGAGTTTTCACAACCAAAATCCTAATTAAATAAATTAACAAAATTAAATACAAACAGCACCCAGTCTAATGTAAACCAAAACTAGCATGTGAGCAGTATATCAATCAGTCAAACAAACTAGTGCCTCAAATACACAGAGCTTCAAGAGTTTACAAGAGTTTTTCTCTAAGTCTCACAAAGTCTCTCTCTATTGTGAGCATGGCTGATTGGAGCTTGCTGCTGGGGATCTGGTGCGTCTCGGTTTTATACGGCCCCTTAGGCTCCTCCAATTGGCTGATTTCCGTCTGAACCAAACAGGATCCGTCAGCGCATCTGCCCCGAATCAGTCGGCCTGCTGCAGCAGCACCTGAGAAATGACACTCACGCACACAATCACTCTAACGCACACTTGCTTGAGCACGCACACAAACACACACACACAAAGGGAGAGAGAGAGACTCCTGTACGGCGGTGGCCGTAACAAAATGCTTTGGTCATTTTTGGCTCAAAAGCAGACTAATGAGCCTATTCCTCTTTGCTCAGGATTTGAAAAAACACTATGGCTAACATATTAATTTTTTTTCCCATTTTGCACTCCAACAAAAAATATTCTCAAACAAGACTTTCTGAGTATAAAATAGGCTAAGAAATATGCTGGTGCAGACAGTTTCATTATATTTGGTCCAAAAATGAAATTAGAACCATTTTCCCTCAATATAACTGTTTAAAAAAACATCCTAGCATAACATTTTTTTTTTTAAAGAATTTGAAAAAACTTTAAGGCTAACAAAATATATATTTTTTTTAACCTTTTCTGACAACATAAACTTTTAAGGCAGGAAATCTTTTTGGTACATGACTTTTTCAATTTTTTTTTAATCTAAAAGTCCTCTTTTCAGCAATATTAATTTTTGTTAATCACTCAAACAACATAATGTATGAAAATTGGTCAGTTTTCATGGTCCCTAACTTTTGATTTTTCCTTTTAACATCCTGTTTTAATCATCTTTGTTATCTTTTCTTTATCAAAAACTTGCCTACACATGACTTTTTGATCCTCTTCTATGGTGAACAAAAATATGGTGAATAAAAAGGTCTTTAAAAATGGACTCTTATTTACTCAAGATAAGGTGTTGGAACATGACTTTTTTTTTCATTTAAAAGTCCTCTCTTTAGCAATTATCAATTTTGTCAATTGCCCTAAAAATACATTCTAACATTCAATGTTTCATTACAACGATATGCTATTGCAAGCACAGGACTTATGGGTCACTTTTCATAGTAAAGAAGAGTTAGCTAAGGCATGACTTTTGTTCATTTTCCCCTCAAAATCACAAGAAATTAGGAACATTTTATAAAATGTCAGATAATTCTGTACTTCAGGGGTCACATGATCAAAAATCACAGTAATGGTGGATTTAAATAGATTAGTGAGCCTATAGGTGTTGTAGCAGATGATTTGAAACCTCAGAATTTTAAAAAAGGTTCTTCTAAATGATCACAGGACACAAAGTGTTCCAAAAGTGGTAATATTCATGTACAAACCTCATCTATTTATTAAATATAGAAGTTTGTTGCTGCAAAATTAAGTCACATTGCCAAGCTGTGATAAAATACCTTTAAAAGACAAGACCAACAGAACCGGAGTGCTTAAGGCTAAGGCTTTTCTTCTGTTGATGTCTGAGAGTAAACATGTCTGCTCTCTTGTAAAGTAAAAAGAATAGCCTCAGAGATGTGTGAAGGGAGAAATGTGTCTTTATGTTGCAGTTTCAAAGCATCAAAAACAAATTTCTGAGTCAGAAACAATGCACAGTATTTACATGAAGCTGAGCCCGGCTCAACTGCTGCTGTGGTTTATGTAGCCTTATAGTGCTGCAGTGATTAATGTTAAAGGTGCAGTCAGCGATGTGGGAGAAAACGAGTGGAGAGGTTGTTTATAAACAAATTTAGACCCGCCCCCCCAAAGCTGATGGATGTGCATCGTCATGGAAACGGATGTAGAAACTGCGTAGCTGACAAACGTAGCTTAGGTAACCCGACTCGTCAGACAACTTGACTGCCGTTATTGAAAACATCACGACAACAGTACATTTTGGCAGATTAGACAATAAGATGAATGCCTGACGGCTGTTACTGTTATGTGAAGCACCACAAAGCTAATGTTGCTTACATATCCAGCAGAAAGACGGCGACATCCGCGCCTGTTTTCAGGTCTTTCGGTTCGTGGAGTTCCTTCCACCGTCGGAAAGCAACACCAATGTTGACCCGGGTCTTCGCTCTTTCATGGTCATAGCCCTTCTTTTTCACTTTTCACTCCTCTGACCTTTTACTTTCGGGCTGTTTTTCAGCCATTGCTACTGCACATATTGTATCTCTCTCTTACGCTAACTGCACGCGCTACGTATCCTACGACTCCCCCTCCCCCCTCTGTCTGATCTGCGCATGAGTATGATCGCCCCCTGGATGTGGGGGGGTGTACTCTGTTGTGGTAACTCGGCCCGAGCCACAGTATTTACCTGCTGAAATTCAGAGCCAAGGCTGTGTATTGAAACCGGACTTTTTTTCAACATGCTGTCAGTGGAGAGGAGAAATACGGTGATTTTGACAAATCGTGCATTAGATTAGAAGATTAGTAGATCGCTGACTACACCTTTAAATGTGTACATTCAGAAAGTAAAAACTTCACGAAGCATAAGCTAGCACCAATCTCCAAAATCAACACACTCCAGAACGTTCTCATCGTCTTTCTCTTCCATTCTACAGCTCACAACAGAAGTTCTTCCACCATCAGCCGACTCCAGTGAAGCCTCACACTGACTGTTTTTGCTTTAGCTCCTCACTGTCACATACACCAAACCTCACTCACATTCATATCCACAGATTCTCTGACTTTAGTAAAGCAGTGTGCAGAGTACAAAACTGGCATTCATGTATCACGTTAGCACTTCTTCACGATGACATCAAGCTGTTGAAAAATCAGCAGATGTGACTGATGTTAAACTTGATCTTTGGATTAAAAAGGGATTGTACCTCCATCTGTCAGTTTAACAAAGTTTACACTCCCATATTCTTCTCTTACACTTACAATCAGTACTACAAAGTGCTGTGAATGTTTTGTTTCCTTTGAGCCAATACGAATACATCTAATACACCTCTGTAATAGTTTGTTTATGGTTGAGTCCCACATGTAGGAAGTGTTTCTCACCAACAATAACAGAAACATTCAGCATGTAAAAACAGCACTTTTTGACATTCCAGGTCATTCTTCTGGAATGTGCAGCTGGATCAGCTGCACATTTATCTGCATTTCAAGCTAAAATCACAGTCCATAGAAACATGATAAACATGATGTTTGTTACAGACACACAGGATCATTCAAAGACGTCTTCTGCTTGTGAAGAAATAAGGCGAGACTCCCCGTGATTCAGAGTGAAGAAGGATTCTGGTTTCAGTCCTTTCTGCTCCAGGGCCTCTCGGAGACGCACCGGTGGCTCCAGGTAGTACTGCGTGAAACATGACCACAAAGTCTGTGAGTGGAAAGCTGCAGATATATGTTTGTCGGGTTGTCTTTACATTTGCATCCACTGGCTGTTGAGCATTGTTGCTTATAAACTTGCCTGGATGTGATGCATGTTACTGGAGTGTACCACTAGAGGGGGCAAAATCCTCAGGCTGTAAGCAAATACCTTCTGTTCCTAACCCTTTAAAGCCCAAAGACCATAGATCATAGCCAGAAAATTCTAATTTTTTGGAGCTGAAATGTTTGTTTCACTTTCTGTTAAAATCCATCAAAATCAAAATGTCCATAAAATTCAACATATCAATTTTTCGTATCTCATTTGATACAGTTGGTGTTTTTGCCAACTGATAATCCATTTGAGGACATTTTTTATAATTTATCTGATTGTATTCAGAAGTTTTTTTTGTCATTTGTTTATCATATTGAGTAGAAAGAGGTATTATAAAAGTATGTATCAAATATGATAAAATTGGCTTTATAGGGTTAAAAGCAGCCAGTTCTAGGAAGAGCTGTAGTACTCTGAGTGTCCACTTGAGGCTGGCTGCGATATTTTGACACCCAAATGATGGAGTGCAGGGAAAATCTGTCTTTTTACAGCCTTAAACCACATCTCTACAGCCTGTTAAAAAAAAGAGTCTTTAGTGTAATTATATAACACATCTACAAAACCCAAAAGCCAACCTTAGCAACATTAGCATCAGAATAGATCCCGCTAATTAAACTTGATACGTTAAAACATTTCAAGTAGTTACATGAATGTATCACATTTCTGGTGTGTAAGAATCATAAAAAAACAAATAGCTTCAGGTAGCGTATAATGATGCTTTTCGCATTTTTCTTAAACTTCCTAGATGGACCAGTGCAAGTGAGATGTTTGTAACAAATAATGTGCCCACCTTTCATGCTGTGTTAAGAAATTTCATGTATACATTCATGTGTAGACTGATGAAGTCAGACAATGCACTGATAATGGCTGTAACTGCTTTCACTCAGAGTGACACACGCTATATCTCCTGCTTTTGGACACACTGGAGAAAGTGTCTATAGGTTTTTAAATTTTTTTTACCTTGTGATATGCCTAGTTTGGATACCCAGGCTATTCCTGTATTGTTGTTTGTATGTCCTTTTGTTGTATGTCTTTTTTATGGACCAATCTGAGTCTGAAATAAAGTCTGTCTATCTATCTGTCTATCTGTCTATCTATCTATCTATCTATCTATCTATCTATCTATCTATCTATCTATCTATCTATGTATCTATCTATCTATCTATCTATCTGTCTGTCTGTCTGTCTGTCTGTCCATCTATCTATCTATCTGTCTATCTATCTGTCTATCTATCTATCTATCTATCTATCTATCTATCCGTCTATCTATCCGTCTATCTATCCGTCTGTCTATCCGTCTGTCTATCTATCTGTCTATCTATCTGTCTATCTATCTATCTATCTGTCTATCTATCTATCTATCTATCTATCTATCTATCTATCTGTCTATCTGTCTATCTATCTATCTATCTATCTATCTATCTATATACCATAATTTTTCGATTACAACACAGACTTTTTGCTTTAAAATACGCTGTAATTTTTTGGGTGTGCATTATACGCGAGTACAAGCAACAATACTTGCCATATTTTGTCTCGCCAACATCGTGACTGCAACACATCTGATACAAAAAGCCTAATTATCTTCTAAACACATGCAAACAAAGGGTTCTACCATCTTGTGAGCAAGGGAATGCAAAACAGTTGTGCTGTGATTGGTTGAGGACATGAGCATTTTGATAGCAGCTCTCTGATTGACAAACTACAACTGAGCATGCTCAGGCAGAAATGGAGGAAATTCACATGCATGAAGCAAGAAGTGTTTCTGCATCCGTTTGAGTAGAGAAAATCATGCAGGATACCTGTTGTGAAAATACTGAAAAATGTAACTGATTAAAACTTTAAAAAAAAAGCTAGTTTTTGACTTGTCTGAGTACGGATTGGCAAAATTTTGGTGCATGTTAAACGGTGCGTTCAGTGCTTTTTTTGGTCAAAATTAAGAAAATATGGTGTGGGTGTTATAATAGAGTGCGTGTTATAATAGAGAAATTACGATAAATCACTTGTTAGACTTTTTTAGGCCCTAAAAGGATGTTAATTTAACTATTAGCAGTGCTACTGTTTGCTTCTATTTTCATGACCAATGACAGATTAATTTTTACATTTGGGAGGGAAAGTGCAGCTTCATTTGGGCAGTACGAGTACTACAGAGAAGTCATATTATGTAGTAGGTGGTTTTAAAAACAAGCAGTCTAATCACCATTTTACATGAACATAAAATAAACTATTACACCAAGCTGTTTTTCTTTATTTCATGATCTTCAAAGAGAATTTACCCGTCATCAACTGGATGCACAGTCAGGTTTGTTTGTTTTTAAACTTTCTTTTACAGTCATTTCTGTTCATGTGTGGAGTCTGCCTTCTCTCCTTCGCCTCTACACTGATCCTACTGGGAACGCGTGGGCTGCAGCTCGCGTCTGCTCTTAGTTTATTGAATGTAGCAAACCCATTTTTTGATTTTTGTTTGCTGTTTCTTGTTTTGTCCACCAGAGGGCAGCTTGCATTGTTTGAAGGGGAGAGGACAAACAGTTTTAGATGCTGTTTGAAATAATTTCCTTGTATAACAATTTTGTAACTTGGCTTACTTTTTAGAAAACGTTATTTCTTCTACTTTTAAATGTGTATTTTTGTCTGTTTTGGATCTAATAGTTTGGGCTTAAATATGGGACTTTATTTTGAAGAAAACCACCTTGTACTTCCTTCCTGTGTGCACTACTGGATGAAGCAACAGAACGTATGAGCTATCGGTGAAACGGTATAAGACAGCAAAGCTTAAATAGCAGTTAAATGACAAAACTTCTGAATTTAAGTGTACTTTGGCAACCCCCTGAAGAGGCACAAGGTTGGTGTTCATTGTTCTTACAGTTTTTTACATTTTTGTTTGAATGATTTGGGTTGATAAATGAACTCATGGACTAATTTACGCGCCGGCTTTAACAAATGGCGATACATTGCTTGTAATGCTGGTTTTTATTTGAATTAGTATTTATTTGTCCATGTATTATCGATAGAAAACTGAATTTCTTGTTTTATTTATTTTGTCAGTTCTCACATTAGTTTATGGAGCTGATTTGTGGAACAGCATTAAAGTTTAAAGGAGACATATCATGCTTGTTTCTCCTTTTCACTATGCCAGACTAGGATGCCTGTAAAGCATTTCTGCCCTCAGTACAAGTCATTTAGTTCCTTCATTGCCCCACAATAACGTTCTCAAAATCCTCATTTTAGGCCATTATCAAGCTCTTGTTGAAACGCTCGGTTTCCAGGATGACCTAAAGTTACCTTGCAACGTCAGCCCTTTGTGCTCCGATTGGTCAGGTCTATCGGGGGTAGAGCCAGCCTGTCCTTCTTCTTCTACTGTATTTTCTGGCAGGCTCAAAGCAGCGACCGCGTATTGAGTCCCCCTACAGGCCAAAGCTGGTAATGAGTGAATGTGAGCTAGGGAGCTATATACTGCTGCTGGTGGATGTGTTCGTCGGTGACGGTTTTGTGGCTAACGGACATCACAGAGGAGGAAGTGTTTTATCAGATTACTCCAATAAAAAGAAAGGAACCTCGTGTCGTCACGACGATTTAAAACTCGCGGTCATCTCGCAATGACCTATTTTCAGAGGCATCAAATCTCGTTCTAGGATATCAGAAAAAATACAATATCTCATTTTTTGAAAATTAAGGGGGTGTAAGGTCTTGTTTTCAAATTTATTATATTATATGTAAGTATTAAATCATGCATCAGCATGATATGTCTCCTTTAAACCATCAGTCAAGTCTCACCATCTTTCGGAGGGTATGCTACACTGGACAATGTGAGGCTGCCATCATGCATCTGCACAGTAAACAGCAAAACTATTTCCAGCATAAAAGGTTTTATTCAGACAAACTCATTTCAGCTCCATTCTGTGGGTTTTAATTGAGTTACACGCCCACGGTATGGAGCAGCAAAACTACTTCCAGCATCAACAGTTTAATTCAGACAGGTTCATTTCAGCTCCACATCGTGGGTGTAATTGAGTTTGTATCAAACAGCCTTTAAAGTGCAGCATGCTTCTCAGTGTTTGGGGCTTTTTAAAGTTCAATCTCAAACTTTCTGATTGTGGCACAGAGCCAGAGGCTTCATCAACCTGAGTTAGCAACAGAAATAGTCCTGAAGCTTAACGAACAATGGCACCTTTGTTACGTCCTCTTACTAGAACAGAACAGAGAGTCAGAGCTCTTTTTCACCTTTAGAGCACTCTGGCTTTTTTCCTCCCATAATGAGCAGAGTTTTAGTGCTCAGTGGTGTAATAACAGGATCACAGTGGGCTCATTTTGCCACAGTAACTATTTCTCCTGATATTAAGTTCAGGAATAAGAGGTTTTAACTAGGGCTGGGTATCGATTCAGATTTTCTGGGTCGATTCGATTCACGACTCAAAATTTGTTCAGCCTGGGGTATCTCATTAAAAATAATGCTGTAATTGACTTTTGGACCTGGTACAGTATTAAAACTGTTTTTACATTAAGAACTGAACCCAAAGCTGTTACATTAATCACATATTATGATATATATTAATGCATTTTATGCAAGTTACTTGTTTTTTTGTCCAACTTGTCTTTTCTGTCATGCTTGTTAAATCTGAAATATGTCCAAATGTCAACTTTTAAACTCTCCGGTGGTGCCCCTATAGTGCTACTCGCTTCCGCCATGTTTTTTTGACTGCTTGTAGTAACATCTCATGAGATCTTGTTCAGTGGAAAGCAGAGCTAAACATGAGACTAGCAGAGTTGATACCACAGGCTGCTTCTCGGACCGTCCAATGAAGAAAAAACTACCCACGTTAAAAGATCGATCTTTGGATTTTATGGATCGATTATGAACCATTTAAAGGAAATCAATTAAAATTGATTAAATTAATTTTTTAACCCAGCCCTTGTTTTAATGCTGTTATGGTGTTTCACTGCCGTTTTCCTGCTTAAACAAAGCAGTTGGTTGATGTAATGCTGTATTTATCAAAGAATACAAACAGATCAGTCATCAATATTTTAATGTGTTATTAAAACTATAAAGGCATATAGATCCTGGTAGCTGTTTACCTCGCTCGTGACAGATGAATTCTGCTTTAAAAATCTGGATCTTCCTTTGAAAATGAGACTATTCATCTCAAGGAGTTAAGCTGTAATAGACTGAAGTAAATACTTTGGTAGGTACATGTATTATCTCAGTTCAACTAGTGACAGTGTGACTTGGTGATGTTCAGTTGACTTTGTCTGAGGTGGTTTATGTTTATTTGTAGTTTCTCTGGCTCAATTTTCGGACATATAAACAACTGGTTAGTAGGGGTGAAACGAAATTTTGTGCCATGAAATTTTGTAAAATAAAAAAATGATGAAATAAAATTCAAAGGCGCACGAAATAAAAAAAGCGAAGGGGCGAGCGCACAACCAGAGATTTTTTACCCTCCTTGCCTACCGTAGCAAAACACTCGCTTCAATATGGAGGAAGCCGAGGTCGAGGAATTAGCTGACGCTCCTTTGTCCAATAAATCGGTTGTGTGGACCTATTTTGGCTTCCCATGTAAAAGACGAGAGAACGGTGAGAAGATTGCGGACAAAACAACAACCATGTGCAAAATATGCCGCTACAGTTCGCCGTATACTGCAGCGAGTACAACTACCAACTACTTTAAACTGGAGACAGGCAGCAACTGTATGTTTGTGTAAGCCTGCATAAAAAACAATATTTGATTTTTGCATCTACTGTTGAGTTGACAGAATTTGATCATACTTGAAGATCAGAAGTATATGCACTGTTATAGGCTAAATATTATAGTTCACAGTTCAGACATTTATAGGTCTAAACTGCAGCTCTGAGGACTGCTATTTGTTTTCCTTTTCATTCAAGAATGTACTTATCCTGATTGTTACAACAACAAAGCACTTTTTATTGAGATTTTATGTTTGTATTTGCACTGTAGTCTAAATAAGGGGAAAAAACTACGATTCTGTTTTTTTCAAAGAGCATTTATTTTGTACTGATGCAGCAATATTTTTTGTGTGTCTGCAGTAGGGAGAAAATAAAGAAAGTAAGCTCAGCTAAGCTACTAAAAGTGTAAGAAACCATCTCAAATAAAGCAGTTTCTTTACCTCATAGGCGAGGGCAAAGGTCCCCCAGTGTATGGCCACAGACTGTTTGGCTTGAAGGTCTTGGTGAATCTGAACAGCCTCTTCTGGGTCTACATGCTGCCCCTGCATCATATGCCTGAAAAACAAACAAAAATGTTTGTGTTACATACAGGACTGTTCATAAAGCACAAACTTAAGATCATAGTTTGAAGCCTTTTTCTTCATTTCAGACGTAGGTGCTACATCGCAGATACTGCTCACTGGGGCAGAACTCTGTTTTTTTTATACAGTACAGGCCAAAAGTCTGGACACACCTTCTCATTCAATGTGTTTTCTTCATTTTCATCACTGTTTACATTGTAGATTCTCACTGAAGGAATCAAAAATATGAATGAACACGTGTGGAATTATGTACTTAACAAAAAAGTGTGAAATAACTGAAAACATGTCTTATATTCTAGTTTCTTCAAAGTATCCACCCTTTGCTCTGATTACTGCTTTGCACACTCTTGTCACTCTCTTTATGAGCTTCAACAGGTAGTCACCTGAAATGGTTTTCTCTTCTCAGGTGTGCCTTTCCAGGGTTAATGAATGGAATTTCTTGCCTTATTAATGGGGTTGGACCATCATTTGTGTTTAGAAGTCAAGCTGATGCACAGTCGACAGCCCTATTAGACAACTATTAGAATTAATATTATGGCAAGAACCAATCAGCTAAGTTAAGAGAAACAAGTAACCATCATTGCTTCAGTGAGAATCTACAATGTAAATAGTGATGAAAATAAAGAAAGCACATTGAATGAGAAGGTGTGTCCAAACTTTTGGCCTGTACTGTATATATTTTTGGTCACTTTCAAAAACTGTCAACGCTCCAATTTCATAACATTTCATTTTTTAACCATTAGAAAAGAGCACTTTCATATGAAGAAGTCCATTACAACATCAATTTGCTTTATGCATTAACATTATCATGGAGGTCTATCTGATCTATGAGTCTGTCAGGAGACAATCAGGCATTATGACAGCAGACACTGTGTGTGTGTGTGTGTGTGAGGAACAGAACCTGGGCAGGTATGCTCCGATGGGTATTGCTGCAAGGTCAAATGGTCCAAAACGGCGTCCAATCTCCTGGAAGGTGGGGCAGTAGCCAGTGTCACCGGCGAAGAAGAAGCGATGGTTAGGACCCAGAACAGACCAGCTGCCCCATAAAGACTGAGGAGGATCAACAGATCAACAGTTTAAGATGTGAGGTGATGAAGCTGAGCACCCAAAACAATTTAAACAGAGTTTCATCAAATTGTATATTGATATTTTTATGACCCATTCTTTCATGTCCATTTAGCATTAACTCTATCAGGCAAGCAGTTTAACTGTTCATTAATACAAAAAAACCCATCAGACAATCACACAGCAAGAACAATCACGACCAGTAAGAGGGGAAACATGTTCCAGTACATGGTATTCCCTCAACTTGATTCAACTTTATCGACTGTTTTGGTTTTCCATCAGGAACAAATCCTAGTAACTGACAGTTTTTCATGTTCTCTCAACAGGACTCCAAGCTGATCAGAAAATACTGCACGTAAGCAGCAAGGCCCAAAACCAACATTGAATGACCTTTGATCCCTCAGGCGGTACTGCATCAAAAACCGGCATCACTGTGTAAAGGATATCACCACATGGGCCCAGGAACACTTCAGAAAACCACTGTCAATAACTACAGTTTGTCGCTACATCTGTAAGTGCAAGTTAAAACTCTACTACGCAAAGCCAAAGCCAAAGCCAAAGCCATTTATCAACAACACCCAGAAACGCCACCGGCTTCGCTGGGCCCGAGCTCATCTAAGATGGACTGATGCAAAGTGGAAAAGTGTTCTGTGGTCTGACCAGTCCACATTTCAAATTGTTTTTGGAAACTGTGGTTGTCGTGTCCTCCGGACCAAAGAGGAAAAGAACCATCCGGACTGTTATAGGCGCAAAGTTCAAAAGCCAGCATCTGTGATGGTATGGGGGTGTATTAGTGCCCAAGGCATGGGTAACTTACACATCTGTGAAGGCACCATTAATGCTGAAAGGTACATACAGGTTTTGGAGCAACATATGTTGCCATCCAAGCAACGTCTTATTCATGGACGCCCCTGCTTATTTCAGCAAGACAATGCCAAGCCACGTTCTGCACGTGTTACAACAGCGTGGCTTCGTAGTAAAAGAGTGCGGGTACTAGACTGGCCTGCCTGTAGTCCAGACCTGTCCCCCATTGAAAATGTGTGGTGCATTATGAAGCGTAAAATACAACAACGGAGACCCCGGACTGTTGAACAAATTAAGCTGTACATCAAGCAAGAATGGGAAAGAATTCCACCCGAAAAGCTTCAAAAATTGGTCTCCACAGTTCTCAAACGTTTACTGAGTGTTGTTAAAAGGAAAGGCGATGTTTGGTAAAAATGCCCCTGTGCCAACTTTTTTGCTATGTGTTGCTGCCATTAGATTCTAAGTTGATGATTATTTGCAAAAGAAAATAAAGTTTCTCAGTTCGAACGTTAAGTATCTTGTCTTTGCTGTGTATTCAATTGAATATAAGTTGAAAAGGATTTGCAAATCATTGTATTCTGTTTTTATTTACGATTTACACAACGTGCCAACTTCACTGGTTTTGGGTTTTGTAAAAAGAGCTGTGTATGTGTCTGAATATATATATTTTTTACCTTGTTATCATCCGTGGCAGTGCGTTTGCTCCAGTGCTGGGAGGGAGTGCAGACAAATGTGACATCATCATGACCCGGGACGCAGTTCTCCTCCCACCAGTCCAGCTCCATGACGTTTTCACAGCCCATCTTCGACAGCCAGTCCATCAAACCCAGGGGCACGAACCTGCAGGAGGCAAGAACAGACGGACCATAATTCATTCTGTAAAGTTTAAATACTTGAGTCAAATCTGTAAGAACTCTTAAACTCAAGTCATTGATGATGACGTACCAGCGTAACTCCCCTCCGAAGCGTTCGTTGAGGCTGGAAACAGATCCAACATCAAGATGGTCATAATGAGAGTGACTGATGACCACAGCGTCGATCCTCGGCAGCTGCAGGTGGCAGGATAAAAAATGAAATAGCTGCTGGAAATGCCTGAAGGGTAACGTCCAATACCACACTCACCGAGCTTCAGTGAGTAAAGAGAGAAGTACTGACCTGTTCCACGGTGCAGGGGGGCCCTCTGTATCTCTTAGGCCCCATGAACTGAAGCGGTGAGGCCCTTTGGCTGAAGATCGGGTCAGTCAGAATATTAAGCCCGTCCATTTCAACCAGAACTGTGGCGTGACCAAGCCAGGTGACTCTCAGACCAGGACCAGACTCAGAGAGGTCTGGGTTCTGGACAAAGTACGGTTCAATCACTGGAAGCTCGGTGTCCAGAGTCTGAGGGGAGGAAAAGAGTGAGACAGTGGGTGAGGTTAGATGGAACAAGGACGATGAATATGAGGAGACGTAGAGGAAGGAGGGAAGGAAAAAGGAGACGTTCTGATCTCTGTTTGCAGAACATCAGAAGCCCAAGATGTACGAAGTCATCCTTTGTTTTAAAGCTGGGGTTGGCGATCTGATTTAGATACACTTTTTGTAATACTGGTTAAAATGGTCTTTATGACCCGATGGTAATCAACTCATAATATGTTCTTAAAACAGAGCGAAAAATATCCGCTATCTACAGCAGGAGTAAAACAGGGAAAACACCAACCAATAATCATGCCGGGACACCTGTTTTTACACCAATCAAATCCTGTCGCCATTCTGCCCGCCTGCTGCGCGTACATTTTCCCGGCGTGCACAGACTCAGTGCGTGTAGTTGAGCTCAGACGGATCAGTGTCCGCGGGAGAATGCTTACCTTTCAAGTTTTGTCTTTGAAAATAAGGGAAGCCCGCCGTGAGCCGTCCCACAACCCCAACCAAGCCCCAGTATCCCTCACATTTTAAGACAGATTTACAAGAAATCTAAAATAAACACTTTGTTTTTCTTGGTTTGTTCTGCTGCTCTAATCTCATGACAGCTGCCACCCAGGCTACTGCAGGTGGACGTTCTGGCGAGGCTTTTTCTTCTTCGGTTTTACGGCGGTTGGCATCCATCATTTTGGAGCATTACCGCCCCCTTCAGGCTAGAGACAGAGTTCAGTTTGGAGAGGCAGAGGAATGTTTTTATTATTATGTCATCACACGGGAGGTTTACAGGAGAATACTGATACAGGAGGACGGGAGAAAAGAGGAGAAAATACTGAAAATACGGTAGTTTCATGGCCAAAACAGGAGACTTGACAGCTATGTGGAGAATGTCAGAGGAACTACCTATACCCCGATCAACATCGGGCTGTGAGTACTAACTAACTTTACATGTTTGTTTTTAACTTTACTATGATAATGTTTTGGTGGTTTCTTACCGCTGACTGAGACATGAGTTGGAGTAGTGTAAAACATAAACGTTGTGATGAGGGTTTGGATCATTCTTCTGGATATAACAGCCACGCGTGTGCATGTGGGGGCTAGACAGAGCCCTGAGGAGATGCTACATTCAAATTCATGCTAGTTTTCCAAAATCGCCGACCCTAGCTTTAATAATCACATGAGGACAGTTATAAGATCAGCCGTCTGCCATAACACACAGACTCTTGGTCCAAAATGATGCAGAAAAGCTTTTTCATGATCTTATTTTTACCAGGTCAGGTTATTAAAATGGTGTTTTGACTATGACACCTATCAGAGCCAGAGTCGGCCAAACTCCTGACGTTACATAAAAACTAAAGACTCCACACTGAGCTGGGAAAGCTTTATGTGAAGACCTGGTTAATAACTTCAGATTAAAGCTACAAAGAAATGAATTCTCAGCTGTTCATTTACCACCAAGGTTACCAAAAGTAAAATCTTCCTCTGTCACTCACCTCCTTACTTGATGGCACGTTGCTGTGGTTCTTATCCCACAGCAGGAACCGGAGCAGTGTGGGCAATGAAGGGAAGTGCCACGTGGGCCAGGGGTTCGTCCAACGGCCATGTTTGTCCCGGCACGACTTTGTCACATCCTCCTAAAATAAAAAAAAAGTAGTTTGTCATCCATTTAAGGCCTTATTAATTTATGAAACACAGAAGACTAATACAATTAGAACACAGAGCTGGGATAACAGGCTGCTGTGGGGGAAGTTTATGTAAATGTGGAGGTTTTCTGTGAAAAAAAAAAAAAAAAGAATTTGAGACCAGCAGTGTTGATGATGGCTGTTTTATTTCATTATTATTATTATTGTTGTGATTTATGTTGATCATTGTGTTGTTGTTGTTTTTGAAATATTTTTTAAGTGTCTAAAAGGGGCAGATAATATAAGATTTTTCTTCTTTATGTTCCTTTTCATTCAATTATATACTTATATGCTTGTATGAAAATGTTTTATTTCAGATATATGAATGAAATAAATAAAACACTAACTAACTAACTAACTAACTAGTTAAAGTGAAGAACATTTGTTTTAGAGATATAGCTCTCTGGTGGGTCAGGGAGACTTGGAGTGGGTTGAGTCTTTTATACCTGTGGCAAAAGGCTGATATGGAGGACAAACATGGAGGTGATGAGGGGGCTAATGCGCAATAGAATGTGTAAAGTTTGATGTATGCTGCACGCTAAGTGTGCTGTAATCAAAACAAAATGGATAAACTTTGAATTTGAATAAATGAATAAATAAGACCAAAATCTCTGTGTAAAGTGTAAAAGCAATCAAGAGGACTAACTGATGTCTTAAGGTGTGTTCACACCAAACATGACTATGGCGACCTCAGCAATGAATCTCCATACAGAGTCAATGTAGAGCCACAATCATCCACGAGCATGTGTGACCAGATCTGAGCGACTTGTTCACATCTTTGGAGACATGGGGGAAGACAGACTGTTTTCATTCCGGTTCACAGAGCAGCAGTCTATGACTGTGTGGGGAACATTATGCTTTTCATTCACTTATCAAACACAAAACACTGCAGCTGATGCCCTGCAGCAGCATCATCTGTGAGTTTCCTGCAGTCCATCTAGGCGGAACTAATGTCCTCACTGACTAATGTTTCCACACAGACATGGATTGTTACTCTGTAGTCTGGATGAATAACTGTATGTCTAGGGTACCGTCACACGTGCACACACCTGCTGATTTATGACCTTTACTTTCACATTGCGCGACAAGCTATGTGGTAGTGTGAAAAGCGGCTGTCGCATCGCGGGAGGGTTAGCCCCTCCCCATCGCGGCTGTACATTGAGTTTGCATGGAGAGTGATCACCGAGGTAGTGCAAGTAGCGTGTGGTGTGAACGCAGCATTAGTCAGTGAGTACATTAGCTCTGCCTGGACGGACCACAGAAAACTTGCAGACGATGCTGCTGCAGGTCCATCAGCTGCAGTGTTTTGTGGTTGGTAGGTGAGGGAAAAGGATACAAATGGAATAATGTCAATGGAATAATACATGTTATTATGATATGATCGTGGGGTGATGTCACAGAGTGACAAAATGAGCCAAGTACAGGCAACCAGACTTGGGCTTTGCAATGCAACCTTAGCCGCAAAGTTGCAATTGGTGTGAATGCACCTTTATACACTATCTGTAAACATTCAGGTTGTTATTTTTCTGTTTGAGAAGGTCATATACAATGCAAAATACATGTGTAATTTTTTATATACAAAGCTATGTGTCAATGGTCTGTCATCAACATCTCCAATATAAGGAAAATCCCTCTTCCTCTGTTGCTGGCTCTACCTTTCAGCAAAAGCATGGTCAGTCTGCCAGCTTGAATAATAATAATGAAAATTGTCAATGTTTTTATAGTGGTGGGTCAAGGCATCTTCGCACATTTCGATCCTTCTATGTTTGAATGAAATATTAACACCAGAATAGAAATACATGGAAATAATAAAAATAACAGGATAGATTAATGTTCATGCTTTTTAAAAGCCTCCCTACATCCAAACTATATAGAGTAGCTGTGCACCTTTATGTAACAAAATAACAGCATGCTTTTAGAAGAAAATCAATTTATTATAGTGACGTACAATATTTTGGTCACATAAAAGCAATCTGTTTGTTTTTTGTTTGGGAGTTGAAAAAGTTGATTAAAACTGCATATCGAGTTCAGAGAACATATTCGTAGGCTGTACAACCCAGTCCCATCTATCCATCAATCAAATCTATCAATCTATCTATCTCTGGGTCATTCTACAGAAACATGGATTTTTTCTTTATTCGTTTGTTTGCAATTCCCTGCCAATAAAGTTGGTTACACCAGTGACGTCAACTAAAAGCTTTATATGAAATCCTGAGATAAATGTTAATATTTCTGAAAACTGAAAAGGACAATGTTCTTACCAGGGTCCCTCTTCATAGATCTTCAAGAAAGAGGTCAGAGGAAGTCAAGTGATGTCATCAGAGTGATTTCTTTTTCCAAAATAAAAGACTTTAGTCACATGGTAACACCAGTGACATGACTGCAGGGGACTACTACTTTTAAATCTATTTTATAATACTTATTTGGCATTTTGTTTTAAAATGTTATTTATATCATATATATGATAGTTATTTATACATTTTTGTACTTTTTTTTCAGAAAAACATGTTTTTAAACTCAAAATACAGCACTTTCTCTCCATCAACGACTGTGGGGACGAGCACTTTTGTTGTGGTTGTGGTTCTAAATAATTAATTAAAAAGCAAGTATTACCAAGCTGATGGTTCCAAATAGTGTGATAGCTGAAATATGTTTTTTAAATAAAATATTTTAAAAAATCTAACACAAGCTGTTTTCTTCAGGAGTAATATATCTCTTAAGGCTAGGGGCAGAAAAATGCATGTTTCTGTAGAATGAGCCATCTATGTGGCACCCACAGAGGGTTTTATAGGCAGAAAAATCCAGTATTTCTGTGGATTTTGATCATATAAAGTCTATAAAATTGGGTATGAAAACGGTTGAGACTCCTTTGCAGACACAGTAAAGTACATGTGACCTTTAATATGGGTCCTGATTGGTTATCTGAGGTTCTACCTCGAGCCTGTAGTCCAGACGGAAGCTCTTGCGGGATGAGCGCGTGGAGCTGCTCTTCCTCAAGGCCTGAGGCTCTACCTCTCCACCCTCTGCTCCTCTCAGCTCACTTTCATCCTGGGGTACATAAACAACATGCACAAACACTGAAGGGTTTGACACCACATGCAAAACCAGCAGCGCTAATCATTCAGACACAGTTTCATGGCCTTGAGCTCAGCTTTGTTAAAAACACTAACATTCTGAGTCAACAACAGTGGGGGCTTTGTCACTAAAACTCAGTTATTATGACACAAACTGAAGAGTGTTTGAGGCTCACAGTCAATGCTGCAGAAGCCATTATTATTTAACCGTTTTTTTTCTTCCTTATCTAATCAGTTCACCAACATTAACCACAATTCAATTTAACCCTGTGACAGTCCAGCTGGGGAATCAGTTGATCCATGCTAACATTAGCTCATTCATGTGAGCTGTCTTATGCATGGATCACTAAAAGGTCTATAAAGATCACTTCACATAGAGGACTACAGGAAATAAAAACAACGAATACCCTATATATAAAACAAACATGGGACAGGGAAAGTAACAGTTGCCTCCCTGAAGATACTTGGCTAAAATATTGTGAATTTCAATGGAGATGATCAAACTCAAACTCATGGAGGTCGTTCGGCTGGAAGTGTCTCATTAGGTACTCCGTTACACCGGCTCAGTACAGCTACCAAGCAGGCTCTTCCAGCTGCTGGAGGTTGTGTCATTCCCAGGAGGTCAACCACTATCACTTGCCCAAAAATAAATATTTTTTGGCACAAGATTTATTTGGAACTGGTTACAATATTTGGATCTGAAATTTCATTCAAATAGGATGACCTTTTTTTTGGACTTGTATGTTCAGACAGTTTAAGTGTGAAAAATAAATGTTTAATTGGAATGTTGAGTCTAGCTGCCAGAAAGGCAATTACAAGAAAATGGCTCAACCCAGCCATCCCGTCTGTAGATGAATGGTATGATATAATTTATGAGGTTTTTGTTATGGAAAGAATCACTTACTCGATGAGACTTCAGCAGTCTAAATTTGATGCCATCTGGAAGCCATGGAAGATATATATCTCCTTGAAACGCCCCTCTTTTGTCTAAGGTTTCTCTTTTTTATTTAGGTATTTTATTTATTATTATTATTATTATTATTTCTTCCTTTTGCTTTTGTTAATGCTCTGGATGTAGAGATGCACTGCATATTTTTATTGGTTACAGTAACATTCAAACAGAAAGCACCCCATGTTCTTGTTCGTGTTAATGTATGTTGTTTTGTGTAAAAACAAAAGTTTTTTTGGCACCTGGGACAGGCAGCAAGCATGTGATGTTATGCCTAAATGATATACCAGATGTCTGATTTTGAATGTCTGACCTTGACTGTCAGTAATAGCAATAAAAAAAAATGGTCACTTCACTCTAACACCACACACATTATATGTCAAGTGCTTCAACTTGTTATGTGTCCTGCTTCTTCTGGGCTCACACAGTCCTGAGTGAGCTGCATGTTTTAGGGCGAACAGGAGGATTTTACCCAGCAATACCTCGACATTTCCAGTAGCAATCTTTAAATTATTGGACATCTTGGCGTCATGAGGAAAAACTTTGTGGATGTGATGTTACTGTAACACTTAAAGCAGCACAACGGAAGATCCCCGCTTGGCCGGAGAGAGAACTCAATTACCCATGAGCTCTAGCGCGCGCATATTGTCTTAAGGATACAGATCTACCGGTCGCGTGCGTTTGTTTTGTAGGCGAATCACAGAAGCCAGGACTTCGCTCAAAAGTATTCTTCTGTCTTCAGCGGCTGTTTGCAGGATGGATAGCGATGAGGTAATGTATTTATTTTTGACTAAATGACGATGTTAAAAATCGCTAAGTTCAACTTGGTTTTATTACCGTGAAGTCGCCCCCGTCCTGTTGAAGCAATAAAGTAAATAAAAGTAAAGACAACGACAAGCTGGCGATATCACACACTTGAAATAGGTCTAAACCAAACTACATACTGGTACGTTCTGGATTTGTTGTGCTGTACTTTTTTCTTGTCAAGTTTTTTGAGGAACTTCGTCATAAATTAATCGCCCAACATACCTGATAGTAGTCGGACATCCCTCCTCGTCTTTTATTTCACGCCAGCGAGTGAACGCCGAACCAGTGTTTATTTTGGTCCGAGCATTCAGCTTGTTTTTCTCTCGTTTTCTTTGTTTTGTATCCTCCGACAAAACTTTTCTATTCATTACATTCTTTGTTGCCATGGCAACAGCTCTGCATTAACAATTGGCTTTTGCCGAGACTTCCGTGTTTTAAACGAATCGGGAATAGGGGGAAGTGACGTATGCCGTAGAGCAGTCCAAACTTGTAGTTTTTTAGTGTGGCAGGGTTCCCACCATCCACCTCGAAGTTACATAGCGGCAGTGAAAGGGATACAGACCACAACAGAGGTGTCATTCAACTCATTGTAAAGTGGTGGACCATCACAATGAATATCGAAGGATTATATTATGTTTGAAAAACTACATAGTGTTGGTTTAACACTGACATTTAGTGCACCATTTAAAGTGGCAGTACCTGCTACTCTGCATAATGATTCACTGACAGGTTGAGCGAGTTTCTGTAAGTAAATCTACTTGTTCTTTTCCAGTTATAACAAACCAGAATATCTATCATGAGAAAAAAAAAATCACTGTTGAACTTTAGATTAGGGCTGAACGATTTGAGAAAATAATCTAATTGCGATATTTTTCCCCAATATTGCAATTGCGATTTACTCTGCGATTGTTTTAATGTTCCTCATCTTATGTATTCTTAAACAAACATAAGCAGTAGATTGTTTGATAGCATAACCAATATGACATTAAATCAATCTAAGGATAAAAGATTTGAGAAAAAGTGGAGAAGTGAAGAACAGAAGCAAAATAGGTATGAAATTGCAAAAAAATGGCCAAAAAATTCAAAAGTGACCAAGGGAAATTGCTCATAGCAGCAAAATTAGGATTACATTTCAAAAACCATGTAAAAATTACAAACATGGTCTGACAGTGGCCAAAAAAAAAAAGATGAACGCAAGCAAGATCGGCATAAAGTTGTAAAAACTGGGTTAAAAAAGGTTAAAATAGGCATGAAATTGCAAGAAACTACATCACAATGCCAAAATGTTCAACACATTTTGGGTTAAAATATTGCACTGTCTGCGATTTGAAAACTGCAACAAGCCATATTGTGATTTAATGTAATGTAATTAATTGTTCAGCCCTACTTTAGATGGTGAACTGGTAAATACATTTGGACACTGACAACAACACAGAAGTGTACATTTTAGCAGCTAGTCAAATCAAAACCAAGAGAATTTAAAAGAAAAAAACTGTTTTGGTCACATCCTAATGATTTTTCCTCCCTTGTTTTACTCTAACTTCAGTTCACAAAATTTAAAACATTTTAATTTTTTATGTCAATGCTTTTTCTATAGTTATACTTGTGTATTTAGTCAAATTTTAAGATTGATATGTCTGTATCACACTCAAACGATAAGCCAGTAATGCTTCAGTTAAACCTAAATTTAAAAATACTGACAATTTTAACGATCTCTGAATAATTACGTTTTTTTTTTTTTTTTATCATAGCGAGGTATTTGTTGGAAAGTTAATTCATTTCTAATGACTAAACCCTCATTTACAAACAAGTCTAAAAGACACAATGATCAACACTTGTAATATTTGGCAGAAGAGTGAGACCATGCATTTCTAACAGGGCTTGTATACCTACTGAAGACCTGAGAACAGCACCTCCCTTTTTAATCTGGCTTTTAGCTGATTGTATTTATTATTATTTTACGTTATATTTTAACTTATTTTAACCCTTTTATTTTGTTTTATTACTACATTTCTGTTCAGATTTTTTATTTGGGATTTTATTCTTTGTTTAATGCTTTTCCTTTTATCATTATCATTTATTAACACATTTATTTATCTTACCCTCTAGTAAGGATAAGATAAGAGTATTTTTAAAGGATAAGTTCGGTTTCTGCAGCTTTCACATTGTTTATAGAATGAAGTAGAACAATATACTCACCCAGAAGGCTTTCCTGATCCAAACAGTGCTTCAGGAGATATTTAGATCCAAAATCGAGCGGCGGACATCCGTATAATGGTAGCACATAGGGCATGTATAGCGCTGCTCCTAAAACTGCATTAATCGTCCAAAAACTCATTAGTTTCACCAATATTTCATCATGGTCCGCTCACGCTACTCCTCCATAACAGTCTGTGTCGCTCCAGACATGTTTTGTGGCTGTGCTGACCTCTGAACTGAAAAAGAAGAATGTTTGCCTCCACATATGCGCAGTACTCTCTGGCCAGCTGTTCTCTTTGCCTCTGCGTCCTCCTTTCGATGAGCTCCTCATCTGTAAACTCTGGCTCAAAACTTTAAGGACACCCATCATATTCAAAGTTCTCCTCCACAACATCTTCATCTGATAGATATTCGTCCATTTTGCACAAAACTGGAAGAAGAAAGTCGTTGTGTAGCCGGTGGTCTTCCCCTGAAACAATGAGCCGTACTGCGCATGCAAGAAACGTTCTTCTTCTTCAGTTCAGAGGTCAGCACAGTCACACAACATGTCTGGAGCGACACAGACTGTAAAGAAGGAGTAGCCCGAGCGGACCATGATGAAATGTTGGTGAAACTAATGAGTTTTGGGACGATTAATGCAGTTTTAGGAGCGGCGCTATACATGCCCCGTGTGCTACCATTATACGGATGTCCGCCGCTCGATTTTGGATCTAAATATCTCCCGAAGCACTGTTTGGATCAGGAAAGCCTTCTGTGTGAGTATATTGTTCTACTTCATTCTATAAACAATGTGAAAGCTGTAGAAACCAAACTTATCCTGTAAGTATTATTTTAGTTTTAGCTCCTTATGTTTCCTCTTTATTTTAATTCAAGATAGCGTTTCCTCAGTCCTCTAATTCTGTTTTCTGTCAGAATTTCCTTTTTATGTCATTGTGTGTTTGAGTAAGTGAGTGTGTATATTGAATGTGGTTTGGGGGAGGGGGGATCGTGGGGGTCTTACGTTTTCATTTTATGCAATTATTTGCTTTTTATCCCACTCATTGTTATTTTATTTTATCTTTTTCTCATGTAAAGCACATTGTATTACAAAGTCCTGTCTGAAAAGTGCTATACAAATAAAGTTTGATACTTACAGGGCTGAAAGATATTGTGTGGAAATTATATTGTGATATTATTTTTCTCCTGGAATATATAATTCAGTTTTAAGGGAAATTTCCATCTAAAGGGAAATGTGCAACAGTGCCCTAACTAATGCCTCTATGAGTAGATGTTTGGTAAAACACAAATATTAAATATTTTAGACATTATATTCAAAAAGAAAGGCTAAAGGAAGAGAAAAAACATTTGAAATGATCACTTGCTGTCATTATAACACCCCTGTATCTGTAACAAACCATGTCTGTAGTAAATACTTTTAAAGTGCTGGTCACATAAAGACTACTTGCGATATATGGGGAGAGATTTGTCTCAAAATACTGTACACAAATATATCCATAATTTTCACATGTGTTGTTCAGATCCACAAACATATATTCAATTTTCACATGTTTTCAAATTTTGTGAGTGCATTTGTCATGACTTATCATTTGTAAATCTTCAGTTCTGCTTGTGAACTGTTGGAAGTGCGTTTGTGGATCAACTGACACGTGCATTCATCTTTGAGACAAACGTAACGCAGTTTCCAAGAAATGTACACACATATTTGGAGGGATTTATCTCATTACAAGATAAATCTCAGCACACAAATATCCATGAATTTCACGGGTGTTTTTCAGATCCACAAATATACACATAATTTTCTCATGTGTTTTTGGGATTCACAAATATTTTCACGATTTTCACATGTGTTTGTAAGATCGGCAAACATATTCATGATTTTCACATGTGTTTTTCAGGTTCACAAATATATCCACGACTTTCACGTGTATTTTTAAAGTTTGTGAGAGCATTTATCGTGACTTTGTAAATCTTCAGTTGTGCTCGTGAATCATTTAAAGTACGTTCGTGGATCAACAGGCATGTGCATCTAGTTTTGAGGCAAATGTAACGCAGTTTCACAGATTCACACACACACAGGTTGAGAATATTCACATGTGAAAATTGAATATATATTTGTGAATCTGAAAAACACATGTGAATATTATGGATATATTTGTGTGCATTATTTTGAGACAAATCTCTCCCCATAGAGATATACCTACTAATATTTTACTGTAGGAAACTTTCCTCTAAACAGCTGTCTGGTAATGTTAAGCCAACACTTAATTTGAGCTTTAATGTGAAACATCTACCCTAAGCCAGAAGTAGCCTCTTTTTGACATGGAATAAAGTCTAAATATGTTTATCCATCTTAAAAAACAACATCATTTAACGTTAATATTCTAGCTTATTGAGACAAATGGCCTCTTACCTCCACCAGGCCTTTGCCCTCCTCCAGTGCTGCTCTGTCTGACGACGGCTTCTCCATGAGCTCACCACCACACCTAACACACAAACACACACCTTTAACTCTAATACCACTGTAGTACTGGGTGTTGCATATACTGCATAATAACAACAGGTGTTGAATGAGGAAAGACTATGACGCTATGGCTGCTGAAATGATAACACAAAACGTTCAGCTGGCAAACATGCAGTAAGATCCATATCATCATGCAAATGCAGCTCCGTCAGGTCAGGCATTTTAGAGCCACTACAGAGTATCAAACTGAATATCCCACACTAAGCAGGATTCACTTGTACTGTTTTTAACTTTTATTTTAACTTTTTAGAATAATGGTTCTTTGAAAAGATTATGAAATAAGTTGCCTAACAAGCATGACAGAATAATCAGCAGTTGTTATTGTGTAATTCTGCCGTGACGCTGGTGACAAACGGGAATTATACTGAATAAAAATGTATCAAAATTTAATTTACCTCTAACAAAAACTCAAGATAAAACTGCAAACTTAATTTGCTTACCTGCTCCAAATGTTTCTGTATCAATAAGCTGACAGATATTGTGCCAGTTTATGAGCCCACATATTCTCCACCTTCAAACACGGTTGCGTAATATTAAACTTTGATCCATCAACATATCTTCACACTTACTCCAGAGCTGATATTGGGCTTTAGCAGAGTAAAAATAGTGTCACGATATCAGTGTGAATCATTTATTTTGGATTAAGGGAGGATGAGAAGCTCTTACTTTTACTGTCAGACATGGAAATAAATGTTGGCTACTTCATAGTAAGAATGTAGGCAGCATTAGAGCCATTCTTTCTCCTGCATTTATCTCCAGTGCTGCACACATCCTGACTAACAACTACCATCTCATTAATAATCCATTCATGCATGTATGCTTACAACAAATGCCCTTCCTGACTCAAGAGACTGGTAGACAGCATTAGGCTAAAAAACATGGATAAATGGAAAAGAATCATGATACCAGCTCGGATTCAAATGCTAATGTCCCAGAATGCACTTGCCCTCTCAGGGGAACTCCATACATGAAAGCTATGGCGTGCTGATGATGCACTTGGCCTCATGAATGGACTTTAACTGCACACTACACACAGACACTGGGACAACAATGGAGCTCTGTGGATGAATACCAAACAAAGATCTGTGTAGGCCGTCAGCGTGGCCGATGTGGAGATATAAACAACAAACACAGCCTGGGTCAGGGCCTTCTTTCATTTTCTGAGCCTAAATAACATCTCATATGTGGCAGTTTGACTCAAAGTTCAGGAGAAAAAGAACCTAGTGGAGGAAAATAATGGCTGGATCTAACATTTATTAGTCCTAAAAATAGCCTATAATGACAATGAACTGTCTAAAAGGAGAAAATGACGTGATCACAAACAATCATAACACCAACATGACAACAGACCAAAGAGAATGGCACTGTACTGAATATGAGCACTGCTGTGATTTGGTTGTGTATTCAGAACGCTTATCACTGTTGTTGTGCTAGTCCAATCTGGGGCTGAACGATTTGAGAAAATAATCTAATTGCGATATTTTTCCCCATTATTGCAATTGCGGTTTACTCTGCGATTGTTTTAATGTTCCTCATCTTATGTATTCTTAAACAAACATAAGCAGTCGATCATTTTATAGTATAACCAATATGACATTAAATCAATCTAAGGATAAAAGATTTGAGAAAAGGTGGAGAAGTGAAAAAAAAACAAAAATTCCAAACATGGGTTGACAGTGGCCAAAAAAAAAGATGAATGGGAGCAAGATAGGCATAAAGTTGTAAAAACTGGGTTAAAAAAGGTTAAGATAGGCATGAAATTGCAAGAAACTACATCACAATGCCAAAATGTTCAACACATTTTGGGTTAAAAATATTGCACTGTCTGCTATTTGAAAATTGCAACAAGCCATATTGCGATTGAATCTAATTTGCAATTAATGTTTCAGCCCTAGAGACCACCTGTTTTTAGGAGTGTTACATGTCAGAAGTTAAAGAGGAAGCAGCTCAATATCAGCACTCTTAAGAAAAGCGGCATCACTCAAGGAGGACTGTTGTACTGAATAATAATGCTGTAATGTGAGTGGGGGTTTTGGGTGGGGCATTTCCTGGTGAGCAAAAATTCTTTAGAATACAAATTTCTTCATACTTTCATTTTTGCCTGCCAGGAATCCCACCCACCCACTCCCATCACTTCTGTGGTAAAAGGAACATGACACAGACAAGTATGAGTAATAAGATCAGTCATTTCAACCAA
The DNA here is from genome assembly GCA_036419115.1 of Scarus forsteni. Taxonomy (NCBI): domain Eukaryota; kingdom Metazoa; phylum Chordata; class Actinopteri; order Labriformes; family Labridae; genus Scarus; species Scarus forsteni. The sequence goes on from JAZDUH010000341.1 coordinate 10,953,650, forward strand.
ATACTAAAGATGAATTTAAAATGTGTTCTGATATAAAGACAATGGCAAATCTATTACATCTATACTGGCATCTATTTTACCTTATGTTCGAATTTCTATGTAAGAGCCAACTCTTTCATATTCCAGGTTCAAATGTATGTAAAAAAAAAAAAAAAAGTACAGCAATAACACTATTTTAAATCCTGTTTATTCTTTTTGACTGATTCAGAGTTTTGGCTGCCTGCAGTTCCACCGTGTGCGAAAAAGCCTCCAGCTGATGATCCTTTCTTATGTCTTGTTTGCATTTCAGATTTTTGTTTATTGCTGTGTAAAAGAAAGAAAGTTGGGTAACACTTTACTTGAAGATCTAGTTTATAATGCATTAGAAGCACATGCATAAGAGGTTATAATGCACGTGTAGTGCTTCATAAGTGTCATTATAATGGTGTATAACCATGTATAAGAACTTGTACCACGGTTGATAAAGTATTACTAGTGTGGACATAATGTATTATAATCAAGCCTTTATAATGTTTTATACCTGCATACTCAAGTGACAAGTGTTCTGAATGAAGAATCTGAAGTCCTGGGTCACATTATAACCATCCTGACTCTAGCCAGTAGTAAAGACACATGTAGAACTGCTCAACATAGAACAGACACTAAATTCTCGGTTACAGAAAGGGCGTAATGCCTTATAAATATCAATAATATGTTAAGTTGTTATAAATTGCATTCTTCAGTCCTCTCAGGTGCTAGAATTTTAATTTGTGAGCTATGCAAGTTTTTTTTTTACAGATTTCAACTGTATTGATATGTAGAGGATAATCTGCAACATCCTTTATATTTTATTTTTGCAAAATAAGGCTGTTTTAAAGATCATTATGGTGTTTAATTTTTAACTTACATTTTACTTCCAGCCAGCAAAATACTGCTCCTAAGTTTTTCTAATTGTGTTATCGTATCATGCAAATGCTAACAACTTTATACAGTGTTGTCACTTTACTAAAAGCTCTTAAAGTCATCCTCATAAGGCTTTACAACCTTTCTTTACTACTGGCTAGAGTAAGGATGGTTATAATCTGACCCAGGACGTCAGATTCTCCATTCAAAGCTCTTGTCACTTGAGTATGCAGGTATAAAACATTATAAAGGCTTGATTATAATACATTATGTCCACACTTGTAATACTTTATAAACCTTGGTACAAGTTCTTATACATGGTTATACACCATTATAATGACACTTATGAAACATTATACATGCATTATAACGTCTTATGCATGTGCTTCTAATGCATTATATACTAGATCTTCAAGTAGAGTGTTACCGAAAGTTATTTTTGTATTTAAGTATATGCTTTTAACATTGATTTTCCAAAAACTTGAGTCTGACATAATTTGTTTCCCACTGTAACTTTGGCTATTAAAGGGGAAATGAGCTTAAATTGACCACGGTAATAAAGTGTGGCCTTGATTACACAGAATAACTGAATATGTGGGCAGGATTCACCCGTCCATCACTTGAAATCCCACAGATGAGGACAGGAAATACAGCATTTTTTTATGTTTATGGATTTCTGGAACTTTTGTCTATTTCAACATCTTGAAGAGCACTTTTTTTTTTCCTGGCAGGCAAAAACAACATCTGGAATTAATTTGTTTCACTCTGTAACTTTGGCAGTTAAAGGGGAAGTGAGCTGAAATTCAATTTATTATATAATACGAATGATTTCAGACTATCGTTTTAGCCTGCCAGGAAAAATCTGGAGCCCGGCCCCACACCCCTAAACGTCCCCTCCATGTCAAATCACTGCCAGTAAGTTGAAAATGAAAATAAGAAAACTGAAACCAGAAAGTTGAAACTAAAAACTTGTGATGCTCAAAGAAAAAAGGAGTGTTGAAAACTAAATCTGAAGATTGAAAAACACATCATAATAAAAAACATATCCTAAAAATGCATTTTCCAAGTCTGTATGTTGCTTTTTTAAATTCACGATACTTGTTTCAGCGTCAATGCAACTTTGTTTTTTTTTACAATGCAAAGTTTATTCCTCAATACCAAATCTTACTGTCAGTCTTGTGGCTCCTACAACGCCTAACGGACTAATCAAACACCCCAGATTTGGTAGTTTCCTTTACTAAAGCGAATCAAGCGCTGGATCAGTTCCGCATGCGCACACCTCGGCACAGCACAGCACAACTAAAAACACATGCGGCCTTTTTCTCTGCATATCGGCCTGGACACGGAGTTTAGTGACAGCATAAAGCAGATTAAAATACCTCAACGACAACATGGAGCAGATTAAAATTCCATCAGTCACTATCAGGCCCCCACACACACCTAATGCCGACCACCACACACGTCGTAACGCACAATAACATTACGCCAGCTGTCACTATTAGACACCTACCTGAAAACTTCAATGCAACAGAAGACCAGCACTTCAGATATTAGCGAGGAGACATGTTAAGCTGCACCGATGAGGCTGCGGACTGTTTCACTGCGCGTTTACTTTCATTATCAGGAGCTGCTGTTCACGGAGCATGCCCAGTAGAGTTTACATGACAGTCTATATATAAGGCGGAGAACGCTCGAGATGAGACACGGAGGCGTAGGGAGGATATTTCCGAGAGATATGACGCGGAGTTTTAAATGCTGCAGGACGGTGAGGAGGATCTTTACCGACACCAGCTCTGACGTCGGGGAAAAACCCTCCGATCACGTGACCACACCGGAAAGCCATTACTGCAGGCTGAACATAAACATTTATTACCACTGTTAAAGATTGGGTTTATTTTGTTTATTTTCCTTTATGTGGCTCATTCTACAGAAACATGCATTTTTCTGTCCCTTGCCTTAAGAGAAATATTACTCCTGAAGAAAACTGTCTGTGTTAGATTTCTTTTTAAGTATTTTATTTAAAAAACATTTGATTTCAGCTATCACACTATTTAGAGCCATCAGCTTGGTAATATTTTCTTTTTAATCAATTATTTAGAACAAAAGTGCTCGTCCCCACAGTCACTGATGGAGAGAGAGTGCTGTATTTTGAGTTTAAAAATATGTTTTTCTAAAAAAATAAGGACAAAAATGTATAAATAACTATCAAATATATGATATAATAACATTTAAAAAAAAAAGCCAAATAAGTATTATAAAACATATTTAAAAGTAGTCATTCCCTGCAGTCATGTCACCACTACAAGAATGGCAAGTGCAGCTTAAAGAAGTGTCATGCCACAAAATGAGCAGTTTTAAGCAACATGCAACTAACAAAATGACATGTGTAACTAAAAGATGCAACATGCCACTTACAGAGTGGAATGTATAACTAAAAGATGCAATGTGCCACTAACAGAGTGGCATGTGTAACTACAAGATGCAACATGCCACCAAGAGTGGCATGTGTAACTAAAGGATGCAACATGCCACTTACAGAGTTGCATGTGTAACTAAAAGACGCAACATGCCACTAACAGAGTGGCATGTGTAACTTAAAGATGCAACATGCCACTAACAGAGTTGCATGTGTAACTAAAAGATGCAACATGCCACTAACAGAGTTGCATGTGTAACTAAAAGATGCAACATGCCACTAACAGAGTGGCATGTGTAACTTAAAGATGCAACATGCCACTAACAGAGTTGCATGTGTAACTAAAGGATGCAACATGCCACTTACAGAGTGGATGTGTTGATTTTGTTTATTTTCTTTTATGTGGCTCATTCTACAGAAACATGCATTTTTCTGTCCCATGCCTTAAGAGATATATTACTCCTGGAGAAATCTGTCTGTTAGATTTTTTTTAAGTATTTTATTTAAAAAACACATTATTTCAGCTATCACACTATTTAGAGCCATCAGCTTGGTAATATTTTCTTTTTAATCAATTATTTAGAACAAAAGTGCTTGTCCCCACACTCATTGATGGAGAGAAAGTGCTGTATTTTGAGTTTTCTAAAAAAAAAAAAAAAAGTACAAAAATGTATAAATAACTATCAAATATATGATATAAATTACATTTTAAAACAAAATGCCAAATAAGTATTATGAAATATATTTAAAAGTAGTCGTCCCCTGCAGTCATGTCACTGGTGTCACCATGTGACAAAAGTCTTTTATTTTGGAAAATGAAATCACTCTGATGACATCACTTGACTTCCTTTGACCTCTTTCTTGAAGATCTATGAAGAGGGACCCTGGTAAGAACATTGTCCTTTTCAGTTTTCAGAAATATTAACATTTATCTCAGGATTTCATATAAAGCTTTTAGTTGATGTCACTGGTGTAACCAACTTCATTGGCAGGGAATTGCAAACAAAAGAATACAAATGTATTCAGAAGACATAATTTAGTGAATAGATCAAGATTAGTAACATGCTGTGTCATGCTCTGCAGCAGCCATTTGTTAAAGGGCATTTTTTGTGAAACTGTCACTGGTATTACCTTTCTTATGGGTAACAATAAGGAACACCAGTCACAATCAGATGTGTGGATACACTTTATTAAATGGTGTTTTGTGATAAATGTACAAAAAAAAACAAAAAATCCTTAAGCTTTCATTTATGCGTATTCAAAAAGTCAATGGCATATGAAACAATGTAGCTGAAGTTTAAATGTTAAAAAAAGAAATAAAACAAAAGACATCTTGCCATCCCACGTTTCTGTAGAATGACCCACGTATTCATGTGTTGCTTTGGTCAGTAATGATTTCTATATTATCATACAGTTGTAAACACATGCATTGACATTACTGCTCATGAACTGGAATGACTGACTGTTCGTTATGTTTGTATTATGCAAACTTTCAATTAAAAAAACAAAACAAAAAAAAAAAGAGTTCAGCCCAGACACCGAGGGACGAGGAGGATGGAAACATGAGGATTAAAAAGGTGTCCAACTCTGTTTCATCGTGCACTTTAGAGGAAAATACATAAAATAAGTAAAAGATGTGCTGTGTTGCAGAAGCTTACAATCCAGAACTGTGGTTATTGAATTTCTGGGGTAGAAGTAGTCACATTACTGTAATTGGGTATCTTTTTTGCACATTTACTTTTGAAATTGTTTTTTTTTTTCATCAAAACTTTTATTTTTTATTTTTACACTGCATGTTGGGATGTTTTGTTGTTCTAATGTATTTCTAATGTCATCCTAGTATTGAGTGAAAAATAAAAATAAATCTAAAAGTTTCTCATTTAAAAAAAAATATATAGATATATATTACCACTGTCAGGGAGCTAAAAACACGAATATTAGCCTTTATGTATGCGTAATTCGTATGGCTAATTTTTGGAACGAATTAAAAAATGAATGTATAATACAAGTTAGTAATTAAGTAGTAAAAAAAATACCACTGTATACAAACTGTTGGAAAAACAAACTGAAGCCTAAAATTAGTGTCATTAAAGCATTTCCAACACTGTTAAGGGAGCTAATGTCAAAAATGTGGAAAAACTGCCCTGTTTCGCAGTGTTAACCAACAAATCCTTCAAAGCATCTTCAATCTGCATTCCTATTCAGATCACCGCCACAATCAAATCTCTTCTCTCATGTGCCATGACCTATATTCCCTGAAAATTTCATCAAAGTCCTTTAATAAGTTTGAGTTATTCTATATACAAACTAACAAACACATGCAAAAGCATAACCTCTTAGCTGGGGCTAATTCAGAAACAACAAATATCTATAAAAGTGTGTGCACACACATGCATTGGTACACTGCAGATAAAAAAAACATATTCAAAGTTTTAAAATGTTCAATTTTTAATTTACTTTTTAAATCACCGAATTAATGTAAAGAGGAGATATAGTGGTTCATTCCATTTTATGTTCTGAATACTTCTTTGTGGTCTGTTTTTTAATTAACCAACAGAAAATAAGCACATTTCTTTAAATTGTGACTGTAGGCTCAGAAAATGTAATTTCAATGTAGTCCAAAAATGACTCTGAAATTTTGATATCACAGGGAGTGCAACAATGTTTTCTGGCATATGCATTACTCAGAAGTTTTCAGACAAAACATTGCTGTTCTGAAATTACATTTAAAATGTGCTAAAAACTATCACTAATTTTACCATAAATTATATCAACATTTCAAAACAGATCATACTAAAGTAAATCTGATATTTGATATTGTTTATTTATTCATTAAGTCAGAGGACTGAAAAATGTGCCAAATCCAAAATATATGCTAACAAATGTAGAAACCCGTAAAATAGACCCAAAATATGTTCAGGTTTTTCATTGGTAAGAAAAAACCTTTCACATCTTCTGGGATAAAATGCTGCACCATTTTATACCATCGTTATAGTTATGTCATTTTTTCAAGGGGCAGCATGCCACTGGGCAAGTTGGCAAAGGCCACAAGAAGAAGCACAGACCACTACAAGAATGGCAAGTGCAGCTTAAAGAAGTGTCATGCCACAAAATGAGCAGTTTTAAGCAACATACCACTAACAGAGTGGCATGTGTAACTAAAAGATGCAATATGCCACTAACAGAGTGGCATGTGTAACTAAAAGATGCAACATGCCACTTACTGAGTGGCATGTGTAACTAAAAGATGCAACATGCCACCAACAGAGTGGCATGTGTAACTAATGGATGCAACGTGCCACTTACAGAGTGGCATGTGTAACTAAAAGATGCAATGTGCCACTAACAGAGTGGCATGTGTAACTAAAAGATGCAACATGGCACTAACAGAGTGGCATGTGTAACTTAAAGATGGAACATACTACTAACAGAGTGGCATGTGTAACTAAAGGATGCAACATGCCACTAACAGATTGGCATGTGTAACTAAAAGATGCAACATGCCACTAACAGAGTGGCATGTGCAAGTAAAAGATGCAACATGCCACTAAAAGAGTGGCAGGTGTAAGTAAAAGATGCAACATGCCACTAACAGAGTGGCATGTGTAACTTAAGGATGCAACATACCACTAAAAGAGTGGCAGGTGTAAGTAAAAGATGCAACATGCCACTAACAGAGTGGCATGCGTAACTAAAAGATGCAACTAAAGGATACGACATGCCACTTCACAATTGGCAGTTGCTGTTAAAAAAAGCGACATGCCACCAAAAGAGTAGCAGGTGCCACAGTTAGAATGGCAGGGTTAGAAAATCCTGGAATGCCCAAATCCCTAGCAGCTGAGCATGCCACATGAAATCTCACCATCACTGGAAAAATGATCCCTTTACTTATTAATTTATCTATTTTGACTCTTTTCTTTCTTAAGTATCTATGACTTCGAGAAATTATTCATTGATATATTAAAATGAATTTTTAGAAACTTGAAATGCAAATTCATATTTATCTAAGTAATCTCTAAATACTGTCGCTTGAAAATGCATCAGCTCAAACTCACATCAGCTCCTTTTTAACTAAGAAAATGTATCACAGGCGCACTAATAATGTTGCTCAAACTATTCATTCATTCATTCATTCAATGATTGCTTCCGTTATAAAGTAACAAAAGCCATCTTGACACGCTGTCAGTGCTACAGTTTACATGTTTCCTCAGTATTATAAAAGTCGAGATGGACTCACCACAGCTCATAAAGTCTGAGTGTGATATGTGGATAAATATTCGAGCCTTACCTTGAATGCCCCCTCCTGATTAAGGGCACCTGAAGAGCTTTCAGCCCGAGCAGACAGACTGCATTTATTCTTCGAGCGTATTTACTAAAGTTACAACTACACGACAGCAACAAATGTACAGGCCGGCACGAAACTGTCTCCATTCTTGCTCTTTATGTGCTGACATGTCTGTCAGAGACTGCTGGTAGAAAATACACAAAAGCCTAAATGAAGTAGACCGTCCATGGTGGTCCACACGACTCAACCCTTACGGTAAGAAAAGTTGAGGGACTTCCTGCTTGATGCTTTCAGGGAACCACGGAAATCTGAAAGTACAAGTTTCGCTTCAAGGCAAGGCAAGGCAAGTTTATTTGTAGAGCACAATTCATACACAAGGCAATTCAAAGTGCTTTTCTATATCACATCTTCAGTGCCTGGCAGCTCTGATAACTGAAAATGCCACATTCACAGAATTATCAGCGCCACTGGACGAACTTATTAAAACTTTTTACACTTAAATAAACAATTATGATATTATGATATGATTTAGCAAAATAGCGGGATGAAGCCTAATAACATTATCCTCATAGCCAACGGGCCAGATCTTTACAATTTGAGAAACTTAAATTTATACAGATGTCATAAGAACTTAATTTATCAACATTTATGTGCAATTAAAGTCAAACACAAGTATCAATACTTAATCTGAGCACAGAATTCAGGACAGTCTCAGCTACTTTTTTGGTGCAAGTACAAGATTAATGTTTTGAATTTTATTTTTGCCCATGTTTTCTTTGCATGAAGAGAGATTTGACAGTAAGTTATAGCTCTATTTTCTTGAAAATACTATTTGTAATGCTGACATGGTAGATCCTCTCAAATTTTCTTAACAGTTTTTTTTTGGGGCACTGACTTGAGGGCCACATTTAGGGAGCAGGAGGGCTGCAAGTGGAGCCCAAGCCTTCAATTGCCCACCCTTGACCAAAACTGTGAATCAAGTCTATCTCAATTTGTATTATGAATGCAACAAACAGGACGTCATTGTCAAAAATCTTAAGAACTTACTCTGTTATGCCTTGCAGACTTGTAGATTTGCTTATTTTTAAAAGATGGGCTAGATCCAGCTAAAATCTGGAACAGTCTTTTTGAAGACGTGGAACAGGCCTCTACTCTGACAATGTTCAAATCTAAGCTCAAAACAGCTGTTAAACTGTGCATGGGACTAAAAAGGATCTTATCTGCACTCTTCTCTTTTAAAGTTTGTTTAATGATTTTTAAATTCATTTTGTATTGTAATTTAATGTGTTTTTCTTGTTCTGTAAAGAACTTTAAATTACCTTGTGTAAAAATTGTGCTCTACAAATAAACTTGCCTTGCATGTTCCTGAAAGCACTTTGTAAATCTGTTTTTAAAAGTGCTATACAAATAAAGTTAGTCATTAACCCTTTAAGGCCCAAGACCATAGATTATATCCAGAAAATTTAAATTTTTTGGAGCTGAAATGTTTGTTTCACTTTCTGCTAAAATCCATAAAAATCAAAATGTCCACAAATTTCGACATATAGATTTTTCATATCTCATTTGATACAGTAGGTGTTTTTAGCAACTGATAATCCACTTGAGGACATTTGTATCATTTATCTGATTGTGTTCAGATGTTTTTTTTGTAATTTGTTGATCAAATTGAGTAGATAGAGGTATTATAAAAGTATGTATCATATATGATACAATTGGCTTTATAGGGTTAAATTACACAGACACGCCAAGATGTGAGCACATCACCCCTGTGCTGTCGTCTCTCCACTGGCTTCCAGTTCTTTTTAGAATTGATTTAAAACTTTTTTTTGTTTTTAACGCCATTTACGGCCTGGCTCCTCTATATTTATCGGAGATTTTAACTTTACGCAGCCATACGAGGGCCCTGTGTTCTTCTGGACAATTCCTTTTGGATGTCCCAAGGTCGAGATGTAAACAGTGAGGGGACCGTTCTTTTGCTGTCACTGCACCTACATTGTGGAACAAGCTGCCCCCAGACATCCACACCACGACTGACTTTGGTCTTTTTAAATCTAAACTAAAAACTCACTTTTTTTAGATTGGCTTTTAACCCTGACTAAGACTTCTAGGTTTTATGCTCATGTAAGTTAGTTTTATTTGTTTTTTTCTTTCTGAATGGCTTTTATGCACCTTGCTGCTGTCACACCTCCCGTTGTATTATGAATCTTTTGCTTTTATGTATTGTTCTTACAGTTTTATGTTGTTTTTATCCATAGTGTTCTTATTTATTTTCTGATACTACTGTAAAGCACTTTGGGGGCCTTTTGGGTTACTGTAAAGAGCTTTAGAAATAAACATTGATTGATTAATTGATTAAATTAACTTTACACACTCCTTTAACAGTTGTCCTTTACTCCACTTTTACACTCTTGAGTTACCCAAACACTAAAATGTTATGTTAAGTTAGACCCCAAATACGTACAATCAGATTTTTTGTGGATTGTTTTTACCAAGAACTCTTAAAATTACTCATACTTAATGTCACCAGTAGCAGTAATGTACAGCACTGGCCTTCTCTGCAGACTATTGTGATGTATCTCAGGCATCCTCATCAGCTAAACCTCATGTATAAGGATATAAAGACTACAAGCCCAAACATAAATCTTATATTTTGTTAACATGTTTTTTCATAGCTGAGAAGCCCTATTCCTGGATGCCAAAGTCTTCCACACAGCATGCACAGAATGGATGGTGGTGCTCTACTAGCTTAACGAGTCCTTGTTCCCTCTCGCCTCTCTCTCCGCCCCACGACATTCCTCCTCAAAGTGAGCAGCTGCTGCTGTGATAGTCTGGTGCCAAAGATTCCTGTCTCTGGCCCTATCTTCCCACCAGTTTGGGTCCATGCCGTCTTTCTTCATTGTTTGCTTTAGTTGATCTTTATAGCGTTGCATGGGGCAGCAACAAGGTCTTTTGTCAGTGCTGAGAACTCCATAGATCAGGCATGTCCAAAGTCAGGCCCGGGGGCTAAATGCGGCCCGTGTTCAAATTTTCGACTGTAGCTAAAAAAAGAAAAATTGACAGCGAGTGCCGCCGATTCCAGAACAAGTGGAAATTGGAGTATTTTTTTCGCCGAAAAATGAAACAACTGTGTCTGCCTAATTTGACTGCAGGTGTTTTCAAGGAATTCAATGTCAAGCGGCACTACCAGACAAAACATGCTAACTACAAGCTAACTGGGGCCAAACGCAGTGAAAAATTGAAACAACCGGAAGCTTTTTTAACGGCATATCAGCCCTTTTTCACAAGAGCCCGTGAGTCAAATGAAAATGCCACAAGGGCTAGCTACGAGGTGGCAACGCTGATTGCCAAGCACTGCAAACTTTTCACTGAGGGTGAATTTATTAAAGACTGTGTGCTGAAAATGGTTGAGAAAACTTATCCTGAGAAGAAGCAAGATTTTGCTTACGAGTCTGCCTGGCTCGTAACACTGTGGTACGGAGAATTGAAGACATTTGATTAGATATTAAGAGACAATTAGAGACAAAAGCTGAATGGTTGGCCCTCGCACATTTTCACCTTATCAAATCTGGCCCTCATGGCAAAAAGTTTGGGCACCCCTGCCATAGAAGATCTAACGAGGGAGTCTCAAGTCTTCCAAACGATAAACATGGCCAGATCATCGGAGCTGGTGTTTGATGATGGTGGTTTCAATCTTGGTTGACCAAGATAGTTCATGGACTTCAATGTTGGAGACCATCCATGATCTCATAACCCTACTTCAAAACTCCCTGACTGATCCATTAATCTGTTTCTGTATGTCATCTTTTTTCTGTCTGTTTTAAACACAGATACATAAAAATGAACATGAGTAATACTTGGAACAATTTCTTTATGTAGAAAAACACAAGATCAGTAAAAAACAAAACATGAGCTGCTGACATCAAAATCGAGTCTCTAATATGCTTCACTGTAGCGTCTCACACCACATCCAGATGATTGGACAGAGTAAATGCAAAAAAAGGAAAATTGCTAAATCACCAACATTTTTTTGTCATAAAAAACTTCAGGTTGTTTGTGTAAGTGTGTGCCGTCCCTGTGTGTTCATCAGTGCTCCTTGTGGTCTCCGTCCTCCTCCAGTTTCCTGATCTCAGCCTTCAGGTGGTTGATGTTTTCTCTGCTGGCCTTCAGTTTGTCTTTCAGCTCTGTGATCTCCTGACTGGTTCTCTTCTTTGCTGCCTCCAGTTTCTCCTTGGTCCTCTGCTCCTGCTCGCTGACTGCAGACACAGACAGACAGACAGACAGACAGACAGACAGACATTGCTAAGATGCCACTGACTCCATGGTGGACATTAATATTTACATGCATTTTTCTGTTTGTTGGGCGTGTACATACATTCGGTCTCATGCTTGTACGCTCCCAGTGTGAGCTGTCTTGATGTGGTCAGTAGCTGCTGCATCATGGCTGTAGGATCCTGGAAGATCTGAAAGCACAGTCAAGGAACAAGGAATTCACAAGAGTGACTTATGGCAGACAGTAGTGGTGGGATGAAAAATCGTTTGGCAATATATCGCGATACAGTATGTGACGAAATGCATCAAGTTTGAAAAAAATGGATCCCAAAATAAAGACGTCACGTCCGGTAATAGCGCATGTGACCAGAAGTGACGACAACGAACATTAGCACCAACTACCTTGCCTCCAAAAAGCCGATTGATGGAGTCGAATGAGGTCAAAATTGAGGACGCTCCGCCTGGATACAAGTCATCTGTCTCGTAGTATTTTGGCTCTCTCATTAAAAAAGACGTAGACCGGGAAAACAAGCCTACCGCTCGTTAGCATACACTATCTCTAACCTCTCTAGGGTTAGAGAGAGTGTTATTGTTTGTGTTTGGCCTGTTAGGCCTTGTGTTTTCCTGTGTGCAACTTAAACAAAAACAAATAAGTTGTAATTACGCGGTAATATTTTTTCTTTTACTTTTTTAATATTGTATCGTATCGTATCGTGACCCGGGCATATCGAGGCGCAGCGTATCGTGAGTTTAAGTGTATCGTCCCATCCCTAGCAGACAGGTAATATGTCGATATTTTAAGATTCATCCCAGTTGATACTGATATTTACTTTTTTTAATAGAACGCAAAGTCTGTCTTGTTCTGGAATTCAACTTTACTCATTTTGTGGTCATCTGTTCATTTAAGACAAAGCAAAACATCTAATTCAGATATATAAAACAAATCTATAATTTTCAGAAATTCACTAATAAAAGTGTAAGTCACTTATTGGATATCATGTCCATCATATTCAAAACACATTTATTATGGTATAGCTAGCTTTAGGCTGTTTTGGCTGTGCCATGAAGCAAAGTAGTTCCAAAACAAAGCAGCTTTTGTTTGGGGAAAAGTACAGGAAGTTCATCACTCTATGCTGTTTTGTGGCTTGTTTTCACATAAAGTCAGTGGCACCATCTGCAATAACAAGCTTCTGTGCAGGGGCTTTCTCTGTACAGGCGCAGAGCTGATCTGTATCAGGGTGGCTGATGCTCAAGGCAAGTGCCACGCACCTCACAAAAAAAAGAAACTTTGCAAAAATCCATAGCTATCCCTTTATGTTTAAAATCATGCTTTTTTTCATTTAAAGGTGCTATGAGAAGAATCTATTACCGGCGAAATAAAGACTCTGCTTCCCATGAGCACGCGCGGCGACTGTCATAATGCTGCGTTCCAGTAACCTCGGAACTGGGAGTGACATCATCTCCGACTTATCAGCGTTCCAGTTGAAGTCAGAAAAAAACATGCTGATCTACCAGGCTATTGTTAGCTGTTGTTAGCATGCCCTGTGTTGTTGTATGAAGAATGTGATTATCCCTGTGGCAGCATTTTTGTAAATATAAGTCCAACAATACTATGTATACAGCTGATCTAGAGCGACACACCCCGGTCAAAAGTGCAAATAAACTGATTATTGCAGGAGATAAATAACTGTTCACACTGGGGGCATCCATCTTCAATTGTCAACTCGGGGTGGCGAGGTTTCACCGAGTTCCCAGTAGGAAATTTCGACTTCATGGGGCGATCCAGTTAAGTTTCCAACTTGGAACTCAAAATTCCTACTTCTGACTACAACTGGAACGCACCAAAAGACGTCTGCAATCCAAAGCGTGTGTTTGTTTGTTGTTATGCAGCTCGGACCTTCCTCAGAACTCTGCATGGCTTTACAACTTCTTTTTTCAACAACTTACAGGATGCAAAGCCACGAGGTAATGTATCTCTTTCTAGTTACGTAGCGGTAGTTTTTGATGTGTGACAACAAGCAATTTGTGGAAAACTTATTAACGTAGTTGTAGCCGACTATATATCGCTACTTACAGTCCAGTGCTCTTAGACGTGTAATACAAATAATGAAATAATATAAATTTGCTCTAGTTTTAATTGTTTTGTTCCCGAAGTTGAGTATCCAGGCCAGTCCAGCCCTGTCCGACCCGACTGGAAGGCTAAGGAATAGCATTTATAGATAACCTATTTTGATGCTATAAAACTCATCTTAAAGTGTGAATTTCCATCAGGCATATATCTAAAAGTGAGACTTTTTTGTAATCACTTAGAAACTCCTCACAGTCTCTTCAATTACCTCCGCCAAGGAGGTTATGTTTTCGGGAGAGTTGGTTTGTCCATCCGTCTGTCCGTGAACAAAATAACTCAAAAAGTTATGGATGGATTTGGATGAAATTTTCAGGAAATGTTCAGCATGGGAAACGGAAGAACTGATTCGATTTTGGTGTTGATCCGGATCAGCGTCTGGCCACCATGATGAAAAGTGTGATTTTTGTACTGAACTACTGAACGAAAATAGATATTATGAATCCAATTGCTAATGGTATGTTTTCATGGTCAAGGAATCTAAATATTTTGATGAAAGAAAGCTAGGACTAATCACAAGATACAAAGGCTTGTGGTGATGTCATTGGTCAGACAGCCTCAAGCCCCACCTTAACTCTGCCCTTCTGTCTGTGAGAAGGTTGATCCAAAGTTTGGAGGGCGTTGACAGTATGGCTGCCACAGAGCTTTTGTCTAATTCTCAGCTGATGGTATAGATAGGTTTATAAGCCCTTTATTAAACATTTTACAATGAAGAGTTATGGTACACTCTTACATACAGTTAACTTTGACGGCTATTATCTGCCAATGGTAAGCTTATACCGAGTATCACACACTGATCAGGAATAATATCATGATGACCAGCTGCCGCCCTGACTGGTCTCAAACTATGCAGCTCTGTACAAAACAATATGATGCACTATGCACTTTGACAACCTTATAATAGAATGAGTATTAACTTAAGCAATGTTTAGCAAGTAGCAATTTCAACAACAGCAGCAGTAGCTAGTCTGTTCAGACCACACAGGCCAGCCTTCATTCCCCACATGCATCAGTGAACCTTGGTCACCCACGACCCTGCTCCTCTCTCTGACCACTGCAGACCAGAACACTGCACAAGAGCTGCAGTTTTTGAGATTCTTGCCCATTTTTCCTGCTTGTTACATCAACTTTAAGGACTATGTTCATTTGCTGCCTCTCATTTCCTATCCACTAGCAGGCAGTGTTGGGCAAGTTACTTACAAATGTAATGCATTATTTTTTATTACTTGTAACTGTCATTTCAAAGTAATTAGTAACATAATATTACTGTATTTGAAATGTAAGGCATTACACTAGTATCACATTGCTTTTAACAACAGGAAATATGGCTATGGCATTCTAAATGTGGCTCGTTACACTCACACAGCTTGTCACAAAGTTGTAAACAGTAGAATATAATAGCCATATTGATGGCTCATGGCACAATACAAGATAATAAACAAAAAATGGTAAAATTCTGGTAAATTGTGTTTGAGATTCTGTAACTTCAGGATGAGTATTTGGTGAATTTGTATTTAAACAAACAAAAACACCTCTTCATTTCATGTTAAATTAAAAATGTATTGTAGCTTGCATTACTGACATTTGTACAGAGTAAAATATTTATACTGTGTTTTTTGTAATGCCTTTGATTATGTTAGAGTAAAAAGGAATGCATTACAGTAATCACATTACTTTTGTAACTCATCACGAGTTGACAATGGAAGATGGCTGCCCCCAATGTAAACAGTTATAAAGCTCCCATAATAATCCACTTATTAGCACTTGTGACTAGGGGTGGGCGTATCTATCTTAATATCGATAGTATCGATACCAAGCTGAGTATTGGTATCAGATCGATACTAGCGTGATGAGATCGACACTGCAGTTTCTCTTATGTCGTCTTTACTTTACATTCCTCCACTCCAACTGCTGCTTCTAAACGGCGCACCTCTCTCCCTCTTACTCAACATGTTACTGTTCCTGAACAGAAACCTATAAATCTGTTGTCAATATTGAAACAGAGCCAAAAGGGCAACCCAAGAGAGGGCTTTGTGAGCAGAAAGCCAAAGGTTAAGGTTAACTGTAGTTTACACTTTATTTGTGCAATGGAAGGTATTTTTTGTTGTGATGTTGACATTGTTATATTTATATTTTTTTAACATTGCTGCTTTTTTTTGTTATTTTGCACTTGTGATTTTTTTTCTTAAACGTGGAATAATTTATTACTTTTATACAGTTAAACTTTTGTTCTATTGTTGTGGTTCATTAATAAAAAGCATTTTTATTGCCTAAAATGTTTGTGCTGTGTTTTACCATAATCATAATCAACCGGTAATCTGTACCGGCAATACTAGCCCTGTATTTACTTTGTATCGGATCAATACCAAAATTCCCAGTATCGCCCACCCCCACTTCTGACTCGCGTGTGTTGCACTAAATCAGCTGTATACATAGTACAGTCACAACCACTTAATAAAAAAAATGTTATAATGACTAATATGGTTCTTAAGAGGTCACCACTGATGTTCAATGATCATGTGCATGACCAGAATATTAGAGACCAACCAGGGTAAAGAAGCTCAGTGGCTGTTACAGTGTAGTACGTTTACAAACACGTACCATTTCATCATAGAATTCAGACACAACAGTCTTCTTGGGCATGGCACTGGAGTCTGACTGGAACAGCTTCAGCAGATGGTACAGAGTCACCTGAGAAAAGTTCAAACACAGAAAGTTTGAAGTTATGGTTACTTTCTTAGTTTCAGAATACCAAAACATGTTTTCATCTTTAAAATCCAGTTTTGGTTCGAGCTCTTACAGGTCTCTCATTAGGGTCGATGAAGAAGATCTTAATGATGATCTCAAACTCGCCCCAGCCTGTTTCTGTAATCTCATAGGGAGGCTTTGTCACCACTGGAGGAAAGAAGAAGCACATTTTTATACAGTTACTGTTTACTGACATACAACTGATTTTGTCATGTTTTTATGCAATCAGTTCAAAAGGTGATTTGTTATAATGGATTCTAGACTCATTAAGATGTAGTGAACAATAAAAACATTTTTACAATCTTGATGATCACAGCTAAAAGCTACTAAAAACATTAAGATGATGATGAAACCACCACGAACAGTGGAAACATCAGACTTACCTTCAAGCTCATTTTTCATTTCATGTGGGAATGTTACTGTGTGGAGAAAGGTAACAGACGCCTGACCTTTTGATACAGGCGAGCTGAAAGCTGTAAACTAATCAGTCTGAGCTTTCATTCTTTATCAGGACAAGCTCACACTGGGGTCTTGGTAAATAAGTTTCTGGCCCAAAAACAATTAAACAGTGCTTGATCACCCTTCGTATTAACCCAATCTAGCACCGTACGACTTCGTTCTTTTCCCTCTTTTCTGCTCAAAGGAACACTGTTAGAGCCTCTGCCAGAAATTAACAGGTGCTGAGACAACTGTCCAAAGAATACCTACTGCACTGCCTTGATTAGTGGGGCACCTGAATTAGGGCTGAACAAATAATTGCAAATTAGATTAAATCTCAATATGGCTTGTTGCAATTTTCAAATCGCAGACAGTGCAATGTTTATAACCCAAAATGTGTTGAACATTAAGGCATTGTGATGTAGTTTCTTGCAATTTCATGCCTATTTTAAAATTTTTTAACCCAGTTTTTACAACTTTATGCCTATCTTACTCCCATTCATCTTTCTTTTATTTTGGCCACTGTCAGACCATGTTTGTAATTTTTACATGGTTTTTAAAATTTAATCCCAATTTTGCTGCTATAATCAATTTTCCTTAGTCATTATTGAACTTTTTTTTTGCAATTTCATACCTATTTTGCACCTATTAACTTTTTTTCCTGCTTTCGTACCATTTTTTTACCCATTTTTTACAATTTCATACCTAATTTGCTTCTGTTCTTCACTTCTCCACTTTTTCTCCAGTCTTTTATCCTTAGATTGATTTAATGTCATATTGGTTTTACTATAAAACGATCTACTGCTTATGTTTGTTTAAGAATACATAAGATGAGGAACATTCAAACAATCGCAGAGTAAATCGCAATTGCAATATTGGGGAAAAAAATCACAATCAGATTATTTTCTCAAATCGTTCAGCCCTAACCTGAATGCAGCAGTGTGTTAATGCCAAAGGGAAGCATGATTATAATAAAACAGTTCATTACAGTTGATCGCAGAACTGGGATAGTCAGAGACGCTAATTAGATCATGTTCATGGGAATTTCCTCAGTTGGTTGGAATATCCCACTATGAAGTCGGACGGCCTTCAGCTACCCCAACTTCACCAAACTGTATCTACCTGGCATGTTGTTTAATTCCCATGAACCAAAAGACATTGAAAAACTTCAAACCTAAAAATAACTTGAGTTCCCTAACTTCTTTTCACACTAAAGTCAACAGGAATCAATTTTAGAAATGAAGTAATAATCTTGTCTATAAGCAGAATCCACAATGGCACTAGTTCAGTTAAATCTTTAAATTACCAACCAAAGACACTTGATCCTTCCACTCAAGAGCTGTAAGCTTTTTATCACAACTAAAGAAAAACAACATTTGGATATATACAGTCCTGCTCATCATTATTGGCACCCATGAAGTTTAAGTACACAATGTGACAGTACAGCTTCTTTACAAACCTCTCTAACTTTACTCTGCATCACTTTATCAGACTCAAACTTGGCAGAAGTAATGTTCACATATTAAGGTTTGTAAATTATACTTCATTAGCTACTATGATCATGCAGTCATATTTAGAATAGGCAGTTTTAATTGCAACCACTTGAAGCCTACAAGGAAAAGAACACCCTACCAACAATTAAACATGGTGGAGGTTCCATAATGGTTTGGGGCTGCTTTGCTGCATTGGGTTCTGGAGGTCTTAACTGTATCACAGGAATCATGAAATCAGAGAATTATCAATAAATTTTAGAGCGAAATGTCCGACCCAGTGTAAGAACACTTGGTTTGAGTTGAAGATTGTGGGCCCTCCAGCAAGACAAAGACCCATCATCCAAAAACACGCAGGAATGGTTGAAGAGGAAAAAAATGGCCTGTTTTAAAATGACCAGCAATGAGTCCTGATCTCAATCTGATTGAAAATCTTTGGTATGGCTGAAATCTACCATTGGGGAAAAGGAAACCTGCAAATGTTCAAGAGCTTGAACAACTTGCATAGGAAGAGTGGGAGAAAATACCAGCTGAGGAGTGAAAGAAGCTTATAGATGGCTACAACAAACATTTGGAGGCTTCATCAGTGCCAAAGGGTGTGCAACAAAATACTGAAGAGGGGTGTCATTATTGCTGCACATGCTTTTTTTCAGTTCTCTCTTTGAAATTACAATATGTAACTTGTAAAAATGTTTTTTTTGTTGTTAAAGTATTTTGGACCTTCAATTAAAAGATCCTGATGACATACATTTGGTACATTTCAATTTATTTCTGAAGATACTGTTGAAGTAATGACAATAATGAAGGGGTGCCAATAATACTGAGCAGGACTGTATATTAAAACCACGTCAAATTCATAACTGTAATACCGAGGATGTGCACCTATAATATCACGTGCCCTCACCTCTCAGTGGGTTGCCGTAGCTCTCGTGCAGTTTGAACTGGATCTTCTTGACATAGGCAGACATGTCCTGTAACAACAAAACATCTCTGTCTGTCAAATGGCTCTATCCCCGTTGGTCTGGTGAAGCTCTGGATGGTGTACATGTCTCACCTCGTTTCTATAAGGCTTCACATAAACAGACCACTGATGAGTGTGTCCATCTTCCTCTCGTTTCTTCCCGAAGTAGCGGGCGACGTTTCCGAACACGATGGGCTTCACAATAGTTACTCCCTGTGTTCACAAATGACACAAACGAAGACTTAACTGTTCATATTTTCTAAAGTACACCGTTTGATACACAGAAACGCAGATACATATTACAGCGTGTGAGATGATCACACACACAGTTACTGTTCTTTATGTCAATTACACTGCAGTGCTCTAACATGATGTGTTACCTTAACTCTCCCCCCGGAATCTGGACCAAATTCAGTCATCTTCTTCAACATAGTCCGGAAGAAAAACAGAGAAAAAGAATCTGGAGTTCACTCTAAAAGACCATAATTATTACAGACTCCATTTCTGTTTTCACTAAACCTGCCATTTAGGCTTTTAACGGAGAAATTACGGAGCCTTCGAGTCCATTTTAAAGCGGTAACCAAACAACCGCAGGAAGTGGCATGCGCAACAGTCCGAGGGGAACGGAAGGAAACATATTGACATTGGTTCCGGTGGTATGTCGATGGCTCTATTTATTTATGTAAATTTCAGGGGGTTTTTTTGTAACTTTTTAGTACAAAAGAAAAAGAAAAAAAAACAAGAATGTTATCAAGTATTTTCATGTTTAAATTACTGCACTCCTGTTTGTAATACTTTGCTTTCTTATTAAAACACAGTGCCAATTCACTTATAAAGGCAATAACATAGTTCAGGGCAGTTTTTTTAATTTTTTATATTGTCGTGTCCAGCATTGCAACAGCAGAATTATGGTCTGGCTGCCATATTGTGCAGAAAACATTTACTTTGCCAAGAGGAGCCGTTTGAATACCAGACTCCCCTTGAGTTTTAAGCGAAACTTTTTATTAGTGTTTTTGTTAGTGTTTTTGTTAATTCTTCTTTTTTTTTCCCCACCGTATACTGCCAAGTTGAAAGATTATTGCTTGACCAGACAAGGGTGATAATAGATAAGATTGAGGGAAGAAAATAGACAGAAAGGGAGAGAGAAACAACAAAACAACAGTAAAGAACAGCCACAATAACTGAGCAGATGCATACCAAACAACCAGCTGCTGAACCTGAAAAGAAACAGTATCCTGAGGTCTTTGACACTACAATCACAAGGAGCACCTGAGGAGAGAAGAACTGGAGAGATCGTTAGCAACAATGAGCACAGCAACAACAATTGTAGATGTATATATATACACATAAACATAAACATAAACATATATATATATATATATATATATAAACAAACAGATATCGGCATCTGTAGGGGCATGGCTGAGAGTGCAGATTGTTCTGATTAAGTTGTGCTTTGTGTTTAGTGATCATGCAGATGTAGCCCCACTGCCTCTAGGGGCCAGATGCACACTGAGAGGGCCCCCAGCGCCACACAGCCAGCCGCCACAACAGAGCACATAGCAAAGGCAGCCTGCCACAGAGCCAGGGGCGCGCCAACCAAGGAGAAGGCCGGGAGAAGGGGCAAGGGGAAGTGGGAGGTAGACACCCGACTCTGCGGGGTAAGGGCCCAAGGGGGCCAGGGGCTGAGGCCCACAGGCCCCGCCAGACGCCGGGCCCCCGATCAAGCGTAGGGGGCAGGAGATGGGCGCCGCGAGCCCAAGGGCAACCCATCCACCCCCGCAGGGGGGGGCCCAGCACCCAGGAGGACAGAACCAGCCCAGACAGCCACCCACTGCGAGCCACCACCCGCCCCAAGCGCCCCCCGGCCAGACCCCGGGGACCATGGAGATCCCCCTCCCTCCCCTAGATCTAACCTCCCCTGAGCCCCCCCTTCCCTATGTTCTCAGGTCCAGAGGCCAGCGTCGGCCTGAGGTCACCAAGCCCCTGGCACTCACACTCCAAATGCAGACATACACTAATTCCACACTGCACATCCATCCAACATATTAATTCACAACACAACGATATAACGACGCAACGACACAACAACACAACGCACTCATAGCCTATAGGACACCCCCACCTTTTTTTTTTTTTTTCCCCCTGCCCTCTCCTGTTGCCCCTCTCCAAGACAGAGGGCCATGGATACCCCCAGAGCGCTACCAGGCCCCAGCTGCGTCAACCGCCCATAGCCCAAGCCAGTGGGTCTCCTCTACCCCTTGCCCCAGGGCGCACCCAGGAAACAGGGGTGTGGAAAGGGCCCCCTACCCCAGCTCTCCAGCTCAATAGTGGGCAGTTTGGTTTGTGTGAATGTGGAAATAAGTCGGATGCAGGCAACTGGCAGCCCCGTAGGCCACATACCGCCCTTCACCAGTCATATGAAATAAATACAATTTCTAAACATGAAGAAAATATTTTTGAATCTACCAAATGAGATTTAACCTGAGAAGTCAATCCAACACGGTGCACACACTGGGACATGGGATTTAATAACTTACTTTTACAAACACTGTAATTGGGAGACAATATAGAAGAGGTGAAGAAGAGGTAAAATATTTGGTCTTCAGAAACTAGATATTGCATGTAAAAGTGAATCCCAAATGACCTTGACCTCTGTGCCAAGCAAGGGCAGATCTTGGGTCATGAAAATAACTGAGTAAAAGAAAAAAAAAAGATTGTTGTTAAACCCAATAAAACACAGATTTTGACAATATCAGTAAAAGACATTTTCAGTTGACTTTTATATTACAGAAAAGTATTTCAGCTTTCAAAGCAAGCAGGTCTAACTTATCTCCTCTTACTGTAGATGTAAATAACTTGCAGACGTGGACAAAATTGTAGGTACCCTTCCATTAAAGAGAGAAAAACCCACATGGTCACTGAAATAAGCTAAAACTAACAAAAGTAATAATAAATAAAAATTTACTGAAAATCAACTAATGAAAATCAGACTTTGCTTTTGAATTGTAGTCCAAGAGAATTATTTTAAAAAACAAACTAATGAAACTGGCCTGGACAAAAATGATGGTACCCTTAACTTAATGTGTTGTTGCACAAGCTTTTGAGTCAATCACTGTAATCAGGTGATTTCTGTAACTCTCAGCGAGACTTCTGCACCTGTCCACAGGTATTTTGGCCCACTCCTCATGAGCAAACTGCTCCAGCTGTCTCAGGTTTGAAGGGTGTCTTCTCCAGACTGCATGTTTCAGCTCCTTCCACAAATGTTCAACAGGATTTAGATCAGGGACAGAAGGCCACTTCAGATTAGTCCAGTGTTTTGTTCTGAGTCATTCTTGGGTGTTTTCAGCCGTGTGTTTTGACTCATTATCTTGTTGGAGGACCCATGACCTGTGACTGAGACCAAGTTTTCTGACACTGGGCAGCACATTTCACTCCAGGATGTCTCGATAGTTTTGAGATTTCATTGTACCTGCACAGATTCAAGTCACCCTGTGTCAGATGCAGCAAAGCAGCCCCAGAACACAACTTAGCCTCCTCCATGTTTCACAGTAGGTACAGTGCTCTTTTCTTTGTATGCTACATTTTTGTGTCTGTGAACATAGAGCTGATGTGACTTACCAAAAAGCTCCAGTTTTGTCTTATCTGTCCAAAGGACATTCTCCCAGAAGCTTTGTGGCTTGTCAATATGCATTTTGGCAAATTCCAGTCTCACTATTTTATGATTTGCTTTCAACAGTGATGTCCTCCATTCAATACACTTTGGCTCAAACAGTGACAGATGGTGTGATCTGACTCTGATGTACCTTGACCTTGGAGTTCTCCTCTAACCTCTTTGAACTTGTTCTGGGCTCTTTGGTTTCCGTTCGTATTATCCGCAGCCACGTCCCGGAAGGTTGGCTACAGTCCTATGGACCTTAAACTTCTGAATAATCTGTGCCGCTGTAGTCACAGGAACATCAAGCTGCTTGGAGATGGTCTTATAGCCTTTACCTTTAACATGCTTGTCTATAATTTTATCTCCAGTCTCCTGAGACAGCTCTCTCCTTAGCTTTCTGTGGTCCATGTTCAGTGTGGTAAACATCATGATACCAAACAGCACAGTGACCACTTTTCGGCCTTTAAATAGGCAGACTGACTGATTACAAGCTTGGAGACATCTGTGATAATAATTACAGGGCACACCTTAGTTTAACATATCCCTGTGGTCACACCATTTTCAATCCTTTGTAGGGGTACCATCATTTTTGTCCAAGCCAGTTTCATTATTTTGTTTTTTAAAAATATTTCTGCTGAACCAAAATTTAAAATCAATGTTGGATTTTCAGTAAATTTTTATTATTACTTTTATTTTCAAGTTATTTCAGTGACCATGTGGGTTTTTCTTTCATTAAATGAAGGGTACCAACAATTTTGTCCACGTGTGTAAATGGGTTCAGGAATTAGTTTTACTGTAATAGATAATTCAGGGAGCAGATAAAGTGGCCTAAGACATTTTGATAAGACTGTTGGTCAAGGCATGGGTAAAGAACGTAATGAAGAGGTATTCGGTATAAGAGGAAAAGTTAAATACAGTGGCTTGAAAAAGTATTCATACCCCTTGAACTTTTCCACATTTTGTTACGTTCTGACCACAAACATAAATATATTTTATTGGCATTTTATGTGAAAGATCAGCACAAAGTGGCACAAAATTGTGAAGTAAAAGGAAAATTATACGACTTTCAAATTTTTTTTACAAATAAAAAAATGAAAAATATGGCGTGCAAAAGTATTCAGCCCCCTTTTCTCTGAGTGCAACCAGTTGCCTGATGATTGCTGAACGATCAGCTGTTGACCTAATGATTAAATCAAGTCCACCTGTGTGTAATCTAACCTTAGTATAAATACAGCTGTTGTATGACGCCCTCAGAGGTTTATTAAGAAGACACTGGTCAGCAAACAGCATCATGAGGTCTAAGGAACACACCAAACACATCAGGGATAAAGTTGTGGAGAACTTTAAAGCAGGGTTAGGTTATAAAAAGATTTCCCAAGCTTTGAACATCTCACGGAGCACTGTTCAATCCATCATCAAGAAATGGAAAGAGTATGGTACAACTGCAAACCTCCCAAGACATGGCCGTCCACCAAAACTTACATGCAGAACAAGGAGAGCACTGATCAGAGATGCAGCCAGGACGCCCATGGTAACTCTGGAGGAGCTGCAGAGATCCACAGCTCAGGTGGGGGAATCTGTCCATAGGACAACAATTAGTCGTGCGCTTCACAAATCTGGCTTTTATGGAAGAGTGGCAAGAAGAAAGCCATTGTTGAAAGAAAGCCACAAGAAGTCTCGTTTGCAGTTTGCCAGAGGCCATGTGGGGGACACAGCAAACATGTGGAAAAAGGTGCTCTGGTCAGATGAGACGAAAGTGGAACTTTTTGGCCTAAATGCAAAACGTTATGTGTGGCGGAAAACTAACACTGCACATCACTCTGAACACACCATCCCCACTGTCAAACATGGTGGTGGCAGCATCATGTTGTGGGGCTGCTTTTCTTCAGCAGGGACAGGGAAGATGGTCAGAGTTGATGGGAAGATGGATGGAGCCAAATACAGGGCAATCTTGGAAGAAAACCTGTTGGAATCAGCAAAAGACTTGAAAATGGGGCAGAGGTTCACCTTCCAGCAGGACGACCCCAAACATAAAGCCAGAGCTACAATGGAATGGTTTAAAACAAAACATATTCATGTGTTAGAATGGCCCAGTCAAAGTCCAGACCTCAATCCAATGGAGAATCTGTGGCAAGATCTGAAAACTGCTGTTCACAAAGGCTCTCCATCTAATCTCACTGAGCTTGAGCTGTTCTGCAAAGAATGGGCAAAAATTCCAGTCTCTAGATGTGCAAAGCTGGTAGAGACATACCCCAAAAGACTTGCAGCTGTAATTGCAGCGAGAGGTGGTTCCACCAAATATTGACACAGGGGGGCTGAATACTTTTGCACGCCACATTTTTCATTTTTTTATTTGTAAAAAAATTTGAAAGTCATGTATAATTTTCCTTTTACTTCACAATTGTGTGCCACTTTGTGTTGATCTTTCACATAAAATGCCAATAAAATATATATTTATGTTTGTGGTCAGAACGTGACAAAATGTGGAAAAGTTCAAGGGGTATGAATACTTTTTCAAGCCACTGTATAGAGAAAAGTAACTGGGGCCCAACCTCTAATAACTTTCTGTATGCACCACCAGTACCAAGGTCATAAGGTCAAGGTCACTGAGTTCAAATGTATCAATGTAGGTGAAATTCTTAAATACCTTATATCTGCTTTTTAAAAACTCATTTACTTTTCCCATTAGGCAAGTCCAACAATTTCTATAAACGTGTCCCTGTGCTGTGGAAAGGCTGATGTGGCATCCTCGCTGCACAAAGTCGCCCATCCCTGATGAAAGAACACACACACACACTTGCTTCACTTTATGTTGCAGACAGAACTGTTAGATTTGAGGTTTTGGTTTAGGCTGAGATCACCAAGTTTATGTCAGTCGGTCAGAAAACCACTTAAGCCCACTCCCAGAGTAGAATGACGACAGACGTTTGATGGAGGTTCTTTTTGTACTGTATATCAAATCCAGCTTTTGCAGAAAGGGCAGTTGTGTGGTTAGAAGAGGGTGAGCAATATGTAGTTCCTAACTACAAGCTGAGCTGCAAACTGTTCCTCAGAACTCTTGTGCCCAATTTGTGGTGTTCAAGTTCCCCCTGCAATAGCGAGCATTATATTAACAAATCACTCAAATGTTAACTCAGACCCAAAAACCCTTGCACTGCTTTCAGAACTAACTTTGGGCCTTTCCTAAAGTTCTGCACAGGCCGTCTCCCAGTGACCTCTTGGCACTGCAGCACAGAGCTCAAAGTTACACAATGCTGACCTCTCTTGGTTTTTACGTGCCTCATAAACGTCATTCACACGAGCAAAAATCCCATGAGCTTAGAGGTGAGCTGCATGTGTGAACAGACAGCAAGGTTACTCGCTCCAAAGTGTAGCTGCTGCCCCCCTTCTATTTTATGCCTTCCCCAACCCTCTATTTAATGACATGGCAACTCCTTGTGCCATGACCAGCATTTCCTAAAGGTTGCATCCAAATATATCATATTTTTAGAACTTTGTTTAGACACTTAACAGCAACAATATGATCCAATCAAAGGGTTATATTGACAGTTCACATAAAGGTAGTTTAATTTGTTCAAGTAATCAAGTTTTCTATTTTGGTTGTATTTACATATGGGATACTAAGAGCAATTACAATACACACTTTTTCCCATCTGTAACAGACAGACAGGACTGAACATGCAGGACAAGGGCAGAGTAACTGGATATTGAAACATTGCTAAAGCTTAAGGAATTGTTCTTGCATGGTGGGACAACAGGAGGCCTCAAGAGTCAAAGAGCATTTTACAGGGTTTGATAGTCCACACTATTTTGTGGGTTTGCTTTGTGAATTGCACATCAAAGATTACATGAAACCAAAACAAATTTAGAAACGTTTTATTTCTTTCAGGGCCACATTACAAAACTCTATTTGGGTCTTACAGTGAAACTTAGCAACAATGGCACTTGTCTGAACTTGAATTAAAAAAAAAAAAAGTGACATTATGAATCACAGTTACACTGGAGAGTCTAACCAGTTTAGTAAACGGTGGCTGTCATTTTGTTCTGTTATTCTGAGTTATGTTAAAGTCACAAGTCAGGTAAAATCGCTTCCATTTTATACTGCATTGACAAAAATACGAATCTTAAACCAAGGCTACTGAGTTTAAGACTGGCTGTGACGAAAGGGCAAAGATGTTGGATTATGTACTGATTGAGATTAACGACCTCGATTTCAAAATATTTAGATACTCAACTCAAACTTCTTTCCAGCCTCTTCATTGTTGGTCTGTCATCTTCACGCTGTTGGTCATGCTTCCTTTGAATCTGATGACTTCTATTGAGGACATGCAGACCTGGAACACTTACCTTCTGTGCTGTGGAGACAAGTCAGCAACACATACAATGCAACACACAAGCCTTAAATGGAGGCCCTATTGTTTTTTCATCAGTTTGTTTACGTGAAAGGTTCATAGAAAATGTGGGTAAAGGGCCTGAGAGCTCCACAGCTGAGAATGTGAACACACCGTGTCCATAACAGTCCTTAAATCAGCCAGAATTACGACTCAAGTCCTGTTCTGTGGACTTAATGTTTCATTTCGGTAAGAAGTTAGTAAAGAAAAATGTCTACAAGAATTTAGAGATATGCTAAACAGCCAGCTTTTGTACAGAACAGTTTACAAGTTGATTCATTACACTTTTACAAAGTACACAGGAATACTGTATTTTTCATTCACAACTGTTTCCTGTAAAGCAGGACATTTTTTATATTTTAAAAAGTACTTCTTTTATACTTTTTAATACTGATTAAGAGCTTTCATCAGTATCGTGACTCATTATTGCCATCAAAATATGCTTAGAGTTCACAGGCCGTACTTCATTCAACTCTTTAAATTATTTCAGGGAATGGTTATGATTGGTGTTTGACCACAGACACAAACTAAAACAAAGATTGACGTGTCAAAGAAAAAAAAAAGACAAACTGATCACAGTAACAGACTGAACGAATCAAGACAAATGGAGTGAGAAATAACAGAGATGCTTGCTTACATACTCTCACTATTTGGAGATAATTTCTTGTTGCTTTATTCATTGTGGGAGTGCTATCATGATGTCCACACACTTCCATTTAAAATTAAAGGATAAGTTTGGTTTCTAAAGCTTTCACATTGTTTCTAGAATGAAGTAGAACAGTATACTCACCCAGAAGGCATTCCTGATCCAAACAGTGCTTCTGGAGATATTTAGATCCAAAATCAAGCGGCGGACATCCATATAATGGTAGCACATTGGGCATGTATAGCGCCGCTCCTAAAATTGCATTAATCTTCCAAAAACCCATTAGTTGCAGCAATATTTCATCATCGTCCGCTCACGCTACTCCTCCACGACAGTCTGGTGTCGCTCCACCCATGTTTTTGTGACTGTGCTGACCTCTGAATTGGAAACTTTCTATACGGCTGCCGCGCATGCGCAGTACGGCTCATTGTTTCAGCGGCGACCACCGGCTATTCAACAACTTTCTTCCAGCTTTGTGCAAAATGGACGAATATCTACCGGAGGAAGATGTTGTTGAGGAGAACTTTGAATTTGATGGGTGTCCTTACAGTTTCGAGCCAGAGTTTACAGCTGCGGAGCTCATCGAAAGGAGGACGCGGAGGCAAAGAGAAGAACAGCTGGCCAGAGAGCAGTCTTCAGTTCAGAGGTCAGCGCAGTCACAAAAAAAAAATGGGTGGAGTGACACGAACTGTCGTGGAGGAGTAGCCCGAGTGGACCATGATGAAATATTGGTAAAACTAATGAGTTTTTGGACGATTAATGCAGTTTTAGGAGTGGCGCTATACATGCCCCGTGTGCTACAATTATACGGATGTCCGCCGCTTGATTTTGGATCTAAATATCTCCCGAAGCACTGTTTGGATCAGGAAAGCCTTCTGTGTGAGTATATTGTTCTTCTTCATTCTATAAACAATGTGAAAGCTGTAGAAACCAAACTTATCCTTCAAGGGGAAACAAAACTTTGATAGTCCCGGAGGCAAGACTGCTGGAGAAGCACAAATCCAGTATTTTCTCCACTTTTATTACTCGACATGATTTCAAGAAAGAAAATAAAAATGATGCAGAATGTGCATTATATTTTATGACCCTGAACAAGGACATCAAAACACATGAACCTCAATGCATGATCATGTGGACAGAAGAAAAGCTGCGGGACGCTGAGGAGACTTAAAATACACGTTTTCCCTCATCCTGGAGTTTCTAGCAATGTGGTAGTTTTTATGTTACAAGTCTGAAACAAAAATGAACTGACATGGAATCATGCATCCCTTCAGCATTATTCTTCCAACAAACATGACTTGGGACCAACTACAAACACAATTGTATGACCAAATATTAGTGTAAAACATATCACTTACACAACACAAAGTTTTGGAACTGGAAAGTCACTGGTCACAGTTACTTAGTATAATGACAAAAATCCTTTTGAAACAGCATTGAGTACTTTTGGTTGTAACTTAATTGTGCTTTCCCTTGTGCAGTGCTGGCTCAACTCAACTCGGTTTTAGTATCCAGCACTTTGTTTTCCATCACAATGTATGCTTACATGGTTAACCTGTAATGTAGGTGGGTCTTCAGCTCAAAATTGCTGCAATGCTTCATACAATAATGAGAGCATCAAAGTAAAGCTGGCAGCAAAACAAAGTATGTTTAAGATCAGGACCATTTGAGTAAAAGTGGGGATTCATTTGAGTCAGCCATCCCTCTCTTGTCACTGGGTGATCAGCAGAATCATGACTTCACATTTTAATATCAGCTTAGCACCCCTGGGACCTCACTGGGGTTGTTAAAAATAGAAAATTAAATAGATTTTAAAAAATTGAGCTGAGTTGGGCCAATACCACAAAGTGAAAAATGTAACATTAGTGTTGCATAGCATTCCATGTTGGTGTACAACATCGATTTAAGTGTCAATACAATCATCTAGTCTATAGTACCCTGTATTTTTTTGCTTTAAAACCCAAAACAAAAATCATTGTTTCAATATGCAGGGCATGAAACCTGAACTTAATGTAACCTGAAGCAGATTCAATATGAAAAATGGCCAGCAGTCAAAAATACACATTTAATATAAATGAGTCAAACATTGAGCGGAAGTCATCAAATGCACCAAATACCTCAATTAACATTTTTTATTACAACACCATCTAGTCTTTAATCAAAAGCAGAGAGACATTTACAAACATACTAACCATAAAAGGAAAAATGAGAGCGAGAGAGGGGTCAGGAGAAAACGTTGAATATGTAGCCTATAAAAACTGAGCTCTTAACTGAATGTACACAGCACAGGAAGCTGAGGGAAAATAAAAATCAATAGGATGTGATGTTCGTGTCATCTAGTCAGGGACTGTGTGGGCTGTTTGTTTCTTTGCAAAATGAAAAAACGAAGCTTCACGAGTAGTCACCTCATGTCAAATAAAACATAGAAATAAAAGAGCTGTTTGGAAAGTTTCTGTTCTTTCATCTTTAGTTACCGTGAGTATAGAGTTTGGATAACATAGCCTTACATAGGTCAGGGTCTCCCATCCACAGGCAGACCAGATGAACAGAGAGGGGTGGGTGGAGACGGAGAGGAGAGATGAAGGGGTGGAGGAAGAGGCGCTGGCTGTGATCCTGTCCAGTCATGCAGGGTGGGGAGGTGGTGCTGCTCTGAACTCCTTCCTCCTTTTCCTTCCATCAGAACGTGATCGTTGCAAGCTGAAAGGTTTCAAAACGAAGGGTGGAGTTTGTTTCTAGGCAGCCCAACAGTTAACACTTTCCCCCCCTCACCGTCAAATCTCTACACTACACAGACAGTGGGCGCCAGGGCTGGGGTCAATCCACCGTCGGCTCGAGTCTCAGAGTTAGTCTGTCTGCTTTGTAGATGTTTAGTAAGGATGCACGGAATATTCGGTGGCCAAATATATTCGGATGAATGCTGCCAAACAAGCCATATTTGGCCTTCGGTGGAGTGAGGTAATAGTAAGGCCGAATAGTACCGTGTGACGCAATGACGAAACCAACTACGTCATTGCCTGTGACTGTGGCTAAGCAGACTAAGGCTGTCACTTTTCCTAAAAATCAAACTCAATCACGGACCCAAATAAACGAAGATATTCCACACAGCTCTCTTCAGAACATTCAGAGCTGTTACTGTCCGCTCGGAGTGGAAACTCTTTGTTTACTGAGGTTAAGAGAGCAGCGGATGTGTCTGACGGTCAAGCTGTGCTCACACCGCCCTCTGTTGGACGGAATGGTCCACTGCTCCAGACCTGATGTGCCACCACATTCAATATCTTACATTCAAATATTTATTTACAAGTCGGTTATGGATATTTACTCCCATATTTGATCAGTTATTCAAATATTGAATATGAAGTGACAGTCCTAAAACAGACTTGTGTCAAAAGGTTAATTATTTATTTGTTGGTATTGTTGGTTTATTGGTTTATATCCACTTCAATGCACATTAGTATTTGTTTAATACGTTTTGTTTTGTTTGAAGGCTTAATATGAATGAAAAACTTAGTTGGGCTTTTTTTTTTAAAGCAAAGGCTACTGGAATATTAAAAAATGTCATAATATTCAATAAGCAATTACTTTCTTTTAAAAACATGTCTAAAAATGCACTATTAAAAAATATATAGTGAACTACTTAGCCTCCGCATTGGATATTTGGTATTCGGCCAAGTGTTTATATTTTATTCGGCTTCGGCCACAAATTTTCATTTCGGTGCATCCCCAATGTTTAGTTTAGAAGACAATCAATATTGGAAGTATCAAGGCTGAGCCTTATTTACAAATGATCATGTTTTTCTGTTGACGCTCTTTGGATAGTGTATATTCCCCAACCCTGGCATGGACACAGAAACATGCAAACTTGATAGGACACATCTAAAAGCAAAAAGGCATGACCTCCCACGTCATGTAAACAACACTTATTTAGTAGAGACCTAAATCTGCTTTATCTCTGTTACTTTAACAAGGAATGTTCATCAGTTACATACATTTTGAGGAATGATGCATACTTTCACATTACACGTAGCGATCTGGACAGATTTTTGAACAATTTAACAGATAGACATATGAATTATTGGACAGTACTGTTAGTTATAACTGCTTGTTTCAGATAACATTTAATATTTGGGGACAGACACAGGGAAAAGTAAAAACTGGTGGAACCTTTTTAATAAGATTTCATTTTTGTCAACACAAAGTGTATTTGACTTCACAGATTCAGCTGTAAATCTGTGGCAATCTATAGAATACAATACTTTGGTAAACAGGCCTGAAAAATCAATGTGATGGGATGATGACTGTTAAAAATGACATTTTAAATACATAAAAACACCTTGCAATTAATAACCTGACCCCTTACTGTGTTTCTAAATTTTGGAATCCAATAATGGATATAGGAGCAAATGGGCAAATAACATTTATTGAATGTTCTAAACTCACATAAATTGATGTTTTTTGCATTGTAAGCTTCTAACAACAAAGAATTGGATGCTAAGACTGACAAATTCAACATTCTGCAACGTAAATATGTTCTGTGAACTAGATGCTTTAGACAAGCATAACACAGACTAAATATCAGCTCATCATTACCTTACTGTGACACAAAAAATGTAAAAAGTCATGATTTGTTGTGACACAACCAATACTTTTCATAATATGAAGCAACACAGGAGTAAAACACACAGAAAAGACAACGGAAGTATAGATAAAAACACAAAATAATGAAGAGAAAGGCACATCCGACTGTCGGACACAATATGGACTTTACAGTCTGACATTAATGAATCATCTTACAAATTAATTTTCAATGCAGTTTTGTACACCACTCTACGTTCTGATCAAAGATCAGTTGAAAAATTGCAAAAATTAGTATTTTGCACTTACAGATCCTAAAATTTCTAGGAAGAGCTTAAAATGCAAAAAGAAATGGGAGCAAAAGAGAAAAAAATTGAGCTGTCCATCTATTGAAAACTGCATTTACACTCCCTGGTCCCTCGACCTTAATCCAGCTGAGAACATTTGGGGGTGATGGCAAGGGACGTTTACAAAAATGGACATCAGTTTCAAACAGTGGATGCCCTTCGTGAAGCCATCTTCACCACCTGAAGCAACGTATCCACTCACCTCCTGGAAACTCTCACATCAAGCACGACTTAACACATTTTAAAGTGATCAAAAGGAACAGTGGAGCTCTCATGTAGGAGTCTTTTAAGACACTTAAATTTCTGTTCGGAGGTGGGCTTTGTTTTGTCCTTTAAAACCACTTTTTGTCTCTTGCTCCAATTTATTGTTTTTGTATTTTGAAGCTCTATTTAAAACCTTTAATGATTCAACAGTGCAAAACGCAAATTCTTGCAATTTCTTAAACTGGTGTTAAGATATTGATTCCGTGTGTAAATATATGTATATATAACAAATATTTATGTTAGAAGTCAGCCTGAGCACAAAAGATAACATTTTAGAAAGTCATTTGTAAATTTTAATGCTGCCAGTGAAGATCAAAATGCACTAGCTCAAGATTAAAGTATGGCTTTTTAAATGTTTATTTAGAATCAGCCTCAACTACCTTTTCTAACTAGCAGGTCAAAACAGAACAGTGAGTCCTTTACAGTTCAAATTCAATACCAAAATTTGTTAGGAAACAAGTCAAGAGTTGCTTCAAAATAACATGTACTTTTTTACAACACAATAATAAACCTGATGGCACTGCATACTAAAATCCCCCAAAAACAATCTGGTAAAATTTCAAATGTGCAAATTGATTGACTACCAAATGTTAATACATGAAAAAGCTCAAATAACAGACTAAATTAGTAATAAGTCAAACCAGGGTCAAACAATTTGCAAAATTCTCTGTAAACTTAAACGCTTTTCTCTGCGAGGAAAATTAAAATAAAGCAAAATAGTGGGATAGCCAAAACCCGACCATGCTCCCTACATTTAAAAAAAAGTTTTAAAAAGGGCTATCAAGTTATTCATTTGACGCACAAACCTGGGGGTGGGGGACAACTCCTCTGCCAAATATGAAGCAATACACAGGAGTGCCAAGCCATGAAACCCACATTAATGTAATAATATTAACACTTTTTAGAAACTACAGCTTGGTGACTTTCTTTATCCAGTGACCCAACTTACATTTCAGACAGGAAGATTCCTTTAGGAACAGCTTGTTATGCTTTCAGTGTCTTTAAGTAAGGCAGCCATTTTGGATAAAAAAAAACAGCAGATAATTTACATGTAGGGGGCTTTTCTGGTTGGAAGTCTCTGAACCACTGAAAAAAAAAAAAATTCTTTGGGATTAGAAAAATGGCAAGAGGACATAGTATTGAAGTTTGTATGCATGTGGGGGATTGTTTCTGAATTGTCCACTGAGCTGCCTGTACTTTCTTAGAAACTACAGGAAATTAAATATTCAAAGGAACAGTGGTGTCCTCTTTCACATCAATGTGAAAACAGGCATATGCCCAAGAGGGAGATCTAACCTCTGCTTGTAAGATAACTAATGTCAGCCTTAAACGACGCTGGGTGAATCCCAATTCTATCCCTTAGCCCTTTGCCTTTGTCTTCCCCTTCCTCTTAACCCTCTGTTTTGAGGGCAAAGGGGAAGGGGTGAAAACACACTGCTGAGAAATGAGATGCCACTAGATTCACACTGCATCATCACACAGAGCCGCTCGCTAGCTGTGTTGTAGTCCAATGCGACAATAGCAGTAGCTATAGTTTTCTCATTGTCACGAGAAATTTAAAATAGGACCAAAACTTCAAAAGAAGATTAATATTAACCTGATGATTTAATAACTACTTGTAATTTTCAGCTTCCTTCAGTTTCCGCTCAGCCTACTCATTAGTGGACGTAGTGTATTATGGGAAATAATATTCTCATACCCTTTAGTCTCAAGTGAGGTCCCAGTCGTCTTTTGGCCCTTTTCCACTAGCACGCCTTGGCCCTACTCTACTCGGCCCTAATCAATTTGCAGCGTTTCCACTAGCCTGGTACCTCCTAAAACAAGCTAGTTTTAGTACCTACTCCGCTCTGGTTCCAAGCGAGATGAGTCGATACTAAAAGATTCTTTCTACACTGATGTCGGCAGAAAGAAGTTAAATAAATTACAACGCTGTATGCTTTGGACCAGCAAAGGGACCTTAGGCCCTTTTCCATTAGCCCTACTCTACTCGACTCTACTAGGCTCTACTCTACTCGCCTTGTGCTGCTTTTCCATTAGCCCTGCTCGCCTGCCCAACAGGGTGCAGTGTCGCTGTAAACAGCTGAGCGGAACTGCAGTGAAGTCATATTGAGAGCGACACAACAATCTGTGGCTTTTTGTCACAAACCGCGTAAAAAAGGAAAGCAGAAGGCTGCAGGGGGCAAGAAGAAATACCCCTTGAGAAGCACAGGAGAGTTTTGGAAGCTATACAACAGAAAGAAGCCGAGGACGAGAGCAATCGAGCTGCAAAGAAAAGACGGATGAGGGTAAGCTAATGGTAGCTACCGCTAGCTTGCTAGGTCGTCGCGCTCATGACTCATTGATGACGAAATTGGCTGACCAATCAGTAGCCGGCAGTCGGTGACGTCATCTTTTAGTCTCAACTCATCTCACTTAGAACCAGAGCGGAGTAGGTACTAAAACAAGCTTGTTCTAGAAGGTACCAGGCTAGTGGAAACACGCTGCAAATCGAATAGGGCCAAGGCGTGCTAGTGGAAAAGGGCCATTAGAGAAGCGAAGTGAGGTGTTAATTATTTCTTTTCTCATTTGATGGTATGTTTTATTAACATGTGACATCGCTATTCTCATGAGGGCTGTGGCTCAACGGGGATTAGCCCTCCCCCTACTGGGCTGCGCTTCCAGTGTGACTTGTCTGTCAGCGCAAGACCACAGCGCTGCGCAGCGCTTTCTTGTTATGTGGAATTTGGAGGTTAGCCCTACGGAGAATTGGGACACCCCTTCACTAGACGTGAACACACAAAACCAAGGGCTAAGGGGTAAGACAAGGGCTACAAGGTACAATTGGGATGGACTGTTTGCTTCCCAATCATCTAACACTTGATGCTTTAATTCAAACAGATGTCATCACCAAGTTCATTCATTATGTTTTCTTAGCTTTTTGTTGGCTGTTGCAACCTAGACAGCTGCTTTTTTGTCATTTCTGCTCAGTTCACTAGGTGGATTAAATAATCACACTTCATTTGACCCTGGTTTGACATGAGCTATTATACATGTTGGGAAAGAACATCTTGTCTGTGATCCCAACACAAACTTACAGACTGATACAGAAGATTTGCTTAGTCTGGTGTGAAAAGTGCATTATTTCCAACACCTAACAGACAAGAATCAATGACTTAGAAACTCTGTGGTCACTAAAGAACAGCTTTACTGCCACTGGGAATAAAAGCAACCCAATTAATGAAGAATCATTTTCTGATAACCACACAATAACATGTCAGGCTAAATGGAAGGGCAGCTGTGGTCTCCTGTCAATGAATCAAAGGTTGTAATCACACGTCGGTAAAAAATCTACACAAACACATTTTTTGGGCAACGTCATCTTATCAAAGCCACCAAGCCTTATGCCTACTGGGGATCTCTTGTCTCAAACAGATTAAAATGTAGTATAGAGAGAGCAGGAATCTAAATGTAGTGTTTCATTTGAGAAAACAGCTTCCATTTAAGTTCAAATATAATATACAAGCAGTGAAAGTGTTTTTCCCCAAAAAATGTAACTGTTGCTCTGTTGAAGAGATTCCCAGTGGACAAAAGTCTTGCTTTTATGGAAAAATGGGAAGCAGCACAGCAATAAGGTCATTTTTGATGTCATTAACTCTGATCTTGTATAACACTACTATAGACCAACAGATGTTTTGTAACAACGTGCTTCAAAGGCCAGCAACTCCACGAGCAAAAACACCCCAATTAATATTTCTCAGTACAAAAGCACTCAAATATTTAAGACCATCATTTGAATTATTCTGAAAAGCAATGAACACTGTCTCCGCTGTATGTGTACTTTATTAGGTCACATGAGTATCTCGTAGGATCATTTTCTTGTTCATCAGACTTTAAGGGAGATATTATTTGGGGTGATATGCACAGAGATTTTACCATCTGGACCAAGAGTTACGTTTCATATATATACAAATCTACAAGTATTTTAGTAACAATGGGCTTCAAGACAACTTCAAACAATTTTTCAACAAGATATGTATGTCAACTGCAATTAATAAGCTTTTACAAGTTATCATGTTGCTCAATATTGAAAACGGCAACAAACTGGAGCATCCTATCTCCTGCAGTAATCACAAAAACAATTTCTCAATTTGTCCCGACAAGAATCTAAGAACATCCCACATGAGCCTGATTAAAATCAGTCTTACACATATTAAGAGCCACACCACTGATTCGGTGGATTAGACAGAACATGATTAGTTCACCTTTTGGATCAATCTGCACTACTCATCCATGAAGTAACATCCAAACAGCGAGCAAAACATACAATACGACCATCAGCCAAATTCTATGCTTCTTGCAAACCAAATAAGATTTTACATGAAAACCTCAAAATTTCAGTCTACATGTAGTTTTACAGGTATCTTACACACAAGACATAAAATCTGAATTTGTAATACTGGTTTCTTCAGTACATCTGCCATCTTTGAATGCAATCAATGGCATACTATCTTCAGACATTAAAAATCAAGGGTCAATTATTTACTGTCTCCATTTTCCTGCTATTAGACAGAAATTATGATTTCTACCAGTTAAACCAAATCATGCAACAAAGACAAACCAAATGATAGCCATGAGACTGCAACACTTAGAAGTTATTTCTCCCCCATGATACATGATTTTTTTTTTTTTACTTTTGCTGCAGTAATGCATTATGCAGAGGTATTGAATAATACAAATGTAGCCACAATAATTACAAATTATATCAGTTGAATGCTAAACCTTGCCTTAAAAATGGTTCAAGTTACATCAGTATACGTTTGATCAATATCAGAAAATCCCAACTGTGTTGTCACAAAATGGCAGGCAAACATTGATTTTGTAAACCTCAACATCATACAGTGAGGTACAGTGGTTTACAAGTGGGCTGCAAATCATGAATTTGACAAATGTATAAAGTCAGGGAAATATCTGGCTTGTAAAATATGGCAAATTCACATAGGTAAATTTTTTACACTACTTTTTGTTTTTACAGTCTGTTTATCACAACATGTCAGCAACTTGTAGTCAATACTTTGAATTAAAAGGTTACAAGTGTACAACATAAAACTATAAGAAATTACAAATTGAACATGTTTTTCCCTCGAAAAGTACAAAAGTCATCAGACAGTACAGACTGCACAATTTGTAGTACATGCCGAATTACACAGATGGGCTCTTTCACAAGTGAAACCGTTTTGCCAATCAGATCAATAATGACACTTACGGCACATCACAAGCAGTTTTCACTCACATATGGAGATATGGATAAAACTATTAGAATTATGTTTCCAGACAGTAAAATACTGATGTTTTTACTTTGACTCACTCACAAAAGCCTCTGATTAAACCAAATTTTGCACACATCCAACTTTTGAGGTGTGACTGAAAACTGATCTAACTTAAGTTTCCCAAAAGATTAATCACAGGAAACTCTGCCACAAAGGCAGTAATGAACATGTCAAACAAAAGCAAATGGTAGATTTATTGTTGCCAGACTTCAAAACACAACTGTGCAAATATTTGACAAATTTAAAAGTGGCAGAAAAATTCAGCCCTTGAGACATGCAGACCAAAAAGTAAATGTCATATATTGGTAGGTATTTTCTATCAATCTGAGAATATACAGCATGATAAAACTCTAACAACACCCTTTTTTGAAAAACAGCAGGAACAAATACATTTAATGTGTTACACAAAGTCCCAGTAAGACCAACAACACAGTAAAATGAACGTGACTGCTAATAATGAAATGACACACTTACCTTGAACCTACCTGAAACAAAGGTGAAGTTGTGACCATCTTTTGGTTACTTATCTTTTCTCTCTTTGTCACTTGTTTTTTATTCATCATACCATTAATATTGACCCCGTAAGCTGTTTTCAACTTAAACTTAGCTCTACCATCTTTTAATAATGCACATAAAACATGTCCCAAACTTGACTAACTGTAAATTTGATATGTGCTAGGGGTGAAACGAAATTTCGTGCCATGAAATTTCACAAAATAAAAATCAAAGACGCACAAAATAACGCGAAGGGGCAAGCGCACCACTAGTGATGTTCTCCCTCCTCGCCTCCCGTAGCAAAACACTTGCTTCAATATGGAGGAAGACGTAGTGGAGGAATAAGTTGACGCTCCTTCGTCAAATAAATTAGTTGTATGGACCTATTTTGGCTTCCCATGTAAAAGACGAGAGAATGGTGAGAAGATTGCGGACAAAACAACAACCGTGTGCAAAATATGCCGCTACAGTTCGCCGTATACTGCGGCGAGTACAACTACCAACTACTTTGAACTGGAGACAGGCAGCAACTGTATGTTTGTGTAAGTCTGCATAAAAAACAATATTTGATTTTTACATCTACTGTTGAGTTGACAGAATTTGATCATACTTGAAGATCAGAAGTATATGCTCTGTTATAGGCTAAATATTATAGTTCACAGTTCAGACATTTATAGGTCTAAACTGCAGCTCTGAGGACTGCTATTTGTTTTCCTTTTTATTCAAGAATGTACTTATCCTGATCGTTACAAAAACAAAGCAGTTTTTTTTTTCAAAGAGCATTTATTTTGCACTGATGCAGCTATATTTTGTGTGTGTCTGCCTTCGGAGGAGAATAAAGAAAATTAGATTTTTGCACAACTTCCTACTGTTGGGGATTTTCTATAATCTTTATTTTGTATCGCGAGTATTTCGTAACGTGGGCCCTTTTCGTATTTCGTATCCTTTCGTGAGTTGACAATTTCGTTACACCCCTATTATGTACACACCTGAGGCAAATGTTGTCACATAAAGGACTGAAATGTGCAATCTAATGTCAAAGAGAGGAGCTAAGTAATCCAACAAGGCTCTTCCAAACTCAAATCTGGTGTTCCTCTCCTGCCAAGTACTTAAGCTTATTCAAGTCACAACCAGACAAGCTCAGTCCTGGTCCAAGACAAAAAAGAGAAGGGGAGACAGAAGACAACCCACAACAGAAGAAAATTACTCATGAAAAATGTGTACTCACTTTCTTTCTCCTCTAACGATGCCGGTACTCCCTCTCCCTCTCTCTCTCACGGTCTCTGTCCCGATCCCTCTCGCGGTGGCGGTCCCGCTCTCGACTGCGTTCTCTGTAATAGTCCTCATGTCGGTCACGGCTGCGAGACTTGTGGCGCCGGCTCTTTTCTCTGGACCGGCTGTGGTCTCGTTCTCTGGAGCGCTCTCTTCTGACAGAAACATTGAGAAGATCAGACAACTTTGTATTAAGCTCAAGTACTTGTGATGAGTTTTCAAGTTTTCATGCATCATCAAATCGACACGGTAAAATCTAAATGCCATTGTATAAAACAAAGCTTTGAATGGCTTGTCAGTAAGTTAAAATATTACCTGGAGGCGGAGCCATAGCTTTTCGACTCAATGCCGTGGAGACAGTCCTGCAGAGAACTGATGAGAACCTTACAGCGATCATCCGCTGACACTTTGGACTGCTTAATCAGGCTGATGGCCGTCACCAGGGTCTCTATTGCACTGCCATAGTCGGCTGAAGAGGATATAAAGGTGCATCGAGCTCAGTTAAACACATTTTTGGGGTTCTTTTATGACATTTTACAAAACACAAAGGAAGCATGTATCTGTAGGTTAATCATATTACTCTGTGAGCGTGTTACCTGCACTTGCATCTGACACAGCTCTAGAAATGGCGCTGGAGGAGATGGCTCTGTTTCTGTTCATTATCTCCTCAAACTCTGCCTCGCTCAGAGGAGTCCGTGACGCCTCCATATCCCTGCAAGTTCACAAGGACCGCAGCATGAGTTTGAGGCACAAGATAAGACACTGCTATCCTTACAAGCATTACTCGTCAGCTTTAAAAACTTCTTTCTTCTACTTAGAATAACAAACATAATATATCCTTGAGCTCTTACCGGCCTCCAGGACCATAGTCGCCTCTTTCATACGGCGGTGGGCGCCCATAGGGGTCGTTTGGTCCAGGGGGGCCTCCTCTGTCGTTGGGGGGCATGCTGTTGTTTCCAGGTGGAGGGAAGAATGCAGGGTTGACATGAGGCGCTGGTGGGGGTCCACCTGGAGGGGGACCTGTCAAGTGTGGAGGCGGTGCTAAAGCCATTGGTGGACCGATAGGTCCTGGGGGCCGAGGGGGGAAGGGCCCTGGGGGTGGTGGACCCTGTTGAGGAGGTGGGGGACCCGGGGGAGGGCCATACCCTGGAGGAGGGGGGCCTGGAGGCATGGGTCCCAACGGAGGTTGGCCAAACTGACCAGGGAAAAGAACGGGAGGAGGCGGTCTGTCACCACGGTTTGGTGGACCAGGGAGGGGAGGGGGGAGGCCTTGGCCAGGAGGCGGAGGTCCTGGGGGGCCTGGGGGACCTGGTGGGCCAGGAGGGGGACGTGGAGGACCCTGCATTCCTCCTAAGAAAGGGTACAGGGGATGAAAAAGAAACACAAGTCAGTCACTGGTTAGTTTCTGTTTCTAGTTATCAGTTGGTTGATCAGCCCTGCAGTTCTGAAGAAGCACACTTAACACACTGATGCATCAGTAAAGACTGTCTTCATATCACAAAGCTGAGAATCTCTGTTCCTCTTTAATTTAGAAACTAGAAACATACTGAGGCAAAGAAGGGACAATGACACACAGAAACAGGAAGAGCAAGCCGTAGCTACAGGGAACAAAAAAATGTCAAACAAAAAAGAATGTAACAAATTAAATCAGAAGGGACAAAAAAGATGAGATGGATACAAGGCAAACTATTTTACTTTGCTTCTTAAAGCTGAGGCCTTGCATCCGATACTTTCCGATTGTCTGATCACTGAGTGGGAGCATTGATATCCGCTGCCATGAATCACTGCTTTAAGCAAGGGCTCTCATACACTTACAGAGAGTCTTGGTCACATTTTGATTTAAATCCTATCTGCAGCTGCAAAAAAGATTTTTCTACAAACAATTTTAAGGAGAGGATTTTAGAAATTGCTCATACTTATTCTGATAAGGCAGTTTTTCTAATTCCATTCAAAGCAGGAACAGAATTTTCATTTGAGAGATAACAGAGCAGACAGAACTCAAGACTGTTTCACTCGAGTGATTCTGCCTCATCAGCTTTTGGGCATGTCAGAATAATTACTTCCTTGCTTTGTGAGAAAAAGCAAACAACATTTTATGGAGACTTAAATGGAACCAAAGTT
The DNA here is from genome assembly GCA_036419115.1 of Scarus forsteni. NCBI lineage: Eukaryota > Metazoa > Chordata > Actinopteri > Labriformes > Labridae > Scarus > Scarus forsteni. Next base: position 10,996,336 of record JAZDUH010000341.1, read on the forward strand.
GGAAAAAAAAATCAGCTGTCTCTGGGGTAGCCAACCAGACAGAGTCAATGGCACAACTTCTAAACTGCTGAGAGTTAGGGTACAAAGGCGATCTATAAAATCAATTGAGGTCTTTCACCTCTGCCACGCCAGCTCCCGTTCCTGCCCCCGGGCGGGAAGGGATTGAAACTGATATCCATCAGAGGGCCATCTTGGTGCCTAATCAGATCTGGTCTGGAGCCTAATGGGGAAGAAAGCAAACCAATCACAAGTCTTCCCTTTCAACTCCTGCCTAACAACTGAAGGTATTCCCCTGCCCTGCAACACTGGGCAAAAGAGAGGGGGAAGTGGGATGGAGGGGAGAAGATTCAAAAATGGAAAAAAGAGAAAAACCAGTAGCTTTGTTCTTTCTACTGCAAGTGAAAAGCGGCCAATCCAAGAATTGCAAGATGTGTGAGGCTGGAAGCTTGCCAACTAAATCTTTGAGAAAAAAAGCTTTTCAAGCAATGGTATGTATGAGTGGAAGCGCAGCAGGTAAAGGATTATGTGTTCATCTGCAGGTGAGGAGGGGGCAAGGAAAGAACAAACCAAAGGGGAAGGACACATGCAAAGACAGCACTGCCAGGAGACTTAAAGAATCTAAGATCCCTCACAAGGAACAAGCAAACAAACTATCCTCAGTTTCATGCGGGTAAGAATTAGGGCTGAACAATTAATTGCAAACTAGATTTTTCACAATTTTCAAATTGCAGAAGGTTCAATATTTTTAGCCCAAAATTTGTTGACCATTTTGGCATTGTGATGTAGTTTCTTGCAATTTCATGCCTCTTTTTTACCTCTATTCATACACTTTGACCATTTTTACATTTTTTTAACCCATTTTTTTCAACTTTATGAATTACCCCCATTCATCTTTTTGGCCACTGTCAGAACAATTTCTTGAATTTTTACATGCTTTTTGAAATTGAATTCCAAATTTGTTCCCAATTTTGCTGCCATAATCAATTTTCCTAAGCCACTTTTGAATTTTTTTGCCAATTTCCCCCCTTTTTTTGCAATTTCATACCTATTTTGCATCTATTTATTAACTTTTTTCCGCTTTCATACCATTTTTACCCAGTTTTTACAATTTCATACCTATTTCGCTTCTGTTCTTCACTTCTCCACTTTTTCTCAAACCTTTTATCCTTAGATTAATTTAATGTCATATTGGTTTTACTATAAAAAGATCTACTACTTATATTTGTTTAAGAATATATAAGATGAGGAACAATAAAACAATTGCACAGTAAATCGCAATATCGGGGAAAAACATCACAATCAGATCATTTTCTCAAATTGTTCAGCCCTTGTAAGAACATTAGTACGTTAAAGTACACGCCTAGCCTGTACCTACACAGCAGCACAACCAGACACAAAGCAGAACTTGAACTAAATGTTTAAAGTTCACTGTGATAATCATTCACTGCACAGCAAAATTATGGAAAAAGAAATGGAAAAAGGCCTGGAAACACCGTATATTCTAAGTCATGAAGCATCTTAACAAAACAACAGGCAAATTAAATATGTAATAAATCCAGTATGTTAAAACCCAGACCATACAAACACTATGACTGACACAACTGACAGATATTTTGTTTTTCATTGACCTTACTGTTTTAACACGGAGTGCGTGCATTTATCTACCGCTCATATGTCATGACTTGCAGATTTTTAACCTCTCTTTATGTAAATGGAAAAGCTTTCTGAGCAAAAACTCAATGTTGACTGACATCAACTCACTTTTTCTGGATTGGCAAAAACTTTATTTTTAATGTACAGGTAAGAAAAAAAATAATCAACGTCAAGAAAATGATACATGGTGATTCTCTCTGACTTAAAGGTGCTATGAGGAGAATCTATTTGCAGCAACATAAAGAATCTACTACCCATGAGGACGTGCGGCGACTGTCGTAATGCTGCGTTACAGTAACCTCGGAACTGGGAGTGACATCATCTCCGACTTATCGGCGTTCCAGTTGAAGTCGGAATAAAAACATGCCGATCTACCAGGCTATTGTTAGCTGTTGTTAGCACGCCCTGTGTTGTTTTTCACAAATATCACATGAAGAATGTGATTATCACTAAGCAGCATTTTTGTAAATATAAGTCTAACAATACTATGTATACAGCTGATCTAGAGTGACACACCCCAGTCAGAAGTGCAAATAAATTGATTATTACAGAAGCTAAATAACTGTTCACACTGGGCGATCCAGTTGAAGTTTCCTACGCGGAACTCCAAATTCCTACTTCTGACTACAACTGGAACGCACCAAAAGACGTCTGCAATCCAAAGCGTGTGTATGTCATAAATGCAGCTCGGACCTTCCTCAGAACTCTGCATTGCTTTACAACTTCTTTTTTCTACAACTTACAGGATGCAAAGCGACGAGGTAATGTATCTCTTTCTAGTTACATAGCGGTAGTTTTTGATGTGTGACAACAAGCAATTTTTGGAAAACTTAGTATCGTAGTTTTGTAGCCGACTATATATCTCTACTTACAGCCCGGTGCTCTAAGACGTGTCTGAATAATATAAATTTGCTCTAGTTTTAATTGTCTTGTTCCCAAAGTTGAGTATCCAGGCCAGTCCAGCCCTGTCCGACCCGACCGGAAGGCTAAGGAATAGCATTTTGGATAACCTATTTTGATGCTATAAAACGCATCTTAAAGTGTGTATTTCCATCAGGCATAGATCTAAAAGTGAGACTTTTTTGTAGTTACTTAGAAACTCCTCACAGTCCCTTTAACTAGGTCACCATCATTCTGATTATAATAATGCTACATCCATCTTTAGAGTTTGATCACCTGAATTATTGAAACTTTATTTGATAATCACTTTTTCAGTACTACTACCATTATATAATGAGTAAATCTTGTACTATTGTTTAATGTATTTTTTCTTCATTAATGCAACTACACAGAGACATATTGGCACAAACTGCTGTGACCACACTTACCAGGGAAATGAGGTGGTGGCCCTCCAGGGCCTACGGGTCCAGGGAAGCGGTCGCCTCCTGGGCCAGGTGGTCCAGGGAACCGGCCTCGACCTCGACTCATTGAGAAACCTCCACGGGGGCCAGCACCAGGGGGACCAGCTTTGCCCTCCCCAGACATCTGGCCTGACTGGTTGCCTATTAAGTAAGAGGACAACAACTTCATTTTAGCTTGAGTGTAAACATACAAGGGGTTTAGCTTACATAAACACATGACGACACAATAAATGCATCACAACCACTTAGGGATGGGAATTGATAGGACTTTATCAATACCAATGCTGCTAACGATCCTGCTAATTGATCCAATTCTTTCACGATTCCCTTATTGAATCCTGCAGATTTTCCATGTGGGCAAATGTTGGTCTGATTTTCAGTGTCAACAATGTCAAACACGTCACAGTATAGATAACTGCTTCTGCAAATTGCTGGTGTGTCCACTCACTTAAGGTTGTGTAGTAGGTGCAATTAAAATAAAGTCACAATGCTGACGCTTCTGAACCCTGTCTGTGGATGGAATTGATAAGGGAATTGATTAGCAAAAAAATTAATGATACCGATTAGGGCTGAACAATTAATTGCAAATTAGATTAAATCGCGATATGGTTTGTAGCAATTTTCAAATCGCAGACTGTGCAATATTCTTAACCCAAAATGTGTTGAACATTTTGGCATTGTGATGTCGTTTTTTGCAACTGTCAGACCATGTTTGTAATTTTTACATTTAATCCCAATTTTGCTGCTATTATCAATTTTCCTCAGTCACTTTTGATTTTTTTTTTTTGTTGCAATTTCATACCTATTTTGCACCTATTAATTTTTTTTGGCTTTCGTACCATTTTATTTTCCCCAGTTTTTACAATTTCATACCTATTTTGCTTTTCTTCACTTCTTCACTTTTTCTCAAATCTTTTATCCTTAGATTAATTTAATGTCATATTGGTTATACTATAAAATGATCTATGCTTATGTTTGTTTAAGAATACACAAGATGAGGAACATTAAAACAATTGCACAGTAAATCGCAATATTGTGGGAAAATATAGCAATTAGACTTTCTTACATTGTTCAGCCCTAATACCGATTCTTTGATGCAGCTGTTAACGATTCTCAAATGGAATTGGTTTTCAATTCCCATCCCTACAACCACTGTCATATTTTTTCAACCAATGGTAACCTACTTCTTGCTCAAAGCAGTTAAAAAGACATTTGCACTTACTTTTACGCGACTGCATCTCAAACTGGCTGAGGGACTGCTTGTTGCATGGAGTGACGATTGGGTTTTGACCGTGGAGCTCCCTCTTTGACAGAAGATCCATCAACTTCCTGGATGAACCCTCTGAGCCCACACACACCAGGGCAAACCTGATTTAAAAAACACAAAAGCAAAACAAGAACAGTCAGAGTAATGCAAGAAGAGGACATGCAATTACAATGTTTGCCATCTCAAATCTTTTTGTGACACAGTGCTAAGACCTGTGTTGACTTGAATGACTGATTAAACACAGCATTACCCTTTTGACTGTCCATTGGCTCTGTTTTCAAAAAACTTGATCTCCAGCACATCTGTTATGCCAATCGATCGTATGGCTTCTGTCAGGTCCTCATCTGTCGTCCACTGCAGAATCATCAAAATATGATGTTTCAATATTCAGAGAGCAAAAAAACATGTTTGAGAAATTGTCTTCAACAGTTAAAAATGTGTCCTGTTTACAAACAGCATTTTAGTATTGTAAAAAGTTTTGGATCTGATTCGCACCCATGTGAGATTTCCTATGTACAGGGCGATCCTCTTTCCTGTGTAAGTGTAGACCACGTTCGGGGGAGCACTCTTCCCTCCCTCAGAGCTGCCTGATTCCGGCAGTCTGTCCAGATAGTCTCGATCCTCTGGAGCATCACCATTGTTGGCCGATGGAGATATTACATCGTCATACAGGTCTATCTGCTCGTGAACAGGGTAGTCAGCCTCCTGTAAAAACAGAAAGAAACAATGTCAGAAGGAAATATAATATTGTTCAGTATCTTAAACAACCTGCGTGCTTATCAACCCAAAGACAAGACGGTGTCATACTATATATCCAGAAACATGGATATATTTACAAACAAGATACAGGATTGCGATTTTGTTAATGTTGTTTAAGAACAAAGACAGACATTTAAGCTGACACTTTGACCACTGGTTGGTGAGTAGGGCTGAACAATTAATTGCACATTCGATGAAATCGCAATATGGCTTGTTGCAATTTTCAAATTGCAGAAAGTTCAATATTTTAGCCCAAAATGTGTTGAACATTTTGGCATTGTGATGTAGGTTTTTGCAATTTTCTGACTTTTTTTTTTTTAACCACTATTCATACACTTTTCGACCATTTTTACCTTTTTGCCACCATTTGTCTTTTTTGGCCACTGTCAGAACCATTTTTGGAATTTTTACATGTTTTTTAAAATTTAATTTAAAATTTAATTCCCAATTTTGCTGCCATAATCAATTTTCCTAAGCCACTTTTGGATTTTTTTGCCAATTTTTTCCGTTTTTTTTTGGCAATTTCATACCTACTTTGCACCTATTAATTAACCTTTTTCCACTTTCATACCATTTTACCCAGTTTTTACAATTTCATACCTATTTTGCTTCTGTTCTTCACTTATCCACTTTTTCTCAAATCTTTTATCCTTAAATTTAAAGTCATATTGGTTTTGCTATAAAAATATCTACTGCTTGTGTTTGTTTAATAAGACATAAGATGAGGAACATTAAAACAACTGCAGAGTAAATCGCAATATTGGGGGAAAAAAATCGCAATTACATTATTTTCTCAAATCGTTCAACCCTATTGGTGAGGGCTGATTAAAATAGGAATGATATGCTTACTCCTGATTTTCAAGATTATCTACTAAAAATGTTAAGCTTTCAAGGGAAACCACAACTTTATACTTTGAGCTTTAAGAAGGAATACTCCAGCTCTGTTATCAAAAACCTAAAAGTGAATTGTTGTCATTAATCTGCCCAATAGGATGCTTGTTGTAAACAGCCATTTAGCAAAAAACGACTTTTGATTTCAAAATGATTTACTATAAATTTTAGGCTTTCAAGGGAAACCTTAACTTTATTCCTTGAACTTTATGAAGGAATACTACAGCTCTGTTTTCAAAAACTAAAAGTAACTTGTTGACATTAATTTGTCCAATAAGATGCTTGTTATAAACAGACATTTAGCTAAAAATAATGATGTTAGGGATGCATGATGTTATTGGTACAATATCCATATCAGCAGATTTTGGTCTTAATTGTTCAATACCAGTATGGATTGATATTTACAGTGGATACATCCGCCATAAAATCCCATACACTGGTATTAAGACTGTCAAAATACACAAATGTATCATATTGTTTCACCCCATCATCACAGCAGAGAGTACATTTCAGAATCAGGATGCTCATTTTGTCAGTTAAACGTTGTTTTCCTTACACATACAGACTCTCAAGATCAAAGCAATGAGTCAATATGTATCATGTAATGATTGTCTGCTCCTGATGAAAAATACTGTATCAGTCATATTTTTTTTTTGAAAATATTAGGATATCAATATCTGCAAAGTTCCAATAACATGCATGCCTGGTTTTTGGCTCTGATCAGGCCATGTAATAAGGACCTTTACATTTCGACAATTTTAAGTACCTTCACTACTTTTTATTTGGTACACATGGATATTTATTTGCTTGAGTATAAAACATTTCAGCCTGTGAAATACATAAACTCGGTTCAGGTTCGACTGGTTTAGAGGATGTAACACTGTCTATCCTTTCAATCCTTCTGACAGGAAGCAGAGTTGTTTGAGCTTCAGATTAGCATATCGAAGCAAATGTATGGGTCTTAAAAACTCTCGATAATTACATTGGGACTTGTTAGAGACATTTAAGCTTCTTTTTTTATAAAGAAGAAGCTGTATAACCCCAATGAACAAACAAAAATGTGGCCAACTATTGTGTGAACAAGCAAATATACAAAAAAATTGAGAAAACAGATGAAGCTCCCCCAATCAGATTTCAATCATGCGTCTCAAGTCAGCAAAAGCAATTCTAAAAGCTAAAATTTCAACTGTTTTGAGACTTTTGTTGCCTTGAAGGGAAAAAGCTTTCACAGACCGTGGTATTTCTGTCTAAGGCAGACAAAACTGGAGGGTTAACAGATTTCCATTAAACTTGTTTTATTTACTACTCTGACACTCTAGTTTGTTTGCTAAAAGTCAAAGCAAATCTCGCCACAAGTTTTCTTCTAGGCTTGATAAATCATACACCAAGATGACAAAGCCACAAATAAGTCTTGGCAGGTAACTGTCTAGAGAGGTGATTATTGATATTGGTAGATATAAAAACGGTTGCCAACATTTACAGCAGATATTTCCCCTAGATGACAAAATATCCCATATATTTTCTGTTATATTGACAGGATCTACAAATATACCATCATGGCATAACTCATCCTCACAGCCTGTCCACTTTTATAAATCTAAAAGGCCATCTATTGCACAAAAAAAATGACGCTTTTCTTGCCTCACATCTGTTCTACATTGAATAGAGCAGGTTGGTTTTAGTTAGGGGAGGGCATTGTGCCACTGAGGTAATATATTAGTGTCAATATTAGTAGTAGCAATATTGGGAAATATTGGCATATCAGATATTGGCAAAAACTCCACATCACACATCCCCAACATTTGGTTGATCATTGAAAACGAAATTCCTCAAAGATTACAGAACATATTTAAATCTGTGTGTATCAATGTAACTCAAAAAGACCTGCAATAAAGTGCAATTACAGCTATGATCATAATTGCACGTCATATGGTTTAAGATAAGAATGTAAAACATCAATGTAGAAAGCTTTTAGGTTGTGGTTTAAAGATCCATACACTGTTCTTTGTACTTAAAAAACAAAGTTTCCTGGAATTAATATCTTTATTACAACACTGATGTCCAGAGTCTATTTTTGCAAACTGGGGCCAACTTTTGGACAGTAATGCCATCACAAAGAAATGAAACGAACATTTGATTTAAAGGACTTTTAACCTTTTTAATATTTCTTAAGTAAAGATTACTAAAATTCCTCAACGTTGTTTCTTACTAGATAACAATAATAATGCACAAGGCAAGAAACATTCACAGTCTGTTTTGTAACCGTGAAGCAGGTTACAACCTGAGAGGTGAAGACAACTTTAAAATATTAAGTAGACGCACGAACATTACAAGCTTCTGTGTATCTGATATCGTGGTGAGCATATGGAACAGTCTAAGTGATGGAATGAAGAAATGTTCAAGTAAAAACAAGTTTTAAATGGTGATTTTTGCAACATAGCATAATGAAGACATCAGTCTGATATTACATGGTTATTATTGAAATATAATGATAGTATGAGAATTATGTATATCTGTGTGAAATTATAATTACTATTATGGATGGAAGTTTTCTGTTGCAATGTCCAAGAATGAAATAAAGGTGCATGGACATAGTTGTCTATGAGTATATGTGCATAACATCTGCATTTGTTTGTAAAGGGGTACTGTTTGTATTGTTTGGTAAAGGGGTGGGAAATAAGTTTTTGCTTCATCCCACTCCTTTCCAAACATGTGATTAGACAATGTCTGTTTGTTTTGTATTGTATTTTTTCTGTGTTTGACAGTGATTTTAATTTAACCTCATGTTCGAATATAAATTTCAATCAATCAATCAATGTTTTATCTTATTGTAGACGTCAAATGCAAAAACAAACAAAGTTAGTTGTGGCCCATACCTGCACCCATGTTAATACATATGCAAATCATCTGCAGCTGCATGGCTCATACAAGAGCATTTAAGTATTACAAACACGTTTTCTATTGATGCTGGGATATAAACTTTGTACCACTGTCAGTGTATATTTATACATGCAGGTTGAAGACTTGAAGACTTTCTGTGGTTGTGCAGTGAAGAGGCGTGTACAGGAAGACAACAACACGTAGCCTGCAATAACAATAATGCTAAACAAGGCTAAGGCTAAGACGATTAAATGTTCTTCTAATCACTTGCAACGTTTGATATTAAAACAAGCCGCAGATAATAAAATATAATTGCAGTTTGCTGACAGCTTGTTGGCTACTGGCGACTGAAAACGTATCCAGTTTAGTAAAGATATATCATCATGACGTTATCGTTTGTTAGCGAGCTAAGGTAACTGCGTTGTTCGGCACGGCAGCCCGCCACCAGCGATACGAGCAGGCCTGCCCGGGTGAATAAGAGATATTACAAGATGTTAAATCTTATTAGAAGTTACACACTGCAGTATTATTTTGAAAGTTGCTACAACGTGGCTGAATGCAGCAGTTGTTCGTGTATATATGGAAGCACTGAACAGTGTTCAGCGCAGATAATGGCAGAGGCTTGCAGCATGGTGAGAGGGGGCCTGTACGGCGGAGATGCTTGCTGTGCCATGCTAGCGGAAATTCTTCGGTTACATTACAAACAAATATTTACACAATAAATCAAAGAAAGTCACCCACGGGCCAAAATATGCCGAAGGGGAAGCGTTACCTGACTAAATTCCTCCTCTACGTCGGCGTAGATATCGATATGATCCACACCGTCCGCCATTTTCCTCTGACCGTCTCCTCCTCCGCCCGATGCAGAGCAGCAGCGCGAGCCACAAACAATGAGCCCGACGGTGACACCCAGCGCCCCTGCTGGCCGAGCTCGTGTACTGCAATGCCGTTTACACCTCCCACCCATGGATGTATTATGAGAACATCCATGCTCCCACCACACGGTGTTCGACAATTCCATATACCTTTTTTTATACCCTTTTTAAAAAAAAGAAAAATACAATATCTAATCAGTGTTTCACTGTAAAAAATAGCTTTTATGTGGAAGAAAGGCTGCAATGACTCACTCAGCTGATATGTGACAAAGCCAAAGATGTCTTACATTAAACAAGCTGGGATGCTGACAGAAAACTTGGTGTCTCCTGGAAAGATACCACATTCTGTTCTGTCCCATACCAGTTCTGTGCAGTTTCTCAGACCAGCATCTGTGAAACATTGACGTTTGTATAAGGGCCATGTTAGATGGATAACATAATTTTGGGGAAGACTTTTATGTCAAAATTTCAACTTAATTTTCATCATTTCAACTCTAATCTTGACCTGCCAAAAATTATTTTTAAGTTTATTATTATTTTTATATATATATTTTAGTCTAAAATTGCCCTAATACTCTTACGTAAGCAAATAAACATGATGCAATATACATCTACAATTTTTGGGGGGATTTACAGAATGATGTTATTTTTAAGACAAAAATTTAAACTATAATGCACCTTACTGAGTCTTATTTCTTTTGGTCTACCACTCACAATTCTGTAGGTAAAAACCTGCACTGCTACTGTACTGTAAATAACTCTTGTTACTAAGGGTGCACCGAACATTCGGTGACCGAATATTTTCGGCCGAATAGTGCAAAAAAAGAAATATTCGGCCTTCGGTGGAGTGACCTAATAACAAGGCCAAATAGTTACCCCCCCCCCCCCCAGTAAGGGTCAGAGACTCTCTTATCCACCCTGCTGAAAACAACACAGTCACACGGGGTTAAACTCTTGACGAAGGTCCGCTGCACTCGGCCGTATAGCTTGGATGAAAAGCCGACGGCTGAGCCCGCAAATAAGTGAAGGACGAAAGACTAAACTATATTTCACGGAACACACAGCCTGGTCTTTGAATTTAAGTTTGCCATCAACGGTATAGAACCAAAACTACTTCCACACAGCTCTCCACAGAAAAGTTAGAGCTGTTTATGTCTCCACTCGGAGCGGAAACTCTTTGGCCCGAGAGAGCACCGGATGTGACTGAGGGTCAAGCTGCGCTCACAGCACCCTCTGTTGGACGGAACAGTCCACTGCTCCAGGCCTGATGAGTCGCCACACTCAATATTTTACATTCAAATATTTATTTACAATTCCATTACGGATATTTATTCCCATATTTGATCGGTTATTCAGATATTGAATATAAAGTGACAGCTTTAAAGCATTATTGTTGGTATTATTGGTCTATTGCTATATACCCATCAGTGTACATTAATATTTTTAATGCATGTTTTGTTTTGTTTGAAGGCTTAATATGAATGAAAAACTTTGTTGGGCTTCTTTTGAAAAGCAAAGGCTACTGGAATATTGAAAAATGTCATAACATTTAATAAACAATTACTTTCTTTTAAAAACATGTCTAAAAACGTACTCTAAACTATTAATGTACTATCAAAAAATATAGTGAACTACTTTGCCGCCGCATTGGATATTCGGTTTGGTATTCGGCCCAGCATTTATTTATTATTCGGCTTCGGCTTCGGCCACAAATTTTCATTTCGGTGCATCTCTACTTGTTCCCCATAACACTGCCACTTTACCTTCACTGCACTGTGATGGCTCAGTTGTCAAGGACACTTACTTTGACACTTGCTCTGTTAGTTTTGATGATTTTAAATATCATATATTTTGTTTGCTTGCTACTGGACAGTTTATTGATTTCCCTATCTTATTATATGTCACTCTTTTGATCTGTCTTTTATTATGTGTAACCCTTTTGAAACCAATGCATGCAACTCACTTACACAGGTAGACAAAAAAGTGCCAAAAAATCATGCAAGTTATTTAATACTGTATGTGACAATTAAAAAAAGAGAGGGACAGCTGATCATGATTGGTCTCAGTATCTCACTGAGTATCATAAAGTTTCTTTCATTTAAAATTGTTCAATGCCTGATTAATATCTGCAGCATTTCTGGTTGATGTTTCTGCTTTGCCAGCTCTGCCCTGCATCAGGACTGCACTCAAACAACCTCCCATGATCCACATGAAGGCATGGGGGGCTGTAAGGTAAATACTGATAGGGACGCATAAATATGTTAGAACATCGGACACATTTGCCATAGGTGATTTAAAATTCTTTAATTTTTCGGTTAATATAATAAAACACCATGCTATTGCTGTTTTGCACTGCAAAAATAGTCACATTCAGGTATCTTTTGCATGATAAAATCACCTAAAATTACATTTTTGTTAAAAAAGTTTCACTTCAGAACATCTACACAATGGATTTTCTATTACATGGTTTGTTAAAATATTTAAGTTTTCAAATTAAGAGATTATGTTGACAAATATATAATCTGCGAAAGTTTAAAACCTTCAACACTGTGTAAATATTTGGGATCAATGAGAACTGATTATATCATGAAAAATAGCTTAATAAAAGCATGTTAAATGCTCAAAATAAATAGCTGAGTTTACCATCGACTCTGTTAGTTCTTGTGATTTCTCCCTTGTTTAAATCTTATCTGTCTTTGAGAACAAGTTGGTTTTAGTAATTACAAGTGGTCCACTTTTTTCATCATATTTATCCATTTATGTGTTTGACAGATGTTTGGGTTGTGGGACTTTGCTGAGCTGCTTTGGTGTAGGGTACAAATGGGTATGAGGCTCAATATTTCTAGCAGCATCTCTGCTTGTAGGGTTCAGCATAGGGTTTAAAGGGGTGTTATTTAGAAATGTGCACTATTTTGTGTTTTTTAAAGATATATTTAGGTAACTGGTGTATATATCAGCACACAAACTGTAAAAATAAATCAACCCCAGTCTTTTGCTTGTGGTCCACTTGTCGCTGAAAACAGAAAATATGATTATCTTTTCAGAAATTTAATTTATTTTTAAGTTCCATTAACTTCCATTTACAAAGCCATTACAGAAATTATCTCCACCCATGCACTCTCCAAACACAGGAATGCTTTTTAAAGAAAATCCTTGTTAATTTTTCCAGTAAAAACTTCAACACTGCCTTAGAAAAGTTTTTATTTCAGACACCCAGTTTAGCACAACAGCATCCATAGTGGGGCAAACATAGTATGATAGATATGCATTCAAACCATTGAAGTGGCTGTAAATGAAATCCATTGCCTTGTCATCCATGCTGATTGTAGGTCACTGCTGCAACAGTAAAGTCAAACAAACAAACATAAAATACACACTGTACACAAACAGAGAAACAAAGCCGATACAGACAGAAAGGCAGACATTTTTCAGAAGATATGTAACAAAAACAAACATGTTTGGGAATTAATCTGAGTAAAAAGTCATAAAATAAAACTGTTATATCAAATCTTTTAATGTATATATTCAGTGTTTTTTCCTGTTATTCTATAAACCCTCTATGATTTGCTCTCAACCATTCGACTTTATGAGCTTTGCAGTGACGCTTTTGCAAAAGCCAGAGCAAAACATCATTTATTGCAGCAACACTGATGTGACTTGAATCCATATAAATCTGTAGCCCTTTACTCCCATCTCTCATTCAGCGTTTAAGAAGCAGGTATAATAATCTGAAGCATTCAGGGTTTGCAGTGTGCATGCTTGCAGCTGCATATATAATATGCAGTAGTTTCTGCAATGTTCATTTTACTGAGAACTTGAAAATAAGAGCCATATTTTCCTCCCTGGATTTTCTCCCATCTTGTGACTCATAATTCCTATTCCTGTGTGCGTCACAGCCACCACCTGCATCTCTGTAAGTCCCTTTTCAGTTTAAGATGCAAAGTGGTGCATGAGAAAGTAAGTCCTGGAGAAGTATCCATGGCAACAACAGTCCATTGACTTTTCTGCAGTTCAGAAGTAATTATTTTTCCAGAATTTCATAAACCACAATGAAAGTCCAACACCAGAGACTTGGCTCATGGTTGTTGTTAGCAAAAATATGCAGGATTAGGTAAAAAAAAAATGAATCCACTTGAGGTGCCCAGAGTCCAAACACGTCTGTTCTCCTTTCCGTGTGAGAGGGACAAACAGCAAAGTATCAAGAGACAAGTTTCAAGATGGAGAGACAGGTCAGGAAGAGCGAGGCAGAGAGGGATATAGCAGAAGCTCCTCCACAGTCATTGGCGTTTTCCTACAGGGACAAAAAAGAAAGAGAATTTTACCAAATTTTAAGCTTTTTGACTTTTGGTTCAGTTTATTCAAACAAGCCTGGACAAAGAAAAACAGAGATTCTTCATATTTAAACAGCAGAACTGAAAACAAACTAAGTATTTTCCTGTATTACTGTCATTGAATAGCTTTGGTGTACTTGTGTGTTCATGAGATGTTTCTAAAATCAGCGCTATAACTTAATTTGCATTCTGTTGGACTTTAAAATTCACATTTTACACAAGATCTGAGCACTGAAAACGATATGCAAGATAAAGTGACAAAGCATTTGTGACCATCAGCTTGTCAAAGAAAGTGTTGGGCAGAAACAAGTTCCCTCTAATTCAATACTATTAAATATTATTTTCAGATGTAAGGGATTGAAGTTTCTAAAACACTGATGATATCAGAAATAAAATGATTTCTTAATGTTTTTTCCTGGGTGGGCTGTTAACATGCACCCAAGTGCAGTGATTAAATCAAGAAGTTCAACACAGCATGGAGGACAGGAGCAAAAAAGTGAGCTTTACTTTCAAAAACTTAAAACAACACAATGTCCTTTTCAATGTCTTTGAAGATGCAAAGCATTTGGATTTGTTAGGGTTAGGGTTTGGGGTTAGGCGGAGAAAGAGTTAGACGCTCTCTGTGTGAGAGCATCTGTGCACGGGCACATGCATTCTACTTAATTAGCTTCATTTCCCCAATCGATAGCTGTCAGGCTTAAGGCACTAGCAGACTCTGCTGGGTAGCCCTAAAATCAACTATTTTTAGGGGGATTAACAGGTTCTTTTTTGTCACCCCAAATTGTATAGAAAAAAAATAAAATTTCCAATAATCATAATACAAAGTAATAACAACAAAGAAAGGGGACTAAACCAAAAGGGGAATTTTGCAAACATTTTAAAAATAATTACAGTAATAAAAATCAAAAGGCAGTATTTTTATCTCCGAATCCTAACCAGTACCTCTCCCTTAAAATAATTTCTATATCCAGGACTAAGGACCAATTAACATCTCCTCTGAACCTACTTACCTTTACCCAACTCCAGGTTAACCTGTAACCTTTGTCCTATTCCTCCTCTCTCCAGACCTGGCCACTTTATTAAGAACAGTAGGGCCCCTCTCCCTGGGACCAAAAACTCAGACTAAATCCACTAGTAATTCTAAAAGCCTCTACACCTCACTCCACAAATGAAATTTAACCTTAGTTACAGTTTTCAGCATGTTCTGTTTTTTTCTTTTCTGCACTTTTGCCCCTCTTTTCATCTGCGGCACGTCTTATTGGCCATTCCTAATTTTTTGGCCAGGCAAGACTGAGACCCCACCCACACAAAGCCAAACCGAGGTCTAAACGCATAAGTTTTTTGCTGAATCTGAGTATCATCCATACAAAAATGGCGTTTGGGGGGTCTGTAAACTATCATTTTTGAAACCAGGTTCCAGGGTGGGAAGATTTTGAAATGCCGTATACACAGCTCCGTGATTACTGGCTCTCCGCAACTTTTCAGATACACTTACGTCATAGTTTTATATCTTCACTGACACACATGCGCCACCCGCAGCAACGACAATGGCAGCGTACGTGAAGCATATGTGCTGATGAAGCTAGTGACCCTACTATCCCTGTTGCAGCTAAATATCCTTCTTGTCAGTCACCACCGAGTTGAACAAAAAATTATCGAGGAAACATTACGGCACTTTATGATCACTTTATCACAATCTCTGTTTACAACTTTTGCCTCAAGTGCGCATACCCACTGTTTTTTTCATCTGTTTCTGCTTGTTTCCATCATATTGTTACAGCGGCCCTAGAGGTCTGGCATGTGTTTTACAGCGTTTTCATGCGTATTGAGTGCATTCATATAGACGCACACATTTTCTGAGACACCTTCGTCTTTATGACGATCGTTTTGGAAACTGTTAAGCGCTTTGTCTTCATGTGGATGGGGCCTGAAACTCCACTGTAGACCTAGCTCAAGTCCAAAGGGCTGTCACTTTGATTCTTATTACTGTTATTATTTTTTTAATTTTTGTAAAATTCCCCTTTTTATTTAGTCCCCTTTCTTTGTTGTTATTACTTTGTATTATGATTATTGGAAATTTTATTTTTTTCTATACAATTAAGGGTGACAAAAAAGAACCTGTTAAATTTTTCTACCACCACTGCTCTGTTAAAGTTTACCAATGATGTGTTTTCTTCCTTTGATAAGAGTCAATTTACTGGGGTAATTTTTATTGATCTTTCTAAAGCTTTTGATCTGGTAGACCATTATTTACTATTGGATAAACTTTCTGCTATTGGACTGGATCAAAATGCTCTTTTTTGGTTCAATGCCTACCTTCACAATCGTCGTCAATGTGTTGTTTTTCAGGGTCATCAGTCTGACTTTTTAATTATTGAAAAGGGTGTCCCACAAGGTTCCACTTTAGGTCCACTTCTTTTTTCTATTTTTATTAATGATTTGCCAAATATCTGCTCTAGCTGTCATGTCCACTTATATGCTGATGATACTGTCATTTACAATTCCAACTCTGACTTATCTCAAATACATAACTCTTTACAGCTTGATTTTGATATGGTTCAAGACTGGTTCAGTAAGAACAAACTTGTATTGAACAAAAAGAAGTCCTGCAGCATGATTTTTAGTATGCGTCACCTCCGATCTCATCCAGCGGACTTTCACATTTATTTTTCTGATGGATCTCCTGTTGATAACGTTATATCATTCAAATACCTTGGACTATGGATCGATCCAGAACTCACTTTCAAACCTCATATAGATTATATTGTAAAAAAAGCATATGGTTGTCTTGCATCACTTTACCGTTCTATTAATTGTTTTTCACTGAATGTTAGAAAAAGGCTAATATCACAACTCATATTACCAATTGTTGATTATGCTGATATTGTTTATCAAAACACCTCAGACTCCCATCTTAAATCTTTGAATGTATTATTTAACTCTATTTGTAGATTTGTTTTGAGATGTCCTTTTAGAACTCATCACTGTTTTATGTTTGATTCATTGAACTGGCTACAACCCAAATCAAGACGGCAATATCATTGGCTTCAATTCCTTTTTAAATGTGTTTATTTCGATTGCCCTCCATATTTAAAAGAACTCATGGTTCCATATAATTCTCCATACACCCTCAGGCATATGAACTACCCATTTTTCTTTGTTCCTAGAGTTTTAAAAGAAGTTGGGAAAAGATCATTTCATTACAAAGCCCCATCAGATTGGAATAATCTCCCTCTTTCTTTGCGTTCTACTACTACTTTTTATAGTTTCAGAATGTCTCTACATGTCCATCTCAAAACAAACTGCTCATGTTTCTGATTTATTTTTCTTCAATTTATTTATTTATTTTATTATTTATTTATTTATTTATTTTTTGTTCACATTTTTGATCTATGTTAATTTTTGTCTATTCTGCATTTTAGGCGTTTGTTGGTTGGGGTTGTGTGTGGGAGTAGGAGGAGCATGATGTCTGTTGTTGTTGTATGTTCTGTTGTTGTATGTTTATATATGAATGTGTTGTAGTGTGGCCTTGTTTTTCTGTATATGTGTGTTCAGGGACCCCCTTGAAAATGAGATGTTGCATCTCAAGGGGCTATCCTTTAATAAATTCAAATTCAAATCCCACTAAAAATTGTTGATTTTTGGGCCACCCAGCAGAGTCTGCAAGCGCCTTAAGCCTGACAGCTATCGATTGGGGAAATGAAGCTAATTAAGTAGAATGCATGTGCCCGTGCACAGATGCTCTCACACAGAGAGCGTCTAACTCTTTCTCCACCTAACCCCTAACCCTAACCCTGTCATCTGCTGTAAAGTGAGTTTTAAACCTTTTGTACAAGCCCCAGTTCCAATGAATTTAAGACAAAAAAAACATAAACTCAATGTGCAGTGTTAAGCAAATCCTTTCAACCTATTTTCAGTTAAATGCACTACAAAGACAAGATCTTTATTGTGGTACATCTTTTTTTTTAACAACACTTCAAATGTGTTTGGGAGCTCTAGACACTAATTGTGAAGCTTTGCAGGTGAAATTTTTTGCCATTCTTGCTTTCTCAATGATGCTTGTTTTGAGGTCTGTGCTGATAACAGTCTGTATGATCTTTTCCCTCTTTAGCTCCAAGGACATGATGTCAATGGTTATCAAAACCAATCTGAAATGTGGCCTCATCAGATCACACCACATTTGTCCATCTCAGATGAGCTTGCGGCCAATGAAGTCGGCAGTGTTTCTGAAGTTGTTGTTATCTGGCTTTGGCTTTGTATGGTAGGGTTTTATCTTGCACTGTCGATGTAGCCACAAAGTATGTTAACTGACAATTGTTTTCTGAAGTATTCCTGAGCCCACATGGTAATATCCTTAACTGAATGATGCTGACTTTTAATACAGTGCTGAATGAGGAATCAAAGGCCATGGGCATTCAGTGTGGATTTTTTGGCCTTGCTGCTTATGTTCAGAGATTTTTCTAGATTCCCAGAATCTTTTGATGATATTATGCACTGAGGATGATGAAATCCCTCTATTTTTCTATTTATTTTCTGCAGTTATACGTTGAGGAATGTTTCTCATAAACTGCTGGACTATGGCCCCATCCACACGAAGACAAAGCGCTTAACAGTTTCCAAAATGATTGTCATAAAGACGAAGGTGTCTCAGAAAATGTGTGTGTCTATATGAATGCACTTAATACGCATCAAAACGCTGTAAAACACATGCCAGACCTCTAGGGGCGCTGTAGCGATATGACAGAAATGAGCGGAAACAGATGAAAAAACAGTGGGCAAGCGCACTTGCAGCAAAAGTTGTAAACAGAGATTGTGATAAAGTGATCATAAAGTGCCGTAATGTGTCCTTGATAATTGTTTGTTCAACTCGGTGGTGATCGAGAAGAAGGAGATTCTGCTGCAACAGGGATAGTAGGGTCACTAACTTCATCAGCACATATGCTTCACGTATGCC
Source organism: Scarus forsteni (assembly GCA_036419115.1). NCBI lineage: Eukaryota > Metazoa > Chordata > Actinopteri > Labriformes > Labridae > Scarus > Scarus forsteni. The sequence goes on from JAZDUH010000341.1 coordinate 11,015,307, forward strand.
GCCATTGTCGTTGCCGCGTGTGGCGCATGCATGTCAGTGAAGATATGAAACTATGACGTAAGTGTATCTGAAAAGTTGCAGAGAGCCAGTAATCACAGAGCTGCGTATACGGCATTTCAAAATCTTTCTGCTCTGGAACCTGGTTTAAAAAATGATCGTTTACAGACCCCCAAAACGCTGTCTTCGTATGGATGATAGGCAGATTCGGCAAAAAACGTATGCATTTAGACCTTTGGTTTCGTGTGGATGGGGCCTATTTGCTTACACAGCTGTTCACTAAATGGTGAAAAATCAATGTGAACTTTTCTATCTTGTCTTTTTAGTGTTTTTAAGTGAATACAGGCTGAAAAGTTCTTCAAACCATTGTTTCTTGCTTTTAGTCAACATCCCACCTTCATAAGATACCTCTAGTTCTTAAAGAAACCAGTGTAAGAGTGTATTGCTTTTCATGCATGGTTATAGTGATGAAATATCCATCTAAAATTTGTGTTAAAAGCAAATTTGCAAACAACAAAACTGTCCTGCAGGTCAACCCCTAAGATACTAACATGTTGGTGGTAAGCATGGCAGGATTCAGGGCGTCTTCTAATCTTCTGAGACCTCATCCTGTCGCACTTCACAGAGGCATTATGTGCAGAGAGGTCAAGGAAAACCACAGAGCTAGGACATGTGATGATTCTGTTGATATATGAATCAAAAAAGTTCAATATTTTATGTAAAGGGAACACAGGGAGCATCTAAACTTGATCCGAGTAAGCAGAGCTGCAAGGGCAACAACTTAATCAAAGCACAATTAAAGTGTCCTTGCTGCAATATCAGCAAAAAATAGCAGGCGACTTTGCAGATACTGCACAGGGACTGCAGCACAAAGAGATTCATTTAGGAGAGTGCTACCAGGCAAATGTAATACAACCATCCTTGCCAAATCTTACAGCCTGTGTGTACTCAGCAGCTCTTACTATAAATATCTAAGTACATTTAAGAGACAAATGACTCAGTGATGAATCAAACAAGCCCATAATTAATAATCTTTTGAGTTTGTTAAGGTATGCTAATTTCCAGGGATGAGTGGTGCACTGCAAAGGATATATTTGACTTCCATGGGCGCCAAAGTGATGGGTGGGTACTGTCTGGTACAGTCGCAGTCAGCCTGCACGACCAACATCAACAGGTTGCTGTCTGGAATCTGATTCACCACAAACATCCTGAAAGACACCAGAAAAAATCACACATGGGAACAAGGTGAGAAGATTCACTCACAAACAAACAAGGAAAACAAGCTACTTCTTTTAGCACTGTGAGTCCAAAAGAGGGGTACCACAGGGATCAACTTTAGGACCATTACTTTTTTCATTGCCAATTTGTACATTTATTTCTTAAAGGTGCTATGAAGAGAGTCTATTACCGGTGGCATAAAGACTGCTACCCATGAGCACAAGCGGCGACTGTCGTAATGCTGAAATCTGAAATTTTACTGCCCCTCCGCCTTGAACAAAACACATCATAAGAAAAAGTAGGTATTCTTGTTCAAAGGCAGAGAAAAATGACCCTCAATGCCTCAAGCTACTAATTAGTGTGACCTTTGGTTTCACTTTTAAAGGATAAGTTCGGTTTCTACAGCTTTCACATTGTTTATAGAATGAAGTAGAACAATATACTCACCCAGAAGGCTTTCCTGATCCAAACAGTGCTTCAGAAGATATTTAGATCCAAAATCGAGCGGTGGACATCCGTATAATGGTAGCACACGGGGCATATATAGCGCCGCTCCTAAAACTGCATTAATCATCCAAAAACTCATTAGTTTCACCAATATTTCATCATGGTCTGCTCGCGGTACTCCTCCACGACAGTCCGGTGTCGCTCCAGACATGTTTTTGTGACTGTGCTGACCTCTGAACTGAAAACTGCTCTCTGGCCAGCTGTTCTTCTCTTTGCCTCCGCGTCCTCCTTTCGATGAGCTCCACATCTGTAAACTCTGGCTCGAAACTGTAAGGACACCCATCATATTCAAAGTTCTCTTCCACAACATCTTCACCCGATAGATATTCGTCCATTTGCACAAAACTGAAAGAAGAAAGTTGTTGAGTAGCCGGCGGTCGCCCCTGAAACAATGAGCCGTACTGCGTATGTGCGGCAGCCGTAAAGAAAGTTTTCAGTTCAGAGGTCAGCACAGTCACAAAAACATGTCTGGAGCGACACCGGACTGTCGTGGAGGAGTAGCGTGAGCGGAACATGATGAAATATTGGTTGGACGATTAACGCAGTTTTAGGAGCGGCGCTATACATGCCCCATGTGCTACTATTATACGGATGTCGGATGTCCGATTTTGTATCTAAATATCTCCCGAAGCACTGTTTGGATCAGGAAAGCCTTCTGGGTGAGTTCTACTGCACTGTTCTACTTCATTCTATAAACAATGTGAAAGCTGAAGAAACCGAACTTATCCTTTAAGTTTAACAGGCTAAGAATAACATAAAAGAAAAGATGGAGCATTTAATGCACATGTGCTTCAAGCTTATGTTTCCCTTTGCAGGAAAATGAATACATTTGCTCCTGATGTAAGATAAAATGACATTATGTCACATGACCAATTGGACTTTATAGCCTTATTGTTGAGCTAAAATGTTATTATTAGGTTTTAGAAAATGCAGAACCATTTTGATCTCTGTTCGCAGTAAAGACCCTTAGACCTGCATCAGTTCTTCAGAACACTGTCAGGGCTATTTAGTTTCTATCTATGAAAACCCACTCTTTGTGAGAGGGACTCAACAGGAAACCATCTTTTACTTTTCAATGAAAATGAGACATTGGGAAACAGAGAAAGAGAGATAAAGAGTGGTACATGGCGCTGTCAGTTTATGAATGATTGAGCATGCAGTCACTTCTCTGCACTTTAACGTAAAATCAAATTGGATAAAAAGTTAAGTTTGACTGATAGACTGATGAATAAAAAAGATAGCTTTTAAAGAATACTTTTTCTGAAGAAAAAAAACATAAAACTCACAATTTTGTACACTTTCTGATTATTAATTTTTTGCAGTGTGATGGCATCGTTCTAACTCTGTGCTTTGTCATACCTCCGTCAACCTCAAGAGGGCACTCACACTTAACCTATCATCCCAACTTTGGTGGAATAATACAAAAACCCAGCTACATAGAGCTTTACCATTATCGTTTCAAACTAACAAGCCTGTTTTCTGTGATTCTACCATATCTCTTTTTTTGTACCCCATCTTTTACTTAGATTTCCCTGCATTAATTACCCTCTGCCTCCTTATCTCTCCCCTTACGCTCCTTTTCTATAAGTGGTTTCATTCTTCACTTCTCCTCACTTATTCCCCTCTTCTGTACGACCTGTAATAAAAGACTACGCTGAAAGTACACAGAGCAGAGCAAGGCCTTAAAAATGGATTTCAGAGCATCAGTGTGGTGTGACAGGTTGAGGGCTTGGGAGCTCTGCAGTGCAGATTTGTGTGCTTACTTTTGGCAGCGCCCGCACTTGATGATGCTGTTGGTCTCTTTGACTGACGGCTCGTAGACGAAGCTGGGGTACTCGGTGTCACACGGCTGCAGGAGGTCCCCTCTTTTCTTATGAGCCGAAGCTATCAGAGAAACAGACAGGGGGCATATATTAGGGTTGGAGGAATGAATGATGATGCAGCAGGCAGGCTTCAGTTTAAATGCCTTACACATTATTCAGTCCTTTTTTCTGCCAAGACTGAAGAACTTTGACTTCTGCTGAAAGGTGGGCCATATGAGAAAAAAATGGATCGCATTTTTTATGGCAGAATCCCAATTTTGTTATGATTCTTTTTGTTCTCATATTTAACACTTATTTACTAATTCCAACCGGAACCAGGCGTATATTCATGAATATTCTTTTAAATGGCTTAATACTGAACTAGAAATATGACTAATAGGTAGGGGTGAAACGAAATGTCATGCCATGAAATTTCACAAAATAAAAAAATGACGAAATAAAATTCAAAGACGCACGAAAGAAAAGCACAAAATAAAAAACGTGACGGGGGGGCGCACGACTAGTGATTTTTTACCCTCCTCGCCTGCTGTAGCAAAACACTCGCTTCAATATGGAGGAAGACGTAGTGGAGGAAATAGCTGACGCTCCTTCGTCAAAGAAATTGGTTGTGTGAACCTATTTTGGCTTCCCATGTAAAAGACGAGAGAACGGTGAGGAGATTGCAACCATGTGCAAAATATGCCGATACAGTTTGCCGTATACTGCAGCGAGTACAACTACCAACTACTTTGAACTGGAGACAGGCAGCAACTGTGTGTTTGTGTAAGTCTGCATAAAAAACAATATTTGATTTTTGCATCTACTGTTGAGTTGACAGAATGTGATCATACTTGAAGATCAGAAGTATATGCACTGTTATAGGCTAAATATTATAGTTCACACTTCAGACATTTATAGGTCTAAACTGCGGCTCTGAGGACTGCTATTTGTTTTCCTTTTCATTCAGGAATGTACTTATCCTGATTGCTACAACAACAGAGCACCTTTTATTGAGATTTTATGTTTCTATTTGCACTGTAGTCTAAATAAGGGGAAAAAACTACTTTTTTTTTCAAGAAGCATTTATTTTGTACTGATGCAGCAATATTTTTTGTATGTCTGCATTAGGAAGAAAATAAAGAAAATGAGATTTTTGCACAACTTCCTACTGTTGGAGATTTTCGATAATCTTTATTTTGTATCGTGAGTATTTCGTATCCTGAACCCTGCTTCCTATTTCGTATTGTTTCGTGAGTTGACCATTTCGTTACACCTCTACTAATAGGTCATTTGTTTACAGAGTTTACTGTTATCAGAGGCTATCCTTGTGCAGAGATGGAGAGGCTTGTTTATAATTTTTTAAGACAATGAAATGTGGGATAACAACAGCAGCAGCAAATTCAACAACAGGATTACATCCGTCTCAGATGATGACAGTGTTTTTGATGCTCTCTGCTGACATTTTCTAAATGTCTGTTGTGTTACCGTCACACATCCAAACTTTTTTGAGCAAATACATGTTTCTGCATCAAGCTGCTTTTCATGGACTATGACTTAAGTTTTCAGCACAACTTCCACTCCACCATGAGAGAGGAAGGAGAGCATCGACAGCAGATTAACAAGCTTTACAAACGATCATACTGTCTTTTTTTTTGATATATCATCAACATGGTCTAGTTCTGAGCAAAACTGAATTTGGTGTGTTTTACTGCAAACAGGAATAATTATTAAGGACTCATCTTACTCTACTCATGGACTTTTTGAACTGCTCCCATCTGGCAAGCACCTCCCAGCCCTGTGGACCAGGACGAGCCGGCATAGGAGCAGTTTCTGACCATCCGCAGTCACCATTTTAAACGGTTAAACAGCTAAACTATACATATGCACAACTGTATAATAGCCATGCACAAAAGAGTTGCACTTTCCTCCCATCAGTTGCAAATATTCCTGGATGTTTGTTTATGTTCTTGATGTAGATATTGTATATACACTGCATTTATTTTTATTTTTATTTTACTGCCCTTATGAAGAGAAAATGTGTTGTGTATGTGTTGCATACTTGGCAATAATAAACAATTCGGATTCTGAAACAGGACTAATTTGAAAGCAGAATAAACAGCTTTGTTTACATGTCTAAATTTTAATACTGCCTTTGGAGCTCTTGTTTTGTTTGCATGCCCCAGCATTATAGAAATGTCAGTGTGACTACACTTAGACTGTATTTTAAAGCTCTTGTGCCCACTCACACCGACAGCTGCTTATGCAACACGATAAATCTTATTTTGTTACAGTAAATACAAACACTGTACCAAACAAAAGTCATAACAGTAGTCATCTTCAAGTACTCACAGGCGCTGTAGGCTGGCTTTGCTGGATGGAGTGATGACGGTGATGATGGTATAACAGGAGGTGCAGTTGGTGATTGACAGGAGGAGTAATGAAGTGGGTTGATTGTGTGATCGATGGAGAGGCGGAGGCAGATGAGAGGTGAAGGGATCAGAGGACACAATGTTGTTACTCTATAATGACCTGTTGGCTGGTAATCAATGATTCACACAGCAGACAGTAAACACTGTAACGTGTTTATGGGAGCGTGGAATGAAGTGATGGGAATGAAATGAGTGGACGACTAATGGAGAGTCTGGACATCCAAAGATCCAATTCATGGCAAGATTGGCAACGGTTGGGACATTTAAGAATCTATATGTCAAATTTTAATAAATTAAGAATGCCTTAAATCTATTATGATGATTTAGAAGGCAGAGTAAATCTAAAAAAAGCATTTTTAGTTTGTTACAGTGCACAGGACTGTGTTATTTCACATCACATCAGATGCTAGCCTTGAGAAGAATCTCGAAGTTTATAAAATTAAATTCAAATCATCAAAAACAAAGTTATAACCTCTGCTCTAAGATGCTGTTGGCATGCCCATAGGATGCTCCAAAATCTTTCACTGCTTCTAAAAAACTGCTTCTCCTGCTGTGTTTGACTGCGTACATAATTTCTTGGGTGTAAATTAAGCAAGAATTTGATTTAAGCTGAAAAAAAAAATACAAATTCAATTGGGGAGGTTAAGTTATGAGCTCTGTGCTGTTCGACTGCCCAAAAGATTCCTGATAGGAAGGGTTACAGTTAAGGCTGGGCGATATTACCTAATCTCAGTATCACGATTAATAGTAGGTCTTTCCTTGATTACGATTAATGAACGATTAGTTTATGCTATTCCAAAACAAATTGGGGATTTTACCGATGGTTGTCGAAACGGTTTTCCTGCAGTAGTTACACTTAACTTCTTTCTGCTCGATGTTCTCTGCACAGAATCAAAAATGTGCTCAAACAATGGAGACAGCATTTTTCTTGGCTACAAGGTCCTCTGATAGATTACTGCTTGTCTCCCCATGTTAGCAGCTCATCCTTCGCTCTTGGCGAAAGTGAACGCAGACTGTATGGAGGGGACATAGTTACATGACTTCCACAGGGAAAATAATCAAAATAATCAACATGAGTAAAATTACTTTGATTAGAGGGGCTAAATGTCGATTTCGATTATTTTTTGATTAATTGCCCAGCCCTAGTTACAGTCATGGTGTCTACCTGTGCCAAGCAGAAAACACACATGTAGAATTTTCAAGCATTTCAAGAAGCTGAGAGCTTTCATAAAACGTGTCATATTATCCTGCACCCAAGCCCTTTCTAACAACATTAGAAGCAAAGAAAACAGATTTTGCAGGACATTGTACCCTTAACAATGCTGTCAGCTCTATTTGTTTGAGAAACCAGCGACAAATCACACTTATACCATGAAAGGCATTCAGCTTGTGTGGAAAAGTGAGAGCTTTCTTCTAACATTACACACACAAATACATGTTCAGGTCTAGTTGTCAGTTTTAAGCTCTCTCTCTCTCTCATGAGTCACGCTTGCACAGAAGGGCACCAACACACCAGTGACCACTCCTGTCAGTATGCTGTTTGTTTAAATGTTTGTATGATCTGGTAGATAGCAAAGACAAAATTACCCTTGAGGATGAATAAATTGGGCCTAATCTGACTCTTTTTTTCAACAACCGGTTGACAAATTTTGCAAGAGGTTGAGTGAATACAGTCCTGATCAAAATCTTAAGACCAGTTGAAAAATTGCTAGGATATGCATTTTGCACATTTGGACCTTAATGAGGTTTTAAACAGAGCTACAATATGCAAAAGCAAGAAGGGGGAGTGTGACAAAAAGCACTTTGAAAAAGTAATTTATTGAAAACAAGTAAACTGAAATAGGCTGTTTATCAGCTGATCAAAAGTTTAAGACCACAGGCTATTAAAGCCAAAATCTGCTCAAAATTTTCATTTTCTTTCAGGCATTCACACGGTCATGCCCTCCTGATGGCTAAAGCTAAGAAGCTTTCTCTTCTTGAATGTGGTTGGATCGTCGAGCTGCATAAGCAAGGCCTCTTGCAGCGTGCCATTGCTGCTGAGGTTGGACACAGTAAGACAGTCATTCTACATTTTTTGAAAGATCCTGAGCATTATGGAACAAAAAAGTCGAGTGGTAGACCCAAAAAAATTACACCTGCACTGAGCCGGGGGATCCGATTGGCTGTCAGTCAAGACACAGGGCGGTCCTCGACCCATATTAAGGCCCTTACTGGTGCTGACTGCAGCGCAATAACCATCAGACGGCATCTGAGGGAAAAGGGTTTCATAAACAAGAAACAAATTCAAAGACCTCGTCTCCTTCAACGCCACAAAACTGCCCGTTTAGACTTTGCCAGGGAGCATCAAACATGGGACATTGAAAGGTGGAAAAAGTTTTATTCTCTGATGAGAAAAAATGTAACCTTGATGGTCCAGATGGCTTCAACGTTACTGGCATGACAAGGAGATCCCACCTGAGATGTTTTCTACCCGGCACAGTGGAGGGAGGTCCATCATGATCTGGGTGCTTTTTCATTCAGTGGAACACTGGAGCTTCAGGTGGTGCAGGGTCGGCAAACAGCGGCTGGTTATGTGCTGAACTTGCAGTGGGCATCCCTCATGACTGAGGGCCCTCGTCTGTGTGCTAACAGCTGGGTTTTTCAACAGGACAACGCTGCAGTTCACAACGCTCGCTTGACCAAGGACTTCCTCAGGGAAAATAACATCACTCTTTTGGACCATCCCTCATGTTCCCCTGATTTAAATCCCATAGAGAACATTTGGGGATGGATGGTAAGGGAAGTATATAAAAATGGCCGTCAGTTCCAGACAGTTGATGCCCTTCGTGAAGCCATCTTCACCACTTGGAGCAATGTTCCCAAAGCTTCCTGGAAACACTCGCATCAAGCATGCCCAAACAAATTTTTGAAGTGATTAACAAGAACAGTGGAGCTACTCATTACTGAGTCCTACTGAGAAAACTGTTTGTTCTGGTTTGGGGAGTTTTTGTAATTTTCTGAGCGATGGTCTTAAACTTTTGATCAGCTGATAAACAGCCTATTTCAGTTTAAATGCATATTCTAGCAATTTTTCAACTGGTCTTAAGATTTTAATCAGGTCGGTACATCTAGCATTGCACATTAAGGGTCTTATTTCCAGTCCTAAAATGATAGTAAGAGTTAAAAATGGAACCCAAGAAGGTCAGTAAGCCCCAGATTTGATCCTTTCCAAAAATATGAGACAACTCACAAATGGTTTAAAACTCTCCTACTGTCTTTATCAAAAATAGATGTACATAGGAACACACATTTAAAGGTCTTCACAAACATTTAAAGAATCTCATTTGCTTAACATGAACTATACTCACCTTCAGCAAAGTGCTCCGTGTGCCAAAAGCCACATATATTAAACTCCAACAGAAACCTTGTGAAGAGAAAAGGAGAAGAAAAGAGTGGACAGAGAGAAGCAGTGAATCAGGAGAGCATCACGACAGACCACAGCAGATTGCAGGCAGATTGCACACAGCTTTGAAAAACTGGGCCAGGACCCAGACGTGTGTCATGGGAATATTAAAATGGGTCCTTAAGTTATTCAGCAGTAATTGGTGGCTGTTGTGGTTTATTTTCTTAACAGGATAACTAGCCTGATCTTTTAATTTAAGCTCCTTGAAGGGGATTTAGTTTTAACAAGTCACTACAATACTAATTCCTTCCTTCGTCGAGAAGCTGGGGTATCTGGGGGGATGTTTGGATTGATTTTGGTCGTGAAAACAATGTTATTGGAGATGAAGGGGCCGCTCTCATGCCTGCATGGTAATGGCAAAACTAAAGCTTGGAGGCAACTTGCCACAAGGCCAGAAATGGTCTGTTGGGTTCTGTTATAGTTAAAATAAAAATCTGATTCTGCTCTCAAACTTCTCAAATCTACATGTTTTACCATATATTTCAAATCCATTTGAACGAGTGTCCAAAACAGTATTATTTAAACCATTACCTCAGGCAAATTTGTTTTTGGTCTGTCATTTCACTACTTTATTAACCTCTATCACGTGCAACAATCTATACAGAAGGTAAAGAAAGAAAATCTATGCAAGAAGATAAAAAACCTTAAATTTTTGTTGCATTTCCACCAAGCGTAAGTTCAGTTCAGCCCAGTATGCTGCACAATCAAAGGTGTTTCCTCTGCTACATCTATCTGTGCTCCATGTTTAAATCACCCGTGGATCCAAGTGAGCGATTTTTCATCTTCTTTTGCTTTGAAGAGTGTCAGAACAGAGCAATATGTCATAGGTGCACACCTTCCCTGCCATTGTTGGAGCTGAAGAAGTGCAGAGAGTGTTATATGTGGGTGGTGTGTCCTTCATCACCCAGCTTACAACCTTGAACACCCAGGTGAGGATACCGCTGGCAGTGAAACACAAGCCAGATCACGGCTTACTGCTCCAAACCATATCAAACTGTACTTAACCGAACCAGACGACTCGACAAAATGCAGCTTTGTGTCACCAGTGCACTATTGATTTGTACTAGATGATCTGGTACAGCTGTTTTTGTAATGTTCTTTATCACCAGCATACGCAAAATCAAGCCAAAGTCTTAAAACACACCAAATCCATATCAGTGCAAAACAGCCTCTTAAAGGGTTAGTTCAGTAAATTTGACACTGGGTTCAATTAGGTTCTTTTCAACAGTAAATGCATGAGCCATATTTTCATCACCTCTGTCCCAATAAGGACACAACTTGCACAGAAGCTAGGCTATATACATTATTGTAGATGGGGCAAAGAGCTCTGCCTAATTTACTGAATTTTAAAGGAACTGTGAGGAGAATCTGTTTCCGGGGACATTAAGACTCTGCTACCCATGAGCATGCGCGGCGACTGTCGTAATGCTGAGTTCCAGTAACCTCGGAAGTGGGAGTGACATCATCTCCGACTTATCAGCGTTACAGTTTCAAAGTCGGAAAAAAACGTGCCGATCTTCCAGGCTATTGTTAGCTGTTGTTAGCACACCGTGCGCTGTTGTTCACAAATATCACATGAAGAATGTGATTTTCACTACGGCAGTATTTTTGTAAATATAAGTCTAACAATACTATGTATACAGCTGATCTAGAGCGACACACCCCAGTCAGAAGTGCAAATAAATTGATTATTACAGGAGCTAAATAACTGTTCACACTGGGGGCATCCATCTATGATTGTCAACTCGGGGGTGGTGAGGTTTCACCCAGTTCCAGGAAATTCCGACTTCGGGGGGCGTTCCAGTTGCAGTTTCCTACTCGGAACTCGGAAATTCCGACTTCTGACTACAAGTGGAACACACCAATAAGCTCATTTGTTTTGGTACCACCTCAGCACACTGTACAGCCTGTGTGGAAGCAGAGCCAAAACAGAGGTGGTTGCTGGCATAAAAGTGAAGCTTTAAGGATGTGCCCAGTAGAGTGAAAAGTCACCCCAAAGCTGTTTTTAATTTGCTCCTTAATAAAAGTTTGTAAATTACAGAGGGCTCTTGGCCCCATCTGCAGCAATGTACAGCCAAAGTTCCGAGATAGTTCCCTCCTCACAGGATTGGAGTTAATTAAAATCACAGTGGCTTATGTATTAATTATTGAAATGAACCTAATATGACACTAATCAAAATTTAAGCATGCAGTTTATCATTCAGTATGTGACTGTTTCATTCATCAAAAACTAACAAATCTGACAAACAGCTGTCTTATCAATGGAGCGTCTTTCAACAAAATTATGCAACGCTTAATTTAAAAAATAATTCATTTTTTTAAATTGTCTTTGAAATGACTTAATGCCAATTGTAAGATTTGCATCACAAATATATCTTGAGTTTAAATGAATGTTCAATGGAGAAATTCAAGGGACAGACTTAGGCTTTCTTCTATCCTCTTTTTGCAAAATGGTGCAAGAAAATCTAATAATAATCTTTTAATGTAAAGCTCATAAAAAATAAAAATTACTGCATCACTAACTTAGCAGCCCTACATAAAAGCACACATTACAACAATCCTCTCCTCATACAACCCACTAAACATTTGGCTGTGCTAAGCAACACTTACAGCAGGAAGTTGGAGAGGAACCACTTGAGGGCTGAAGCCAAACCATAGAAAGGCTGAAGAGAAGACAAAAATAAATATATAGATTAAAGATACTGCAGGACTGAGTGAAGTGTTATGATTATAAAACTGTATATAGAGCGAATGAGCAGCACGTACACTGAGAAGAGGACGAGCACAGCTGACAGAGTGCAAGTGCATCTTACACATGGCCTGGTAGTCGAACAAGGATACCCTGAGGAGAAACACACACAGTCAGCTTGAGTTGTTGTTGTACTTGACTCCTCGACCCCTTTATGATGAAAAAAATGGCTGAAATGATCAATTACTTCCCAAAGAAAGCAGATCCTGAGATCGTGCAACCCAGTGTGTTGCATTTGTTGTATTTCACGGTGTGTATGTTTCATCTTTGTGCTTTTAGAGGCTCAAAAGTAAATAAAAACAAAACAATTTTCAAATGCATCCACATACGCAGCGAAAAAACACATAAACACAAACAGCCCCTGAAGTTAATGCATGCTCAGAACCCCCCGTTATGTAATATCCTGTGACAAATGAAGCATGACGAAATCTTTTAGCTGTTTAAAAATAGCACATCACTCATGAGATTTCAAACATAAAAGACGGACTAAAAGTAAGAGGGAGGGGAAAACGCAAAGAAGCTCAAACGTGGGAGAAGGAACCAGAAATACTGAGATGACTGATTAAGGTCACTCCAGCACGTAGAGAGTATAACACAGTGAGGGACTGAAATACTAAAGGCAAAAACAAAGACTTTGATTCTGTTTAATGACAGTAAAGCATGCCCGACAGGCAAGGGGCTGCTTATGAATACTAATAAAATGGCTCAAGCATTTAAGAGGTGAAAGGATGAGAAATGTTTACAAGAAAACTGTTTTGATTCATTGAGAAGAAAAATGTCAATCAACTGTCTTGTTTTGTTGTTTTTTTTACTTTTTTTTCTCCCTTTATTTTTTTCCCAAATGTGCAACACCACTGTGATGCATAATTCATACAAAAAAATCCAGAGAAATTCCTTGTGTATACAACAAATCAAGAAAAATACCATAATATTATATAAAAACACTAAAATAAAACAAGAGAATCCATAAATATTTAGATGAATAATAGTGATCATAATAAGAAAAAATAAGTCAATAAGACTATGTTAACATAAATACTTATACAGTAGGGCTGTAGCGATACACTTATATTCCGATACAATATGATACACGATATTCGGCTCACGATACGATAATATCACAATATATCACAATATCACAATATTGCGATATATTGCGATATTCTACATTAAACTAAGAAAAACCTAGAGACAGTGAAAATGTAACTTTTCTATTTTATTGTTATTGAAATATGTCAAATGCAGCGTTACATACATACACTTAACACAGAGTGCATCAAGTCAATTAAACTAATGTTGCAAAGAAATTGTTCTTGTTTTCCCTTTAACAAAGTGTTGAAATCATCCTAACCTGTAGTGCAGCTCAAACTGTAACTGAACACGAGAAACAAAGAGCTTTGAGTTACTGACAGAACAACAGTAAGTTAAAAAAAGTCACATATTTCTCTTGTCACTGTCTGAACTGAATAGTGCATGAAAAAAAACATGTGCATACATCTTTATAAGTTGTATTTTATTCCCAACTGTGATAAAATATGAGTTTTTATTTTTACAAAAAATATCGATACTAAGATTTGAGATATCGATATTATATCGGGAGTCTTATACAGTATGGATAAACCTTAGCAATTGATAGACTTTTTACATAGTAAAGTAAAATAATACATATACTACATATATAGATACAATAAATGCCCACAAACTTAGTAAGATAGATATAAATGCCATTGATACATAGCCCAAAATCAAGTAAAGTTGAATAGCATAGTTAACTGCCTTGTTTAGGACAAAAAAGAAACAATTACTAGCTAGTTTTTATTTTTGTTAATATAAAAACATAAAATATCCGAATATACAACCAGAAAAGATGATATAAAATTGTTGTTGGTGGGTTTTTGGATATTTAAAATGCACATGTCAGCTCTTATAATACAAGCTCTGTTAATAATGCATTGTCTCAAACAATACAATCGCACATATGGTTTGGTCAAATTAACAAAGACAATTCTAAATATAAATAACAAATTTGAATAACCTTTGAAGAAGATAACAGAATGGATGAATAAATAATACTAAACTGATAAATGTTAGAATATATTCAAGATCACTTTAGTCAGACAACATTATGCTATAAAGCGTGTGTGCATGAAATGTCACTGTGCTGAGCGAAAGATAAATGCTGTTAGTAAAGACAGAAATGCAGGACAGGGACTCAACTTTTGCTCAGAAGAAAATATTTCAGCTATTCAGGACTTTATCAGATGTATGTCTGTGTATGTGCTGGGGCAGCAGCAGACATTACATGATTTGGTAACAAGAATTCAGCATGACACATGAAGTTTAGTTGAAAATCTGAAATTCTTTTCCAACAGTGTAACACCCACCCTCCTCCCTTCCTCTTTTTTTTTGCATTTGTATGTGTATGTATGTATGTATGTAGATGTATATATATGTATACAATATTATCTATTTTTACTTTATTATTATTACTATTATTATTTTTTTTAACTTATTTGTTTTTATTTTTTATCTATTATTATTTGTTATTACTACCATTATTATGTGCGTGTTGTGGTTATTGTTCTTGTTAAAATGTACAAATTTAATCTAAATGGTGCATACAATGGTGGTATTTGATGATATCAATGTAAACATGTATGTGCCCTCGCTCTTCTTGCATACACAAAATAAAAATATGAAACAGAAAATCTGAAATTCTCTGACAGAGAAAATCAACTGGTTTTGAACTGGCTGAGTTTTTATAAGGACATTATAAAAACAAGTGCTTGAATATTGAAAAAACTTTAAACTTCAAATCAACTTGACAGCCATGTTTTTATTTGCAATTTAACCCCCAATCCTTCATCTTTGAGACTCCTTTTTATCTTTAAGCCAGTCCAACACTCCTACTTTATTTATCATGTGGATTTTGATGAAAACTAGGACTAAATCTACAAAAGCTGACCATAATCAACACGACAGGCCGACCTGTTGATTATCTCAACATGAGGAAGACATACAGGATTCAGGATACAAATGTCTGACCATGAGCACGAGACACCAGGATGCATAGGCAGACATTACCTCTTAAACATGCCCATTCTTATTAGCGTGGTCATCACTGATCCGTCCACCTCCCCAAAGAAACGGCCCGCCTATAGGGAAGGAAAAAGCTCGTTGTGAGGGGATCTGTGAGACAGCTTGTTGAGTAATTGTGACGAGAAGCCAGCGGAGCAGATATCGACCTTCGTCAGTCGTGTTCCTCCTCTCCACTCTCACCTCACTTTGAACTGTGTGATCAATAATTCATCCCACTGTGTCGTGTTCAGTGATGGTTCAGAGGTAACGGCTCTTATCACAAGTGATTTTGTTGTGCTGTATGCTTCACACGACCATGTGTTGATCCATACTTCAAGATTTTCAAAGTCTCACTCACTTACTTTAAAAAGACCCTTAAACATGGACGAACTCTTTTAGAGTCAGATATCATGTACGAGCCTGAGGGCAGCAGACAAGTGGTCTTAGTAAAAAGCAGTGTTGTGCAAGTCACACAAAGGTTGTAATTCATTACTAATTACTCATTAATTTATAATTAAGTAATCTACTAATTATTACTTGGTATCAACTGTTACTAATTTCTTTACTTTAACTTATTAAATACTTTTTCCTCTTAAAAGTAAAGCTCATCATTTCACTTTCATCTTCCATATTTTGTTCATCTTTGTAGATCATAACAGCTCGTAAAAGTTCTCCTAACAGCCCAATAAAAACAGAAAACTACTGACTAACTACTGTGATCAGTAACTGTAATCCTATCACAGCGGTGCTGGGCTACTGGTAGTCTTCCTAGAATATCTTTGTCTCATATAAAGTAAAAATGTACTTTATATGAGACAAAGATATTCTAAAAAAGGTCTACAAAAATAATTTGATGTCTCTTAAAAATCAGGTCATAACCCTATTGATTAATTCAATTTCACTTAAATAGAAAAGTTTTTTTCTGTTCTAACTCTGTCAAACTGCACAAAATTGGCGATGAAACAAACACGAGGTTAACTTAGCTCAACTGAAGAAAAATAAACATTTTAATGAATATTTCTAGCTCTATTTTACACCTTTCTTAAAACTGGGATACTGAAATATTCATTTCTTTGTAAGTATTAAAAAATATATTGGTAGGGTTTTTTTTAATTTTTTTTGTGTGTTTTCCTCTTCAAAACCAAAAAGTTCAACAATTTCTGCATTAAAAATCAAGCAAAGGTTTATTTTTGTGTTTGTCATAATATTCATTTATGCTGATAGTGAATTGTGAAAACATGGGCATATATCGAACTTTGGAGCAACTGATAAATGTTTTTATTATAATAAATGCTAAAAGTGTTTGTTGACAACATTTTCTTTAGTTATATTAATTTCTTGGTTCAAATAATTGCAAATGTGCTACCACTCCCAGAAAGTTAAGGCTTTTTCAAGGATAGACACTCTAAACCTAAATTACAGAATAACATGAAATAAAACTCAACAGAGCTTTGAGTGCTAACACTTTTTAAAAATATATTCACAATAGGGTATATGCACATGATTTCATAATCAGAGTGAGTGACTGGATTTCCAGCCACTCAGTAGTTAGAAGCCCAGACCGACAACATCAATTAGACGGAAGTAAATAAAAGACTTTAATTCCACAGAGTAGTACTTTGTTATCATTATTATCATTATTTAATATTGTTCACTCACCAAGGTGAGTGTAGATCCTCAGCTGATGTTGCTGAAACATTTAAGCTGTAGCGTCTGGTTTATAATGTGGTCTTACAGAAACTGCCATCACATCACTGAGCACCAGCATTCAAGTCATAAATATGAACTCCATTTCTTAGCCATAAAGGAAAATCAAGCCTTTAATTTCAGCAAATCATTTATTCATGGAGCTAGACTCCTGCACAGTCTAACTAACAAGAAATTCATTGATGTGCAACATTTTGGTCTCAGACTTTCATGAGGAAACCATTTTGCCTCATGAAGGTCTGAGACAGCATCTATGCTAATCACAGTCACAACCTGCTGTCGTCTCGATCGTAGCTCTTGCCTCTTCCTGCTCTGAAAGACTCGGACTTGGCTGCTCACAGGTGTTGTTAATTGGAGCTTGGGACAAGCTGGATCTGCATGATTACAGACACTAAGGCCTCATCCATACGAAGCCTAACCGAGGTCTAAGCGCATACGTTTTTTGCCGAATCTGCGTATCATCCATACGAAGACGGCGTTTTGGGGGTCTGTAAACAATCATTTTTGAAACCAGGTTCCAGAGTGGAAAGATTTTGAAATGCCGTATATGCAGCTCCGTGATTACTGGCTCTCCGCAACTTTTCAGATACGCTTACGTCATAGTTTCATATCTTCATTGACACGCATGCCCCACATGCGGCAACGACAATGGCGGCATACGTGAGGCATATGTGCTGATAAAGCTAGTGACCCTACTGTCCCTGTTGCAGCAAAATCTCCTTCTTCTCAATCACCACCGAGTTGAACAAACAATTATCGAGGACACATTACGGCACTTTATGATCACTTTATCACAATCTCTGTTTACAACTTTTGCCGCAAGTGCGCATGCCCACTGTTTTTTCATCTGTTTCCGCTCCTTTCCGTCATATCGTTACAGCGCCCCTAGAGGTCTGGCATGTGTTTTACAGCGTTTTGATGCGCGTCGGGTGCATTCATGTAGACACACACATGTTCTCAGACGCTTTCGTCTTTATGACGATCGTTTTTGAAACTGTTAAGCGTTTTGTCTTCGCGTGGATGGGGCCTAAATCAAGCAGATCCAGCTTGAGAGCAAGGTTTTATCAAGCTTCAATAGAATGTAAAATGTTCTTCTGTTTTGCTAACACTTCTTGTTTTTCATAAATGCAGGCAGAGATTTGTGGTCCTTTGTGAAACTTAAACTGTTGTTGTAATTCATGGGCAACAACCCATTTTATATCTTACACTTGTACTTGAGAGCTGAGGGAGAGGGATGCAGTTTGTAAATGTGAGTCAATCGTCTCCCTGCTGTTATGTGAGAGACAATTGCTTTAAAATGCATTTAAAAGGTTGAATCAGCCATGAGAGCAATTCAGACAACTGATTTAGCTTAAGTGGGGAAACAGAAACTTCAAAATTCTGATTTATGTCCTCAGTCACAGGCTGATTTATGGTGTTTTACAGAATGAGACACTTGTGAGTCAAACTGAAGGCTGCACATACACACTCATAAAACTTATATATAACTGATGAATATTTATGATCTGTACTTAAGGTGAAGTCTTTTCTTGCTTGGTCATAAATATTGACAGACTTGAGAGTTTCTCAATAATCAAGTGTAGAAGTCAAAGGTGTTCGTGTGCACTTACATCATTTCGTTGTTTAGAAATTAGGACGAAGCCATTATTGTCAATCACGTAGCACTCGAGTTCCTGAGACAGGAGAGGAGAGAGAAACAGGGGGAGCAATTACAAACAATGGGAGAGATCTGTGCCAAACACCACAGAGAAAATGACAGACATGGTGGTAGTTTAAGCTCAAAACCTCTAAATAATGAGGGCAGAATGAGCTCTAGATTTTACAGAAGGAAAAAAACAACAGCTTCTGACAAGCATCATCAACCTCTGGGGTTTTGAACACAAACATCACAGTAAAGCTTTTGATTTGTATCTAAAACATATTAACGAACACATGAAATATGTTTTCCATATTCCATATTAACCTCTATCTATCTACTGAATATGATCAACAAATTACAAAAAAACCCATCTGAATACAATCAGATAAATGATAAAAAAATCTCCTCAAATGGATTATCAGTTGCCAAAAACACCTAATGTATCAAATGAGATATTTAAAATCGATATGTTGAATTTTATGGACATTTTGATTTTTATGGAGTTTTGCAGAAAGTGAAACAAACATTTCAGCTCCAAAAAATTAAAATTTTCTGGCTATAATCTATGGTCTTGGGTAGGGCTGGACAATTAATCGGATTATGATCATGATTTCAATTTTGCCATCTGACAATCATAAAAAACATAGCACTTCTGTGTTCCACGTGCAGCTCGTCAAAGTTGTGTTTAAATCAATACTGAAGTTTTTAAATAAATGAATAACTGTATATTAATTGTGATTTCAATATCACTTAAAATAATTGGTATTCTTATTTTTACCATAATCGTCCAGCCCTAGTCTTGTCTCTAAGGAGCGCTTACTGAAAAATGCTGCTTGATTAACATGAAGGTGTGGTGAAGACACATGAATGAATTATTTATGGATTTTCAAAACAGATACAGCCTCAAACATAGGAAAATTATTTTTTTTTGTCAGTAAATTTTCATTTATCATTTAAAAACTTTACTCCTTAATCAACTTCAATGTCAAACAAATCCAAAGAAAAAAAGTGAGACTGAAATTTTAATGTTTGAAGTTCAAGTCTGCTTTTGTTTGTAGCGGTACACGACATTATACTTCAGTCTCTTGCAGTGTTTTTTAGGGGTCATGGACTGAATTAATACTCAAAAAGATGCGTTATCTATTGTTGATATTTATGTAACATGGCCATTTCAATATTTTGGTTAGTCTAATGCCGGGCATATGCTGCATGACTTCAAGCTTACAGTATTCCAGTCATGGTGTATCGCAGCTCACAGTGCAAATGAATCTTTTACAACACGTTCCTAATGTGCTCAGTTTATGTGCTCACACTATATGATTACTTTGATGGGCACACTGTGCTCTAGCCCCCAATTTCCATTTAGTCTGCCTGCACAGCACGTCAGCCTCAGTCAATTTCCACAGCCTGTGCCTTGATCCGTCTCCAATGCATACAAGCAGCACAGCTCTGCACTGGTTCGCTGGAATTACGCAGCGAGTATTTTTTCAGCTGGAGCTGCTTCAAACCCATGTCAATTTTCACCAAGCACACTGATGCATAACAGGAAAACACGCCCACAAGTTTTTGGGAATTTCAAAATACAGCAGAAATACTAGAGATTATACATGTCAACAACAGGCAGTATAACTTGTTGTTGACATGTTGCTCTTCCTATTATCTTGTGGTCTCATAATTACCTTGTGAACTCAGTTTTCAAGCTTATCAGGGCTGCGAGTTCCAAAGTTCCAATGTTCTGCAAAACTAAATTTTCTTTTCTTTAAAGGTGCTAAGAGGAGAATCTATTTGCGGCGAAATAAAGACTCTGCTACCCATGAGCACGCGCGGCGACTGTCGTAATGCTGCGTTCCAGTAAACTCGGAACTGGGAGTGACATCATCTCCGACTCATCGGCGTTCCAGTTCAAGTCAGAAAAAATCGTGCTGATCTACCAGGCTATTGTTAGCTGTTAGCACGCCTGCGTTGTTGTTCACAAATATCACATGAAGAATGTGATTATCACTATGGCAGCATTTTTGGAAATATAAGTCTAACAATACTATGTATACAGCTGATCTAGAGCGACACACCCCAGTCAGAAGTGCAAAGTAATTGATAATTACAGGAGCTAAATAACCGTTCACACTGGGGACATCCATCTTTAATTGTCAACTCAGGGGTGGTGAGCTTTCACTGAGTTCCCAGTAGGAAATTATGTCTTGGGGGGGCGTTCCAGTTGCAGTTTCCTACTCGGAACCCGGAAATTCCGACTTCTGACTACAGCTGGAACGCACCAAAGACATGACCCAAGCCAAAGCGTGTGTATGTTGTGATGCTAATGAATCCAGCTCGGATCTTTCTCAGAACTCTGCATTGCTTTACAACTTCTTTTTTCAACAACTTACAGGATGCAAAGCCACGAGGTAATGTATCTCTTTCTAGTTACGTAGCGGTAGTTTTTGATGTGTGACAACAAGCAATTTTTGGAAAACTTAGTATCGTAGTTTTGTAGCTGGCTATATATCGCTTCTTACAGCCCGGTGCTCTAAGACGTGTCCGAATAATATAAATTTGCTCTAGTTTTAATTGTCTTGTTCCTGAAGTTGAGTATTCAGGCCAGTCCAGCCCTGTCCGACCTGACTGGAAGGCTAAGGAATAGCATTTACAGATAACTTATTTTGATATTATAAAACTTAACAATAAGTGTGTATTTCGATCAGACATATATCTAAAAGTTAGACTTTTTTGTAATTACTTAGAAACTCCTCACAGTCCCTTTAATGTTGCGAAAAGGGTCTCTCTTTGTATCTCTAAGGAAAAAAACCCTTAAAATGCTTTGTTTTTAACTTTATGGGGGTTATAATGTAATAACTAAACAGCCTCCATCTACATGTAAGTTTTCTTCTCTCCACAGGCAGACCCTATAATGGTGAAAGTCCAATCTGCAGTCTCCTTCCTCCTCCAATCAGGCATCGTTTAGGCAGCTAGTTAGTGCACAGTTCATTATCATAACCTTCTCCAGTGTTCCCGCCCCCCAGATCCAAGCTTTTCCAAAGAGGAGGGAAAAAGAGCATCTGCACACACGGTGGTTAAGGACACATCTGTACATGTCCTGAGGAGTGGGGGATTGAAACTGTGACTATTCTGGTTTGATAGACAACCAACTCGACAACTGAGCTACCATCTCATTAATCACCGAAGTAGATGAACAGAGTGCATACTCACATAGCTGTCACATCGTAATGGACAAGCCCAATCGACTTCAGAGCACTAAAAAGGATAATGAAAGAAAAATTAGTCTTACAATATTATCAGGACAAGTATCAGATTTATCACAAAGTTTAATACTCTCATGGTTCAAGTGCTTTAACATTAGTGCTGAATGATTTGAGAAAATAATCCAATTGCGCTATTTTTCCCCAATATTGCAACTGCGATTTAATCTACGATTGTTTTAATGTTCCTCATCTTATGTATTCTTAAACAAACATAAGCAGTTGTCTTTTTATAGTATAACCAATATGATATTAAATTAATCTAAGGATAAAAGATTTGAGAAAAAGTGGAGAAGTGAAGAACAGAAGCAAAATAGGTATGAAATTGTAAAAAATTGGTTAAAAAATGGTACGAAAGCAGAAAAAAAGATAATAGGTGCAAAATAAGTATGAAATTGCAAAAAAAAAAAAAAAGGCAAAAACATTCAAAAGTGACTAAGGAAAATTGATTATAGCAGCAAAATTGGGATTAAATTTCAAAAACCATGTAAAAATTCCAAACATAGTCTGACAGTGGCCAAAAGAAGAAGATGAATGGGAGCAAGATAGGCATAAAGTTGTAAAAACTGGGTTAAAAAAGGTCAAAATAGGCATGAAATTGCAAGAAACTACATCACAATGCCAAAATGTTCAACACATTTTGGGTTAAAAATATTGCACTGTCTGCGATTTGAAAATCGCAACAAGCCATATTGTGATTTAATCTAATTTGCAATTAATTGTTCAGCCCTAATTAACATGGAGAAAAAAGGAGACAGATGGAAAACAGCAGTGCTCCTACTTATAATAAATGTTTAAAAATGAGAATAAACAGCTAAGAAAATAAAAAAAGGGGTTAAAATTAAATTATGAACATTTCAAAGCAACAAAAAATCCTGTGGAGTTTGGTGGAAACGTACAAAATATCTCACACCACAGACGAAACTGAAAGTTCTGACAAAGAAGGGCATCTTTGTGTATATGAGGATCTGACATGAACATATGCTCTGCCAGTTTTTGTCTGTTAGGTGTTATGCCTGAATGAGTGTCAGTGTTGACGAGTGCACTTACACCTGTGAGCGTGTAGAGACAGAAAAGTGTCCGTGTTGGTGAGAAGGCGTTAATTTGTGTGTGATTTCGCTCATCTACCTGTGATTAGCTCCTGAGTGTCTTGTTTGCAAGCCTTTGCACGTGTGTGTGTGATCTGTGATAACAGGAGTGTGAAGCTGACGTGACAGATCTCAGTGTGGCGAGGATGTTGTGATTAACTCTGAGTGAAGAGAAGAAGCAAAGTGTAGGGACAATTACTCATACTTACATCTGTGTCGTTTGGCTGTGAGGACGAGAAAAGAAGAACAAGGAGGGATGAATAAGGAGAGAATAAAGAGGAGAGAGAACATTAGTTCAGTTAATGATGTGTGGGTCAATCCACTGAATAGACTGTCGCACTCCATTGCTGGTAGCCTGCAGATGACAAGTCATACATCTTCTAGAGGTACATGTTTTAAAGAGGGGCAAAATACTGCAAATGTTTTGTTCTTTTCATAACAGATATTTAAATAATATGATAATTGAATCTGTTTATACAGCAAGCATTAAGATTTTAGTATCAGTGTGATAGTCAGTCAAGACAAAATGTATTTAAAAGGCACATTAAAAACAACACATGTTGACAAAAGTATTGCACAACCACAAGAGAGGTAAATAAAATAAGATAGCCTATTCCATAGCATAAAACAAATACATTGAAATGGATAAAATGGGACAAGAAATACCCGTAAGTGAAGATGAGATAAAAATGAGAACCATAAAATCCAGTATTTTACCAATAGGTACAATCTAAAAGACACCAAATATCATACAAACGCCAATCCAAACTAGAAAAGCACTCGGAGAGCGCAGACCTCTGCCAGCGCCACAGTCCTCAGCCATATTGTGATTTTGACCATGAATATTAGTCCTACCTTTATTTCATCGAAATATTTAGATTCCTTGACCATGAAAACATACCATTAGCAACTGGATTCATAATAACCTTCGCCAAGGAGGTTATGTTTTCGGGAGAGTTTGTTTGTCTGTCTGTCTGTCTGTGAACAAAATAACTCAAAAAGTTATGGATGGATTTTGACGAAATTTTCAGAAAATGTTCAGCATGGGAAAAGGAAGAACTGATTTGATTTTGGTGTTAATCTGGATCAGCATCTGGCCACCATGGCAAAAAATTTGATTTTTGTGAATAACTACTGAACTAAAATAGATATCATTATGAATCCAATTGTTATTGGTACGTTTTCATGGTCAAGGAATCTAAATATTTTGATGAAATAAAGGTAGGACTAATATTCATGGTCAAAATCACAATATGGCTGAGGACTGTGGCGTTGGTGGAGGTCTGTGCTCTCCGAGTGCTTTTCTAGTGATAACTATTTTAGTTCAGTAGTTATTCACAGAAATCACATTTTTCGCCATGGTGGCCAGACGCTGATCCAGATTAACACCAAAATCGAATCAGTTCTTCCTTTTCCCATGTTGAACATTTACTGAAAATTTAATCAAAATCCATCCATTACTTTTTGAGTTATTTTGTTCACAGACGGACGGACAGACAGATGGACAGACAGACGGACAGACAGACAAACAAACTCTTCTGAAAACATAACCTCCTTGGCGGAGGTAATTAGGCTGATGAACTCCACTTATTTGGCAAATATTCATTCATTTTTAATTTTGTGGAGACATGTTCCAAAAAATCTGGGACACTTTGCTTTCATCACTTTATGTTTAACAATAAGCATTTGGGGACTGATGACATTAATGGTTGAGGCAGAATTCTTCCCCACTCTTGCTTGATGTACGACTCCACTTGTTTTACAGTCCAGGGCTTCTGCTGTCGTATTTTTCACTACATGATGTATCACACATTTTCACTGGGCAACAGGTCTGGACTGTAGGCAGGCCAGTCTAATACTGATATTCTTTGACAACAAAGCCACGCTGCTGTAACACAGACAGAATGTGGCTTGGCAATGTCTTGATGAAATAAGATGGGACGTCCCTGAAAAAGATGCTGCTTGGATGGCAGCATGCTGCTCCACATCCTGTATGTACCATTAGCATAATGGTGCCTTCACAGATGTGCAAGTTACCCATGCCATGTGCACTATGTTTGCACTACTAATATTTTTGGTGGATTTTTCCGCTACCTTAGTTACTTCTGTCAACTTAAACTTGTAAGAGTGCGCTTAACATTTTTTCTTGGTGCACCAGCGCGTCCAAGAAAAAATGTTTGGTGCACTCTCACAAATTTTGGGTGCATGTGCTCCCAAAATGGTTGCACTCTGGGGCCCTGTTTAAGTTTGTCAATTTGAAAATTAAAAATCATGTCTTTTGAGTGTACTGGAGTGACTATGGGTCGAATTGTTTTTGCAACCGTTCCATCTGGCTTTTATTTACCTTCACACAATATCCCAACTTTATTGGAATTTGGGTTTGTAGATAAGAAGGTGCTAATCCATTTAAGATGGAAACACTTACAAATCTAATCAGGTCATCCTCTGGTCAGAGTGCATTTGAACACAAATCAGGAATAAAACCTGCTGAATTTGCAGTCAGGTGTTTGGTGCTTCCTCTATTTGATGAGTTGAAGTGATTTGTATCCCCGCACAGGTGAATGTTCAATTCTCTCATTCACCTTTCTGACTGGAGTCATCTGAGTAAAACTGTCAGTCCATCTCATAATTCAAGGGCCTCATCCTGTGTCTTGTGATATGTGCAGACTGGTGTCCATGGACAATCTGTCTTTAGAATCACAGCATAGCTATATAGAGCGTGTCCAAGTGTGAGTGACACGGTCTATCATCCTTTTCGATCCCATTACACTTAAGTGTCAGTCTTTCTCCATCCAACCGCTGCCACCTAAAATGAACTACAGTTCAGGCAGTGGATGGTTAGAAATGATGGTCTGTAGATATTGCACAGTGTGATGAGGGAAGGCATTTTCAGGAAACAGTATCAATAATATCAAATGTTTCTGTTTGCTATGCATTGAAAAACAAAGATTTCTCAATGTTTTGTCTCTTAATCCTTTAAAAATATATAGCCAACCAACTTCAACTCATATTAAAGGTTGTTAGGATCAAGCAAACACGACTGAAAGACAAAGTGTTTGTTTAAAGAGAAACAAAATAGTTTTAGTAACAGTAATGGCAGGTGTAGTCTATCAGCTTTTCCTTAAAGATGCTATGAGGAGAATCTATTACCGGCGACATTAAGACTCTGCTACCCATGAGCACGCGCGGCGACTGTCGTAATGCTGCGTTCCAGTAACCTCGGAACTGGGAGTGACATCATCTCCGACTTATCAGCGTTCCAGTTGAAGTCGGAAAAAAACATGCCGATCTACCAGGCTATTGTTAGCTATTGTTAGCACGCCCTGCGTTGTTGTTCACAAATATCACATGAAGAATGTGATTATCACTATGGCAGCATTTTTGTAAATATAAGTCTAACAATACTATGTATACAGCTGATGTAGAGTGACACACCCCAGTCAGAAGTGCAAATAAATGGATTAGTACAGGAGCTAAATGACTGTTCACACTGGGGGCATCCATCTTCGATTGTCAACTTGGGGGTGGCGAGGTTTCACTGAGTTCACAGTAGGAAATTCTGACTTCGGGGGACGTTCCAGTTGCACTTCCCTACTCAGAACTCAAAATTTTTACTTCTGACGACAACTGGAATGCACCAAAAGACGTTACCGAAGCCAAAGCGGGCATTTGTTGTGATGCTAATGAATGCAGCCCGGACCTTCCTCAGAACTCTTCATTGCTTTACAACTTCTTTTTTTTTTTTTTTTTTTTTTTTTCAACAACTTACAGGATTAAGCGGCAAGGGTAATGTATCTCTTTCTAGTTACGTAGCGGTAGTTTTTGATGTGTGACAACAAGCAGTTTTGGAAAACTTAGTATTGTAGTTTTGTAGCCGGCTATTTATCGCTACTTACAGCCCGGTGCTCTAAGACGTGTCCGAATAATACAAATTTGCTCTAGTTTTAATTGTCTTGTTCCCGAAGTTGAGTATCCAGGCCAGTCCAGCCCTGTCTGACCCGACCCGAAGGCTAAGGAATAGCATTTATAGATAACCTATTTTGATGCTATAAAACTCATCTTAAAGTGTGTATTTCCATCAGGCATATGTCTAAAAGTTAGACTTTTTTGTAATTACTTAGAAACTCCTATATATTATTATTATATAATATTATATATTATATAATATTTCTGTGTGCACAACAAATATGGATAGTTTCAGAAATTATGATGCCATATAGGCCCACCCCTCCCTTACCCCGCATGCACAAACCCTGATGACAAAAGAAGCAGTCTGGTGTATACGGTGCTGTGTTTGTGCTGCAGAACTTACTGAGTTTTTTATGGTTTTAACAGCAAAGTCTCCTAATTTTCTACAACCACCATGAACAACAGGGGGACATGGGAAACAGTAAATGCCAGTCTCTTTCACATTTCTCAAAATGTATATCCACATGCTCTTCTTCTTCTCTGGTTTTGTTGTATTTCTGCAATAGCACCACTTGCAGGCCTGGTATATAATCTACAGCGTTTTCAGTGTTTATATGGATGAACATAATCACTAAAACAATGCCATCTTTACAGAGAATGTGTTCAATACGAAAACATTTTCATCTCTGTGTGGACAGGGCCTAATAGACCACAAAAGAAACCACATTTTTCTATTTTGGCAGAGCTGCAGTAAACATAAACAAGATGTCTGACCGGCAAGAATTTTGCTTGAGTCTGCAGAAACTGCACCCTGATAAAAAGCACTACAGACAGCTCAACCTTGTTTTGATAGCATTTTCTGCCACTGTAGTTTCTTGGGTGCGTTGATATTTCTACATTGAATCCCTCTTGGTGCTTGTCTCACAGGTAGCCATCCACTTTGGCTCTGTTAGCTGCATGCAGTGAAAATTGAGCGACTGAGGATGCCAATTTATGCAGAGGCTGAACTAATGTTCCTTTCTCAATGCACAATAATGGAAGAACACCAGCACAGTTGACAAATGCAGTGTGAAAAGGGCTTAAAGGGTTAATTTGGGTTTTTTGGAGTGGGGGTGTTCGTGGCACAAATAAAAATGATTGACACAAGCATTGTCCATTGAGGGCAGAGGGTAGCCAGTACATAGCAGTCGATGGTGTCTCCAAAAGCCTCGCAATTAACCCACTTGTAGGTTAAAACTACTCAAAAAACTACATAGACTCAACAACATGCCGCAGTTAGATTCCTTACAGTTACAGCAGGGGTGTCAAACTCTATTGCACATGGGGCCAAAACTCAAAAAACACTCTTGGTCAAGGGCCTAAAAGGAAAAATATTTATTGAGCACATTAAAACTAAACTTTTTTTTAACATAAATATGAATGAATGGACACAAATACTATTATTACAGAATAAAGAAACTGAAACTATAAAGAACTTAAAAAGCTTTTGCTCTCCATAAAAATATCTCCTGCCAAAATAAAAAGTTGGAAATATGAACATGCAACAAAAAAAAATGAAAATATTAAATAAAAATTGTGCTATTGTCCCAAGCTGGCTATTGTTCAGCAAGGCAGCTGTTGCACTGCATTATGGGATTTGCAGTTTGTGTGTTATCAGCACTTCATACTGCCAGGCCATTAATAACAAAAACAAAAACTATATAAAACAATCTTGCAGGCCAGATATAATTGTCCATCGGGCCGGATGTGGCCCCCGGGCCTTGAGTTTGACACATATGCTTTACAGTGTTTAACTTTTTAGAACTATTTAGTGATGGATCAAAGGACTAGTTATCCTTTTGCCAGCAACCCCCCTCATTAGATCAGGTGAGAGTGCTGCACTGGGGACAGGTAGCCGTCACTAGAGCACAAACTGGTGCAAATCACTTAATTTAGCTTGTTGTTTTAAACATTAACATCAGGACCTAACCTCCAGGAAACAAGCATGGTATACATAACCCTTAAATACCAACATTTGAAAGTGGGATTTAAAGGATAAGTTCGGTTTCTACAGCTTTCACATTGTTTATAGAATGAAGTAGAACAATATACTCACCCAGAAGGCTTTCCTGATCCAAACAGTGCTTCAGGAGATATTTAGATCCAAAATCGAGCGGTGGACATCCATAAAATGGTAGCACATTGGGCATACAGCGCCGCTCCTAAAAGTTTTTTATTTTTTTTTTTTTTTTTTTTTTTTTTTTTTTTTTTTTTGCAACTGTGCTGACCTCTGAACTGAAGAAGAAGAGCGCTTGCCTCCGCACATGCGCAGTACTCTCTGGAGTACTCTCTCCTCTGCGTCCTCCTTTCGATGAGCTCCTCCTCTTTAAACTCTGGCTCGAAACTGTAAAGACACCCATCATATTCAAAGTTCTCCTCCACAACATCTTCATCCGATAGATATTCGTCCATTTTGCACAAAACTTGAAGAAGAAAGTTGTTGTGTAGCCGGCTGTCTTGAGCCGCACTGCGCATGTGCGGAGGCGAACGTTCTTCAGTTCAGAGGTCAGCACAGTTACAAAAACATGTCTGGGGCGACACAGACTGTAATGGAGGAGTAGCGCGAGCGGACCATGATGAAATATTGGTGAAACTAATGAGTTTTTGGATGATTAATGCAGTTTTAGGAGCGGCGCTGTATGCCCAATGTGCTACCATTATACGGATGTCCGCCGCTCGATTTTGGATCTAAATATCTCCCGAAGCACTGTTTGGATCAGGAAAGCCTTCTGGGTGAGTATATTGTTCTACTTCATTCTATACACAATGTGAAAGCTGCAGAAACTCAACTTATCCTTTAAGGGTTGCTGTGCATGTGTTTATATCCACATGCTTAATTTGTTGATGTACAGTAACAGAACAGTTTGGTTTACATATTACTTGTTGGATTTGGTTGTTGTTGTTTGTCGTTTCTTTATTTCCTTTTGTTTTCTTTTTTTTAAGTTTGAGATAATAAATAAATAAATAAAATAAAAAAAAGTTGCCAACACAGGGATTTTGTTGAGGTAAAGTTAAACTCTGGAAAGAATCTTCCTGTTAATTACAAGGCTTTTGGTAGCACCTTGTACTGCTATGTACTGCCTACCCTCAACCCCTGGATATCTCTCCCACGGGACATAGTTCTATTGTAAAGTGTCTTAAGATACACTTTAATGAACTGCCCCTATACAAAAAAAGATCAAATGACTGATCGATTGAAAGCTCGCCCAATATTACTGTCAATAAAGTCCCTTTACTGGCAATCATACTGTATTTACAAGTGCCACTGGCATCTAGCAACCTCACTCAAAAAAACCTGCACTCGTCCTTTAAGACTAAATCTAAAATGGCAGCCAAACTTAACACTCCAAGTTCAAGGCTCTTGCTCATAACCCTGTGCTCATGCAAGTGTCTCATTATGGAGCAACATGGCAAGTGAAGGTGATACATATCAGAGCATCAATTATCACTTTCACTTCCTGAACCTCCTTCAAAAGTTTTCTCACTTTTCTTCAAACACACATTTAACTTAAAGAAATCAGCCCAGTACAGTTTTATAAAACTTACATTATACATTTTTGATACTGCATGAGCCCTTCTATACTTGAATGTGCGATCTGACTCAGAGAGGTAGGTTGCTATATTTCTAAAGGCATATAGACACGTACACAATCATATTTGGCAGCACTGGCCTCATGTTTCAGCCTCTGTGGGTGCATATTTTTATTTTATGTTCTAACAAAAACACAGACACAGTGTGAACCAACACTGGGGTAACAAAGAGAGGAAAAGCAGCTGAGTCTTGTCAGTGAGATGAACAGTATGCCAAAATCCGAATGGCAAAAAATCAATCATCTTTTGAGTCTCATTACTATCACTTCGCAGCCTCTCTATGCATCCACGCTGGCTGTCAGACCTATAATGGCAGCGATGGAGCGTGAGAGACGTATGGCTCCTCACACTGCCAGGTTCACGCTGTTTATTTTAATGTGGGACGCATGTGTAAAATTGCAGGTTTACAGATTTAACTAAGGCGGTAACAAGATGTGTTAAAGGAGGAGGGGGTGGAGAATCACAGTGTTTCTTCATATTTAAACAGCATGGATGGAGCCACACAGAGAGCAGGGAGAGCAGAGTGTGCTGTACAGTGATGTCAGAACATTTCCCTAATAACATCCTGACTGATCCCTATTAGATGGCAGCTCCCGCTTTTTCCCTCCTCTCACTAATTCATTATTCATCTTCTAATAACATTTTATTTTAAGGCAGCCATCCTTATACTGTAGCTGTAGGGTCTGGGTTTTTCCTCCCTTATGTAACCTTTCCTGGAGGTCCATGGGGATGCAGAGCAGACTTCCTTGACATATAGATTCTTCTTTAGGGTGAAGCAATTACATATTTTGAATTTAAGTAAATATATATTTCTTGTTCAAAAGAATAACAAAGGTGTGGGGAAACCATTTGAACAGCAGGCATGCTTTAACACCAATGCATTAAAAAAAATCAGACATCCATCCATTCATTATCAATACTAATTATCCCTTTCAGGGGTGACGGGGGTGAAGCCTATCCCAGCTGACTTTGGGTGAGAGGTGGGGTACACCTTGGACCAGTTGCCAGTTGACTGTAAGGCCACATAAGGGGACAGTAATTATCCTCTCACTTCTACTGCTTTCACACTAAAATTAGTGACTCAGTGCAGGTTAAAACAGTAGCAATCGGCAAGTGACTCCTTCCCACTGCCAGCAGAGCCGGGTCTAATTGGCAGCATATGAGCTGCATGGCTGTTTTTTTTCCTCTGGTGCATCAAGCTGGTGTCATCATGTTGGTGACATCATCAGCGACAAAACACGTCCATATAAACAATGGAAAAGAGCACTGAGGGGACAGGCATGATATTATGGCGTGGGCATGTTACGTAAATTAGTAGGTTGACTCAGGTGTGATGCTCCTACTGAAGCCGATCAGAGGCAAGCTGATAAAAACCCTTGTCGCTTGCAGGGTCAGTCAAGTCTAAAAGCTGATTAGACCCTTTCAAACTGCCGACAGGAGTCGATTGTTACTGGGCAGCAAATGTTTAAGATTTTAAGGAGGAGGCCACGTAACCATAGTCTCTGTCAAATCCAATATCAATCATACAATTTTGCCACAGTTCTAATGCCTACCAACTTTGAATTGAACCACTTCCTGTTTCATTCAGGTTTGGGAGAAAGTGCTGGGTCAGCACTCAACCATTCCTGACAACACGTCTGCACCACCAGCGAGTTAACCATACTACCTTCCAAGGTGTTTATGTGCAACAAAGTTTGAGTGCAGCAAGGAGCACCAACCTTTTGCTGTGTTACCAACTGCTGTAATTGGCAGCGTTGCCCCAGGAGCTCAGCCTGCATCTCCCCAGCTACTAAAACAGCTTCCAAGCATGGTTGGATTGGGACCAAGGTTATAATAGTTAACTGAAACGAAACTAAAAACTAAAACTAAAACTTAAAGGAGACATATCATGCTGATGCCTGATTTAATACTTACATATAATATAATAAATTTGAAAACAAGACCTTACAGCCCCTTAATTTTCAAAAAATTAGATATTGTATTTTTTCTGATATCCTAGAACGAGATTTGATGCCTCTGAAAATAGGTCATTGCAAGATGTCCGCGAGATTTGAATCGTCGTGATGACACGAGGTACCTTTCTTTTGATTGGAGTAATCTGATAAAACACTTCCTCCTCTGTGATGTCCGTTAGCCACAAAACCGTCACCGAGGAACACATCCACCAGCAGCAGTATATAGCTCCCTAGCTCACACTCACTCATTACCAGCTCTGGCCTGTAGGGGGACTCAATACGCGCTCGCTGCTTTGAGCCTGCCGGAAAATACAGTAGAAGAAGAAGGACAGGCTGGCTCAGCCCCCGATAGAACTGACCAATCGGAGCACAAAGGGCTGACGTTGCGAGGTAACTGGAGGTCAGCCTGGAAACCGAGCGTTTCAACGAGAGCTTGATAATGGCCTAAAATAAGGATTTTGAGAACGCTATTGTGGGGCAATGAAGGAACTAAATGACTTGTACTGAGGGCAGAAATGCTTTACAGGCATCCTAGTCTGGCATAGTGAAAAGGAGAAACAAGCATGATATGTCTCCTTTAACATACATTGCAGTTAACTCAAACTAATAAAAACTAGAAAAGAAAACAAAAACGATAAGTAAACTAAAACTGTATCTTGTGTTCACAAAACTAACTGAAACTAACCAAAATTATAGACAAAATGTCCTTCGTTATCGTTTTTGACAATATTTATTAGCCTTTAGGATTTAAATTAATCCGACACATTTTCTCAACCAATTTTATGACAGTTTTCGTCAGTTGTCAGCGCTGTACGGCACCATCATAGCGATGTACTGGGACGTGCTTGTTTACTGCACATGTTGTTGGAACAACTTGGAAGAAATGGCTAAAGTTGGGAGGAGGCGGCGGTGTCCCATTTGGGATTTTTTTGAGTACCACAGTGAAACAAACAAATGCAAGTGCCTGGGAAATTAAAACTGGTGCGATATGTCGAGCGCTTCTTAAGTGGAAAAATCCCACAAACTTAAAAGCCCATTTGAGGAGCACCTATAAGGAGGCTTGTACAGCCTATGAAAACAAGGAAGCCAAGAGTTTATATTGATGTTTATATTTTTTGGACTTGAAAATAAACAGTATTATAAAATACTTACTCTGACCTTTTTGAATCCTGCACCTGGCAAATAAGGGATGAAAAAACTAAAACTAAACTAAACTAAGCCTTGTTGCAAAAAATCAAAACTAAATAAAAACTAGAATACCCACTCTAAAACTAAGTAAAACTAAACTGTAATGGGAAAAAAAGGTCAAAACTAACTAATACTAAACTATAATGACAAATCCAAAACTATTATAACCATGATTGGGACTCCCCAGTCCGAGCCCTAATGGACCGAGCTTCAATGCAACTCATTGTTGAAATAAGAAATGGACATGCCCACAACACAATAGGACTGATGACTGTCTAAACACTGCATTGTAATGGTCCTTACAAATTCAACAATGTTGTAGCCCTGGAAACTGAAAAGTCTCCCCATTTTTAGGCCCCTTTTAAAACAAAAAAGTGAACAGCCCTGTGTGAGTCATATAGAGTCATCAGTTTTGGTATCAGCCTGTTTCATAACCAGGAAAAATTGAGCTTTAAATGCTCGTAATGCCTTTACAATATTAGAGAGGATCAAAAGATTAAATGAAATCCAGGTACTTGCTAGCTCCTGACATCAGAGAACGTCGCCTATATCTCTAAAAACTGGGTCAACGTGATGCCCTCTTTTTAGGAAGATGTTTTTATGAGTGCCATATCAAGCTTTCCTAAAATATATGTATCTCATTCAGGATCTACTGTAGGTACAGTATCTTTCATCCTGCCCTGAGACAGCTTAAAAATAAACCACAGACAGGATTCTGCGCACATACACATCAGTGCACACATGTGAGCGCACAAACACTATAAAATAAAGATGCCTGATGGAGAATACATGACAGGAGGATAAGATGATTATGTAAGACATCTGAGGGGGAAGAGGGAGGGTTGAAGAGAAGAGATGAGGGAGAAGGAGGAGTAGGAAAAGAGAGGAGGGGGAGGCATTGTGAGAAATGAGGCTGAAGGCAGGAGAGTGAAAATGGCAGAGGTAAATGCAGTACATGACAAAGTTTCAGAATCAATCTGGTGAGTAACAAGGCCGCAGTAAATGACTCTAATGCCTTCTTGGTTGGTCTGTGTACATAAAAACACTCTTATGCACAGATGGTCTTGCATATGGTCCCCCTCCACGTGGCACACATCAATATAAATAGACGCATAAACAGCTTTTTCTTCTTCACACCTTCATAAACACAATAACCTACATGCACACACAGAAACACACACATTTGGGAGCTTTCTGTGCAACCCATCCATCATTTAGTGGCCAGCCAGCCGCTCTAATGCTCTTTTAACTGCTGTCATTTATAGTCATGGGAGCAGACAAGACCAGATACTTGCCACAGCTTAAGTGTTTTGCTAAATTAAGCAGGTTTCTTCATTTAAATGTTTTCTTGAAGGTGTGGGAGAAATCAAAGGACACTATGTGCATCACTCGAAGTAGCAGAGAGTGAAGTAACAGAATATCGTCTTTAGAAGATATCAGTCTTAAAAAAATTATGGGGCAGGGAAAAGCATGACTTCAATAATATGTGCAGTCTTACGGAAAATTCAGCATTAAGCTTTGAATTAAACAAAGTGTAATTAAAAACGAATGGAGCAGAAAAGAGGGCTATAACAACCCTTTAGTCCTTGTTGTAGAAAGTAGATGGTGTCAGAGAAGACAGGTGAATTAAACCCTAAAGCATAGTTGTAATAAAACTTTGGAAAAACACAATTCCAAAAGAGTTGGGAAATGATGAACTGGCTTAACCTGACACACCATATGTACCATGCAGTATATCTCACTAGACCACCTGAAAGAGCTCATAGACAATGACTGGAAAAGGGACAAACCTTAGCATACCTGGAAGGTAATTCAGTGATCATTCTGTTGATCACATTTGCTACAAACCAATCAGGCAATGTAACAGGTGGCTGCTACTGCCTTAAGGTAAGCCATTTAGTAAAACAAAATCCCGGCAAAACATATTGATTAGCAAAGAGAAATGATCCTCTCTATATATAAGCTTGTAGTGTATTTTTGTTATTCATTTAATAAAAAAGGGC
Source organism: Scarus forsteni (assembly GCA_036419115.1). Taxonomy (NCBI): domain Eukaryota; kingdom Metazoa; phylum Chordata; class Actinopteri; order Labriformes; family Labridae; genus Scarus; species Scarus forsteni. Next base: position 11,050,902 of record JAZDUH010000341.1, read on the forward strand.
AGTCCAGGTCCAATAAAACTGCAGCTGAAGTGGTTAGCATCTATGCTAATCTTTGTGCGAACAGTCACTTACTGCTGTCGTCTTCCTTTTATCTCCCACCTCTTCCTGCTCTGAAAAACTCTGATTGGGCTGCTCGTATCTTGTCTTTAAATAGAGGCTGAAAAGGATTTGCAAATCACTAGAATCCATTTTTCATTCACATTTTTTTAAATGTATTTTTGGGGCATTTTGTGCCTTTATTGATAGGAGAGAGACAGTGGACAGGCCTGTGAAAGGGGGCGAGAAAGTAGAGGAAGACACTCTGCAAACTGGTCGCAGGCTGGACTCGAACCCAGACTGGCAGAAGTATGTGTATGGGACTTGCATGGTTGCTAAGGTCCGTGTACTTTGCGGCCATTCGTTTTTCGTGTTGATATGGGTAAACGGCAAATGGGAAACCATCCGATTTTCCGATTTCTGTTTGGATGATGGGAAACGAAAAAGAGAAACGACCCATTTCCCATTTTTTGGTTGGTAATCGAAAATCCAAAAATGGAAAATGAGCCTTTATCTGATATCTATTATGGGTTTATATTTACACAAGTCGGGATATAAAATACGGCCGTAATTCCCTTCGTAAGGCTTGCTTTGCCTTCACCTGGAAGCACTTCCTTCTTCTGCGCTGCCGATTGCCGAGTCGTTTCCCGTTTTTCATTTCCCTTCATCTAAACGGAAATCATAAAATTGGATGGTTTCCCGTTTTCCGTTTACCCAAATCAACATGAAAAACAAATGGCCGCAAAGTACACAGACCTGCTAACCACTCCGCCAAACCAGCACCCCTCTAATTCACATTTTTACATAATATCCCTACTTTTTTGGATTTTAAGTTTGCAGCAAAGATCAAACAATTTTAGTATTTAAAAAATATTTGATGAAAAGAGCACTAATCTTTCAAAGTAATGCATTAGGGTTAAACACAGATTTTAAAAGCAGGTGCAGTGAAATGAAAAACTCTGCACTAATCTTAAAATGAAACAAGGTCCAAAAGCTGTAATTACAAACTAATGGAGCGGGAAAAAGACATAATAGTCCTTGAGTCCTTATCATACGGAATAAAAGGTGTCAAAATGGGGAAGTGGTGCTTCTCTATTTATCAATACTTTTAAATGGTTATGTTATGATTAAAAAATTGAGTAAGAATATGGATCAACCTTTCACAAAACAGGATGTTTGGTTTATTCTTCAATAAGATCAAGTGGAAAGCCATTGACAACTGTTCCAGGCAATCAGACAGCCGCATTATTCCTCGGTGATGGAAGAAGAGCATGATTATGTTGTTTGTATTCCACAAACATTGCATAATATAATCATAAATTTGCCAGATTTCTCATTAGTGCCAGCACAGTGCTTCACTAAATCTGCTTTATAGAGGACATTAAAATACAGAGAAATTAGAATAACATGAAAAACTGAGGCAATAACACAAAAATTACTGTCTTTAATTCCAAAACAGTGCGCAATGGTACATGACATTTATCATCACTTTTTATTATTTCAGCAGTGTTCGCAGAGGCAGAGGGGAGAGCTGTAAACAGCTGGCAGCATAGCTGGAGGCCAGCTCAGGGTTATGTTCAAGAGGGTTTCTCTTTTATATCTCTTCTCAGTGACGCATTTATTCTTCAGGTGTTAACTCTAACTACAGCGTGAGTGAAGGGTTGAACATCTGGGTCAGTACTTGTAAAAAGAACCATTAAATTTGAGTGTACTTGAACCTGTGTGTACCCACCTGTGCTGCAATGGACATAAATCTGGATACCAGGAGATCCAAGGTCATCTGGACACCGATGGCTGCAAAAGAACAAGAGAAAAGGAGATGAGAATGTGAATCCAGCACAGCATCACAGAGAAAAGCTTACAAAAGAGATGGTAATAGTGGAGGGAAAGTTGAGAAGAAGTTGGGTAGAGAGCTATGGTTCTCATTAGGGCTGCCACTTTTCCTAAAAATCAAACTTCAAGAATTCTGGACATAGTCAAAGATATTAAAACCCTCGCCTCCCTGCTAGCCCAGCTGAAAAACAGATACAAGGCACTTCCTCTGGTTTGTTCTGCTGGTAACATCTCCTGAGGCCACACCAGCCAGTCACATGTCCTTAAAGGTGCTATGAGGAAAATCTATTACCGGAGACATAAAGACTCTGCTACCCATGAGCACACGTGGCGACTGTCGTAATGCTGCATTCCAGTAACCTCGGAACTGGGAGTGACATCATCTCCGACTTATCGGCGTTCCAGTTGAAGTCGGAAAAAAACATGCTAATCTACCAAGCTATTGCTAGCTGTCGTTAGCACGCCCTGCGTTGTTGTTCACAAATATCACATGAAGAATGTGATTATCACTATGGCAGCACTTTTGTAAATATAAGTCTAACAATACTATGTATACAGCTGATCTAGAGTGACACACCCCAGTCAGAAGTGCAAATAAATGGATTATTACAGGAGCTAAATAACTGTTCACACTGGGGGCATCCATCTATCATTGTCAACTCGGGGGTGGCGAGGCTTCACCGAGTTCCCAGTAGAACATTTCTGACTTCAGGGAACATTCCAGTTGCAGTTTCCTACTCGGAACTCAGAAATTCCTACTTCTGACTACAACTGGAACGCACCAAAAGACGTGACCCAAGCCAAAGTGTGTGTTTGTTGTGATAAATGCAGCTTGGACCTTCCTCAGAACTCTGCATTGCTTTACAACTTCTTTTTTCAACAACTTACAGGATGCAAAGCGACGAGGTAATGTATATCTTTCTAGTTACGTAGTGGTAGTTTTTGATGTGTGACAACATGCAGTTTTTGGAAAACTTAGTATTGTAGTTTTGTAGCCGGCTATATATCGCTACTTACAGCCCTGCTGTAAGACGTGTCCGAATAATATAAATTTGCTCTAGTTTTAATTGTCTTGTTCCTGGAAGTTCAGTATCTAGTATTTTTCTGAACTAATCCACTCTCCTTCCTCCATTCCAGTTGATCTGGGAAGTCTCTGAGCTGCAAATTTGATATCTCATTGGGACATCTCTTTGGTCAGAATTTCGTATTTCTGGCATTTCTGTGGGATGTGACGTAATTCCTCTTTTCCCACGTCTGATTTCCAGTGTAAATGGACACATGCAAAAGCTGTTAATCACATAACCATCACAGAGAACTGGAGAGCAAACGTGTATCCTCCCATTGACCACTGAGCTGCAGCACAGGCTTTCTAATTTTCCTTCTTAGGCTGCGTTTACACGGCGCCGAAAACGGTCAAATCTGACAAGTTTTCTTTGTGTTTTGGCCTTGTGTTTTGATGAAAGCGCGTTGCATTTTGTCTGAAAACGGAAACTTTTGAAAACGGGCTCCAGAGTGGAAAGTTTTGAATACGCTCTCCATGCAGCTCCGTGTAAACCCGTATCAGAGCCGTCTGCCGAGTAACGTGTGTGAGACTCTTGCCATGGTCAGTTTGCTATCCAGACAAAACTATCCAGACAGATTTGTAGTCCGAACTGATTTGTCCAGAAAAGAAACTCCTGTGTCTCTGTGCATCTATTCGCCATTGTTGTTTGTGAAAAGTTTTTCTTCTTCGTACATGTGTTGTAGCAGCACTGCCTCTCTGCAGCCTCCCACACCACCATCTACTGAACCGGCATGCACTAGGCCTGTGCTCAAAATATCGATACAGCAAAATATCATCATGCACTTCTTGGCAATACGTGTATAGATACGGATTCTACAGAATCGATACGGCCTCAATGTTTTGACAGTAGACTTTGGGTAATATTAACAATGGAAAAGTTCAAAACAGAACCAAAGCTTCATGATTAAACACACGTTCCAAGTTTAAACTTAGGTCTACCATCTTTGGGGACCTGAACTAAAGTTCTGGGGTTGAAGAATTATTTAAAAACCCATGCTTGTTCGTTTTCTTCCTGTAAAAAAAACAACAGTTACTGGGAATTCCGTTAAAAGCGCACTCAGTGTTCACAATTTATGTGTATCGGGTTACGTATCGTATCGTGTGGTTGCTGGAAATACCCAGCCCTAGCATGCACACTACAATCCAGCGTTGCCATCTGAACGTGGAAGAATTTGAAAATGCAAAGGACAAATCTTTGAGTCTTTAAATCAGAGTGCACAAACCTCGGCAAAGGCATATAGACATGTTTAGATGAGTTATGAGCGAAAACTTCCTTATCTTGCATTTTTGACACATCCATAAAGCAATCCTGGATCCACATCCAGATTTAAATCACCACCAGATGGTTTTCACTTCTCTTTTGTGTCATGGCAAACCCCCCCCTCCCCACCCCCCTGCACCAAGTACCGGACCTGGGGAGACCGCGCCTTTTCCACTGCCACCCCCACCCTTTGGAACTCCCTCCCCACGCACATCCGGATCTGCACTGACCCTGCAAAATTCAAAACCCTCCTCAAAACACACTTGTACAGACTTGCTTTTAACTTGTAAATGATTCTTGCCCCTGTTTTTATTCTCTTTTAACTTAATTAACCTGCTTTTATTTACTTATTTTTGTGTGTAAAGTGTCTTTGAGTTTTATGAAAAGCGCTCTATCAATAAAATGTATTATTATTATTATTATTCCTGGAAAATGTCATTAAAATCCATTGAAATGTTTTGAGTTACTTTCAACAAATTTGAAAACAGTCCTATATAACAATGTTAAAAAATAAAAATCTGGATCTTCATTCTTACACGGATTACCACCAACATGTAATCACATCTTCCTCGTATTCCTATTCTTGCTGATTTTATGTTTTTATTGTCGGTCCTCATGGTCTCTTTTTATGCTGCATGGTTCTTGTATTGTCTGGGTTCCTATTAAGTGTAAAAAGGGCCTTCAGTAATAAATCTGGAGTATTAACACAGTATCAACCGTTGCCCCTCTGTCTTATCACCTCGTGTCTTTTACCTTTGTGTCTTTCTGTTAGTCTTGATTTAAGCTGTGCTTTTTGTTTTTACTTCATTGTGCTCATTGTTTGTTTGTGTTTTATTATTTTGTGCTGAATGCTTGTCAAAGCACTTTGTAAACTATGTTTTTAAAAGTGCTATATAAATAAAATTATTATTATTATTATACTGTTTGCTCATAGGGTGGTGAACTTTGCTCAATCCTTGGATGTGAATGGCTGAATCTTTCAGGGATGCTTGTTTTATACCCATCATTATACTCAACTGTTTCCAAATAACATGTTATTGTGTGGAATGTATATTTGGTTATTTATTTATTTTTATATTTACTCTGTATATTTGCAAAACACAATGAAGTTTAAAAGTGTCTATGAAGAGTATTCAGCTGAATGTAGGTTGAAAATTATTTGCAAATCACTGGATTCAATTTGATGTACTTGTCTGATAACTAACTAACTTCATTAGAATTGGGGTTCGTAGCTACATTAGAGCCTGAAAGTAAGAGCTTTAGTAGTCATAGCTGTGATATCTCTTCAGCTAAAGCAGCAACGTCTTTAAAAGTAATAGCTGTAGTAGCTCTCGTCCACTTTAAATATGGAGAGATAGTTAAATCAGCTTTGCAGAAGAAAGGACATTAATAGGCTGATTAACATCCCACACTGAGAGACGATAACTCTTCCTAAACTCTGGCTTCAGGGGCAAAAGAGGACCTGCAATAAAGATGAGCTCTTCCTTCAGAACTTTATTCAAATCCCAGAACAGTAACTAACCAGCCCTCTTAGAGCTCAGAATTTAAGTCTGAACCAACTATTCTTAGACAGTGTGTGTCTGTGCCGGCATGTGTGTGCGTCCAACCCCTGCGTACAACACAGTGAGCCAGGAATTAGCCTGCATCTGTACATGTTTCACACACACACGGCAGCAGAGTGATTGCTTGTGTCAGCTTACGGCTGAATGTCCATCAGCATTTTAGTCAGCGCTGTAATGCAGAAAAGGGGGGAGGCTTTAATTGCATAAGTTCTCAGCGCGCGCATACCGTATACACCCACACTTACACAACAAATACACACGACTGCGAGGGAAGATATGACTCTTCAAATTAGTGTCAAAGACTCAGCGTTTTTTTTCTCCCCGTGTGCTTTGTGCAGCCTCACAGGGAAAGCCTCAGCGCTGCTCACAATACACAAGACACATATAAACAAACAGACCTGCACTCGAGCATCCGCGCATGAACATCAGCACATTCTGTGGTTTATATACTGAGTGGTATAATTGTTTTAACGGAGTCAGGTGGCGAAAAACTCTTCATGGGGAGATTAGTTCATGGATTAGTCTTTTAAAGGCCTGGCTGCAGGGAGAAAAAGGAGGTTGAAAATAGTTTAGAGGGGCTTGATTTGGCAAGATTTTATGTTTTTTGTTGAGACTTTTAGCCACATTGAGGGATTAGTCATTTAACTCTATAAAAATCCAGGCAGCGATCTATGCTGCCCATTTTGAACATTCATGCATGTACAACGTGTGTGTGTTTGTGTACAATGTAGCTACATTCTCTGCTTTTTGTATAAAGGAGATAACAGTAACTAAAATAGAACATAATATCCCAACTGTGCAATTATTACAAAGAATGCAAGAGAGGAAACATCAGAGTAGATGGAATGTATGGTAGCTGAATCAGTAGATAAGAAGAAAGGGGTTTGTGTATCAATCTAATCCATTACTGAGAGATTTAAAGCTATGGTCTACGATTTGGAAGCTTGGTACAACTTAATAACACCGTTTAAAAAGGCCGTTATGGTCCTATGGTCCGATCTACGCAATATAAAGACCAAAAAGAATGAAAAAAATTCATTCAGTATATCCGCTGCAAAAAGTTCCCGGCGGTTCGGATTGGTCCGTGAGTCCATCCAATCCCCTGTCTCCCCTGCTCTGCACCGTCCCGCCTCCTCCCCACTTCCTCCCTCATATACCGGTGAGCAGCTAGCTGCACAGCTACTGAAGCATCATGGAGCTGGAGGAGACCAGCATCAAAACCAGGAGGCCGCTTCTGGAATGGGTAGGCTCTGTCAATAGATTTTAGCATAAGTTAGCCACTCATCGTTAGCATTGTAAACTGAGCTGGTGAAGACACACCGAGAAACGTAAATCCTCGCCCACAATCGGCTCTGCTCTGATCGGCCAACATGAAATGGCTACCGCTATGTGTTACAAGGGGGGTGACTGTCGTGTTTGTTACTTATCTTGGAACACGGAGGGGAGGGATGAGTGAAGGGGGGCCAGGCTGCATTTTTCAAATTTGTCTCAACAGCCAAACTGGTTTTCAGATCGTAGACCCTAGCTTTAAATGAGGAAATGCATTTCTAATTGTTTAGCACATAGGTTTAATCAACAGATTGGCCGTTAGCAAATCTTTCATGCTTAAGAACATGCAATATACCTGTAAACATAATTCAGAGATTACCAAACACTGAGCCAACCAATAACAGAGCTCCGTATCTGAAGTTGATTATGGTAAAAGGGACTAACCATGTAGAGCAGATGAATTGGGCTGTTTTTTCTGTCATCGGGCAGACTCATCTTGCCAAGATCCAATCTAGAACGACTGTGAGTGGCCCAATGTGGCAGTCAGGGGTTGTTTATGCCAGAGTCACACATTCCCGTTTCTCATGGTGATTGTGCGCGACTGTACACGATTGGCTGGTGTGATCGCTATGATACAGGATAAAATGACTGTCTCACCCCTGGACACACCCCGTGAATACACCGTCAGTAGAGCTTCTACGCCGCTTTGGGGGCGTTCGCCACACTCCAGCTAGGCTAATACAGCGATATGAGGAGGATTCCCTGAATGTACATCCCGCTAACACCACATCAGCCCTGCTTGAGCTCAGATTGTGTCACATAAGCCCCGACTGAGCCCCGTTGCTTGCGCCGTCTTGAACGGGACACAGTTGGGGCACGAACGGATACGTCCTTGTCAGTCGTCCTCATAAAGCTTTCAGGATTGAGCCACGATCAGCCCGACTGAGCTCCGTACATGCCACGCTAATACTGTTCACATTAGGACTGCATTAGGTTTCCACCCCGCTATACTGAGAGCAGCAATTCTCCGCGACAGTTTTGAACAGATCAAAACTGTCGGGACCCTTCCATGTTCCCCGCTGTTCATCCACGACTATACAAGGCTGATCCAGACCAAAGAAGCGCATGCACCACGACCAAAGCACGTTTCATCAGGATTATGACAATCATGCACAATCGCCATGGGAAACGGGAATGTGTGACTGGGGCTTTAGAGCAGCAAGAGGTGGAAGCTATATATAGCTATATAACTTTCATTCTGACATGTTTTGCCAAGACTGTGTTTTACAAAGTGGCCTATGCCTTGTTCTTTACACCATGACAGTAGCGCCAACTAGAGCATGACACGGGAGCGGATTTTCACTCCTGTCCCGTCCCAATCCCGGGCCGGAGTAAAAAAATTAATCCTGTCCTGTCCCACCCCCGTAGAATGACTCCCACTCCCATCCCACTCCTGTCCTGTTCCTGTTTGAATAAAACCAAACATGTTGAAAAAATGTTGCATTTTTTATTTTAGGTAAAAGTTCACTGCATATAAAAGGCATTGCCTTTAAGTTTCACATGCCTGACATTCGGCTGGTGTAAACAGCTCTCTTTTCGACATGTCGTCTTCTCCCTCCATGTTGTTTTATGTGTGTTGCCGGCAGCTGCTTTGAGTCGCTTTTCACTTCCGGTGGTGACAGGAAGTCAAACCACTTTTGTAGTTCTTTTGTGTTGATAGCGCGGTCAAGAGTGTTGGCTCTCACAGAGAGATGACTACAAAAATGGATGCATCTGTTCATCTGGTTGTTTAACACGGCTGAAAATGATCATCTATTAATGTCGCTCCCGCTCCTGCCCACTCCTGTTGCTGTTTTTACACGTCCCGTCCCAATCACGGGATTAATTAAAAAATGACTCCCATCACGTGACCCTCGGGAATTCCCGAAAAATGTCATCCTCTAGCGCCAACCTGCCACAAATCTGGTTGGTCCATGATGAATGCAACTAATGAGGTCATCATCCAATTACCTGCCAAATAAGCTTTCAAAAGATTCTACCCATACCCAAACATCAGTAACCTGAACGCCAGATGGACCGTCCAATACATTTTACCAGTCCATCGGGGAAAGAGACCATAAAGAGTGGTAGAGCCTGTAGCTCTCCGGGGATCAGACCTCCCCCTACGGGGCTGCACGCCACAGCGCTGCTTGGCACATTCGGTGGGTCTGTCGGAGCAAAACTGCGCTGCGCGGCTTTCGTGGAATTTGAGGCTCCGTCCCACCCACATATCAGTCATCATCAGTCATCAAGGCAAGGCAAGCACAAATGGAGCAGCTGCCGGAGAAACTCCACCGCCAGATTTGCTACCCTTTATATCGACCTACTGCTACACAAACTTCCAACAGGACGGCTACCACCGCTCACTACTTTATTTATTTTATTGTATTGTTAAATGCCGAATAGTTTCTTTTTGGCTGCTCATGGCAAGTTTGTTTTGCACCTGACCATGGCATGCATGTGGACTGCAGAAACTTTTTCAGAAAGAAAAAAAAGTCTGAATAGAAATTTGGATATACTGTAGATTTGCCAGAGGCTACATCATATATATATATATATATATATATATATATATATATATACATATATGTACATATATAAATGTGTGTGTGTGTGTGTGTGAAGACTCTAGACTCGACTCGGACTCTAGATCATAGACTCGTGACTTGTCAAGTCTTGCCCCTCAAAGACTCAGTAATTGACTCGACTCGAGGTCAAAGACTCGTGACTCGACTCTGACTCTAAATCAGAGACTCGTGGACATCTCTGCTAACAAAGGCATAACCAACACGTGATTGGACTGATTAAAATCGTTGTTGATTGGCGTTTGGAAAGATGAATCTGCATGATCACAGACTTTGAATTGGGCACTGCAAGGTTACTTTACCAGATGTACCAATAAATACACTGAACACTTCATCTGGTGTGTAAGGTCAAAAAGAGACAGCCTGACTAAGCAATAGTAAAATCTGTGAAACAGACTTTGAAACTGAGTTTGTGAGAGCTGCAAGTGCAAAAAGAGCTGCTGACTGACAGGAAAAATGGAAAGAGCTATGGGCAAATAAGCAGGTGAAGAAACGTGTCTCTTACACCTGTTCAACCAATCTTCTTGTTTAAAGAATTAACCAAAAACACTCATTCATTTTTGATTCTCTGTAATTAGCTTTTTTAAGCTATGCCACGATACTTCTTGGTGTGAACTAGGATCTATTGTATCTGTAGCTTTTCCACTGCAGTTCATCATTTGGTTAATGTATCTTGTATGCTGGAAAAACCTCAGTCATATTTTAATAGAAATAGTTTTAAGTCTCACTTGCCAGCAGGACATTTTTCATTTACTGCCAAAGTCAAAAGAAACTCTTAAAAATAGCAAAAATCCCATCATGAATAATTAAACTCATTTTTATTTCTGGTAAAAGAAGTCTTTTCACATGATGTTCTGCATTCCATCATTAAATTTCTGAAGTGCTCAAACACCCTCTCCCACACATTTCTTCTCAACAGTGAGAATGACCTTGAAGTCATCTCCTTCCACTATAATCTCAGATGAAGTGTTAAAAGGCCATTATGGAAGCCGGCAGTAATCTGCCTTCTTTCCCTCGTGGAGCTGGAAGCCAGATCTAATTAAAACCATCGCACTGATCTGCCAGTGTGTGTATATGTGCAGTAATAGATGCCTTTTTCCCATAATCTGTTGGCAAAACCAGCCTTCTCAATATAACCACTCAAAACGCTGACTAGCATGCGCACCACCATCAAAATGACCTTGTGGCATGGGGCGTCTATGTGTATGTGCCAGAGTATTCTGAACACTGGCAGTCTAAGTTGCAATTAGCGTGAGCTGCCAATCACGGTGGAGTGTGCTTTCAACAGGAAATGAATTAATGAGGAAATAAATAAAAAAACTGAAGCAGCCAAGAGCTGGAGTTAATTGGTTATTACACTAAAGAGATAGAGGGATGAGAGATGGAGAGGTGCAAACTGAGAACAACAGAAAAGAAAGGAAGGAGGGACCAGAACAATGGCAAACAAAGAAAATAATGAACTAATACATGAATATTAACAGGCCGAGTCAAGAGGAAATATTAACTTCATTATACATTCGAATAAACATGACTAATACTGACTTTTGAGATCACATTACTGTTGCTCAGTGAATTAAACTGAAGGCATCTTGTGATCACGGAGTCAGCAGCTTCATAACATGAATAAAAGAGCATTAGAAACAAAAGGAAGTATCTCACTGTGCCGGGTATAAAGTGACTGTTACCATCTTCAGGTCGACCTTGCAAACATGTTAACAACTGATTAAGTGGTTGTACATTGACAGGGGATTGGAATTGATAAGATTTTATTAATCCAATTCCATTATCAACCAATTCTTGTGGATTCTGTAAGGAAACAATGGCCTACACAGGTTTCCTGGGTTAACAATTTCAAACACATGGACCCCATAATATATGATAATTATTTTTATATGCAAATGCAATCCCTCTACGTTGGAAGTCAAAAATCCCACATCCTACTCAGAAAATGTCACCTGAAAGTTGGAGGTTCTACTGGGAAACTCGGACAGCCCCTGGACTCTGAATTCATCAACAAACACGTCTACTCAGTGTGTAAATGGGAAATAAAATCAGAGTATATTACCTAAAATAACAACTAAAGGTTGTTTTTATGCATATAAATCAATCTCATTGATAGTATTGTGCACCCTATACATTTAGACATATGGTCATATTGACTTTTGAGAGAAAGTCTCTTGTAGCTTGCTTTTATGTTGGCTATGAGCTAACAATGCTAACTGCAGCTGCTGCTCCAGTTGGTTGATGTTGATCTATTAACAAAAAAAGTGAAAACTTCATTAAAGTCCCTTTGGTGTATGATCTTGGGGAAACGTGTTTTAGTGCTAAAGTTACAGGAAAGGTTGTTGTTTTATACCAGTAAGTTTTATTAATGTGATAAAAATGAAATTAGCATGTCAACTATGGGATGAAATATCGTTTGTCAATATATCACGACACAGTACGTGACGAAACGCGTCGACTTTGAAAAAAATGGATTGTGAAATAAAGACATCGCGTCCGGTAATAGCGCATGTGATCAGAAGTGTCGACAACAAACATTAGCACCAACTACCTTTTCTCCAAAAAGCCGAATGATGGAGTCGAATGAGGTCGAAACTGAGGATGCTCCGCCTGGATACAAGTCATCTGTCTGGCAGTATTTTGGCTTTCTCATTAAAAAAGACAAAGACGGTGAAAGCGAGCCTACCGCTCGTTAGCATACACTCTTTCTAACCTCTCTAGGGTTAGAGAGAATGTTATTGTTTGTGTTTGGCCTGTTAGGCCTTGTGTTTTCCTGTGTGCAACTCAAACAAAAACAAATTAGTTGTAATTACACAGTAATATTTTTTCTTTTTTACTTTTTTGATATTGTATCGTGACGTATTGTATCGTGACCCGGGCATATCGAGGTGCAGCGTATCGTGAGTTTAAGTGTATTGTCCCATCCCTAATGTCAACACAGGTTTGTTCAACGCGGGTTAACCAGCTAACAATCAGCAAGTAATTCCTATCCCACTGCTAGCAGACTCAGGTCTAATCAGTAGCATTCAAGATGCGTGGCTGTTTTATTTATCCTCTGGTGCATCATGCTGATGTCATCACATTGATGACATCATCAGCGCGACGAAACATGTCCATGTAAACAACGGGAAGAGCATGATAGCCTGGTGGACAGTAATTGTTTTCCGTACTTTGTGTTTTTGTCCCTCTTTACAAATGTAAACTCGGCGCAGACTGAACGACTTTCAAGTGCTGATGATACAAAGGTGGATGGATTTTGTTACTGAAATGGCAAAGAGTCACATAGGTTACAGATGGAGTCGACGAGCGCTAGATTATGGCGCGGGCACATTACGCTGACGTGGGTTGACCCGGGTGTGATGTTCCCACTGAAGCTGATCGGAGGGGAGACGATAAAAAACTATGTCGCTTGCAAAAATGCAGATTAATAATAATAATAATAATGAATTTGATTTATAACATTCATTATGTATATAGATTAGACCCTTTTAAACTGCCAGGAGCTGACTGTTACTGGTTTCAATTCTTTTTTTGGCGAGTGTGAAAGGGGTATAAGAGTGCTTTTTGACTTCTGCTCATGGTTGAAATTGGAACGCCCTTCTAAAGGAGGACTTGACAGAGTTTGTTATACGCAGTGGCTAATGCTCTGTAGCACAGTAGCTCCTGTCTAGTACATTGCTGGAATGATCATAACCTCATAGCAAAACAACATTTTATTCAATAATAGGTATTTACTCAGTTATATAAAGTTATCAAAGTTTTTAAGTTTTTAAAAATGGTTCTGTTTCATCCCCCTTTTAGCCTTTTGCCCTTTTCTTCCTTGTCGCCCTTTAATGATCCCAACCACAAACCAGACTTTCACTTACTAAATTAATTATTAGCTCTCTACTGCCTGATGTATCCTGTACTGCAGAGGAATGTAGCACAGTGAATAGAACTCATGAAGCTATAAAACTGAATGTTTTAGAAACAAGCTACTGCACTAAAACTGAGCAGAGGGGTAGACAGAGAGAGGGAGAGGTGAACAGCATGCTGGCCTTTTGCTAAATGGAGCGACGAGAGTGTCAAGTGTCTGACAGACTGTGAAGAAAGAGAAAGAGATAGGAGAGAAAGAAGGAGGTAGGACAATATTATCTTTCTCTATCTTTCTCTATCTATCTATCTATCTATCTATCTATCTATCTATCTATCTATCTATCTATCTATCTATCTATCTATCTATCTATCTATCTATCTATCTATCTGTTTGTCTGTCTGTCTGTCTGTCTATCTATGTAAACAGATTGTGATGACTCTGCAGTTCTAATAATGGCAGCTTGTGCATGTTCACACCTTCTTGCCATAGTTCAGTTTGTTTAACTTTTGCGAGTGTGTGTTTGTGTGTAAGTTTGTTCTGTGGTTGCACAGGAGGTCAGCTCGTGTTAAATGACCAGAGAACAGAGCTGGTGTTGATGGTTTCCTCAGCAAGACCCCGGAGTCCAGGCTAAATATATATGAGTGTGCACACTAGAACACAAACACACGCACGAGCACAGAAGGGCACACACTCATGCACAAACTCTCGCCTAGTCAATAAATTAAACTGACACGAGGACTGCGTCTCTGGGTGCGCTGAAAATAAGGCCACTATCTGGGAGGTCATTTCAGTTTTTACTGTTTCTCTGTTACACTCCCAAACATAGGAGGAAGACCGTGGGCTAAAGAAAGAGCGAGAGAGAGAGAAAGGATATCATTGGCTAATCAAGGGCTGGATTAATTGATATAATGGAGCCAGGTGGGCCAGGTGGAAGGAGGATGATGGTGGGAGGAAGAGGATAGTTAAGGATGACACAAAACCATTTTAATAGCTTAAAACCTGTGATTACATAACTTGAGTAAAAAACTATTGAGGCTGAATAATATGTAGTTTTATCATCAAACTTACAATTTTACGGCCCATTTTACCCACAGGACGCATTCTCTGCCGCCTGATGTAGCCACGATGTGGACTACGGGCTTGATATTTTCCATTTAAAGGTGCTATGAGGAGAATCTATTACCGGCAAAATAAAGACTCTGCTACCCATGAGCACACACAGCGACTGTCGTAATGCTGCATTCCAGTAACCTCGGAAATGGGAGTGACATCATCTCCGACTTATCGGCGTTCCACACCACAGTCACAAGTGCAAATAAATGGATTATTACAGGAGCTAAATAACTGTTCACACTGGGGGCATCCATCTTCCATTGTCAACTCAGGGGTGGCAAGGTTTCACCGAGTTCCCAGTAGGAATTTCAGACTTCGGGGGACGTTCCAGTTGCAGTTTCCTACTCGGAACCCGGAAATTCCTACTTCTGACTACAACTGGAACTCACCAAAGACGTGGCTGAAGCCAAAGCGTGTGTTTGCTGTGATAAATGCAGGTTGGACCTTCCTCAGAACTCTGCATTGCTTTACAAGTGACGAGGTAATGTATCTCTTTCTAGTTACGTAGCGGTAGTTTTTGATGTGTGACAACAAGCAATTCTTGGAAAACTTATTATCGAAGTTGTAGCCGGCTATATATCGCTACTTACAGCCCAGTGCTCTAAGACGTGTCTGAATAATATAAATTTGCTCTAGTTTTAATTGTCTTGTTCCCGAAGTTGAGTATCCAGGCCAGTCCAGCCCTGTCCGACCCAGCCGGAAGGCTAAGAAATAGCATTTATAGATAACGTATTTTGATGCTATAAAAGTCATCTTAAAGTGTGTATTTCCATCAGGCATATATCTAAAAGTGAGACTTTTTTGTAATTACTTAGAAACTCCTAACAGTCTCTTCCAAGTGTGGCTGTTACCGTTGTTGTCTGTCAGTAATGTCTTTTCGCGGTGCAGCCGAAGTACGCGACCATATGATCTAAATGCCTCCTGAAACGCTCGCCATCTTTGGGCATGCGCTCTTCCGTGTGCCGGTGAGCGTAAAGACGCAGACAGACGAGCTTCGTTGGGTCAGTGAGGGATCATCGGTCACTTTGTGTGTTTTTATGATTCAAACGGTGGCTGGATAGCTCATGCGCGCTGTTTAATGGAGAAATTTTATGTCCCCACCAATGTCAAAATCAAACATACGCCCTTGCTACTGTCAGTGATGCTTCTGCAAATACAATTACAAACTGACTCCCTGTGGGTTTAATATGTTCTGTAGACAAAAGTGGGCCAATATAGGTTTTCTGTGTCGACCCATCAAACCCATGACACTTCTGAAATCTAATGCTGCGACACAGCCACTTTTCCATGGTTGCTTGAATGACTCATTTTGTAGATAGCCTAGCATGCTCCTTTACAATAGTGCAACACAACTGGTGGTTATGGCAACGCTAGCCTTACATCATCACATCACAGCCCTCTTGTGTGATCTGATCTTGAGAGGACTATGACATTTTAGCTTTTTTTTTTTTTTTTAACCAAATTGGAACAAAGCAACCAAGTCAGAGGTGTGAAAACCTAATATTTATTATGATTACTATCTTGACTCATTCATTGTGTGTGCTAGCTGTTGTTCATGGTGTGACATCATTGTTTTGCAAGGCACATGGGTGTTCAAATGGACTTGTTCGTCCAAAAGCCAAACAATATTGATTCGTAAAACTAGCTTGACCTTATTCTAAACTGGACCCGGTTAAACATTCCCACCAACAGCACCTTAGTGGCTACATTTTTTGTGTTTTTTAAGAACCAAACCTGCCTTTTTAATTGTGCCAATGACTCTTCAACAATAAACGTTTGTCTGAACAGCCTTTGTAATGAAACAGAGGGTGACTGTGCGTGAAGAGTTGTCATCTGAATGTGAAAACACAAATACGACATCCATGGCTGCTGTGACTATTACAGTGGTGTTACAGTTTAAAAGGTGGCTACAAGAACTGGGCTATTTCCACCTATTTCCTCTATCTTTGTCCACTTAATTAACAATTTAAAAAACTTTTAAGTAGATGTATTTTGTTTAGAAGACACCTTAACTGCAACAGTCACAAACTTTGAAGTTTCCTAAAAACAAGCCCGTCCTCTAATTTCCCACCAACAGCAAATTAGTGGCTACATTTTGGTTGTTTTTTAAGAGCCACACCTGCCTTTTAATTGTCTGACTCCAGCCAGCTTTTGTAAATGTTGTCGAACAGCCTTTGGCACTGAAAACAGACAGAGTGTGCTGGAGAAAGAGTTGTCATCTGATGAATGAACACAAATACGACATCCATGGCTGCTGTGACTATTAGAGCAGTGGTGTTGTGTGAAAGTACAGTTCTAAATAAAGCGTGAATGCAGACTGTCTTTTTCCACCGTTTATTTGTGTTTTTGGTCATAATATGGCCCAACAATTGACTACAGCGGAATGAGCAGACGAGCAGATCAAGGAGGAAGAGATGTATTTTGTTTAGAAACACCTGTAATCTGCATTGTGTCCCAAACTTTGAAGTCATGGTCACTTAAATCAACAACTGCACAACCCTCTTGGCAGCCACTGATTGGTTGAACTCAGTAGGTTGGTATGTAGTCAAAATACAGATGCTGGTCATGTTGAATCAATGTAACTTCCAAGACAGTTAACGGTTGGTGACATGGGCTCCAGTTATGTTTGTGAAGTTTGTTCAAGAGTTCATGAGTTTTTTTTGTTTATATCTTAAAAACAAAAGTATAAATGTTGTATTGAAGTTTTAATTTATGAACACAGATAGATATTCAACTCATTTTGTGTGATATCTTAAAATATGCAATAAAAGCCAAGAAGGATTTTGCTGCATTTTTACATACTTTCTCTTAATGTCAGCCTGAGGGGCTATTTATGATAAACTGGCTGTATAAGAGAAAAGAATGTGTTTGTTAAAGTGTGTATCTGAGTAGAGAACAAAGAAAATAAACTGAAACAGAAGGTTAAGAGAATATTAGGTAAAAAAGAAAAAATATATCTATATATAGAATTTTTTTTGTATAGATTTCACACCTTCTTTGTTGAAGCTTGAGAGTTGTTTTTGTAGTTTTCACATCACATCTGTTAGCCTAAATAAATAATACTGTACAAAACATCTCACTCCCACTTTGCCCCTGACAATAACATTTTAAGAGAGACTTTTAATAAACCCAATTTTGTATTTTCTAATGTATATTTATAGGTATTTAAAGTATCTACCAGCTCATAAAATGTGACACAAGCCAAGCCTAAATCTGACATGTCTGTTAACATAATGTAAAATTACCTCAGATGTCTACAGAGTTTATCAGATTAGTTTGTTTTGTTTTATATCATACTATTATTTTGTGCTACGTCATCTATAGTGAATCCCTAAAGGGCACATAAAGTGAACCATACATGTTGGATTAACCAATAGGGCAAAACTTGAGGACCTTAATAACCTAAATAGGGTCTTTGTCTCTCCGTGAGTGAGATAACTCCAAAAGTTCAAAACATATTTTGAGCAAGTTTGCAAGGAATGTTGGCACAGGAAGAAGTGATTCGATTTAGATAGTGATCTGAATCCAGACGCAGATCCAGGAGGATTTTATGGGATTTGTTAACATTGCAGGATTTCCACATTTTCGCGAAGGACTTTCAAGTTCTCAACAGATTTTCTTGATTTACATAGTTAAAATTTGCCAGTTTGGCTCTGATGGGGGTTCACCTGCCTTTCAATGTGAGCGGCACTGTGGTGACGCTATTTTGAGCATGACAGCACATGTTCCTGAACTCCTTGCTGCCCACAAAGAAAGAAAGAGGCAGGGAGAGAAGCAGCAAAGTTCCTCCAGAGCAAGCATCAATGTCAACATGACATTGCTTAAATCAGAGAATAGCAGAAAGAGGAACTCGGGTAGAGGAAGGTTACAATGCAGCTTGCAGTGGAAGCAGCAACGGTAGCTACCGCTAGAACAAGAGCAGATTAAAGGCTATGTTTACACGAGAAGACTCTGACCAATCAGTAGCCTTTGCATATTTAAAGTCGATCTGTGTTCAGATGGAGACGCTGGAAACAAATGAAACCGCTGTAGTGTGCATGTCAGTCCAGAAGATGGTGATGTAGGTTTTCAGAGAAACAGCGCTGCTACAACACACATACGAAGAAGAAAAACTATTCACAAACAGCAACGGCCAGTGGATGCACAAAGCCACAGGAGTTTCTTGTTTGGACGAAAAAAAAACAGTTCGGACAACAAATCTGACTGGATAGTTTTGTCTGGATAACAAACCGAGCACTGTAAGCAGAACACATGTTAGTCGGTAGATGGCCAAAGCTGTTGTTCCTAGTATGCACCTTTCCTTTTCAACCAAGAGTACTGCTCTAGGCAGGAACAGCACATGTTTCAACCTGAACTCTGCTGGTTTACAACGAAGCTGAGGCATGGAGGAGCATTCTGCAAAGTCTCCACCCTGGACCCTGGTTTCAACATGACATTGCTTAAATCAGAGAATAGCAGAAAGAGGAACTCGGGTAGAGGAAGGTTACAATGCAGCTTGCAGTGGAAGCAGCAAAGAGTAGGCAGACAAGAGCAGATTAAGGCTATGTTTACACAGAGACTCTGACCTAAAACAGAAAGGTTTTTCCTTTGCATATTGCAATTGCGATTTAGGTTCAGATGGAGATTGTTTTGGAAACAAATGTTCTCATCTTAGTGTGTTCTTAAACAGAACATGGTGATGTAGGTTTTATAGAGAAACCAATATGACATTAAATTAATCCAAGGATAAAAGATTTGAGAAAATGTGGAGGCCAGTGAAGAACAAGCAAAAGAGGTATGGAAATTGTAAAAAAACAGTGGGTAAAAAATCTGACTGGATAGTTAATAGGATGCAAAATAGTTACTGAAATTGCAGAAAAAAGAAAGGCAAAAAGACTGGCAAAAGAGACTTGTTGTTCCTAGTATGGAAACTCCTGACTTTATGTTCAAGAGTACTGCTCATGCGGTGACATCGGTGTTTCAACCTGAAACGCTCTGACTCTGGTTTACACGAAGCTGCATGGAGGAGCATTCTGAAAACTCTCCACCCTGACCGGTTCAAAAGTAGATGGGGTGTAGGTCTGCAGAGATGCAGCGCTGCTACAACACTGTTCTCATCCAAACAGGAGGCTTTCACAAACACAATGGCCAAAAGACGCACAGAGAAGTGTTCAGTCTTGTGTAAATTAGGACAACAAATCAGTTCGAGACAAATAATCTAATTCGATAGTTTTTTCTGGATAACAAACCGAATATTGCACGGTAAGACGCTCACATTTACCCGGCAGATTGTTTTAATGTTCCTCATCTTATGTATCCATGTGAAAGAGTACATAAGCAGTAGATCGTTTTATAGTATAACCAATATGACATTAAATCAATCTAAGGATAGAGATTTGAGAAAAGTGGAGAAGTGAAGAACAGAAGTCAAGATAGGTATGCCACTGGAAACGCAACATGGTCTCATCTAAACGGAAGGCCAAAAATATTAATAGGTGCAAAATAGTTACGAAATTGCAAAAAAAAGAAAGGCAAAAAAACTCAAAAGAGACTAAGGGAAATTGATTATAGCAGCAAAATTGGGATTCAATTTCTAAAACCATTTAAAAATTCCAAACATGGTCTGACAGTGGCCAAAAAAAAAAAGATGAATGGGAGCAAGATAGGCATAAAGTTGTAAAAACTGGGTTAAAAAAGGTTAAAATAGGCATGAAATTGCAAGAAACTACATCACAATGCCAAAATGTTCAACACATTTTGGGTTAAAAATATTGCACTGTCTACGATTTGAAAATTGCAACAAGCCATATTGCGATTTAATCTAATTTGTTCGGCCCTAGTGTAAATGGCCCTAAGTAAGGTGGTCTGAGTCAATTTAGCCAATGGCTGCTTAGAGGTGGGCTAGATTTGGATCAGCTGTATAACAATAGTGGTCTGTAAGTAATCTTAACGCTGTGTCTTGTCAGAACAAACACTATGCTCCAAATGTGGATTCAAGATTTTTAAAAAAGATTTGATAACAATGCTTGACAGGGGTCCATGTTCTTTGCAGCCATTCGTTTTTCGTGTTGATATGGGTAAACGGAAAACGGGAAACCATCCGATTTTCCGATTCCGTTTGGATGAAGGGAAAAAAAAAAAACAGGAAACGACTCGTTTTTCGTTTGTTAATCCAAAATCCAAAAACGGAAAATTAGCCTTCATCTGATATCTATTACAGGTTTATTTTTGTACAAGTTGGGATATAAAATATGTCCGTAATTACTTTCGTAAAGCTTGCTTTGCCTTCACCCGGTGAACTTCCTTCTTCTGCGCTGCTGATTGTAAGTTGTTTTGAGATGACACTTGCTATGAACTGGTGGTATACAAATTAAGATTGATTGATAAAACATTGCAGAACCGAGGCTTACCTTGTTTGTAATGTGTAACTGCCCATCTGGTAATATGTGTTTAGAATGTAGTTTGACAATTGAAATAAAAGGCTATTTATTAATACATGGTAATAACAAATACATTTATTCGGAACTATATACAATTTGCAGAACTAGCATAATATTTCATTAATGTCTACAGTAAAAGAGGGTCACACACTAAAAGAACATAGATATGTAGTGAGAATTTGAAACTCAATTTACAGAAAACAATTATGGTTACGCTGTGTCTTGTCAGAACAAACACTATGCTCCAAAATGGGATTCAGAGTTTTTTTAAAAGATTTGATAACAATGCTTGACAGGGGTCCATGTTCTTTGCAGCCATTCGTTTTTCGTGTTGATATGGGTAAACGGAAAACGGGAAACCATCCGATTTTCCAATTCCGTTTGGATGAAGGGAAAAAAAAAAATCAGGAAACGACTCGTTTTTCGTTTGGTAATCCAAAATCCCAAAACAGAAAATTAGCCTTCATCTGATATCTATTACAGGTTTATTTTTATACAAGTTGGGATATAAAATATGTCCGTAATTACTTTCGTAAAGCTTGCTTTGCCTTCACCCGGTGCACTTCCTTCTTCTGCGCTGCTGATTGTAAGTTGTTTTGAGATGACACTTGCTATGAACTGATGGTATACAAATAAAGATTGATTGATAAAACATTGCAGAACCGAGGCTTACCTTGTTTGTAATGTGTAACTGCCCATCTGGTAATATGTGTTTAGAATATAGTTTGACAATTGAAATAAAAGGCTATTTATTAATACATGGTAATAACAAATACATTTATTCTGAACTATATACAATTTACAGAACTAGCATAATATTTCATTAATGTCTACAGTAAAAGAAGGTCACACACTAATTGAACATAGATATATAGTGAGAATTTGAAACTCAATTTATAGAAAACAATTATGGTTACGGATGATGCTTCGAAATGGGCTTAAAGCGCGGCAAACTAATAATTTCACTAGAGGGCAGTAATACGCCGTAGTGTAGCTTCAGAAGCAGAACAAGGAGAAGAAGCAGCAGCGCAGAAGAAGGAAGTGCTTCCGGGTGAAGGCAAAGCAAGCTTTACGAAAGGAATTACGGCCGTATTTTATATCCCGACTTGTGTAAAAATAAACCTGTAATAGATATCAGATAAAGGCTGATTTTCCGTTTTTGGATTTTCGATTACAAAACGAAAAACGGGAATTGAGTCGTTTCCCGTTTTTCATTTCCCTCCATCCAAACGGAATCGGAAAATCGGATGGTTTCCCATTTTCTGTTTACCCATATCAACACAAAAAACGAATGGCCGCTAAGTACACGGACCAACAGGGCAGTTTTCTCCTTTTTGGTAACTATGACAGAAACACCTTGGTAAAGATTTGTGCTTCTGAGCAAACTTAGTATTTTATGGTACTGTATCCTGTTGCAAGTTGGAACATCCTGTTCCTTAAATGTTGGAGAAGTTCTGTAGATTTTGGCAAGGAATCACACAGAATAAAATAACTTTATGTACGTCAGGCCACTACCTTTAGTACAAAATCTGTATCAGTGATAGATGGAGCTGAAGGTTATAAAATAAAAACAGTTTTTTCTGATGTCTCTCAGCATCAGCTCATGGGCTGCAGGTCTAACCTCACTTGTTGTACAGATAAGAGTGTTGTTGTTGGGGTGGCGTCACAGTGATTCAGTCAGACCTCTGACAAATACTCTGAGTGGGAGATGTAGGGGTTATGTAACGAGGGACCTATTGTATGGAGAGATTTTTCAGTTCGAGCTCTGAAACCTTGTCCTTGAAACTCAAAATATCTTAGCATCACATTTTGTCCCATGGAACGTTCTTGAACTCTTTTTCGTCATGTCACTGAAAAGAAGGCTTCAAAGCTAAGTTAAGTCCTTAGAAGTGGATTTTCTTTGCAATTTGAAGTGTTCAATACCAACAAAAGCAAACCATTCACCACATTTATGTTCTCTACCTTGCTTGACGTCCTTAAAGTGTTTGGGTTATTGTGTTTGAATCGACTGCGGTAGATAAGATTACTGTTTATCTGCTCGAAAGTCAAAGCCTTATCATATCCCCGTCTTTATTCTCTCTGTTTTATCGCTTCACAAACACACAATGACAAGGACAAAATCACTCCAACACAAACATGCCCTGCGATTACAGCTTTCTAACTTTGAAATGTCACTTGTGTTCTTTTTCTCTGTCTCCCTCACAAACATAATTACAGTTTTTGTCGACAAATGTCAAACATCCACCAGTGCTACAGAACAAAGAGAGAGGTAGATTTCTGCAGTCCTTTCTCTTCACATTTTACCTCCCAACCTTGTTAACATGTGAGTTTTTCGACTTAATTAATAGTTGAGATGTGTAATTCAGGTCGTATCTTCATACTTGAAGAATAGAAGAAAAGCAGCCTGAGTATGTTTGTACGTAAGAAGACGATTGAAGCTAGATACTGATGAGATTTGGGGATGAATAAGGAAGATTGACAATAATTGTGATTCAGACGTACAGGGAGTGCATTATTTTAATAATGCAGCGATGAATGCTTACTGCAGACAAAATGTATATCCTACCATCGAGAAACATTTTTCTAACTCGTTCTGTACAATCAAGTGAGCAAATTTTTATTGTATTTGTCAAGTAAAAAGAATGTGCCTTTCAGGTACAACTCCCATATGCTCAGATTAATTGGTAAATAAACCTTTTACTCTTTCAGCTCCTTTAATTAACAGCATGTGTCCAGGAGGGAAAATGTATTCAGAGCTGATCTCAGTGGAATGGACTGGCAGTAAGCAATTAATACGAGCAAATGTTATTTCCTGTTAGAGCAGAGCAACACGTTGGTCTCTGTGTAGAAATTCTGAAGTTTAAAGTCGCTTTGACTTGATCAAGTTTTGCATATTTCTACCAGTTTCTTGCTGTCTTTACTGATTACTTGGTGAGTAAGTTAAGCAAATCCATTTTCACAAGTGTGTTGGATTATGATTAGGGATGGGAATTGATAAGATTTTATCAATACCAATGCTGTTAACGATCCTGCTAATCGATCCAATTCTTTAAAGATTCCCTAAAGTAATTTGATTTTAGTGGGGATTTGAATCCAGATGCAGATCCTAGGAGTATTTAAAGGTGCTATGTGTAGAATCTATTTCCGGCGACATAAAGACTCTGCTACCCATGAGCGTGCGCGGCGACTGTCGTAAAGACGTGACCCAAGCCAAAGCGTGCGTTTGTTGTGATGCTAATAAAAGCAGCTTGGACCTTCCTCAGAACTCTGCATTGCTTTACAACTTCTTCTTTCAACAACTTACAGGATGCAAAGCGATGAGGTAATGTATCTCGTTCTAGTTACGTAGCGGTAGTTTTTGATGTGTGACAACAAGCAATTTTTGGAAAACTTAGTATCGTAGTTTTGTGGCCAGCTATATATCACTACTTACAGCCCGGTGCTCTAAGACGTGTCTGAATAATATAAATTTGCTCTAGTTTTAATTGTCTTGTTCCCGAAGTTGAGTATCCAGGCCAGTCCAGCCCTGTCCAACCCGACCGCAAAGCTAAGGAATAGCATTTATAGATAGCCTATTTTAATGCAACAAAACTCATCTTAAAGTGTGTATTTCAATCAGGTATATATCTAAAAGTGAGACTTTTTTGTAATTACTTAGAAAGTCCTCATAGCATCTTTCAGTGATTTATTAACATAGTTAGATAGGACAGTTTCCACATTTTTGCTAATGACTCAAAAAATCCTCAACAGATTGTCTTGACATTTAGAGAAATTTGGGACCTTTTTTCTAAGATAGTTGAGTCTTTTGGCTGCTAGTAGGTGAAAAACATTCAGCCATTTCACTCTTGCGCTCTCTGTTACATTTATCCCTATTATTACTCACACGGAGACAGAAAAATTATATGTAAAAAGGTTGCATGTTTGATGCTTTCTATAAATTACATTGGTTAGAGGCTTCATTTTTATGCATACAGTATCTCAGATTGGATTGGATTCTCATTGCTACAGAAATACTTTTCAATGACAGAAATTGTATAAGTATCATCCTGTCTAGAGTACTGCAATACACTGTGACATTGTATCATCACCCATTGGAATACGTATCATATTGCCAGATTCTTGCCCTGACACACTCCTAGACAGATCCCAACTCACAATGGCACGTATGCATTATGGTATGGTAGTGTGTATCTATGTTTAACAGTGTTATAAGTAATATAAGAGTTCAACCTTTCATTTTACATAATGCCACACCAGGGATAATATAAAGAGATAATTGGTGCATTTACATGAGAACTTTAATTCCGAATAAAACTTGAATCCTCTTTAAAAAGATTAAAAATGACCATGTAAACACCTAATACCGAATGAAAATGATAATTCTGAATAAAACTTAATTCCGAAGCAAGTGGCTGGTTTATTCTGATTTTAAATCCGAATGAAATCATTCCTCCATCATGTATACGTTCATTCTGCTTTACATTAATTCCGGTCATCCTGCGCATGCTCGTTCTCTTGTTCTTCAGCGATGAGGCGGGACGCTGACGGGAACAGGAAGGCTGCCCAAGCAAATGTGGGACTTCATGCAAGCCGAGACAGTTTATTTAATAAGAGCCTTATAAGATTTAGAAGTAAAGAAAGTGTGGATGGACGTAAGCATTAAAATGTGGACCTTTTTAAAGCTAGCGTCCGAGTTTGACAAGGTTACCCTGACAGAGACGCTGAACTGGAATTTTCCTTAAGTAGACGTAAATACATCAGGCCCGCCCCTTGTCCAATCAGAACCCTTTCCAACCACCAGGACTTGAATAAAGGCGAATAAACGTGTTTTCCATGTAAACCTTTATTCGGAATTATTTCCACGTAAACACAAAGGAGAAAACTTTAATTCCGAATTAATTTAATTCTGAATATCTAATTCTGAATTATAAAACTTCACGTAACCGTGACCAATGTCATAAATAGGGAAGCTAATGTGCAGTTCTGAGTTGGTAACCATTAGCTTGATAGTTTGATAATGCTGTCTTCCCTTGTTAAAATGGAGTATCTAACGTAAAGTTAGCAGGTTTACTGCGTTGAGTCCATTTTCAGCCGGAGCCAATTCAACTCTGTGTTGCTCAGTCCCTGCGAATGCCAAAGTCACACATTCCCGTTTCTCATGGCGATTGTGCATGACTGTACATGATGGACATGGCTGGTGTGATCGCTATGATATGGGATGAAATGACTGTCTCACCCCTGGACTCACCCCATAAATACACCGTCAGTAGAGCTTCTATAGCGCTTTGGGGGCAATCGTCCTGCTCCAGTTAGGTTAATACAATGCTATGATGAGGATTCCTGAATTTCCATCCTGCTGACATGACGTCAGCCCCGCTCGAGCTCAGTTCGCGTCACGTAAGACCAGTCTGAGCCCCGTCGCTTCTGCCGTCTTGAACGGGATACAGTCGGGGCACAAACGGATACATCCTTGTCAGTCGTCCTCAGAAAGCTTTCAGGATTGAGCAACGGTCAGCCCGACTGAGCTCCGTACATGCCACGCTAATACCGTTCACATTAGAATTGCATTAGGCTTCCATCCCGCTATACTGAGAGCGGCGATTCTCCACGACAGTTTTGAACAGTTCAAAACTATTGGGACCCTTCCCCATTCCCCGCCATTCATCCACGACTATACAACACTGATCCAGACCAAGTAGCGCATGCACCACGACCAAAGCACGTTTTATCAGGATTATGACAATCGTGCACAATCGCCATGAGAATCAGGAATGTGTGACTGGGGCTTAAGCAAATGGAACCACAGTTTTTAGGTCATTTCAAAATACAGTGGACATGTTGGAAATAAGTTTGATGCCTTCAGAAATCAGGCATACATGTTACTTTGCCTGTTACCTAATCAACTCACTCACAATTCTGATGTGAAGATATGGTTCTCTTGTGATCTCGTGCAGCAAGGACATGCACTCATGGTTGGAGCAAAGCTGCAGCATGGACATGGTGCTTTCAGGTAGACCATGTAAAAATTCAGGGTCAGAGAGAGGGGGAAGACATGCAACAAATGTGCATAAGCTGAAGTTGAACCTTGTGGCTGCCCATGTATCTTTATACATGAAGCGGACAGGCAAACTTTGAAGCTATCAGCGACTTAAAAAGATTTCAAAAGCTGAGTTTGTGTTTGCATTTTTGATAACTAAAAACATGGAAACACCAAAAAATAAATTTCTGTAGGCTAAGAGTTCTGTCGGTAAAATAATATGTATCCAAGCTGTTCCTTTTTTAACAAGTATCATAACAAAGTAGAAAGTTCTGATTCGTCTGTTTAACACATGTGTAAATAGAGCTTTTATACTGCAGAACAGGCCTATGAAAACTTCTTCAAAAACTGTCCAGAAAGGAGTTTTCTGCATTTGTTAGTCATGCTGAATGAGAGGTTCCTCTATCTGACTAATATCTCCTATCCCACATATGTAACAGACACTGAAAATAGTGTAACTCCCTCCACAAACACAGAGCTGAGTCACCTTTAAACTCAAAATACCAAAATGACTGTTTGTGTTTCCAAAAAGCAGCAGTCAGTGTTTTGTTTAACAAAGGCTTTGCAGGTCCTGTATTCAATACAATGATGTTGCCAGGCAACAAACACTGAAGCAGCCTGTAAGAGGAGTGATGGTGAATTCTGGCTAACTCCTCAGAGACCGAAAAAGTTGATTGTAGTTACCAATTTGACTGGAGGAACTTGACACAACACACAAAAACTTCCACTAAAGTACAGATGGTTGACAGTATGGCTGCATCTGCAATATTGTCTTGTTTAAATGTGACAACTATGATCAATTACATTTATAATGGATATGCAGATTTTTCCAATTATTTCAACGGATGTTTGCTATTTCGATTATTATGTTGCACATTATTTTAGTAGTAGTGGCCAACATTGTGGATAGTAGGAAAAACATTGGAAAGACATACTGTTCATTAATGTGTGCACTCAAACTTCATACTCCCTTATAATTAGGTATATCATGTGCCTCTCCTCCTCCTTCAAAAAATTACAATTCAGAACACCCTGCTGAAACAAACTGATGTGATTTTGCTCCTAATTACTACACATAACTCATGAAGCAAGTAAAAGATTAAAAGATTTATGCAGGGATTATGATGATGGGATAAAATCAGCTAAGGACAGGGACTCATCTTTCAGCTGGGTAAAAGTCAAATTGCATATCCTACTATCATTTATATCAGCTAGTGCACATCTCTGTGTAGCTTGATCATCACCATTCTCTTTGGATGCAAAAGCAGTCCACGTTTGGCTTGATTTAACACGATATGGCACTAGCTGCACAAGATCCAATGTTTTTTTTAAGAAAGAGTGGAAACACCTGCAGTATGCTGAAACAGTTCCCTTAGAAGTAGGGGTGTAACGAAATTTCGTGCCACGAAATTTCACGAAATAAAAGCACAAAATAAAAAATGTGAAGGGGTGCCGCGCACCACGTCTCAGTACTGAAACTGGTTATTTTTTACCCTCCTCCCATACCGTAGCAAAACACTCGCTTCAGAATGAAGATGAGGTCGAGGAATTAGCTGACGCTCCTTCGTCAAATAAATCAATTGTGTGGACCTATTTTGGCCTCCCATGTAAAGATGAGAGAACGGTGAGAAGATTGCGGACAAAACAACAACCGTGTGCAAAATATGCCGCCACAGTTCGCCGTATACTGCGGCGAGTACAACTACCAACTACTTTGAACTGGAGGCAGGCAGCAACTGTATGTTTGTGTAAGTCTGCATACAAAAACAATATTTGATTTTTGCATCTACTGTTGAGTCGACAGAATTTGATCATACTTGAAGATCAGAAGTATATGCACTGTTATAGGCTAAATATTATAGTTCACAGTTCAGACATTTATAGGTCTAAACTGCAGCTCTGAGGACTGCTGTTTGTTTTCCTTTTCATTCAAGAATGTACTTATCCTGATTGTTACAACAACAAAGCACTTTTTATTGAGATTTTATGTTTGTATTTGCACTGTAGTCTAAGCAAGGGGGAAAAATACAATTTTGTTGTTTTTCAAAGAGCATTCATTTTGTACTGATGCAGCAATATTTTTATATGTCTGCATTAGGAAGAAAATAAAGAAAATGAGATTTTTTCGTATTGTTTTGTGAGTTGACCATTTCGTTACACCCCTACTTAGAACTAAACTGACAATCAGGAAAGCCATATTTTGGTGTTGTTGAGTGTGTAAACCTGTAGACATGCTATTTTGAGCAGCAAATCAAAAAGGAATCAATGAAGAGTTGGAACGATCAACAGAATACACAATGGTGACAGTATCAATAAAATCTTATTAATTTCCATCCTTACTCCCTACTAGCTCTGATCAGAACACTATCCAAAAAGATAACTGAAAAAGAGAAGTTATCATTTATTCCCAGTTAGCCACCCAATCTTTAAACTTTTATTTTTGTAGAAGTTGATGAAATGTTTTTAGAATCCAGTTTTATGGCATTATGCAACTTTTGTTCAACAAGAAAGTCCTTAGTCATGGTTGACGATGATAACTTTGATGAAGATAAGAGAGTGTTATTGAAATATCTGACACATCATTATGCCTTGGATTCATATTTCACTTTTTTAATCGAGCAACCTAGAAATAAGCAGGGGCTGGACTGCACTGTAGTGAAGTCACACAAATAAACATTCTCCCTTGTAGCTCTGTACTCATGTAGGGAAGTTTAGGTGACACTTTTTAGGTTAAATGTTTCATTAAGATATTAGATAAGCTACCATAAAATACTAAATAAACGCCCGGTCCCAAATAAACGCCCAGTCCCAAATAAATGCCGGGTGTAGCAGTTCATTTTGACAAATAGAAGCCCATTCCAAATAAACGCCTAGTGTAATTTAACCGGCGCAGCCTACGAGCTATGGTCAAAGTTTACAGAACACATACAAATGCTAAGCTCACAACTGACAGCTGACACTTGAAAAGAAACATGATCAGACTGTATCTTTACAGTTTTTGTCTCTCTGGACGTCCTGTCGGCTTCTCCTCCCTCTGTATGTCAACAAATGCATGTTGGTGTGAGGTGCTCTGTGTCATGACAGTGCAGTTACACTGTACGTCCACAGAGGGCACTAGAGGGTGGAAAACGCGAATCTTACAGAGTCGGGCTTTGAAAATTCAACGATGAAGATGTTGCCACTGCCGCCATTTGTTTTTTGCCCTTAACCAACGTCAGGAGGTTAGTCACGTCAGTAAGCAGTACATTGCTGCTCATCTCCATCGCTCTGGTGCAGCATAAAAAAAAGAAGTTAGACCTTAATTACCAGTCGTTCATGACCAGTATGACCAGACAAGAGTGTAACAACGGTACTGTAATCTTGCCTTGAAAATGTACAGGTGTTATTCATACTAGTGTAAATAAATAATTTGATTATATTTACCATATTTTTCATTTTTTGCTAAGTAAAATTTTTGTGCAAAAGGAATATAAACGCCTGTCCCAAATAGTCGTCTGGTCCCAAATAAACACCTGGTCTACTCAGTGATTGAAGCAAATAAACGCCCTGGCTACTATTTGGTATCTTAAGGTATTAGATCACATAGAGTTTGGCTTTACTATTTAGAGGGGATAGTGTAGCAGAGTAACACCATCTCTCTGACCTTTAAAAACTCAACTTTTTTTGTAGACAGTCAGTGGTAACTGAATTTGAGACAGCCAGCAGCTTCAGACAGTCTGAAGGTCAAAGCTGAAGCTAAGGGATGACCAAATGCCCTGCATTCACGTGTTTGGCCGACCCTTAAGGTGCCTGATACTAAATTAAACCATGAAGTGTGTTCTCTTCCCATTTGCTCTGCTGAGATGCAGCCTTTACTCTTTTCTGTTTGAGTATTTTTCATCACTTTTGCCCCAGCACTTTGATTTTGGCCTTGTTTTTCTATAGTGTTTTTAGGCATAAAGCACTTTGGTAAACTTTATTTTTACATGATTTCCAAATAAAGCTAATTTAAATGTTTTGAATTGGTTAGGAACTAAACTTAACTTTTCCGTACTTTATCACTACAGCGCTAAAAATGATTTTTGATGACTTCCACACTCACACACCTTTGTGCTGGAGCTCACTAACCTTAGAGGAGTCGCTCCAGGCTGCACTGACATCATGTTACCAAAGCAACAGGCAGAGGGCTGTGATTGGATAAAAGGATGATGACTCAACCTCCCTTCCTCATCCTCCTCCTCTCTCGCCACAGTCTCTCTCTCTTGCTCTCTTTAGAAGTGTCTCTCACTTTCTTATGCGTAACTTTTTGAAACGTCAATGATGCAGAATGATGCATGCAGACACGGAAAAAAACCAGATGAGTGTTTTTTGATGAAAAAAAACACTCATCTGAAATTGCTGCACTTTTGTTTGGACCACCATGCAGTGTATACGCAGGACATGAACTCACACAAACAGGAATAGCCTGCAAAAATGTCCAAACAATCAGACAAAATGGTGCTATGCTAAGCTCTAAAATATAATCATGAGGAATTCAGTCTTTTATCTGAAGTGAAACTAAATCGCAGGATAATTTTTGGACTAAAAACCCATGTGTTGCCATTAAGTATTCTAGATATTTAAGTACAGCACAATAAACTGCATTTTGTGTCAGAAACATACAAAGTAATTGCTCCCTTGAAATATTATGGTCCACTCAATTCCTGAACCTCTGACTTTAGCAGAATCAAACAGACAAAATTCAAAGTTAATGGTGAGCCTCACTGATCAGAAATGAACCGCTGACACCTTCAGACTGCAGATAGTGTGGCTCTGTCATCTACAAAATGAATCTTGTATATCTCAAAACTAGAATAATTAAATACAGATATGTGTCTTCTGCAGCAATGATTCTCAACCTGGGGATAAGGACCCTGGTGGGGTTAGGGATGGGTACCGAATTCAGTACTTTAAGAGGTACCGACCGAATTCTGTTGGTACTACCGAGTGCTGATTCACGTAAAATCAAAAGGTGCCATGTTTAGGTACCTAAACGCATCCTTGTGACTGTGAGGGAGTGGAAGAAGCAGGCATACTGTTGGGTAGAGTAGATGAATTTCCATACCGGACTTGAACGCAGCACAGCAATAGCATAATGACGTCAGCAGCCGCGGGTTCAGTCAACAAAGCAAGCATGGCTGAGAGGAAGTGCTCGAAAGTATGGCTCTACTTTATTAAATGTGATGGAGATTATGCTCGCTGCAATATTTGTGACACCAAGTGTAAGGCCAGCGGCGAAAATACTTCAAATCTGAGGAAGCACCTGGTGACGCACAAAATTTTCCTTATAGCTGAAGAGTGCATAATTTTTGATACCCTCAGATCTACGACTACAAAGGATTCATTCAGCACTGTTAGCACGCCTGTGTCCAATGATGACTAGTCGTCTGCAGCCAGAAACACAGGAAAAGAAATGGCTTTAACATTTGGTGATGGCAGCAAATGTGACAAGGAGGATACCTGGTCCAGGTAAATAAGCCTTGTGTTTAAGATGGTATTAGCTTGGCATTTTTACGTGCGTCAGTTATCATTATCAGGTCGGTTCCTCGTACTTTGTAACGTTAATGTAAATGCTTGTTTTTATTTACAGCTCTGTCTGACCCATTGTTAAACTGCCCTAAAGTTAAAGTGAGGGCTGCAGTTAATTTATTAAGTTGTGGTTTACTTTAGTTACTGGTTTTCATGTTCAAGAAATTTTTGGAACAACTACAATGTTACAATACAAACAGTTGAATGTTGTTTTGATATATATCTGTCAAATTTTAAATATTGAGAAATACATTTACATTGAAAAAAATTGAGATCTTAATATTAAACAAATTAATATTTATTACCCCATAAACACACGCAAAAGTACCGAAAATTGGTACCGTTGCGTACCGATACAGATTCCCAGGTACCTGGCATCAGTATGGTATCAGTTCAAATGTGAAAGGTACCCATCCCTAGTTGTGCATGCCCATCACATTCATCAAACTTAGCATACTGTGTGCAGAAAATTACAGTGAATTTGTGCTGATTGTACAAACAGTCGAATGTTGTTTTGATATATACCGTAAATTCCGGACTACAGAGCGCACCTGATTAAAAGCCGCACAGTCTAATTTTAGAAGAAAAATCAATATTGTACTTGTACAAGCCGCACCGGATTTTAAGCCGCAGTATCCCACGTAGTAATATGAAAAATTAGCTCAAACACTCATTCATTCTTTCATTATTTTTATTTAGAAATTAGCATGGATTGAAGTTCTCCGTCGCTGCGACGGATTTCAGTCAACCGGGCGGAGAGAGTTTGTGTGTGTGTGCGCGCGCGTATGAGTGTGTGTGGCGGGGGGGAAGGAGCTGTCACTGTTTGTGATATTAACGGATTTTAAGAGCGGCCTCATTTACTGTCTAAACTCCGAGCCGCATGCGGCTACTTGTTGACTCCTGCATGCAGCCCGCGGTTCCGGTGCCGGATGCGGCTCTTTAGCTCGGTGTCACTCCATGCCAGTGATGTAGCAGAGGGAGCACCACGTTGTCTTCATTTTTTATTATGCGTGCTTACGGTTCGAGCCTGCGGGTGCCGGTTCTTTGCAGAGTAACGGCGCGTAGAAGCCCGCCAGACGATCGGGCGGCGCCAGTAAATACCCCTTCTCTGATGTTGGCTCACTCTCCCCGCCCCCGCCCCACTCAAGTTTTCCCGCAATAACGCTGCACCTGCGGCTGCACGCGATTTATCCACCTGGCCGTTGCCAGGTATGAGGTCAGCGAGGTCCGGACCTCACCTATTTTTTCCGAGTTGTTTGTCAAATATGCCCAACTGAATAAAACATAAACTCATAAAAACTTGAAACCTCTCTGTGAAACGTGCTTGTAAATTTTGAAAAACATCCATGAGCTTTGTGTTGTTTGTACCTGTGTGCGTGTTGTGGTGAACAGCTGTTTGATCCATAAATGCGCCCTGTGACGCGCATGGCAGCGGGCCAAACCCCATTCAAAAACTAGAGTGTTTTTATTATTAGCACTTTGTACACCACATCCCCGCCCATCTACACCTAGGTGACCACAAAATATTATTTTTTAGATAATTCGGCACTAGTTCGGCCTGTCAAATCATCTGATCAAAGCCAGTTTATTTACTTTTATCCACAGCGGAGAGCGCTGTGGATAAAAGAGATTAAAACAGAAGAATTTTATTAAGTTGTGGCTCATTTTAGTTACTGGTTTTCATGTTGAAGACATTTTGGAACAACTACAATGTTACAATACAAACAGTCGAATGTTGTTTTGATATATATCTGTCAAATTTTTTATATTGAGAAATGAATTTACATTGAAAAAATTTGAGATCTTTATATTAAACAAATTAATATTTACTACCTCATAAACACACACAAAAGTACCGAAAATTGGTACCGTTGAGTACCGATACCGATTCCCAGGTACTGGGCATAGGTATGGTATCGGTTCAAATGTGAAAGGTACCCATCCCTAGTTGGATGCAACTCTTTTCCCCTCCCCTTTGGAAACGCTCAGATATAAGGGGGCAGGGAGGCTATGATAATGAGGTCTGCACTGATTGGCTGTCCAAATGATGCCCACTAGGTTAGGGTAGGAGGGTTACAGGCCATGGAGAAGCAGAAATTATAGGTTTAGGTTGTATTGTTATTACATAAATAAACCCCAAGTTAAAAAATTGAGCACTTTAAGGGGCATTTTCTTAAGTAAAAGGTGTCAACTTTGTCGGCTCCACAATCCCCTTCTAACAACAAAATCAACAAAGAAAGTTGATTTTGAAAGACAGATAAGTCAGATTAGTTTTTTACAGACTTGTGTCTTTTAAATATAAACAACTATTTATTCATTTATATCCTCTGTAACAAATGAGTATAAAATAAATTAAACAATAACAGATGATCATGGAAATTTCTGGGTATCAACAGGCTCCACCAATCCGAGATAACACTAAGAAACCCAAGGATTCTGGGTAATTCATAATAATTTCAAATCCAGCAAATAAATGCACTGAATCATAATTGTCTATCTGGGCACTGAGAAAAAATAAAATGAAAATCCTTCAAGAATCATGGCTCATGCTGTCAATATGAGAGCCTTTCAATACCATCCAATGTTCCACAGTGTCCACTCAATGTAATTTGTTTACATCTGGGTAGAGGGGTATTAACAGAGGCCATTAACTGGTGCTATTTTGGCTTAGCCTGCAGGTTAGACAAAGAGTTTTAACCCAGACTGCAGGCCTATGTTAACACAAAGTTTTCCAAACAGCTTGTTACTGTTGCTAACGTTACTGATATCAAGTTATATTGGCTAATCACATGCATGCCTAGTGTAGTTTCATTGCCTAAGATCACAATATAACTATGGTTCTGTAATGTGTCTCCTTCAGCCCATCAATGAGCTTGAATTTTCCTGAAGATGCACCTAAGTGAAACTCGGGAGTTTAGTTACTCTTTAAAGAGACGGTCTGATTTTAAATTCCACAGCGGCCTCTGTCACCCCCACTAGCTATCTTACAGGTGACAAAACAGAAGTGACAGTGCTAAATGGAAACCCTGCCCCTTTAAAATGGAAATAAATGTTGTTGACATTGGGTAAAATGTGCGCGGACCTTCTAAGTCAGTGGAGCCTACCTTAAGTTAACCCAGTTTCCACGGCACAGTCGAGCAGGCCTGTTGGAGGCACGCTCACTAAATCATTCATCGTGGAGAGACAGGGAGAAACATGTTCCTGTGTGTGTCGAGAAGGAAACAGTGACTACAGAAAGCTCTGCTCCTTCTCTGTTTAAAGTGTTTACATGGTACTTTCTGCTCCTGAAAAAGGAATATTTCACCAGAATCCAAATGGAAATTAAAGTTGCCACATTTTGAGGCAGTAATTTGGCATTAAATTAGATTTCCTACTTAATCCTTTTTAATATGAAAAGCGATCAACATGGCATTGGTTGTGCTTTTGTGTGCCTGATCATCTGTCATTGTTTGATGATTTAGTCTAAGCAGAACATACTGTACTTACTTGAGTTTATAGGATTATGGTTAAGTTTTTAGAGTTAATTTCTATAACTAATGCTTTTGTAAAAAATCTCAAAGGGATAGTTCAAGTTTATTGAAATGGGGTTGCTCAAAGCTTATGAGATGAAGAAAGATAACTGCCAATAAAGCAACTGGCCACCGTGGAAACAGCCTGGTATGGATGCTGTTCGCCAGGGGTCATCAAGTACATTTGCACAAGGGCCAGTCTGACTTGACAGACTTTATGGAGGCCATAAATGAAAAGAAAAAAATCTATATTTTTTTCAGCTCACACCTAAGTTTAATATTTTTTTTCTAAATTTTCTGCATTTCTAAGTCCTCTTCGTGGTCGGGTCGGACAGGGCTGGACTGGCCTGGATACTCAACTTCAGGAACAAGACAATTAAAACTAGAGCAAATTTATTTTATTCAGACACGTCTTAGAGCACCGGGCTGTAAGTAACGATATATAGCCGGCTACAAAACTACGATACTAAGTTTTCCAAAAATTGCTTGTTGTCACACATCAAAAACTACCACTACGTAACTAGAAAGAGATACATTACCTCATCGTTTTGCATCCTGTAAGTTGTAGAAAAAAGAAGTTGTAAAGCAATGCAGAGTTCTGAGGAAGGTCTGAGCTGCATTCATTAGCATCACAACAAACACACGCTTTGGCTTGGGTCACGTCTTTTGGTGCGTTCTAGTTGTAGTCAGAAGTAGGAATTTCCGGGTTCTGAGTAGGAAACTGCAACTGGAACGTTCCCCGAAGTCGGAATTTCCTACAGAGAACTCGGTGAAACCTCGCCGCTCCAGAGTTGACAATCGAAGACGGATGCCCCCAGTGTGAACAGTTATTTAGCTCCTGTAATAAGCAATTTATTTGCACTTCTGACTGGGGTGTGTGGCTCTAGATCAGCTGTATACATAGTATTGTTAGACTTACATTTACAAAAGTGCTGCCATAGTGATAATCACATTCTTCATGTGATATTTGTGAACAACAACGCAGGGCGTGCTAACAACAGCTAACAATAGCCTGGTAGATCGGCATGTTTTTTTCCGACTTCAACTGGAACGCTGAAAAGTCAGAGACGATGTCACTCCCAGTTCCAAGGTTACATAATCACAATAAAACAGTCACGGCTAAACTGATCCCCTGCCATCAGAAGGTCCAAATTATACTATACTAATACTAATACTAATACTTTGAAAAGGACTATAATCGGCTGATTAAATTGGCTGGCGGATGTATCGGTCGGGCCCTAATTACCAGGTAACTCAGATACTATTGCTTCATATAGAACTTAAGCTGTTTTCAAATTTACTATGTCAAAATAGGTTAACAGTTGTGTTAATTTGTGATTTTAAAAACAATCTTCCGGTGTTATCTCCGTATCCAGCATGATTGATGATCCCTATTACTCTTTTTTTGTATGTGCAGACCTTTTGGATTTGTATGTTTTCCTTGGTTTAAACACTGTAAGACACTGTAGGTATGGCAGGATCATGGAGCAGTTGAGTGTGTGTTTCTTGTGGTTTCAGAACAAGATTGCCAAAACATCATGTAATTAATCTACTTTACCTCAGTATTTAGTCTTTGTAATAAGCCGGACTGGCTTTAAATTGACACATCACATCCCTGTTAATTTCTCTATTTTCTATCAATGTATGTCCCCATCTAAACTGAGACATGGCTCTCTCATTTCTCCCATGTTATTCTCCACAGTCTCCCTCTTTTCACGCCTTCTGCTCTCTTGCTGCTCATCGCTCCCTCTTTGCTTCTTCCCGTCCTTTTACTTCCATGTTCCTCTTGTTTTCTGTCTCCCACTCTCACCTCCCACTGGTCTCTCTCCTTCTCTCTCTCTCTTCCCTCTAGGAAATCCCTCTCCACCATCTGTCTGGCCGTGATGAATTCGAAGCCTTTTAGAACAAATCAACTCGGCCAAATTAATGAGACTCTCGGAGGGGATAAACTTGGTGTGCATGTTTGTGTGTGAGAGCAAGAGTCTGCACCTAAAATACTTCATAATCCGTGGACTTTAGCACTTAATATATCCGGGGGTGACAGATAGAGTGTTACAGAGGAAATTGAATGGACTGGAGACTGTCTGCAAACTCAGAGTTTCTTAAAAAACAGTGGGTCAGGACCCCTAAAGAGACTGGTCTAAGTCACTCTCACTTGCTGAGAGCTGAAAAACTGAGGTGCCTTTGACCTTTAGTTCCTTTTTAAAGAACTTATAGAGACTACCAACCAGTGTTTTTCAGAGGCATAGACTGTTATTACATAATGTTTGGAGCACTCCAACAATCCAGCTACAGTTAAATGGGAGAAAGTACATTCTCAAGCACAATAAAATTCATCAAAATGAAAACATCTGGTCTTTAAATGGTCCATATTTCTTCTTAACTTGGTTGATATTTTTCATTTTGGCAACTGCTAGAGTGTACAAATTCACTAATGTTTAACATCCCCGAGTTAAACACACTGATTAGCCCTGTTCCAGCTGTATTCTCAATCTGTTACAGATCATCTGTTGGAGCTCCTGCTACTATAAGCTCCCTTCTCCATGTTAGTCCAGTCTGATCTGATTAGTCCGATTGGTCTGCTCTGTGGTTACTAGTTGACCTGACACACCAGATGGACTGTCTCATCGTCTATATGGGAAAGAGCCTACAGAAAGTGTTCGGGGAGGGCAGAGCCTTTCAGAAGCTTGTCTCACAGGTCATTGGACTATCAAATCCCACAAAACAACATTTCTTATGGGTCAGTGTAGTTGGCGGGCACCACTGCATTACAGAACATGAGCCACTTCCTCGAACTCTCGTCAAAACGTGGAGCAATAATATCCTTACTGCAAAGACGTTTGAAGTGCTATTTGTTTTTCATTTAGAAATGCATACTCCAGCTGTTAGCATCTATGCTAATCTCTATAAGTGCAGTAGTCTCACTCATGGCTCCCACCTTCTTCTACTCCAAAGGACACTCATAGGGCTGGGCTGCTTTGGGCACAGCTCAAAAAATGTAGTTTGGAGCTTGGAAAGATGGATCAACATGATTACAGACACTGGATCAGGCTGGTCCAGCTGCTGCACATGGTCAGTTCTGTGCGTCATTTACCTTGTGTTTTTAAACAACTCAGCATTCTGTATATGGTTCATGTATTGCACTTGGCTTACCTTCCTTAGCCAAAGGGGTTACACTGCTAATGAGAAATATAGGACATCACACTAGTACAGTCAGTGTTTCTCCAATAGAGGGCTTTGGGAGCATGGCCAAACCAGTCTATGGGCCCCCTAGAATTTCCAATGACCTGCTCATGTGCCAATCTGAAATCCTGCTCTACGATTGGCTACTTGCTATGTCAAAGGTGAGATTTGTGTAAAATCATTACTACACAGCCCTTTGTTAGAATTCTAGAATTCTTGATTAGTGTTCTTAAAAGTGAACATTTAATCAGTAAAAACTTGAAATTACGATTTCAGCTAAAATCTTTCACTTGAGTCGTTAAAGAAATAGGTTTATCAGTTTCTATTTAGTTTAGTTTAAAGGAGACATATCATGCTGATGCATGATTTAATACTCACATATAATATAATAAATTTGAAAACAAGACCTTACACCCCCTTAATTTTCAAAAAATTAGATATGGTATTTTTTCTGATATCCTAGAATGAGATTTGATGCCTCTGAAAATAGGTCATTGCGAGATGTCCGCGAGATTTCAAACGTCATGACGACACGAGGTACCTTTCTTTTTATTGGAGTAATCTGATAAAACACTTCCTCCTCTGTGATGTCCGTCAGCCCCAAACCGTCACCGACGAACACGTCCAGCAGCAGGGGTATAAAGCTCCCTCGCTCACATTCCCTCATTACCAGCTCTGGCCTGTAGGGGGACTCAATACGCGGTCGCTGCTTTGAGCCTGCCAGAAAAGTACAGTATAAGAAGAAGGACAGGCTGGCTCTACCCCCGATAGAACTGACCAATCAGAGCACAAAGGGCTGTGACGTTGCGAGGTAACTTTAGGTCATCCTTGAGACCAAGCGTTTCAACAAGCGCTTCATAATGGCCTAAAATGAGGATATTGAGAACGCTATTGTGGGGCAATGAAGGAACTAAATGACTTGTACTGAGGGCAGAAATGCTTTACAGGCATCCTAGTCTGGCATAGTGAAAAGGAGAAACAAGCATGATATGTCCTCTTTAATCTTCTTAATCTAAACTGAGGTCTTAAATATTGGTCCTACATAATGAGTACAGATGTAGGCAATTAAAATAATTATAACTGTTTGCAAATAACCTCTGATGGGAAAATGAGCATTAAATTGTTTGGGTGTGTTCAGAAAATGTTAACTTTGCCTTTTTACTAACTTTGGAATTTGTGGGGGTGGGCATGAAAGTATATAATCTCAGATGTGTGTGTGTGTTTGTGTGGTGGTGATGTTTATGAGCCTAAAGTATTCACACTGCTTGCCACTGTGTTTGCAGTATGTTTTCATGTACGTATGTTATAGCCGCTCTTACGTCTGTGCAGTTTTCTTATTTAAGCTCCCATTTTTGAAGAGGTGGGTGACTTTTGCGTCTTTTTGTTTTTTAACTGTAGTTTTGGAGTGTATTCCCACAAATATTGATAACCATAATATATGTTGAAATATAATATATGTTTGAAAGTTTTCATGTTTCTATGCAGACTGTCGTTTATTAGGTGTAGTTCAACCAGTGAGGTCTTGGGCTGGAGGCCGGTGAGTGGCCAGTTCAAGTCCATGCTTTGAAGTTGGTTTTATATCTTTATAACTTCATTGCACATTAACATCTACCGATGCAGTAAGGTTAGCACTGCTGTTGGTTCACAGTTCACGTGCTGATACTGCTTTTTGGTAAAGCACCTGAAAAGGTTTGGCATCCCTTACCTTTGGAGCCTCAGGGCGTAGGGTTTGTACCCTTCCGATCTTAAACTTCATTGTAACTTAATCGAATGTAGGAATGAAGAAGAGCTAACTTCACTGATGTGCTGACCCAGCATGTGCTTCCAAACCTAACCTGACAAATTAGGCAATCAACTGTTTTTTAACGTCATTGCAATATAAGCCTTTGCACTAAACACTGACTGAAATGATCCCAAAATTGAAAGCGATTTTTTAAATGTGGTAACACAATTCTTTTTGATATAATGGTTCTTTTTCAATTTTTGGTGCCATCAGATAAAGCTAAAGCTGGCTACAGTATAAGCTACATTTACATCAGCTGCAAGTGTTGAATAAAACAGGAGGTGCATGAACAGTAAGGGCACTTTAAGTTACATTCACCGTTCATAAGTAGCCAAATTTATTATGGAAACTCTTATCATTTATACAATATGGAAAAATTTTATTGCACAAAGTATGTTATACTCATGTTGTGCATAGGGATGGGTACCGAATTCGGTACTTTAAGAGGTATCGACCAAATTCTGCTGGTACTACAGAGTACCGATTCACGTAAAATCAACGATGCCATGTTTAGGTAGCTAAACGCATCCTTGTGACTGTGAGGGAGTGGAAGAAGCAGGCATACTATTGAGTAGAGTAGATGAATTTCCATACCAGACTTGAACGCAGCACAGCAATAGCATAATGACGACAGCAGCTGCGGGCTCAGTCAACAAAGCAAGCATGGCTGAGAGAAAGTGCTCGAAAATATGGCTCTACTTTATTAAATGTAATGGAGATTATGTTCGCTGTAATATTTGTGACACCAAGTGTAAGGCCAGCGGCGAAAATACTTTAAATCTGAGGAAGCACCTGGTGACGTACAAAATTTTCCTTAAAGCTGAAGAGTGCACAATTTTTGATACCCTCAGATCTACGACTACAAAGGATTCATTCAGCACTGTTAGCACGCCTGTGTCCAATGACGACTAGTCGTCTGCAGCCAGAAACACAGGAAAAGAAATGGCTTTAACATTTGGTTATGGCAGCAAATGCGACAAGGAGGATACCTGGTCCAGGTAAATAAGCCTTGTGTTTAAGAGGGTATTAGCTTGGCATTTTAATGTGCTTCAGTCATCATTATCAGGTCGGTTCCTCATACTTTGTAACGTTAATATAAATGCTTTTTTATTTACAGCTCTGTCGGACCCATTGTTAAACTGCCCTAAAGTTAAAGTGAGGGCTGCAGTTAATTTATTAAGTTGTGGCTCATTTTAGTTACTGGTTTTCATGCTGAAGAAATTTTTGGAACAACTACAAGGTTATACTAAAAACAATTGTATGTTGTTTATATATATTTGTCAAGTTTTATATATTGAGAAATAAATTTACATTGAAAAAATTTGAGATCTTAATATTAAATAAATTAATATTTATTACCCCATAAACACATGCAAAAAT
This sequence comes from Scarus forsteni, assembly GCA_036419115.1. NCBI lineage: Eukaryota > Metazoa > Chordata > Actinopteri > Labriformes > Labridae > Scarus > Scarus forsteni. The sequence continues at coordinate 11,093,380 of JAZDUH010000341.1, forward strand.
ACCGAAAATTGGTACCGTTGCGTACCAATGCCGATTCCCAGGTACCTGGCATCGGTATGGTATCAGTTCAAATATGAAAGGTACCCATCCCTAGTTGTGCATGCCCATCACATTCATCAAACTTGGCATACTGTGTGCAGAAAATTACAGTGAATTTGTGCTGATTGTTTCCAAAAAGTCTGAATTTTGACACTTTGTTTCTGCTTAGTTCCTTGAGTAGGACTGCAAAGTTTGTAGTAGTAATAACTGAATATATTAGTAAAATAAACAGGACATCTTTTTATTTATGTACGTGAAATGGTCCATCCTTATTTCCTTACTGTACTTTTATTTTGAACTATTTCATGCAACGTTGAGCTTTTAAAATTGTGCAGTGAATTAATAGCTAAAGTAGTTACCAAATTATAAGATGAAAGCTTTACAATTTGAAGAGGAGAAAGTAATGGTGACACTATGTATTACCCAATAAACGCCCCCCTGCCTCAGGGCAGAAATTAAAACATGATTTATCACTTATGGAGGAATCCTCATTGACCACATTGACCAAAAGCCCATAAAACTGTCCACTCAATATGAGGCTGATTCCCGGATGATAGAAAACTGTGATATACGGTACCAGAGACACCACATATACACTCTCTCTGTCCCTCAGTCCGTGTGAGAGAGTGTGCCTGTGTGTGATAGATAGTACCTTGAAGTTGTCTGCCTCTTGGAGGAACTGGTGGTTGTAGCACTAAACGTGCCGGGCCAGACCTGGTGTTAATACAGACACTGAAGCCAATTCATCTTCAATGACACGCACCCAACAGCACAGTAAATTACGTGCGAGGGCGAGCAGGAGAGAGGGAGGAAGAGAGAGATGGAGACGAGGGAAGAGGAAGAATAAGGAAGGATGCAGCAGAAAAAATAGAGCATCTATAAAATTCCTTCTGGCAACTTTTAATGAATGCAGCCGAATGGGTGTAAATTCATAGATCATCAATATCAGAAACAACCAAGAGTGGAGGGAGAGGGGATTTAATCAAGCCTCCTAGATAATAAATAAACCCATACTCCAGCAGCCAGGGAATAAATAAATCTGATGTGTTTGACTGTAATAGCCAGGCAAAAGAAAGGTTAAAAAAATGCACTTTCCTCCCCCAAAGCACTGCCAATAATCATTTTTCATAACACGTATTTCCTGCATCATTGATGGAACAAAAACGGGGCATAAAAGTGGCCTTGGCAGGAGGTGCTGGCATGGACAATGGAGCTTCACGCCAGAGGGCCTCACTGCCAGACACATAAACGGCCCCGGAAAAGTGGACACATGCCTAGGAGGGTCAAATAAATCAGGCTTGTGTTCTTATCCAGTATTGAAGAGAGTCTTCCTTTCAATCAGAGAGAGGAGTCGGAAAGATGCTGCTGCAGGTGTGACCGAACCACTTGCTTTAAATTAGAACATCCTTCCAGGCTTAGTTCTATGATCAGTGCTGTTTTTATTTCTTTTAGTTGGACAAAACATCCTCAACGACTTTGTTTATTCTGATACTAAAACTGCCAAGATATCCTAAGAGCCCAAGAACACAGAGCGCATCTGTGGACAAAAAAATAACAGCTGGGAGTGCCTGTGAAGTGCAGGGCACTGAACAACAAACCAACACAAATGAGGGAGAGGAGAGCAAAGACTGTAGAGGGGTAAAGAAATTATACTTTTGCACATCTATACCATTGAATTCTTTCTGTAATTTCAGTACCCCAAAATAGATAGATTAAAATAGATAGATTTCACATAATATGGGAGAAAAAGATCTTAAAAGTGGACCTCTCGTATGTGCTTCATGTTTACTTAGGTCACTTTCACACCAAACGTGTTTTTTGCCTTTCTGAAAAATTCTGTTGATTCGAGGTGGTGTGAAAGCTCACATTCACTCAAGCAGAACTTTCATCCACCTGAAAACAGACGGGCTGCTTCAAAATGAAACTGAGTTTAGTTCACAGTGGGTGTATAAGCTATCTGAACCAAGCAAAGATCATACTAGGCAAGCGGATGGACCAAAAAGTAGCAAGATGTGGCTTGGTTTTGGAGGCTACGACAACACCGAACAGGGAAACATAGTGTTTACTGACCATTTCAAGCAGAGTGCAGCTAACTTTAGCATTGTTAGCATGGCCAGCCTCAAGTTCTCTTAACAGGTCAACATTTAAAAGTCCAGAACATGGTTACACATCGCTCTAGTCAATATGCAAGTATCACCTGACAAAGCCTAAATGCAGATTTATCTTTAATTTATGGCTCAGTATATTTCCAAAGTCTGTTGATTCAAATATGTTCTTACTCAAAGCTGGCTGTGATGGCTAGAAAACTGAGTCCATCAAACTTTATATGTGAGATCAAACTAAAAATGCTCTACAAAAGGCTCACAGTGCTAATCAGGAAGTCCACTCTCCCTCAATGTGTGAAATCTATCCACAAAATGGGAACATTGGTTTGCTGTTTGGTAAACACACCTCGCAGAGAGGGTTTTTAATAGACAAAGTATTAACAATTTCAAAAGAGAAGTGAAGGCAGGTGGAGCTAACAGTGAATCACAGTTGGCCTGGAGATGACTGATTTGACTATTCAGGTTTGTAGGTTGTGGGATGGAGTAAAGTCTTCCGTTGGGGGAATTTAGGCTACAAAACAGACCACTGCCGGAGAATAGTCCAAAAATATCAGATGGGAAGATAGGGCAGGTATTGTGTGTTTTAGGCCAGGTTTGCCTAATTATGAAAACACATTTTCTATGGTTTTCCAAAAAAACAAACAAACAAAAAAAAACTGTGTCCATGCCCTGTTTTTGTTTGCTTCTGGGAATTTAGGATTAAACAATTTGTTCTGAGCAGGGCTGAAACAGAGGGGTTTACAGACATGCCAAAATCCAATGTATGAGTGGTAAGAGAATTAAGAATAGAGACCCAGAGACATCTGGGATCAGTGAAAACTTGTTGAAAAAAGCAAATACGAAAGTCTAAACATGTTTATATCTGCTGTAAAAATGAGAGATTAATATATGGGATAAAAAGAGACTACTTCTGCCTTTGCATCTAGCCTTAATGGGCCATTTGAAAAACTGCATGCTTGGCACTCCAGCACTGGCCTCATTTATCATTTGGCTTGTGATGGTAAAATATATATAAGAAAACAACTGCTGTGTTGGTCTTTGATTTTGAAAAAAAAAAAAAAAGGAACATCATTATATCAGATAATGAACATATCCCACACCACATCATGTCTGGATTTGTCAAATGTCTGATCCTGGTATCAGACATGAAGTACTAGCCTCCTTACTTGGTCACCAGAGGAATTATTTTGCATCTGAATGAGCCATCTCAGTGATACAGTGAAGAAAGCAATCCCTGTAGCAATCTTGGATTTTATGCCCTTCTACGCCCTCACTTCAAATTAAACCCATTTCAACTGTGACTTTGTTGCGTAATGACCTTTTATATAGCAGTGGATGAAATGACATCCTTCTGATTAAAATGCAACCTGAAAGAAACCTGTGATGGATTACTGGAAAAGAAAGGCTTCTCTGATTCTCTTTTGATCATGGGGCCATTACGTCTCCTTTAAAGGGATGTTGCCTTTGCCTTTTAAACTTTTAAACCTGAAATACAAAGTCACTCATAGTCCTCACTTAGCTTTGTCCACTTTTTCTTTGAGCTGCACTTTCTTTTCTGGATTAAGCACTGCCAGAACCTCAGATCAATGGTATGAGGTCTTCGGGTGCTTTTACACCTGCAGCTGGTTTATATCTTTGGTTTGCTTTGTGTTCATGCTGCGAGGCAGGGTCTTCCTCACATCATTATGTCAAAGCGTGCCCGTCTCACTGTGTCGGTAAAGAAATACCATGCCTTCTGGTCAGACTTGGTAATATCAGACACTAGTTTGCAAACTAACATAATAACAAAATGAGTCATGGATGCTTGATGCAGTGAGGGGGTTGAATGTCATTCTTTCATTAAGCTTGATTGTTTTTATTGTCTGTTTACTTGTCTTGGCATCATGGTGCTGTAACCCAAAAAGCTGCTGCTAAGCCTTTAAGTAAAATCATCAAAAATGTGCCGTGGTACTTCTAGTCTTGTAGTTCTGCCCTTGCTTTAACTTCAGAACATCACTATTATTCCTGTCATTGAGTACAGAGCATTACATAACCAGGCAACTTCTTACAGTTAATGTCTGTTATCATGTAATAAACTATCATTGATATAATTTTGATGTACCATTATTAGAGTAGGACTGGGCGATATGGCCTCAAAATAAAATCCCTGATTTTTTCACAAAGCTCGTGTCACTACTTTAATCGATGTTTTTCTCTCTCAAGGATCAAAACAACCAAGTGACACAAAAATACTAGAATGAAGTTTTGCTTTTGTTTTAAAAAATATGTTCCAAAACTTAACAGAATTTCCCTCTTAAAGATGCTATGAGGAGTTTCTAAGTAATTACAAAAAAGTCTCACTTTTAGATATATGCCTAATGGAAATACACACTTCAAGGTATAGGTAATAGGTTATCTATAAATGCTATTCCTTAGCTTCGCAGTCGGGTCGGACAGGGCTGGACTGGCCTGGATACTCAACTTTGGGAACAAGACAATTAAAACTAGAGCAAATTCATATTATTCAGACACATCTTAGAGAACCGCTGTAAGTAGCCATATATAGCCGGCTACATAACTACGATACTAAGTTTTCACTCTGTTGCTAGCGTCACCTCAGAAAATGTGTGCTCAAACAATTTTTTAAAAGTTTCACTTGACATCATCGGATATTTAACACCTCGTCTCAACTAGAGCCATTCCCTACGCAATGTAATGTTTCAGCATTAAAGGATAAGTTTGGTTTCTACAGCTTTCACATTGTTTACAGAATGAAGTAGAACAATATACTCACCCAGAAGGCTTCCCTGATCCAAACAGTGCTTCAGGAGATATTTAGATCCAAAATCGAGCGGCGGACATCCGTATAATGGTAGCACACGGGGCATGTATGGCGCCGCTCCTAAAACTGCATTAATCGTCCAAAATCTCATTAGTTTCACCAATATTTCATCATGGTCTACTCGCGCTACTCCTCCACGACAGTCCGGTGTTGCTCCACCCATGTTTTCGTGACTGTGCTGACCTCTGAACTGAAGACTGCTCTCTGGCCAGCTGTTCTTCTCTTTGCCACCGCATCCTCCTTTCGATGAGCTCCTCATCTGTAAACTCTGGCTCGAAACTGTATGGACACCCATCATATTCAAAGTTCTCTTCCACAACATCCTCATCCGATAGATATTCATCCATTTTGCACAAAACTGGAAGAAGAAAGTTGTTGAGTAGCCGGCGGTCGCCCCTGAAACAATGAGCGGTGCTGCGCATGCGCGGCAGCCGTAAAGAAAGTTTTCAGTTCAGAGGTCATGAAAACATGGGTGGAGCAACCCCAGACTGTCGTGGAGGAGTAGCGTGAGCGGACCATGATGAAATATTGGTGAAACTAATGAGTTTTTGGACGATTAATACAGTTTTAGTAGCAGCGCTATACATGCTCCGTGTGCTACCATTATACGGATGTCCGCCGCTCGATTTTGGATCTAAATATCTCCCGACTGTTTGGATCAGGAAAGCCTTCTGGGTGAGTATATTGTTCTACTTCATTCTATAAACAATGTGAAAGCTGTAGAAACCAAACTTATCCTTTAAGCTGGGTCCAGTGGAAGGAACATGTCATGTCTTTGCGGCCATAGTAAACATTGGAGCACAGTGTTTTAAAGCCAAAGCCACATCACCTTTTGAAGGAGGCATGGACAGACATGGCTTATTAAGATTTACAGCAAAACAGCATGTGAAACTTCAGATGTCACTGGAGACATTTGGAACCTGGGCAGACAGTTTTGAAAAGAAGTAAAACAGGAGCATTTATACACTATATGATTAAACTTCACTCTCTTACCCTCTTGCATATTAATTGATAATTAAGAATAGCAAGCTATTGCTGCACAATAACCCCACATAGCTGTAATTTGAAGGCAGCCATTTATGGCTACTTTCAGTGGGGTGGGACTTTCATCCTGTCTCATATTTGATATAAAAGCTGACATTAAACTCTCCACCACTGAGGTTGCATCACAGAAGCTCGACCCCATCATCGACCCCTGCACTGTAGAGAGGAAGGGTTGAGGCTAATTAAAGGACTAATTACTCCTTTGGGATAACACAATCCCACACATACACACTGGCAAAAAGGTTGATATCTTTGTTGTAATACAAAAAAGACTCTCCCTCTTTTTACATAATGTCCCTTCACAGTAAAAGCTTACAGCCACAGACTTTGAAGTGAAACGGCCTCCTGCACTTTCTATACCGGCCAATCATCTTTCATAACTGCCGTAGAAGAATGGGTCTCATATAGCTGGCGCTGGAGGCAGTAATGACTGGCAGCTAAGGCAAATATCTGTTTGCCAGGAAGTACATACAGGACCCATGAATCCAACACAGCACCCACGTTTGGACAGGAAGCGTGTTCATAATCAGGTCGTATTTCTTATGCAGAGCTTTAAAGCTGCAGACTGGCAGTGATGTGTTTGAATTGAGGTCTACATGTAGGTGCTGCTTACTTTGAAATAAAATGGTTGAATGGCAGAGCCTGAAATTCTGAAATTATCATGTATAATGGTTACAGTTACATTGGTAGGCATAATGCACATTTCCTGTTCAGGTTGATGAATCATGTGTTTTGTTTTGTCTGGGTTAAACCTGACTGAGGATACCTGACAGTGTGTTAATTGTGCAATCTTTCAGAGTTAGAGGTCCTTTGCTAAAAACAGACACAATGTTCAATTTGCCAGAACAGAGATTATGAGTTAGTATGTTTGCCGGTTTGCATCTGAACTCAAACTTGTTCTCACAGGTGTTCCAAATGTTCCACATTAGCACTCCCTCATATGTGCTGAAAAGCTGCATGATAGAGCCAAGTGGATTTCATGCTCATTAACAGCATGATTTGTGTGTCTGTCAGTTATGATTCAGTCCATGTAAGGATGCAGCCAAGTAATTAAATGCAGTGTGCAAACAAACACACCGCTACTCTTACACCACATCTCTCGTACACTTCTATCCCCAGTTTTGTTGTTTCCGCGTGTCTCAAAATGATCACGAGTGACAGCAAAGCAGAAAAAAAGGAAAAATGCACCGACTTAAGTTTTTATTTTTTGTTTCTGAGTGTGGCCCCCAGGTTGGCATTTGCATTTGACTGTCAGTCACAATCTAAGAACTGCAAGGAGAAAATGACCTACTCATTCCCTTACCATTTACTTTACAATAAAAAGTGAATGTATATATGAATATACAGTGCTTCACATATGTACTGGACAACCACTTCAACACAGTATTTATGTCACAGCTGTCCTAAATTAACAGCACTGGAAACAACCCAAATAATTTTTGGGATGGCTAATACACCAGTACGAAGCTCTAACATCAAAATTTATGTTTTACTGCTAAATGACATTATTATTGTTATTCATGAATTTGGAAATTCATTGTTTAAAACCCCCCAGAAAAAAGCAAAGCACATTATTATTCAATGAGTAAGATGCCAAAGTACAGTTATTTACATGCCATCCTGAACAGAAACAAAAGGTTCTGTAGTCGATCTTAATCTGAAAGCCCATTGGTCTGGATTTATGATATTATTGGTTTGATATTATAGGCCTATATCAGCCTAAAAACTTAAGTATCGTATCGGCGATATTGAGATTCTTGCAGATATTTACAGCCTATATATATATGTATTTTTTCAAGTCAAGTTCTCAACCCATTTTCAGTACATCGCCAGGAAATATTGTTCACGGCACAAGGATGAAGTGATAAGATGTTGGTGGTATTTCGAACCCAGATGTGGATCCATGGATTAAAGGTGCTATGAGGAGAATCTATTACCAGTGACATTAAGACTCTGCTACCCATGAGCACATGCAGCTGCGTTCCAGTAACCTCGGAACTGGGAGCGACATCATCTCCGACTTATCAGCGTTCCAGTTGAAGTCGGAAAAAAACATGCCGATCTACCAGGCTATTGTTAGCTGTTGTTAGCACGCCCTGCGTTGTTGTTCTCAAATATCACATGAAGAATGTGATTATCACTATGGCAGCATTTTTGTAAATATAAGTCTAACAATACTATGTATACAGCTGATCTAGAGTGACACACCCCAGTCAGAAGTGCAAATAAATTGATTATTACAGGAGTTAAATAACTGTTCACACTGGGGGCATCCATCTTCCATTGTCAACTCGGGGGTGGCGAGGTTTCACCGAGTTCCCAGTAGGAAATTCAGACTTCAGGGGACATTCCAGTTGCAGTTTCCTACTCGGAACTCGGAAATTCCTACTTCTGACTACAACTGGAACGCACCAAAAGACTTGACCCGAGCCAAAGCGTGTGTTTGTTGTGATGCTAATGAATGCAGCTCGGACGTTCCTCAGAACTCTGCATTGCTTTACAACTTCTTTTTTCAACAACTTACAGGATTTAAAGCGACGAGGCAATGTATCTCTTTCTAGTTACGTAGCGGTAGTTTTTGATGTGTGACAACAAGCAATTTTTGGAAAACTTAGTATGGTAGTTTTAGCCGGCTATATATCACTACTTACAGCCCGGTGCTCTAAGATGTGTCCGAATAATTTAAATTTGCTCTAGTTTTAATTGTCTTGTTCCTGAAGTTGAGTATCCAGGCCAGTCCAGCCCTGTCCGACCAGACCGGAAGGCTAAGGAATAGCATTTATAGATAACCTATTTTGATGCTATAAAACTCATCTTAAAGTGTGTATTTCCATCAGGCATATACTTCCTCACAGCTCCTTTAACTAAATGATATATTAACAGTGCAAGATTTCAGTTTTCCACATTTTTTACCATAACATGTTGACAGTGTTGGAGAAATGGAGGTTTGTGCTCTCTAAGGTCTTGGAGTAACTCTTATATTAACTAAAAAAGAAAATAATCATGTACAGATTTTTTCTTTTTGAATCTGTCTGGATTTGACAATATATCTCCAAGTAAACAAACTGTATGTAAAGCCATATGCGTGTACACACATACACAAACACACACACACAATGGCAGCCGTTACGAGAGCTGCCAGAGGGAATGGGATGAGAATGAAAGCCAAGCGAGCGAGCAAGACGTGAGGAGAGAGAGAGAGAGGGAAGAGAAAAGCCCATGTGGCAGAGGGAGATTCTCATCTTCACTGAAATCAGCTGATCCCCTCCCTCCCTCCCTCCATCCTTCCCTGTCCACTGCCTCCCTCCTACCTTCATCTTCTTTTCTCCTCCGTCCTCCTCGCCAACTCTCTCTCCCTCCCTCTTTTATATTATCACTCCCTCTATATTCCACCTCCCCTCATCCTCTCCCTGTCACAGTGGGAGAGCTGCAGGCAGACAGAGGCTGCATACACTAATGTTACTATATTTGACACACACACACACACACACACACACACACTCACACACACTCCCGACGCATGCACGACTGCACACACATACCGAGGAAGGGGACACACACGCATGGGAGAGACAGCCCTCAAGTGAACATGTGTGGATAAACACACACCGACGCGTGCTGAGTGCAGGAATCACAAACATAGCAACACACACAGAAGGGCTAACGCGTGACGCCAGCAGCCGTTGTCTCTCCCCTCTCTCTCTCTCTCTCTGTCTCTCACGCCTCTCAGACACACACATCAGTCTCTCAAGCCAGCAGAGCAGAGCCGGACGGCACTGGACGGACGTGCTTCTCAAATAGGGAATAGATTTGAAGAAAAGGATTAACTATCTCCATCCCCTCTGCTTCCACGGACCTCATCTTCCTTTCCTCTTGTGTCTCTAAGCCTCTCCTCACCTCATTTTTCTCCCCCCAACAATCCCGTATCCCCCCCCTACACAATCCGTCCTTTTCCCACTATTCATTGGCGGGTTGTAGGGGAAGCTTGAAGGGATTGTCTATACGAGAAAGGAGGATTATTCTTGCATTTGGATCTTGCATGTATGGATTTCTTCAACTGAGGCAGCAACAGTTTATTTTCTTCCACATTTTTGACCTTTTTTTAAACATTTTTGGGGGATTTTTTGAGGGGATGGCTGCTTGTACAAACCCATAGAGCTGCTGCTTTTTGAAATATTTAGTAAGAGGTAAGTCTGTTTAAATGTTAATTCCATTTCTTTCCACTTCTTTCAGTTTAACTCGCTTTATTTCCATTCTACGTCTGAATTAAAGACGCCACACAAACAGAGACGGACTGATGATTTCCTGGGCATTTTCATAGGGCAAAAAGTGCACGCAGGGAGGAGGTGTATGCTTAAAATGTCAACCCTTAACCTGCTTGTTGAGCAAACACAACACACACAAACGTGCACATCCAGTGGAATATTTGGGCTGTGGTTTTAAGGGGGGAAACTTGCAGAGGTGGACAGCTAAGGAAGGAGCTTGAGTGGTGTGTTGATGAAGAAGACAGAGTTTGTGGATCAAGTATGGAAATGTTTGACAAGGAAAATTATAGGGGAGGGGGGGGTCTGTCATTTAAATTTTCATGGCTAAGCAGCGAGGAGGCACGTACTCAAATACAGACAAGTGGCCCCATGATATACCTTAAAAACAAACTATTAAACATGATAAACTCCAATATTTGGGGATAAGGAAACACCCTCAAGGGCACAGAGGGATTGCTTTTCTTCATGCATAACACAAGATAAAAAATCTACAGGAAGCTTTGTGGCACTATGATAAATAAATTAACAAAGCCAAATGTTTACATGTAACATCAACAGGATATAGTTTATAATCAATATTCTGGTGTTGGGTGATCAACACACATAACACAGCAAGTTACGAAGAGTTGAAATTTTTAGCAAAAGAAGATTTAATTATTCCTGGATGGAATAAAATATATGAAAATGTATTCTTAGTTGAGGTTAGTCAAACCAATAAGTGTCACTATAGGCTCTTTAACTTCTTACTCAGGACTTTGAACCTGTAAATAATACTTGCAAAGTAAATCAGCCCATTGATCACTCCTTAATGGACAAGCCTATGTTATAAAAACTGTGGTGCAAATGTTTTTTTTAATGTTCTCTAACCAAACATGGCATCTTTGTTTCAGTGACTCTTCCCCATTAATATACAGTAAAAAAAAAAAACAAATATAGTTAATAGAGAGTTAACACTTGGGTACTTAAACAGGACACTCGTGTATTTCTGACACGTTACAGAAGTGTTGATCAAATGTCTAACTGATAAGTGTTGCAAACATTTATTAAAAAAAAAAAGTCAACAATTACGCTTAATGAGAAGTACAAAGTCTTCAAAGCGACCAAATATAATACTTTTTGGAAGAAGTGTTTAGATAACTCTGACAGTTTTCATTTGTCAATGTTGATTTTGCTATGCAGCTATTTAACATTTAGTTTTAGTCTTTAGCCAAAAGTTTTTTAAAGTCACATTTTAGTCATCTCTCTCAGAGGTTAAAATCTATTTCTTGTGTTTATGTAAAAATCAAAACATTTCCAATCATTTAGATTGACATAGCAAATTAGTTTGATTGTTTTCAGCCATGTGCATCAATTCTTAAATATTTTGCAAAAAAGGTGATAAAAATAGGCCACTGATTGACCTAAAATGAAAAGTTTTTGCTTGTTGTGGAGTATCACCTCTGTTAGTTTTAATAAGATCACCCTTATTGATGTGGAACACCATGCAAATGACAATTATCTATTATCGTCTATTAATTATATTATTACATTTTCAATCAATTAGCAAAAACTAAGACAAGATGTATCTATATCAGAGCTTCTATTCATGTTTTATATTGCTGTGAAAATAAAAAATATCTAAATTACTGATTTATTATCATCTCATTTTGCCTGGTTGACTAAAAGTGAAGAAATACTCCTGAGATTTTTTTTATTTTTAGCCAGTTCAACAATACTCCAGTGAATTCTTGTTAACAAACAGCATCGTGCTTAATACACAAAATGTCTCTCTCATTGATTCATCAAATTGTATATATAGTATACAAATATGGCAGCACATTAAAGCTGTGAACCAAGAAAAAAACATGTCCACCAGGACAGCATGGACATACCCCTCACAGAATTATCATAGTTGTGCAGTGAAGTCGAAAATGGCAGACCATGTATCCCTGCAAAATCTGCTCACCAAGCAAAAATGTCCAACTAGTTTTTGTGTACTGATAAACTAAACATTTTGATCTAGCTTTAACAAGATTTAGCCCACTCCCAGTCTTTTGGGTAAATGTTTATAGCTAACACCAGACCAACAGCACCCACAGATTCAAACATGACAACCCTTTATTCAAGTCATAGCTGCAACTGCAACAACAATAAATGAACAATAACTTTGCTGTAGCTTTAGTGAGATGTAGCTTGTATGGGTAAGAATGATACAAGAACCAGATGAGCACTCCAAAGACAAATTACAAGATAAAGTATTTAAGAACATGGCTGCTCATGAGAGGTAAAAAGGAAGAAGGTCATAAAGGGGCTCATGAGGGGCAAAGACATGGTTCAACCTGAATTAGGGTGTTCAAACTTTGTACATTGAGGACTCTTAATGCATTTAAGATAAAGTTTGAGGGTTTATGGGTGGGTTATCACCTGTCAAGGGACCCTTGTGACCCTGGGCTGTCACTTGATTCACACCTCGTCAAGGTGAGAATGACCATCTGAGCAGCAGATATGGGCGACACTAATGGCTTAGCTTCACTGTCAGACACAAAACAAGAGTAAACTGCAAGAATGTTTGTGCTTAAGGATGAATATTGCAATATACTTTGTAAATGAGACCATGTGACAAAGTAAATGAGGCAGAAAATGGTACTTGCTGCTGTAATCAAAGGCTGTGTCCGAAATGGTATACTAACGTACTACAAACTCATATGCATATACTGTACTGTACATACTATAAGTATGATTAGGATGCCAACCGTTCACACTGTAGTATACTACTACGTTTCCCATGATGCATTTCAAACCTCCGACGACAAAAATCAGAAGCACACCAGGCTATCAAATATCTCTGTTGATTCGCCCCATTTGAAAGTTCAGAGAGCATTTTAGGTCATTTGAGCCATAAAATGCACAGATACAAATTTCATTTCGGCATTCCGGACATTCCGCTATGCGCGCCATTATGGTATCGAAGAAACTTCCGGTCGGCTCCAAAACAAGAGCCCAATTTACAAAAGCGTTAAAGAGCTGAAAGGAGATGATAAAAGATGCATTTATTTTAAAAACGGAAAGTTTGCTAGTGGCCAATTTTTAGCTGAACGCCAGTCGGTCTTGCATGGCGCAATGCATTATGGGGCGTTTGAGTGTGACTAGTATGCCCACCTCACATGCTTAAATTTTTTTCCGATATAGTATACATCCGGGTCTTTCTCGCACACTCAATCTTTTCATACTATCTAATGTGAACACACTACATACTCATTTTGGCGTCACACTTATGGATGAGTAGGACGTTAGTATGCCATTTCGGACACAGCCAAAATGTATTAATTCATTCAGCTGATTTAGGGGCCAATTCATTAGGACTCTGGGCCATAGTTTGGACACCCCTGTCCTAAATGAAAGCAACAGTTAACTTTTGTTGCAAACATAAGCACCCTGAATTACTTAAGAAAGCAACAAATATTCTTTATATTTTAAGATATAAGCTACTTTGTCTTAGACCTTTATTCAGTTGTTGATTATCTTTGGCTCAGTTATGGAATACTAGACTGGCCACATTTTTTGTCAGCTCCAAATCTAGTTGAATCAAAGCCTGCAGAGTATATGGGCACTGTTGCTACTGATCTGATGTGCAACTTATCACCAAATGACATCAAGTGCTCAAACATTAGAGTCTTTTGGGGGCCTTTGGGGGTCCTGGCCATTACAGGTCTTAGCCTATGCATCCCAACAGAAAACATTTTCGTGGCTTTACAGTTTACTTAATACATCAATGAAATGTTGCAACATACCATTAAGGAGCAGAGGTATGCATTTTGAACCATAGTTCTTGTGCTTTTGAGTTCTGCAGTCGTGGATCAGGGGTAGAATCAGTTGTCTTGATCCTGCACCCACATGTCACCGTGTCCTTGGGCAAAGCACTAAGCCCCAAGTTTCCTTTGCAACTGCTTAGAGCTGTCTATTTGTATGAGTGTGTATAAAGGTGACTAGCAGTGGACTGTTTTGTACTTCAAAGACATTCATGTTAAATACACGCAGCATTTTAGCTTAACCTTAAATGAAAAATACAAACTACTTCCTCCCAATCTAAAGTTGTACTTCCTCACAGTTAATATGAATGCAAAGTATTAGTGTTTAACTATATTTGGCTGCCTCAGGTTTCAGATGTCTACTTGCCTGTTGATCTGACCTTCACTGTATCTTATGTAATCTATACATCCATTCAAACCCCTGAAAGCTCCCATCACTTGCTGTCCTGTTGATTCACAGCCTACAGCTCACAAAGTGCTGTGCTGCTGTAATTTTAACCTGCTGTAAAACATTTTGTAGACCAACCTTGCCCTAAGAAAGAGCATTTTAAGAGTGATTTACTTGGCGGAGCCGCTCTGATTATATGGTAATGAAGACCATGCAAGGCACTCCATCTTAATGTCCTTACGGCTCATGTGCCTCCCTACATTAAGAGGATATTAATGGAAATTGTCTGGTTGTCCTCATTGTGATACAGAGCCATGCTAACAAACAGAATGAGAACAATAGGAACCACAAAGAGGGACCCATGGTAAAATATGTCCAACTGTGTTTTAGCACTACTGCTGCTGATGATATATTATGTTGACACTTCAGATGAACTTTAACTACAGTACATATTAAATTTGGCTACAGTTAAAGAGAATTGTTTGTATTTTAATATGGCAAAAACACTTTAAATTAGGTATGTGTGAGAAAAATGTAGCATGCAAAACAGGGACTGTTTATATTGAATTAGGCTATTGTTTTTCAATCAATTGTTGCTATATTTTTAGCTAATGCAATTTTAAAGATTTAATCTAGCTATCAAATAAATCAAATTTACCTACTGTATTGATACAATTACAAAAATTTACAAAGATTTAGAGGGTGAAATTAAGTGGCTTCAAGAGAAAATTTAGCTGATGTAATTTTAGCAATTCACTGAGATAATTTAGCTAAAAAATTAAGTTCCTAAAGACAAAACTATTGGTAAAATTTAACTTTTGTATAAGGACAATTAAGTGCATGAAATTAAGCCTTTGATTGGATAAAAAAATGCTATTGTGTGGATAAAACTATGATGTTACCAGAAAATCTTTGCTGCACTTAGAACTTGGAAAAACGCAACGATTTTAAGAAAAATACTTTTTTTTGTGGCCGAAATGCAAATTTAGCTGCACAAGTCTGGAAATTAAATGCAGCTGTGATGTTTGGCATGTTTGAAAGCAAAGTTAGACCAAATTTGGCCTCTTCTGATAAAATTAGCTATTTTGTTGATAAAAGTGATCTATTTAAGCAGTTATTTAAGTCCTTTGTGACATTTTTTAATGAAATTTAGCAGATAAAATCAAGTTTTAATGACATTAGCAATACTTTACTGGTGATATTTTATTAATCCAGAGGAAATATGGCTAAAATATTGGGTAGATGAAACCAAGGTGCTGCATGATGATATGTGATCACTGCAGTACAGAATACATTAAGCTTTTGTTTGTCTTCGTATCAAATTAAAAAAATGTAGCCAATAGAGACGGAAATGAGCTGTTGGATAGAAATTATCTATTTGTATTTAAAGCATTTCACAAAAATATCTGAATTTAGCTGGATTTTGGTGGATAGAAATGAGCTTTTCAGTCAATAAAAATGCAGCTATATTGACACAAGTCGTGCACATACAGTATATATATCTATTAATATTTTCTTTGCTAATTGATCATTTAATGCTCACAGTTGTAACCAAATAACAGTTGAAAATATCAGTCCCAACACAATTTGAACAAACACAACTTAACAATAAAGACAAATGCCTCATTGTTTTGTTTACAGCAGGCGTATGTTCTCTGTGCTATAGGTGTACATGTATTTTTGAACAGCGTGCACTCACCAACCGCATGCGTGTATTCAGTGTGTGTCAATACAGCTTTCATGTGTAATAATATATCAGAACATATTTCCCACTATGTCCCTGTCAGCACATAGGTGTCTCTATTTGTCAAGTGAGCACCACGTGCCGGAGTGTGTTGTTACGTTTGTGTGTGTGTGTGTGTGTGTGTGTGCTGTGCCCGTCTCCTTTTTCATATGTAAGAAAGACATTAAAAATTGAGTGAGTGGAGCTCGGCGGCTGCACTGCCTTTGTTGGCACTGTGCACTGTAACACAGACGTGACGCACATGGAGGTAAATGAAGACGACAGAGCAGATACGAACTCTAACCTTTCATTCTTTTCCCTTCTTTAGCCTTTTGTTAACAGCCAAGGATAAAACTAATGCCCAAAATCAAGAACAGTTGTAGGATTTTATCTTTCTGCATGTTTAGCTCCTACATAAATTGCGGTATCTTGAGTGTTCAAACCTCTTGCTAATCCACTTGTTTCATGAACAGCAAGGAATCTCAATAGATCAACTTATTACTGAGCCACATCATAATGTTAATGCTATTCAGTTCTTTTATAAATAAATACTTAAATGCAGGGTTTGTAGTCCAACTGTAAATCAAAAATCCTTTTTATCAACACTAATAAGACATGTCAGTTCAGCACAAGAGCCTCAAAAGTAGGGATGTTATGATCAGGTTATTTTTTCCCCCGATTCCTTTCATGGAAATCTACAAATTTCAAGTCCCAATCCGTTTACATTTACGAAGACAATACAGCATCACATTGCTTTTGAGTGTAAAGTTTTTATTTCTCTATGTAGTTCCTTTTTAATATGTACGACTGGCATTATTGTAAAACTCAAAATGTTACTGCTTCTTCACTCCCTCATTTACCGCATGCTTAACTTACAAAACTGGAAACAATCAGGGTGAAATGATCAGTAATAATTAATTAAAAATACTCGTATTGGCCACAATCTGATAATTTTACCGATACAGAATCTGGCCTAGGGCTGAACCATTTTAGAAAAAGATCTAACTGCGATTTTTCTGGCAGATATTGTAAGTTCAACTGGATTCACAATTTTCTTCAATTCAAGCTTCAGTGCGATATCCACTATGCTTACAATATAAACAACAGTGAGGAAATCAATGATCAAAAGCACATAAATCATTATTCCTCATCTAATATTGATGATAAATAATCTTTTTTCATTATTCAAGGGATAGTCAAACTTCTACTCCCAAACACAGGCTTTGTATTTGACCTGCTTTCCAGCACTTCCATAAATGCAATTTTCCTACAAATTCGCTAAATATTGTGTGCAAAATAGTTGACACAACGGATCCTGTGTCAGTCAGGAGCACTGCAAAAAAATTCGCAGCTTTGACGATCACGATATTGCATCGTCTGGAATTGCGATTTTAGTCTGACAAGCCCAAACTGGAACATCCCTACTAAAAAGTGCTGCAGTCTCCTTAGGACCGGACTCCTGTTGTACAGATTTGAGGTCTGCCTTTGTAAGACTTTGAGGCGTATAGTGAGACCAGCTGCAGCTGTACGTGGTGGATGGCGCAAACATCTGCTTTACATTGTGTGTGACACATTTGAACAACATTCAGCTGTACGAAGCTACATTAGGCCAAAGTTTCCCAAAAAAAGTCGAATGCACTACCCATGCATTACATCGGCATTGGGGAACATTTACAATTCATCTATAATTGGCTAACAAGCCTCAGGAAACATCATAGTCCACCAGAACAACCTTTCTCACTGGATACTTTGACCAAAATGACTCAGTAGGTGCGTTTCCATTACCCTTGGATATGCGCAAAATGTAAATAGCGCACACCTGAATTTCAAAAAAGCACTAAAATATCACTAATGTGTTTTTACGCTTTCATGAGGTGGTTTTTCAGTCGTTTCATAATTCAAATGTATCGCAAAAGCGCAATGGAAACAATTTTTTCGCAAATATATGTCACAGGACGTGACGTACCTGGTAACATGATCACTTCTCTCGGTTTAAACATGTCACAGTGCGATTAGACAGAGGAGAAGACGGAGACTTTTCTTGCCATTATTCTCAAGAAAAACACAACTGCCATACTAGACAGCAAACAACAGAGGAATGCAGTGTTATAAGGAGATAGAAACGGAAATGAGGGAGAAAGGGTTCGACTAGCCATAGTATCCATCTCCCTGCAGTGAAATCTCGCAGGATGATATTTCACAAGAGTTACAACGCTCCTGCCTAGAACAACCTTAGGGCTGGGAATCAAAAACCAATTCCTTTTGAGAATCGTTAACAGCTGCATCAAAGAATCGGTATCATTAATTTTTTTTGCTAATCAATTCCCTTATCAATTCCATCCGCAGACAGGGTTCAGAAGCGTCAACATTGTGACTTTATTTTAATTGCACCTACTACACAACCTTAAGTGAGTGGACACTAGGGATGGGACGATACACTTAAACTCACGAAGCGCTGCACCTCGATATGCCCGGGTCACGATACAATACGTCACGATACAATATCAAAAAGTAAAAAAGAAAAAATATTACTGTGTAATTACAACTTTTTTTTTTGTTTGAGTTGCACACAGGAAAACACAAGGCCTAACAGGCCAAACACAAACAATAACACTCTCTCTAACCCTAGAGAGGTTAGAGAGAGTGTATGCTAACGAGCGTTAGGCTCGTTTTCACCATCTTCTTCTTTTTCAATGAGAAAGCCAAAATACTGCCAGACAGATGACTTGTATACTGGTGGAGTGTCCTCAATTTCGACCTCATTCCACTCCATCATTCAGCTTTTTGGAGGCAAGGTAGTTGGTGCTAATGTTTGTTGTTGTCACTTCTGGTCACATGCGCTATTAGCGGACGTGACGTCTTTATTTCGTGATCCATTTTTTTCAAACTTGATGCATTTCGTCATGTACTGTATCGTGATATATTGCCAAACGATATTTCATCCCATCCCTAGTGGACACACCAGCAATTTGCAGAAGCAGTTATCTATGCGGTGACATTGTTGCCACTGAAAATCAGAGAAACATTTGCCCACATGGAAAATCTGCAGGAATTGTTAAGGGAATCGTTAAAGAATTGGATTGATTAGCAGGATCATTATCAGCATCGGTATTGTTAAAATCTTATCAATTCCCATCCCTTCCCCACAGCCTTCAATGGAAACACGTTCAAAGCGCAAATAAGAATATCGCTTTTATTTAGCGAAAAGCTGTAATGGAAATCCAGCTAGTGGTGGTCATAGAAAATGCTATATGTCAATGTGTGAGTGTGGTATAAGGGCAGTAAGATTTTTTCCTCAGTGTCCTGACATAAATGATCTTCGTTATCTTACTGTTTTTCTTGCCAAGTCATAAAGCAGAACATGTTTTGAAAACTTTATATGGAAAAATCTTGCTGGGGTCATTGCACCTGTTATAATCATTTCAGGGTGTTCAGCGATCCAAAAAGCCTTTTCTTAAAATTACAACCATCTAACTGCCAAACGTTAATTTAAGTATAAGCCCGTGTGTTTAAATAGTGTGGGCTGGAGCTGAAGGTGAAAGACTGGGCTGTGTGTTTACAGCTGTGTTGTCACTCATTCAGGGGCCACACACACTCTGAGCACATAAACACACACCTGCCGTCACACATGGGTAGGTGCCCTTTTTGTGCAGGTGGATTTCAATTTGGTCAAAAATTGGACAGAACTCCAGCCAGACTGATTAAAAACTATTAGCCGAGGCAAGCAGGCGTGTCACCAGGATGATGAAATAGTCTGAAAACTGGGATCAAATGGGCATAGAGCACACAAATACTGGCAAAGACTTTAAACAGACACTCCAGAGCAAATTAAATCAGGTTTGAAGTTACTGCAGGTTTTTCCTTTAGAGCAGTGATTCTCTGCTAAGGGGCATATCGTGGAGCAAGCTCAACATATCAGTTCTTTCTTTGGGTAACATAATCTCATTGACTTCTGATGAGAGAGCTCCACACAGTACAAACTCCTAAGCACTGACATTAAGAAGCTTGATTTATTGCATATAATTGGAGACATTTATAATTTCTGAACATGCCCATAATGAAATATTTATTTCACAGAGGTAAGTGGCAAAATGGACTGAAAATTTGAGAGCATCTATTTATGATGGGATGCTAAATTCAGTCTAATTAATTTCATTATCAGTGTTTTTGTAGTGAAGGCAACCACATTTAATGGATTTAATGGGTTTTAGATGGAGTTTTAAAGTCACATCACTGATTAAAAGATCAGGCTGTCAGATCTGAAGAGTGTTAGCTCAAAGATATGGAAAACTCTGGGTCCAATCCCCATCGTAACCAGAGCAAAGTGTTTATTCATACAGTGCAGATGCCAATCCCATTTTCCGCCGAGCATATTTGTCATTTTAACACCCAGTACTTACAATATTCAGATTGCACATAAAAATGTGATTGCATTAGTCCACAATAGTGTCTCTATCTTAAAGTGAAAAGTGGCGAACTGCAAAATTGGTGTGTTCCTATCATGAGGCCATAGAAAATGCCTACACTTTAGTCCAGTGAATCGTAACCTGTTTAACTCTAGACCCTCTATTACAAAAAAGATACATTTCTGTCCAAAATGAACAACAATTTCAAATGTTTTCTTTGATAAATTCCATTTAGAATGGGCCTACGCACACATTTTTGCCAAAATATCTTTGGGGATGTATACAGCAAACATGCTGTCATTTATGAAATGAATGTATGTAAACATAATCATGAAAAAAGCTGACAGAGCCTCTGAGATCTCTGGTTCCCTCCTCGAAAGGATCCCAGACCCCACAGAACCAGGGCCTAAAACCAGAAAACCTTGTCTAAAGTCTAAAATCCATGTTACAGAGCGTTACTGCAATCCAAAAGACCTTTCAAGAACATGGTAAAATATATTTCACACTGTTGTTTGACACTGTGCAAACAAACATGAATCAGTCTGGCCCTGTTGGTTCTATCTGTACATTTTTATGATCAAAACTGTTACTATTTAACATGCACACTTTTCTTCCATGTCTGAGGTTGTGGGAATGCTCAAGTGAAATATAACTTAAAGGTAAATTAAGAAAGTAGAAAATAAATGATGCTGCAAAAGTTTGGACCAAGCAATGACATCTGCTCTGTGACTAATGAAGCACAAGCTGACAGGAACACACTATTTGTGATGATTGGTTTGATTTACGTAATGTCCAAAACACACCTACAGTACTGCTTTCCACCCTCTTTCCCAGGGATCCCAAATGAGAAACTGTGACCCCAAGTCCTTAAAACTTTTAATCTATGAAATTTAAAGAGCAAAAATGTAAGTTTCCACTGAAAGATAAAGACCAAGATAAAGATAAACCTTTTAAAAATGCACATCAGCAAAAGGTCAAAGAAGAAAATGCATGCATACATCTCTTTTTAACTTTGGTTATATTTCCAAACTTTGGCTGTAGTATGGAATTTTAAAAACAGATTTATTATCCAAAGAAAGTGAGATAGATCAGTCAAGATCTGAAGAAAAGCAGCTCAATATCACAGCAGAACAGAGTAAATTAGATATAAGAGTGTGTTCATTTTGTTCTTCGGTGCACAAACATCTTTTTTCTAAGGCACACATACAACCCATTTAAAACTGACCCACATTCGCCACATTTTTGGGTCCAGACCACTGGTTGAAGCCAAAGCTTTGGGCACTTTCTATGTAAGAAGATGTAATTAATAGTCTGTTCCCTGTTGTAGCACCAACACAACAGTAAATGTTTTCCATTTTCCAGGTGTTTGCATTCATTTTTGCCTCGGGGCTATCTTGTTTACGCTTAGATGAGACGTGACGGGACTGTTTGAACTCCAGAAGGCAAATATGCGTTGCCACTGCAGATTACTGAGTCATAAAATTAACATAAACCTGCAGTTATCATGTGTACATTCTTGTTTTCACACTGAGGATCACAGCAGGTATGCTTGTGCCGTACAGAACCAGAAAATGTACATTTGTACAGCTTAAATTTCACACGGATCATTGATGAAAGTAACTAGTGTTTTGCAAGAGCGTGCCCAAGCAACTCAAGTTGACCAGCACAGTTGGAAGTCTGTGTTTGTTATCTTAGCCCCCAGGTGTGTGCTTAAATTCTTTGAGCTAATGCACGCCGTGCTTGGTGCGAAGCCTCCGCATCACCCCGAGGAGGATAAATCCAGCTTAAGTGTGGACAGGAAACAGTTAGAGGAATAAACAGTTAGGAAAAAAACAGGATGGGGAAAGGAGAAGAGGAAGCTGAGCTGAGAAAGGGTGCGGAGGTGTTACATGATTCCACTAAAACATGCAGGCACCCAAGTATTTACATGTGTGTGTGTGTGCTGGAAGCATGTGTGGACTTTGACTGCCACAGTGTCCAAGTCAAACTGTTTAAAAAAAGCTTTCTGAGAATAGCCCGACAGGCTGGAGACCAGTACAGCACCAGTGTAACATGATGGGAGGTGATGAAACAGGAACGTGGAGCTGCAGAGGTGACCTTACTGCTCCTGCAATACATCAATTAAAGCAAACTGGTCAATCCTCGGGACCCACCACCGTTTCTCAATGATCAATCCCCTCCCAATTTGAAACACTCTGATTTTTCTATGAAAAATATTGGTTGGAATTGTTTTGGCCTTAGAGGTGACAGGAAGTGACCTAGTAAAGAGTTACAACAAATCAAACATGTCTCAAAATGCTTCATCATAGACGTAACCTTACATGAACAGAATATAAAATAGGTTTTAAAAGATAAATGAATGCTTTGAATCAACTCTGAATGTTTGCAGCCTGAGCATAACTGTGGCTAAGGCATACATAATGTATTTATGTTCATGTATAAGAGTAACATTTTTATGGCTTGCCTGCCCTAATCATAGTAAAGATTTCAGGTAACAAGTCCACAACAAGTCCACATGGTCTTGCTATTTGTCAAACCACCTTAAATTCTGGCTCAACATGGCCTCTTTTTGTTAATAGGTGGATCTAAAGTTAGTTTGACATCTGCAAAATGGCAGCCCCCATCATGTAGATGAAACTGTCCCCACTCTCAGCCTTGGAACAGTGTGGATCACGGACATTTCTAAGTCAAGTACAAACCCAATTTCTGCTCTTCTGCTGCAAAATATCTTGTTTGGAAATCAGGACTCTCTCTCTCTTTATATATATTCATTATAAGTACTGAAAAGTAAATTAACATTGTTATTTCGTTGATATATTTTACATTATTTGAGATACAGCCTGTTTGGACTTTGAGGAACCCCAGAGTGTTTTGCCATGGGCTCACAGGGCAGACCAGGAAGTCTTTTTCACCATCTTTTTCTTCCTCATGATGTTAAATTTATAGTCACATGGGCTGTTTCACTAAACTTCAGACATAATAAAGTTCTTTACAGTATGGTGCGTATAGTTTTACAGTATGGAGTATGATGGTAAGCCAATTATTTGTTTGTATAGGACCTTGTTTTCTCGGATTTCCAGCTTTAATAAAAAAAAAGTAAACATTGTGCTCAGCTAATTGCCTTAACTGTCTAATTATAGCCTCCATTAATGGTCCAAAAATATTTTACAAGTGATTTCTTTGGATTTCCATGATTTTCACAAGTGGATGTTTTCTGTGAAAAATGTGATCTCTAGATTGGTTTAATTATTGTTCGGATAATTAACAGTCCTAACAGGCCCAGTCCTGAGTATAATAACAGTAATACTGTTGACACTCACAGTCTGGCGTCCACTTTTAGAGCTCCTACCCGATGGTGCTTTGCTTTGTGGGAAAGAGAACATGGGATGCATGCAGATGATTTTTCTGAATCACAATGGCACTGAGGTTGATGCAAACTGAATATTATTTTTTGCCACTTCATATAGGCAGCTTTGAATACAGCCTCTGGTTTACTGCTTTGTAATCGTCATTAACTCAAAACAAAAAGTAAGCAACAGAGGTGGGCTGGCCTGGCAGTATGTCAGTCTCTGCTTAACATCTTTTGATGATGCCCCTGGAAACAGATGTTACATAATGTGTTTTATAACAGATTAGACTGGAAACCAATCTTTATTATTCCGCTGTATATGGATAAGTTAATGCAACAAAAAATAAGAAGAATGTCGTGGTTATTACCACAAAACAAACTTAAAAATAACATGCACATGTACCTGCTAAGGGCATCAACATATTCATGCTTTTGAAACAATTTGATGTTTTTAGCATTCATTTGTAAATTACTGAAAGCTTCTCTGTAACCCACTTGTATGCCCACATTAACAGAATGTTTTCTGATTCTTTTGTACATATTTCAGTGACATGTTTTGTCTTTCCCTCTGCATTTAACTTCTCTCAGAAGAAAAAAAAGCTAATGAATTTATTGCCAAATACAGGCGAGCAAACAAGAATCAATATTTGGCCTGGAAAAAAGTCTCTCTCCATATCAAGCCATTTAAAGCAAGTGAATGACTTTCTCCTCACAAAGTAACACGCTCGTAACAGCTTCCCGGCCAGACTGCTGTATCCCTCCACAAAATAAATCAAAATAAACACGCACACAAAGCCATGAATCATCTGACAAATGGCCAGCATGCAAAAAATTGAGGCAACACTTAGGACGCTGGAGCTGAAGCAGGAATTAAACATTGATTTCACACAGCTTGAAATATTTTATTTAGCAAGCAAGTGCGGAAAAGTGAAAACGGCATTCATCTTAGACAGGGGAGAATGCTTAGGCTGATGTTTGACAATGTTGGAGTGTAGGATTAAAACATCTGTAGGAACTCTGCACTTGCAAAGTCATGACTGCTCAAACTTTCAAATAAATTTCACTCAAGATAAAAAAAAACATATGAAGGCAGGGGTGTGTCTAGATGGGTGGCCAAAGGTGGCATGGGCTCAGTGACCACCTTGGGTGCCTTTTCAAAATCTATGACAAACATGGTTGTTGATCTTGTTAGAAGCAGAACTGGGGTTAACTATATTGGCTGTTTCAGAAGGTGATTTGAATATATATGTAGCAAAACAGAGTAAGTAAGGACAATGAGTGTATGTTTATCTTGGTTTTCTGTACACAACTTCTGTTTTCCCAGGCAGAAACCAAACCCCATATAAAACTGCTCCACAATCACTGCAACCACTGGCTGAAACCACAGCTATGGGTGTCTTTTATGTAAAAACATGCAATTAATGGCCTATTCCCTGATGTAGCACCCTCACAACAGTAGATGTTTACCATTTTCCAGGTGTTTTGCGGTCATTATTATTGTTGTTACATACAGCAAGCACGGAGAAGCTTATGCTCTGTTGAAAAAAAATGTGTGGGCTACATAAATTTCACTGGCCAATTATAGTATTTTGAGCCTTTCTTTTGTAGCAGCAAGGGCTGAGTTGGTAACCTTGCAGAGCAGACAGACCTGCCTGATTCTGTAATCCCGCAGGTCCGTCTTGCCAGCCTCCATTGTCCAACAAATTCACTTGGCTGAATTCTTAACGGCCCAATCAGGGAAGAGAGGCTGGAGCTGCAGAATGCAGACGTGACGACAACCGCAAGTTGAGAACCAGAAGTTGAGAACAGACATGCCAGTTAGTCTATTGTCCTCATGGCTACGTAGTGAAACTTGGTGAAATCTGCCCTCCTCAGAAGTTTACTTGTAGGGATTGTCTTTGACGAGGTTCATGTCACATATAAGTGTGAAATGAATCATCTGTGTGGTACAATTTAGTGTAAAGTATAAGGCTGTTAACTATTAGCTGCTAAGTTAGCGGCTAACGGTCATTAACTGTTGTTAGCTATTAGCGGCTAAGTTAGAGGCTATGGCTAACACCCATGAACTGTTGTGAGCCATTAGCCGCTACATAAGCCACTATGTATGCTACATTTTAAGAGGCAACCCTGCTTGATTGGATTGGTCTATGATGAATGTGACAAGCCAAACATTTGTCCAATCACAAGCTTGTGTTTTTTTGAATGTTCTGCCCCTTAAAACAAAGTCAAAGGGTTCCTACCCAGGTGGACTAGTGAAATATTTCTGTGGCAGATATACGGAGCTGTCCATCTGGCTTTTCAGGTTACTTGCCAGTTGGGGTGGGTACTGGTGGGTTGCTGCTCTTAACTACTTCACAAGTTAACAAAATATACATTTATTTCCATATAAAATTCATTTCTACATTTATGTAAAAGAAACTCTTTGCCACCCTCCTTAAATCTGTGTCCCAGTTTTGCCACTGCTGTCAAAAAAGTCGTCACACCCCCCGTTCAGAGCAGAGATAGGAATCTCCCCTAATTCCTTGAGTCCCTCCCGTTTCTCATCCTTGCCTCTGAATTTTTCAAAATGAAGCTCATTCGCTCATTTAGAGAAGAACAACTGAAATTTCCCAGCAGAGTCGGCCTAATGTGACTTTAATCACATGCAGGAAAATCCATCTGCTGAATATCCTCGCCACACGCCTGCGTTCCCCTCGTCAAGGAGGGGATAACACGCCGAGAGAGGGAGATGGAAAGGCTTGAAGGGAGCAGTTATGATTGAAGGATGAAGGTCGTAAAGAGAGAGAAGGTGCTATAAGAAGGGAATGGGGGGATGTAGAGAAAAGGAGAGGAGAGCTGAAAGATTAGACAAGTGCTTTATGCATTCCTCGATGTCTGGCAGGTACTAATAGCGGTAATGATAACACAAATAGCACCACCAGGGCGCATGCAGGACTCACACTCTACACACAAGCATCAAAACAGCGAGGAGGTTGTGGAGGAGAATTCTAATGTCCTGTTGGTGCATCTCTCCCCTCCCTGCTGCATCTACCACCTTGTATTTTGTTTTATCCTTTCATCAATGCTTCTTTTTTCTGCTAATTTCCTCAACACCCTCGCCTCTCTTCTTCCTCTGCTGTAGTTTCCTCCAACAGATGTAAATAGCCCATTTCAGCATTCTGGAACCACAATGTTTTCCTCTTAACAAGCATTCACCTGTGGATATGTGTATTTAAGATGTGCCAGTGCAGTTTCAAAAGAGTAAGGTGGGCTTTACACGAGTATGAATTTGTTTGACTCCGGTAAAATAAACTATCGATCTGGTGATATTGAGACACAGAGACGTGTATTTGTCCATGACTCCGCATCTTTTTTGAAAACAGGTCTGCAAGTGGATATCTGCGTATTCGTCGTCATGCCGTAGTTGGTATAAACAGATAAGTCCGAGAAAGACGGTGACCTCATAGCACCCCTCCTCCTCACCGCCCCCCAACCCACGCTGTCACACACAACAACAACACCAACAATGACGGCAGCCGGGCTCTGATAAGCCAGACGCTGATCTTGTTCCAGCAGCTACAAATATTGTTACGACTTTAATACCAACATTTGCCCACAGAGCACCAACAACACCAGCAACAACAGCAGCAAGTGCTCAAGCAGAGATGCAGCATGTTACGCGCGCATGAGCACTTGTTGACATGCAATCCACCTCGGAGCAGAACCAGACGGGCAACCCGACAGGATTTTGCGTTGTCATGTAAATGCACAAGCCTATGTACAATACGATATGTAAATAGCTATACATGTTTTGTATCTGACGCCAAGACATATGGGACCGTCCTCGTGTGAGGAGGGCCTTAGACAGCTAGACAGATGATCACAGCTGGCTGTAGTTACTAATTACTTTGTTGAATTTGTAGTGCACAATACCACCTTCAACTTGTCCAGCTCATCCTGCAAGATTCAACTGATCCATGTAATGTCCTTTGTTTACATCAGGGTTGAAGAGCTTATAACAGCAAGGCATATGCCATAAACCAGAGCTTCAGCGATAATAGTGAATGGCTCTGTTTCAGTTTAGACGGAGCTTTTGACTGAAATACTTGGCAAAAACAACTTTAACTGTAAATCTGATGCTGACTGTTTATTCATTCATCTTTAACCCTATAAAGCCAATTGTATCATATTTGATACATACTTTTATAATACCTCTATCTACTCAATATGATCAATAAATTACAAAAAAAACCAATCTGAATACAATCAGGTAAATAATAAAAATGTCCTCAAATGGATTATCAGTTGCCAGAAACACCTAATGTATCAAATCAGAAACGAAAAATCTATATGTTGAATTTTATGGACATTTTGATTTTTATGGATTTTAGCAGAAAGTGAACCAAACACTTCAGCTCCAAACAATTAGAATTTTCTGGCTATAATCTATGGTCTTGGGCCTTAAAGGGTTAAATGTTTAGCCTAATCACACAAAGCCCAAGTTACTGGCAAAGCTTGGTTCCATTCAGCCATCACAACACATTTACACACTGTTGTTTGCCATGTTAAGTGTAAAGCTAATTTCATTTGTACACAACTACAAGTTTGATCTGGCCATTTCTGCCACTAAGCCACGCTGATCGCCGTTATTATGATGTCGATTCAAAAATGAATATATTGATGTCAGGCTTAAAGCTAAGGAAACACAATATTTGAAGTTTTGTACTCACTACTAGACTACAGAAAAATATCACTTTATTAAGTTGAACTTCTTGATGATATTTAATATCCAGCAATAAAAACTGTAGACTTTATACCCAATAATGAGCCATTTATTGTGTATTAATAAATGGCTCCTGCAAGATTCAACTGATCCATTTAATGCCCTTTGTTTACATCAGGGTTGAAGAGCTTATAACAGCAAGGAATATGCCATAAACCAGAGCTTCAGTGACTATCATGGTGAACGGCAGCAATAAAAACTACAGACTTAACACCCAATAATGAGCCATTTATTGTGTATTAATTTAAAAAATGACAGGTAAACTCTTGCACACTTTACTAGAAGTAAAAATAGTTCCACTGAATTTTCTAAATGTTGTGAGTCTTTTAACACAATTCACAGTTTGATCTCTACGTCTGATTTTGGTTAAAAAATAGTTAAAGATCAACAAGTATCTGCCCTTATAAAAGATAAGGCAATGTGTAGAAGTTTCTCTGCAAATCCTGATCATCAAATATGAAAATTTGCCAAATGGTAGCCGATTGGAACTGTGCTGTTTATTGTCATGGCATCAAATGGGGTTCAATTGTGTTTGGTTTTACTAGAACTCTGTCAAAGTTCAAAATTTTGATATTGTGACAACAAATTATTTATGATAAATTTTAAGATATTGTATGGATACCTTGTGTTCTGCCATTTAGATAAAAACAAAGAGATACTATGAATATCTTATCTTATCTTCCTGCACTATTCTCAATGTATTTTTTAATCAATCTGATGCAATAAATGTTGCGTGGTAGCAAATTTACATAATCCATGCAATGCATAAATAAATGAGTAAACAAAGATAATTCACCTTCATTTAAATCTACAGCAAATAAGCCGTGAAAAAGCTTTCATGTGTCTTCCTCACAAACAACAAACCCTAAACTACGGCCTTAATCTGATTAGTGCCATATTTCACACACATCTGATTGCGTTTTGATGATACTTTGCAAAAAACACCCTTCTCACAGCAGCACTCCACCGTTTTTCAAAATTACACTGATTGGCCCTGGGGGTGCGAGTCAACAACGTGCACCAGTCGTGTGGTGTTAAGGTATGAACGAGCAGAGCGTTCTCCTGTGGTAATTTCCCACTTGTATAAAACCCATTTTCATCGTAATGACTCAACAGGGTAAAGAACACTTGTCGCTTTTTTCCATCTGTTTGGGATATGTTTGATTTCACGCCTGTGATTGGAGTGGGTTTGTCCTTATTTCAACTCTATAAACAAGAAAAATGTGTTTCATATACAGTGCATCTTTATTGCTGACAAACAGCAATTTAGTGACGTGAGTAGGAAAATGTAACAAAACCAAGTCAAATAACTGTTATAAAACAAACATAAGTAATGCTCTAATTTTACTCATCAGCTGTGATACTTGGAAAGCAGAGAGTCTGTCTGCAGCTTTTTGTGCTTATAAACTTGTGGTCAAGTAGCTTTACATTACTCTTGAACTATCGATTGCCATCACAGCAAAAACTTTTTGATTCATTGAACGGATCAGCAAGGGTTTGGGCTTTAGGGTCTGTGACAAAAAGCTGTTCTCTGCTCAATATCCATAGCGTGAAAGTGTCACTGAAAGGGGTTTTTAAGGATTTTTGAAGTTGGATTTTATCATGTACTTGCCAATAGTCAGTGATGTGGCTAAAAGGGCTACCAGTAATGTTCACTGCTGGTGGCAGAACAAAAAACTTTGTGTCATTTTGTAAGTTTTACAGGAAAACAAGCCACAAGACTATTGTTAGCTTGATTTAGTTTCACATTTCAGAGTGCTTTATTTCTCCTCCAGGAAGACTGTGTTTGGCACGATGGTTCACTGCAGCAAAATGGTTATGTATTCTTCAGTCTTGATTAATGGTTGATTCCACTCACTAAACCTTGTTTGGGAGAATTTCTTTAAACTCTGGGTCATAAATATAACCCTGTGCATCCACAGTAAAAGGACCCTCATCAACACTTAAGTCCAAATCACTGTTAGGCTCAGAATTAGTTTCCTCTACTGTATCTTTTTATTTGCCATGCTGTGAAATAGTGCCAAATACAGAGATTTCCTGGATTTTAACACAAAATGACGAACTCTGACATTTTTATCATACCGTGCATTCCACCCAATATAATTTTGTGGCACATTTTAACACGAAAAATCAGAATTGCACAAAATAACTGTACCTGCCAACAGCAGTATACCTTACTGGTAGTCTGACCTCACCTCCCTTAATGGTACAGAGCTCTTGGGAGCCCACTAGAGGCATCTCACTGAAACGGCCTCCGCTGCTCAGCCACAGCTGCAGCGGAGGCTCTGCAGCAGAGCCACAGCTCTTCCGCGGGGGCCGTTTTACGACCCGACGAGAACTAGAGCCTTATTTAGCGGTGTTTTTGTGTGAAAGTAACGCGCTGAAAATTCTCTAAACAAAGCGTGAATGCAGACCGATATCAGATTTTTTCAGTGGGAGTCCGTTTATGTGTGTTTTTGGTCAAGTAAAATATGGCCCAGTCTGAGTGCAGAGGAAACCGGCAGACGAGCAGGGAGGGGGGTTTGGTCCGGGCGCCCTGGGCTTCTGATGCACATAAACACTGCTGTAGGGGTAATTTCTGCCCTAAACCTTGTGATAGGACCCAACTTGTTCCATCCCGGAATATCGCTTTAAGGTAGGGGTGGGAAACTGGTGCCCCCGGGGCCACATGCGGCCCTTCACCTCACTCGATGTGACCCACCAATCATTTCCAAAAAACAAACAAAAAAACAGCTGCTGCATATGATTTATCATGAGTAAGCAGTACTGCATAATGCACAGATTACATAGGTGATAAAATATTTCTGCCAACCTTAGATTGCTGGTACATTTTTTTTTTACAAGTCACTAAAAATTTTGATATACAATTTTGTCCTAAATATGTTTTACCAGGCCTTAAAATATATTAATTATAGCATTAGTAAAAAACTACATGTGGAAACAGTTATAAAGGTGACATATTTGTGCTTTAAAATCTGATAAACAATCCTAATTTTATCGCATTAAAAAGAAGCTTACATTGGATTTACTTAGGTGTCAGACTCACTAAACTGTGAAATTTTAATTGTGTTTGAGTTCAAATATATTAATGTTGGTAAAATTATTTTTTGAAGCTTTATATTTGCAATTTTCTGTTTATTAATATATTTTTTCCAACAATTTGTAGCAATGCGGCCCTCATATACTGAAAAAAAAATGGATGTGGCCCTCCTAATAGTCAAAGTTGCCCACCCCTGCTTTAAGGGCATATTAGTCAAATGCTGAAGCCTTGGCTGAGGTTGTTTTGGATCAGAAACCCCTTACACTCCTTCTGGTCCTCCATTCTCTCTCTTCTGTTTTCTGTAATCTCTCATAAGGGCAAAAAAACAAATCTACTATAGATTCCCAAATGCTGGAATGAGATCATTTTCTCAGCTCATGGAGTTGTTGTAAAATTTAAAAAAAAACTTTCCATGATAAGAATGTGTTTAAAAATTACATCCGTTCAGTTTCTCATTGTCTCCAGTGTCTTGAGTCTTTAGACCTTTTCTATCATTTGGTGTTTTCACACTCAACTCTGTATGACTGATACAGTCAAATCACACCAGCCTCCTTAATGTGATGCAAGTTTCTTGGCCTGCTCCTCTCAGTTTAACAACCACACACACTGCCTCAGGACACCAACCAAATAACTTTCCTTAGTTATTATCATAACAATAAGAATTTTGCCAAAAGTAGTCAAAGTAATTTGGGGATTAGCTTGGCACCATCCTCCCTAAAAATCAAAGAATATGATCTACTTGTTGTCAGATTTATTTCTGCATTTATACTGCCCTGTAGTTTGGCAGTAAGGCACACATAAACAAGTCCCTTTTTACTCTCCATCCTTTTCTCCTGTATCTTGTCTCGTGCTGCCTTTTTATCTCCCCCTTTCTTTCTCACTGTGCCGTGCTCCTGTTTCCTCTTCCTCTCTTCATGTGTGTCAGTTTCAGTGCCAGACAGGAGCAGTAGGGGGTCTGTCTGTGGGGGAAGCCGAATGATTGTGCATAAATTGCAAATGACACACACGTCTATTATTCATGCCAATAGAATACCATGGGGCTGGTTTTTATGTCTGTGCAGACACACACGCGCAGGCAAACAAAGGTGTGAAGCAACCCTCACACTTACACAGATTTATACGGGATATATGCAGGGGATGCACACAAGGGCCTCAGCATCCAGTGCTGCATGGATATGTACGTATGTATGCATGCTTATGCGGGTACAGTGGCGGTACAAATCAGTGCTATAGATGTTTGTGCACTGTGTTGACAAATTTTGTGGACAGGACTTAATTAGTGGTGGCAGGAAATTAGCAAGCAATAGCTCTTGGTTAGTGCAAATCAAGGAGTTCTGGACCATCTGACACTTTCATCATTTTTGGGGGATAATTTGTCTGCTGAAATTGATTTGTATAACAGTGACAAGCTCAGTGGTGCCAATCAATTTTCCAACTAATGGACAAAGTTTCAGTACATGGATATCTCTGCTTGCTAAATGATTTTCAGTTCATTTTGAATTTCAAATACTAGACCTTAAAAATAACAGTCACTTTCTTTTCTTAATCCTTGACATCCCACAGCACTGTTTGACTCCCTCCCTTTTGCCAGGTACCTAAACTTTGGGTGCTTTCAGGTCTAACAGGCCTAGTCTAGATCAAGTGAGGTCTGTTTGCCTTAAAATCGGGGTCTCATTTTGCTATTGAGTGGACCAGAATTTGGTTCCTGGCGTGGATGAAAGCAGACCAAACCAAATAAATACCTGCAGATCAGAGTTGAATTTGGCCAACCTAATGAAGCATTTACTGACCACCATAGGCAGAGAAAGGCCAACATTAGCACTGCTAGTGCTGCCAGCTTCTGGTCTTTTAAACAGGTTCATGCCCATGCGTTTGTTACACATAGTTCCAGACAACATACAAGTGCTGCTTGCAGAAGCATAAATGTAGCCTCCTTATTGCATTGCACAGAATACTTCTGAAGTGCTTTAGACTAACAATGAATTCCCTCAAAGATGGTTTTGTTGTGATAATCAGGAGGATGTATTTTTAGGTCCTCCGTACTCCAGGTCATGAATATGTTGCTTTGGACTAAAGCATCTGCTAAATGTCACTGTAATACTGAAACACTGGAACATGTAGGGATAGGAATTGATAAGATTTTTTCGATAGCAGTGCTATTAATAGACCTGCTAATTGATCCAACTCATTAACAATTCATGTGGGCAAATGTTGGTCTGCAGATTTTCAGTGTCAACAATGTCAAACACATGTCACAGCAAAGATAACTGCTTCTGCAAGTCGCTGGTGTTTCCACTCACTTAAGGTTGTGCAGTAGGTGCCTTTCATAAAAATGTAAGCCTTAAGGATGTTTCAAAAGGCTTCTTCTAATAGGCCAAATGGAAGGAACTAAGACCACAACTACTGTCTAATCTGGAGGTGGCTATATATATCACGGTGTTTGACAGGTTTTGGTCTGCTCGACAAATTCCAATGTGAAAGGAAACCAATCCAAGTGAAAAATGAAATAATGTTGCAACTTCACACCTTGTCTGCTGAACTTTAGGTGTGAAAGTAATTATAATCGTCCTATAAATGTACATAAATTAGCACTATCTTCTTGGCCAGCAGTACGTATGCACACCAGCTGTGAAGTAATCACGATGTGCAATACAAACTGGTCTATAAGGGTGAAGGAGACATTGCAGCAAGAGAGATTCAGTCTGTTGGTCTGTTTTTCTGGTCTCATTTGTCTTGTATTTCTCTTTCCAGGTGTCTTGGTGTAGCCTTGCCAACAAAGTTGCCCCCCTAGTGGAGGCTGCAGCCATGGCGGCTTGACACTCCAATAGCCCCGCCCCCTCCAACAGAGGAAGGCTGCAGCAGAGCTCTGTGTCATGCCCCCCCACACTCACCCCCCTGGGGGCGTCAGCCTGCCCCCGCCTGGCTCCACCACCCACAGCCTGACCAGACCTGGTGAGTTGAGAAAACAAGAAAAGAAAAGGTTTCTTCATTCTTACTGAACCTCTGCTCTATTCTGTAACCATCTATTGTGCTCCTAACTGCACATGAAAGGAGGAGGCCTGTCTGTTATGACAGCTGCTAATGTTAGTGTGCCCACACGCGCACACAGACACACACTGACAAAGGGAAAGGGCACTAAGCATGCTGGGCTACGTGCCAGTTCCCCCTCTGAAATGCCACATTACTGTATGTATTAATACAGCTCGCGGTCTGTGGACACAAAGGCATGCAGAGGGAATTATGGGAAAAAAACCTGCAGGTTATTTGCCTGCCTGTCCTTTCTTCCCCTCTTCCTTCCTGTTTAGCCTCCCTCTCATTTCCGTTATGTTCTTCCCCCACATATTATCTTCATGTCGTCTTGCTTCCTAATTCTCACCTGTCTCTTTCCTCCCATAATCCTCTGCTCTTTCCCAAACATCGGGCCCTCTCAGTCAAAACAAAAGTCCATCAGAAGTCAGGTGGCATAGCAACAGATACGACAGCCGAGTGTGTGAATGTGTGTTATTGACGGATCGTGCTCTTGCAGAGATTTCACACACTCTTCAGCTAATAGGCGAACATGAAAGCTCCATCTTTCGCTCTTTATTGTCACGCATCCAACCTGACACCGCAGCTCACATCCATGTGACCTCTGCAGGAAGTAAATGGCTTTATAGAGGAGGGGATATGAAACAGGGAATGTTTGTCTTCCTCTGAGAGAGGCATTATCGCTCCTGAGATGTCTGGAGAAAACGCCCCCACGTCGTGCTGTGGAACACCAGGGACACGAAATTACACGGCAGCTCTATCCGTCAGAGCCTGCACACGTTCCTCACCATCGCCTCACCTGTCCTTCCTGAAGCATGCCATCCATCTTTGCATTGAGTAGAAGCAGAAATATGTAGCTGTTTGGTCTGGGTAACCAAATTGTTGTAAGGCAAACATAGAGTGATGCAAAGATGATGTGTGAGGCTAAAAAGACATGTGTGGGGTGCTGGTTTGGCGGAGTGGTTAGCAACCAGGCACCCCATGTACTTGCTTCTGCTGGTCCAGGTTCGAATCTCGCCTGTGACCAGTTTGCAGAGTGTCTTCCCCTACTCTCTCGCCACCTTTCACAAGCCTATCCACTGTCTCTCTCCTATCAATAAAGGCGCAAACTGCCCAAAAAATAATAATAATATCACCTGATTCTGTATAGCTGGCTGATCAGCTGATTTTGTTTTCAACAACTGTGAAAAAATATACAGACCAACACTGATAAACAGGAGCAGCGGGGGCAAATTTCACCATTGCTACCCTCACCTTCGCAGATTAATGTCCACGTCTAAACTTGTTGATTATCCTTATATGCTTTGCACAATGGAGTGAATGAACAAGGAGGTATTAGCCATAAGCTAAAAGGCTAGAAGCACTCTCTAACAGCTTTACTCTTTATAGCATGCTATAAAGCACGAGCTAGGTCTGTGTGAGGAGGACCAACTTTTTACTTCAATGTACTTGCTCTAGCTGAAAACACAACCTTTGCTTTTTAAGTGGTGATTTTTAATTAACCGACAGAAAACAGAACATAAAACGCCATTTGAAAGCTGTAAGATTGACTCTTATTACTGAATTTATGAAGCTTTAGGGACTGATGCTGGTGTGAAAGCTCACATAAAACCTGGTGCAGACCAAAAAATTGACAAGTTTGGGTCTGCCTGACAAAGTGAAGTTTCACAGAAAACCAAACCAAGTGAGAACTACAACAACTGAACCAATTCGAGTTTGAAAAATTACATTTGTGAAACCAACATCAATCTCTATGAACAGCTGGAATTCTCATCTCTGCAAGTGAAGCTGATCAAACATCACAGAAAAACTTTGGCTAATTTCTCCATCATGGCAGGCTACCATTGATTTCATCAGCTGCTAAGATGGTGTGTACAGTCATGCCAGTATATAATGGAAACACGAATATACCACATGTGCTGCCTGTTCGTGGTGGCATGCCATGTTTGTTCCCAGTTCTGCAATGTTTTGCTACTAGATCCTGTTGTGACATCACAGTGACCTATATCAAAAAAGGTTATAATTCATGGCTGTATGGTTACATAGAAAGGGTAACTAATTTCTTATAATGAGATATATCCACTAAAGCTGCTAACATGTCACAATATTGATACCACTATCCCTTTCTTACTATTTTCTGCTGAGTCACTCTCTCTTCCATTTGGAACCAAACTCTTCATCTCTTAATCTTGAGTACTGTAACAGTAATGAAGGCTGGTGTGCTGCAAAACCGTGCACAACTGTCATTTAACATTCAAGACTGGCAAAGTTACATATGGCCCTTTTCCACTAGCCCTACTCTACTCTACTCGCCTTGTGCTGCTTTTTCATTAGCCCCTGTCGCCTGCCAAACGGGGTGCAGTGTCGCTGTAAACAGCTGAGCGGCTCTGCGGTGACGTCATTTTGAGCATGACACAACAATCTGTGTTTTTTTGTCACAAACCGAGTTAAAAGGGAAAGCAGAAGAAGGCTACAGGTGGTAAGAAGAAATACCCCTTGAGAAGCACAGGAGAGTTTTGGAAGCTATACAACAGAATGAAGCCGAGGACGAGAGCAATCGAGCTGCAAAGAAAAGACATATGAGGAGAAGCTAATGGTAGCTACGGCTAGCATGCTAGGTCGTCGCGCTCATGACTCATCGATGACGACATTGTCTGACCAATCAGTAGCCGGCAGTCGGTGAAGTCATCTTTTAAAATCGACTCAGCTCGCTGGGAACCAGAGCGGAGTAGGTACTAAAACTATCTTGTTTTAGGAGGTACCAGGCTAGTGGAAACACGCTGCAAATGGAGTAGGGCCAAGTAGAGTAGGGCCAAGGCATGCTAGTGGAAAAGGGCCAATAGTGCTAATCGTAGACAGGCAGTTTCCCAGTTGAATGTTATAGTCTTTTAAGACTGTCTTTAAAACTGCAATCTAAGGGTAGAAGAGTTATATATTCATGCAATTAGTACAATAAAGACACAGTTTGTCTGAATGCATTTCATTAAGTCTAATTACCGTAAACATTTACAGCATTCCTGAAGCTTTTTAGGAACAGAGGGCCGATCATACCCTCCATCAGCCTCCAGCAATGTTCTCCTCATTCTTAGAGCTTCTTCCTTACAACTACATTGTTGGCGTAAGTGTAACACTATATTGCCAAAGGAACCTTCTGTCTTTTCTTTCTCTTTGACTCCAATCAAAACTTCTGTCAGCTTAAAACAGCAAACCTTTCCACAACAAGTGTTCTCTCCCTCTCATCTCTCTGCTTTGTACTGTCTGTGCATTTTCCCCACAGAGGCTGAATGCTCTCTGATCTCTGCAGTGCTCCCATACACAAACGCACGCTGCATCTGTGAGTGATGTACGTCAAAGACTAGAAATAAGTTGAGCCATCCTGTCAAATCAGAGCCAATAAATATGTCAGGCTATAGTGTCGAGAGTGACAGACTTCAGAGCATCAAGGGTGCTCTTCCTCTAATGCAGACAAAGTTTGTTGAACATTTTGATTGAGATATTTAAGACTAGTTTGTATTCAGCTTTTTAAGTATTTTTTGTGCAGCCACAATGGCACAATAAAGGCCTCAGCCTGACTTTAAGACCACTAAGTCTGTACCTCTGCACCTTTCA
This sequence comes from Scarus forsteni, assembly GCA_036419115.1. NCBI lineage: Eukaryota > Metazoa > Chordata > Actinopteri > Labriformes > Labridae > Scarus > Scarus forsteni. The sequence goes on from JAZDUH010000341.1 coordinate 11,131,746, forward strand.
CTGCCTGGTGTATTCAACATTAGAGTTTGACCTAAGCTTCTCTAAATGGGCACAAAGCCACTTTGTCGTTGAAGGATGTGTTTTTGGACTTCAATGAGGATTTTTGACAAAATATCTATAGAAACAAGAAAAACAGACTTCGTACATGCACGCTCCATGTAGCTACATGCTAATACAACCTTTCCTGGTCCATAACATCTCATACGACTCACACCCAAATGGACCCCCTTACATGGCATCACAGCAGGCTTGATCAAACTTGACAAACTCTCAGTGATCTGTCCTGAGCAGAGCTGAAGGGAAAGCTGACAGGACATGAATCATTGAGAAAAAGAGAGAAGACCAGAGACTTTTCCTGATTCAGCGAGTGTAGGCAATGTTTTTGAGTGATGTTAGTGCAAATATGTCAAAAAGCTGGAAAACAGTCGGGACAAAGACGGATAAAATGAAGTACAGGAAATGTTTGGGTTCCTTGAAGAGTATCTAATGATAATTTTAAAGTCAGGAATGTTTTTGTGTGTATTTGTGTGTGTGCATTGCAGTCTATTGCATCATATATTCACTTAAATACTCGTAATTGTCCAGAGGATTTGGTTCCCTTACTTATGAGGAAAAAAATATTTTCAAGAAAAGATTCTTATCCAATCACACTTCTTAAGTTTTGAAAATCCTTGACAAACAAGAGTAAATGACATGATTTTCCAAAGTTTGAGAGTCACACTGTAATAAGAAGACTTTCTCTGGTTAATAAGAGTCTGAAATGAGATCTAAGCTATTTAATACTCTCTTCTGGCATATCTTTAACTCTTTTGGGGACATTTTGAAGTTTTAATGTGAGGAATTAATTTATGAAAATATCTTAATTTTTCATATGGGCTAAGTTTTGAATCCTGCATTTAGTTCACTTTAAAAATTGTTTAAAATTTGATTTTCATGAATGTTTTTGCTGGATTTTTTCCCCTACTAGTCTGAGTGGAGCTTTCTAACTTGTCAAATCAATAACTTACAGTTTTTAAGGTTCTTAACACACAAAAATCGATAATTTGGCAGAGTTTGTAAAACCCTCACTTCAATTGCTCGGCCCAATTTGTCACATCTAAACACTCCCTTATCTGCATTAGACTCTGACTTTCCTTCTTTACACTCTGATGTCAGTTACACATCATCTTGTTGTCAAAGCTGTACACACAATGGTCAGTTGTTGCACACACACCCCAATTGAAATCTCAAAGCATCAACCCACAACACACAATTATGCAAATCTCTACACACCCAGGTCTGGTGAGCAATTTTCAATCAGGAGAACTGCAGCATATAAGGGCCTTGAGCCTCTGCTTTGTTTGGTGAGCATTGAACAATGGACAACGACAACCAGAGAAGGAGAGGGGTAAGAGAGAGAGGACATTTTTACATAAATTTTTTTTAGAAATGCCTTTGCACCCAAACACTGTAACTAAAACAATAATTTGCTGCAATACTTATATATATATATATACTATATATACTATTATATATACTATATACTATATACTATACTATTTTATGTTTGATGAAGTGGGCCTACACAGACATTTTCCAAAAGGAAAAATGGGTAATTCTCATGAGTCATTGCCATTCACATTGTGTGTTGCATTTCTATACTTGGGTTTTCAGTTTTGCACTTCAGTGTGCTGTGAATGCTTGGTAGTGTGCAGCAAATGCTGAGCTGTGTGTATCAATTGACTGGTATGTGTGTGTCATTGGAGAATGTGGCTGTGTGTACCAAATGAGAACATGAGTCCAATTTTGTGAACAGTTAAGAGATTTGATGGCAAAGAGTCGTCTTGAAAAGGGAGTGTCAGGTTTAGCGTTTTGTGTGTGGTTTTCACGTTAGTGTGTACAATTTGAAGGAATCTGTTAGTGTTTTGAGAAACGTGTGTTAAGAACTATGAAAAACTGTAATACTTCTCCATGACAAATAATGCACACTAGCTAAGACTTGTGTCAGAATAAGAAAAAAAAATCCATAACTTTACCTATAAAGACAGTTTGAGGTTAAAAAACAGTACTTGCCGGAAAAACAGTGCAAAATAACTCCAGTGGGGTAGAAATAAAAGTCTGAGTGACAAAGAGTCGTGCTGGGGGAGTGGGAAAAAAACAGGCAAACAGTTGAAGGTGTGAGGAGGAAGAGGAGATGTGAGATCAAAGAGTCTCAGAGAAAGAGAAGGATGTAGGAGGAGAACAGAGAGGACCATGAGCGACGCACAAAAAGACCATATGGTGCCTCCAGGCCTCTGCGATCCCAGCAGACTGTGTCATCTCGCACACAACGCACACGCATAAAACACACAATCATAAATACACACTCTGTGGCTTATCTGATCACGCTGTGTGTGTTCATGCACCTTGTAGCAGCCGGAAGCTAAGCCGCCAGATTAAGTGACCACATAGCTTCTAATCAAATGAGTGCGAGACAGAGAGGGGACGAGGAGAGGCAGGATTTGGGTGTAAGTGGAGAGTAAATAAACCAACGGAGGTCAAAACTTGTGGTTTGGATTGAAGCCATTGCACAGTCACTTCGTCTGCAGCATCATGAGTGGAGGAGTGCGTAAGACAGTGACGATACTGGGAGGGAATCAAAGAGTTTACGGTTAAATTGAAACAACTTTTTTTATTTTCATGGTCAAGGAGGATGAGTAATGGCTGTTGCTCTGCCATAATTCAAAAAGCTATGAATGTTTGATTATACTCTCAGGGAATGTTTGTAATGGCACAACAGCGTGAAGAGGTCAGAACTGCAGGCTACAACAGCAGGAAGCGAGTGCTTATACAAAAACATATTTTGACTGCAGTATCATGAAACAGACTGTTTGTCCCCAGTGTTGTGATACATGTTATATTTGGAACCTTTGTATATTCCTTATTGAGAAAAGTGTTGAAGCTTGACCCAAGTCTTGTGACCATACCTTATTTTTTTCCCATGTATTTAAAGGTGCAGTGTGTAGAACTTGGCATTTTAGCCACATCTAGCATTCAGATTCTAGAGCCAAAGCGTCACGTCGCTGAGCAACGGAATCCTGTGAAGACCAAAAAGGATCCTGAACACAAGGACAGATTAACATCTTTCGATGCATCCTCTCCCGTCCTCTCCTGTTCTTCGCCTGCATTCCAGGTAGATTTCAGAACCGGCAGACAGATGCGCGTTTTGTTATTTTTGTCCCTAAAAACCACCCGTACACAACATGGCGGATCAATATGTCGGCCTACACGAGACAGCGGCCCACGATAACGTAATTTTTTTTAATAAAGATTTTTCTAACTAAATAAAAATAAAACATACGTTTTATGGGGATGATTGTACTCCTATTTTGAGGGACTTTAGATACACATAGAAACATATATCTCCTATATTCACCGTTTCTGTTTGGCAAAATGCGGTGGATGTATAAAATGCCACATTCTACACACTGCACCTTTAAAGTATTACGTTGATTTTACCTAAGTGCGATGAAATTGGGCCCATGTCAACCATTTTATTATGATTTGATTGCAATGCTGACAAAATTGTTGATAGCCACGGTCTTTAAAATTTACACTCTCTTTCATTTTAATAATCAGCTGCATTAAAAGTGCTTGATTTTTTTAATTGCAGATTTAAAGTCATATGTTCTCCAAAACTGTCCTGATGACTGAGGGCAGGGTCTAAATGCTCCAATCCTGGATGCTCATGACATTTATTTTTGTTGTACATCAGATATGTTTGATTTTGACTACAACTGTAATAACATCTAAATACTTTGTTAGAGAGCTCAAGCCTATTTATATAGCACTTTTCATACATATATGCATGCAGCTCAAAGTGCTTTACATAGCAGCAGAACCTAAACACGACATATTTATGTGAGAAGAGTAAACGTAAATGAAAGTCAAAACAAATTCAATGCAAAAAAATCAGTAATGTTTTAAAAGAACACTTAAAAGCAAAATAAAATACATTAAAAACACAATAAAAACAAAGCGTTTCCTTGAAATAATGTAATAAAAACAAATAAATAAAAACTTGAAATAAAGGATAAAAATCAAAATAAATAAATATAAAAAACACAATATAAAAACCCAAACCCCCAAAAAACAGAAATTAAAAAAGTGTGATAAAGCAATAAAGGTATTAATTGTAATAATAATGGTAATAATGGTACTAATGTTTAGTCAGTTTTAACTTGTTGTAACAAAGGTGAGGTGTGAAGATAGAAAAACAAATAAAATATTCTTCGTTCTCTGGCCCCCGTGAGGCACACTTTGACATTGGCATGGTTGTTTAATTTGGCATGAAGCCTGCGCGGTGTGACAGTGTTTGTGTAGCATTAAGGTTTTGGAGTGGAGCCTGATCCCTTCACACTGTGTTATATGAGACTCCGAGTTAAAGGGAAACTGGGATGACAGCTTGTTGGCGGACCACCCAAAGCATCTGGAAAATTCAGGTGTGTAATCAATAGTTATTTTAATGTCATTGATGGTTATGTTGAGAAGGTGAACCAAGCTGACCCTGAGAAAAGCGAATACCTCCATTTAGAAAGACCTTTTTAATTCCACTCACTTTTTTAACCATGAAAACAAAACACTAAAGCACTGATCCTTCTAGGAACACAGAAATACAATCCTATGTAAGATCAGGGATTTGACCCCTGGTCTATTTACAGACAATAGCTTGTATGTTTGCAATTCAGGAAATAAAGTTTATTGTTGTCATGTAAAGTCAGATTTGCAACCATTTCTGAGAAGAGATTATCAGCTCTCTACAGCAGAGATGACCTTGAAATGGCTCAAGCTGTGCACGATCGATGCAAAAAAAAGAATTGGCAAATGTGGCAGTGAAAGCAAATTTGTATTGTCTTTTGACTGCAGTTTTATTTGGTGTTGGTACACAACTACGCCGCCAAATTAGGCACACAAATACAGTGCTATGTCCCATTTTCAAAGGACATTGGCAGGGATAAATCTGGATAATCCTCCACACCAAAAGCAGCAGCACTCCACTTCTGCACTTGCTGATGATACTGATCCAGTATTACACCAAAAACAAGTCCAGAATCACTCCAAAGTGATGCTGTAGTGCAATGATGATCATAACAAGGCCTGCTCCCCAGGAAAAATAGGACTTTGCTTGCCAAGTAATGATAGAAAATAGAAGATAATGGTGCTGGATGATAAAGCCCATGGAGATGTGCTCGATTTGTCTTTGTTACCACTCCACATGTCTCTGAAAAGGGCATCCAATTAGCAAGATAGGAGATCTTGAGCACGGTATGAGACATTAAATTTAGGGATTCTACCTCAATATCCGTAAAAATAGAGCTTTGCGGCAAGTAAGAGTAAAATAACAGCTTTAAACGATGGCTGTATGCTTTGAATTCATAAAATCTATATCTCCATTCCTTTTCAAGATGAAAACCTGTCACACATCCAAGGCCTCGTCTATTTTAGTCCCTCATATGAGGATGTGACATCAAACACCAAGTGTCCTTCATTTTCTCTTCAGTTTCTGAAGGCCTTGGATGGGCGCCTGGCAGATTGGTCAAAGACGGCAATGCTACATCCATCAAAGAGATTGTGCGTTAATGAAACATGTAGCTTAAATTATCCTTAACTGATAAAGTGTTTCCCTGAACTCCTTTCCCCGCGTCTTTATCTCCCGCTCTTTGTCTTGTCCCGTCACTCTTGCTAATTAATAGCCACTATCGCATAAAGAGATGTCACCGCATGTCATGCAGACCCACGAGCCATGCTTTTGCGGGTGTGTGTTGCAACAAATTGATGCAGATAGCGTAAATTAGGGAGGCAGATGAGCCTGTGCATACACACCTCTGAGTCAAAATGATAAGTCTGCCTCTGAAGCAGGAGAGATCACAGGAGCAATGGATGGAGGAGAAGGGAAAGAGTAAAGTGCACGAAATGGGAGTCCAAAAGATTTCAGGAAGCAAAGAGTTACCAGAACTGCTGCCTGGTGGTTTTGGGCCTGGGCATGACATATGAATACCTGAAACTTATGAATTCTGAAATCTCATCAAATCATTCTTGGATCTGAGAGAACACTAGGGCTGGGTATTTCCAGCAACCCCACGCTACGCTATGCTACATACTGAGGCCAGGATACAATATGTATACCAATACATGTAAATTGTGAACATTGACCACTTGTTTAACAGAATTCCCGACAATTTTGTTTATTATTACAAGAAGAAAAAGAACAAGGATGAGTTTTAAATGATTCTACAACTTAAGAAATGGAAACCCAAGTTTAAATTAAATTAAATTTGGGACATGTGTTTCATCATGTAGCTTGGCTTCTACTTTGAACCGTGTCTGTCAGACACTGTCAGAACACTGAGGCCATATCAATTCTGTAGAATCTGTATTGATACACCAATCTCGAAGGAGTGCGTGACGATATATAGACATATTGATATTTTGAGCACAGGCCTTTCTACAGATATTGTGTTGACAAGAGAGGAATGGTCATGGTGCTAATGACCTAAAGCTTTAAAAATTTACTCAGTACATCAGTAAATCTGGGTGGACATTTTTGATATAGCTTCAAAGCATTCTTGAAATGCTTAGACTGCGTTTGCACGGGGCCGAATACCGTCAGATCTGATACGTTTTCATTGCATTTTGGCCTTGGGTTTACATGGAAGATTATTTGTCCAAAAACGGTAGCTTTTGAAAACGGGCTCCATGCAGCACTGTGTAAACCTGAATCAGCGCATTACAGGGTGAAACGCAGATGTCACAGCATGCGCAGTACTCTCACATAAAGGCTGCGTGCACATATCAGGAACAACAACAGCTTCGGCCATCTACCGTGTAGCATGTGTGAGCTCAGTTTGTTATCCAGACAAAACTAAGGAGTCAGATTTGTTGTCCGAACTGATTTGTTGTCCAGAAAATAAAGTCCTACATCTCTGTGTGTCTACTTGCCAATGTTGATTGTGAAAATTTTTTCGTCTTCGTATGCGTATTGTAGCAGCAGTGCCTCTCTGCAGACCTACACCACCATCTACTGTACCGGCATGCACACTGCAGCGGTTTCATTTGAAAACGCAAAGGACAAATCTTTGTGTTTTCAAGTCAAGTCATGCACCCAGATCATCGAATATCTTCGATTATCAGGGTGCATGTCCGAAAACTGTACGACTTTGATTTTTTTGCTGACGGGGTGCTTTTCTAGTTACTATTTTATTGTGTGTCATTGTCTTGTTTTTGTCCCTATCTTACAGTCATGGTACTGTTGTATGTGGTTGCAGCAGGGGCAAAAGGCCCAAAACAAATTTCTCTCCGAGACAATAAAGGCAATCTTAATCTTGAATCTTGAAAGCCCAAAACCAAGGCATAAGGGCTGAGAGAAGGGCTAAGGGGTAGTATTGTAGTATTATGTAGTATTATATAGTTTGAATATAAAGCACCATGACCCAGACCTTCCACCTAAAACCTCTCAAATCTAACCAGTTAATTTATAACCAGAGGAGACATTGTACTGTTTTAAGAAAGTCCTCTACAGAGTCACCAAAAAACGCAAGAGAGGGAGAAAAAAAAGTCTCACAACCTGAAAACATCTTTGTCCATGGCGGTCACAGCCATGGAGGCTTAAAAACAATTTTTCTAAAAGACTCCTCTTTGGGTCATTACATCATCAGCAGTACAGCCTAACCTCACACCCTGTTCCTGCTTATCCTCACATCCTGCTTTGAGAGTGTGTAAGTAACTCCCCATGTGTGTGCGCCGAGGGATTATTCACGCTTGAGCCTGAGTCGGGGAGAGAGGTTGTGTGCGTGCGAGAAAAGGAGATAATATGGGTTAAATGATGGGATTTGATGTATAGTGCGAACTTCTCTCCCCACGTGCCTCCCACAGTCTTTTGAACATCGTCTGCAGCACTTGGTTGCTACAGTAACACAGCATTCCTTGTCAATGTTTAAGTAACGTGGCGGCACTACTGGGGACTTGATGTTCATTCACACATGTGTGTTTTACGTCTCGTCAAACCTCATATACACAGAGCCTTAAAAAGGAACAGTAGCACATAGTGAGACACTGCAGGAATTCAAAGAGACAAGAACTGTCAAGGGCAAACACACTCAAGTACGCACACACTTGCTGGCTATTTTCCATCTGCTAAAAACTGCAGGTGTCAGGTTACTGTGAGATCAGACTTGTGACAGCCTTGGAAAAGAATGGCTCTGTTGAAGAGGAGGAACAGGCTGATAAAGATGAAGGATGAAGGCTCAAACATCAAAAACTAAATCCAGGGCATTATAATACACTCATCAAGTCTCCTAGCAGGAGTGGAATCCATCATCAGTGTTACCTCAACTAAAGTACCAGCCTGACACACCAGATGGGCCACAGCCATAAGAAAGAGTTTGAGAATGGGTAGAACCTTTTTAATGAATATCTGGAAGGTGATTGGACGATTGTTCCATCAATCACATTTATTACATGAATGCTGACGGGGACCAGAAAGAAAGCTCATATTTTACCCATTTTAAGGTCTCTGCATTGGCTATCTGTTTCTTTTAGGATTAAGATTATTTTACTGGTTTTAAAGCTCTTAATGGTCTTAGTCCTTCTTATTTGTCTGATTTGCTTTTACCACATGAGCCCATTAGAGCCCTCAGGTCTTCAGGAAGTTCTCTGTGAACAGTTCCCAAAGTTAAAACAACACCTAATGTTAATGTTTTAAAAACAAACTCAAGACCTACCTTTTTAGCCTGGCTCTTACCTGAATAACCTTTTAGTGTTTCTATTCATATTACAGCTTCAATTTATTATCTATTTTATTTTATCTTTTACTTCATTTCAATTTGTTTTTTATTTTAATTCATGATATATTTGATTTTACACTTTAACTTTACCTCCAATGTTAACTAATTTGAAACCTTTAAGATGGCATTTCCTTGGTACGTACTGGGTATAACAATGTTCCTGCTTCATTGATGTCTTTTATTTTTGATGCATTTTACTAATACTGTGTATGGATTGAAGGGTGGGTGGGTTTGGGTCATATTTCCTTATATCTTATTTTAATTATCTGTCTGTTTGTAAAGCGCTTTGTATAAGTTATTGTATGAAAAGTGCTATATAAATAAAGTATGATTGATTAATTGATTAAAGGCCAATGTAATGTTGTAGTAGACTGGTGGACAGATGGACCTGCCTGACAGTGAATCCGGTGGATCCATCTGCAGTGCAAGGTCAATGTGGTGCCACTTATCCTCAAGTAAAGCAAAGAACATCAAGCCTTTATGTGAGGGGGGGCTTTATAACAAAGTCTCTCTATTGGAGTAGCAATTTCGTCATCATATTAATACAGTTTGAATATGGACAAATGCTTTATGAATTTGAAGTAATTAAATAGGCAAAACTAAATAATATTTTAAAAAAATGTTGTATTAAAGATGCTATGAAGAGTTTCTAAGTAACTCCAAAAAAGTCTCACTTTTAGATATATGCCTGATGAAAATACACACTTTAAGATGACTTTTATAGCATCTAAATAGGTTAGCTATAAATGCTATTTCTTAGCCTTCCGGTTGGGTTGGACTGGCCTGGATACTCAACTTCAGGAACAAGACAATTAAAACTAGAGCAAATTTATATTATTCGGATACATCTTAGAGCACCGGGCTGTAAGTAGAGATATATAGCCGGCTACAAAACTACCATACTAAGTTTTCCAAAAATTGCTTGTTGTCACACATCAAAAACTACCGCTACGTAACTAGAAAGAGATACATTACCTCGTGGCTTTGCATCCTGTAAGTTGTTGAAAAAAGAAGTTGTAAAGCAATGCAGAGTTCTGAGGAAGGTCCGAGCTGCATTCATTAGCATCACAATAAACGCACGCTTTGGCTTGGGTCACGTCTTTGCGACAGTCGCTGCGCATGCTCATGGGTAGCAGAGTCTTTATGTCGCTGGAAATAGGTTCTCCTCATAGCACCTTTAAATATTCTTGTCTTGTTTCTTGTAAAAGAGGGTTGTATAAAATGAAACACATTCAGAGTTAGAAAATCTTTACTGATGTTTAAAAAACACTTTTTAAAATTATTTTTGGTCTTTTTTTTTTTTTTATCTATTTCAAAATCCACAACCTTTAAAGCAATCTTCTTCTGCTGTCTGCTTCTTTCCTTTCCTCACTCACATCCTCCTGTTTGTCAGAGCAACTATGTCCTATCCTGACATAAATTGACATCCGCGCAGAAAACTTTCAGTGTCAATAATCAATATCTTTATTAACTCTAAGAGAAACAAAAGCTTGAGTAAATGTTGATCTGGGCTCTACGATCATTATTATATATGTTCTCAGATCAGCTTTTGTCAGGGAGATGTTTGCTTTCTCGTATCAAAGGTGAGCACTGCAGTACAGAAATATAAGAAGCACTTTGGTGTCAAGGAAAATTGGTAAAATACAGAGTGAACGAAAGAGAGGTATGAGAGGAGAAACATTAAAAAGCATTAAATCCAGTCATGCAGGAGCCTCAAGTAGGCCATCTTTGCAACTGATGTAGCAGAGCAAACAGATCATAAATGCCAAAAACAGCCCCTACAGTAAACAGAAAGCTAAAACAGCTTACACCATTTCACAAACCAGCTGATAAAACATACATTCATACTTCATAAGTCCCACGTCCTGGTGTGTTTGACCGTTTATGTCATGCTTTGGCTGTTTACTGAGCAAGAATTTGATTTAAGTTTAATAAGAAAATAAAAAGAAATGTCTTTGTAGAGGACCAGGTGTTGAATTCAAGCCTCAGCTAAGACCTCTGCAGGAACAACCATGTGAAACATTTAAGACCTCAGGAACAGCGTCATGTGAGTGTGTCAGCTGGCCACATCAGAAACAGGATAGTCAGCCTGTCTGTTACAGAGAAGCCAGCCTGGCCTCTGGTAACGTGCCTCCCTGCTCAGTAACATAAGCGTCTGCTGCAGTGACATCATGGCTGGGTCCTTTGTCACTAAGGGGGCCCCGTGATATAAGGTTACGGGCAGCTGAGGGCCCCAGTGTTCAGAGGTGGTGTTTCCAAGGAGATTCCTTCAAACAACAACACGTTTACAGGATGATAAGTTACATGGCAGCAGTAACTTAAGGAAGAGGAAAAGTAAGAATTACACAGAAGAAGTGGTCTAAAAATAGATCCGTGTGTCTGTGTGGATTTGTGGATGCATTAGTGACGCTTTAATCCTCCATTTCTGCACAGACTGGGGGACTTAATATGCAGAAAGTTCTGCAAACACAGTCTGACAGCTAATTACTGCTAAACCAACGAATGTGCAGTTGCTTCAAATGGGCCTGCACAGGCTGTAGATATGTTCTTCTAAAATAACATGCCAGTTAGCCCTCAGGTCCCTTTTAAGGACACGCACATTTTTCTTGTTGAAGTTATTATCCACGAATAAACAATACAATATTAAGTCGAGCAGAAATGTTAATCATTTTAGATTTTGAACTCTATCTATTAAAATAAGCGTTTTCAACTTTGGCATGGTTTACATACTTCTCCAGGCACATTCAGTTCAACAAGTCTTTATGGCAACAACAGTGTCTGGAAATTTAAGCCTTTGCTGATTCATGGAGGTCTTCAGGCAAAACATTTCCCTTGAAGAATATTTTAATCAAGCCATAAAGATGAGAGTTTCTCAAAGATTTGACATTTGCAATCCATGAAGATGAATCCTCGATGAAATGAGTATTTATCACATTACTCTTTGTTATTATTTTTACCTTTAAAGGTGCTATGAGGAGAATCTATTACCAGCGACATAAAGACTGACATCATCTCTGACTTATCGGTGTTCCAGTTGAAGTCAGAAAAAAACATGCCGATCTACCAGGCTATTGTTAGCCGTTGTTAGCACGCCCTGCGATGTTGTTCACAAATATCACATGAAGAATGTGATTATCACTATGGCAGCATTTTTGTAAATATAAGTCTAACAATACTATGTATACAGCTGATCTAGAGCGACACACCCCAGTCAGAAGTGCAAATAAATTGATTATTACAGGAGCTAAATAACTGTTCACACTGGGGGCATCCATCTTTAAATGTCAACTTGGGGGTGGCGAGGTTTCACCGAGTTCCCAGTAGGAAATCCCGACTTCGGGGGACGTTCCAGTTGCAGTTTCCTACTCAGAACCCAGAAATTCCTACTTCAGACTACAACTGGAACGCACCAAAAGACGTGGTCCAAGCCAAAGCATGTGTTTGTTGTGATGCTAATGAATGCAGCTAGGACCTTCCTCAGAACTCTGCATTGCTTTACAACTTCTTTTTTCTACAACTTACAGGATGCAAAGCCACGAGGTAATGTATCTCTTTCTAGTTACGTAGCGGTAGTTTTTGATGTGTGACAACAAGCAATTTTTGGAAAACTTAGTATCGTAGTTTTGTAGCCGGCTATAAATCACTACTTACAGCCCGGTGCTCTAAGACGAGTCTGAATAATATAAATTTGCTCTAGTTTTATTTTAATTGTCTTGTTCCTGAAGTTGAGTATCCAGGCCAGTCCAGCCCTGTCCCACCTGACTGCGAAGCTAAGCAATAGCATTTATAGATAACCTATTTTGATGCTATAAAACTCATCTTAAAGTGTGTATTTCCATCAGGCATATATCTAAAAGTGAGACTTTTTTGTAATTACTTAGAAACTCCTCACAGTTCCTATAAAGAAAGTGACAGCTTCCAGTCAGTTGGTTGACTAATCAGTCGCGTCAAAAGTCCCTCTGCTCATGTTTCCTCTATGACAGCATCCAATTATGAGCAGCCAAATCTCAAAAAGAGACAGGATGGTTTTGTCTCTATGGCTATACAACTTCTAATCAAGCATTTTAATGACATTAACATTGTCACAGCCAAAGTTTTCTAAGGAACGGCATCCCTAGAATGAATTTACTTGAAAGGCCTAAGATTTGACATGAATTATTGCAAAAAATAAAATCAGGAAGACAAAAAGCTAAAAATTTCTTAGAGTATTCAGCTTTGATTTGTAGCCCAGGCTTCAAACTTGTAGTTTTCAATATCCCCCAGCAGATGGCCCCACTTACTCATTTTTGTACCCAAAGGAGAAGCATGAAATTGTTATTGAGATCAATAGAGAGAGCAAACAGGGAACTTTCCTTTAAGCTTACACTGCACACATATCTGTGCCTTTTAACCTGATCCAGAAGCACAGTGTTCTGTGTAACTAAAATAATCACTCTTAGTCCACTACGACCAAAAACAGACACTTTTCCACCCATAAAACACATGATCTGCTCTTGTTCACATGACAGCAGAGGTATCTCCCAGTAGGATGCCCCATGTTCTCATTTTTATACCCCAACACAAGAACATCAAATTCTTACATCAACAGGCTTTTTTTTATTATTATTATGGGTGCTATCCTTTAAGGTGACACAGCACAAAAACTACAAATGAGCTGAAATCTGTTTTGTTGAAAACCACTGACATTTGTCAACTGTGTTCATACTAAAAAAATCCCTTTTAACATTTCTCTACTTAAATAATAATAATGATAATAATAATAATAATAATAATAATAATGATAATAATAATAATAATAATAATAATAATAATAATAATAATAATAATAATACATTTTATTTCAAGACGCCTTTCAAGACACCCAAGGACGCTGTACAAAACATAGTTTAAAAGCATTTCAACAAAACTTAAAACAAGAAAATGGATAAAAGTTTAACTATTAGGGGAATACCAAATGAAATCTTACAAAAAGAATACAGGGTTAAAGTGCTAATCAAAAAAATACTTTTTTTTTAACAATTAACAAATTAACTAAATTCAGTATAATGATATTTTCCTTTCTCATGAAGACGTTGGGGAAAATATTTCATGCAATGAAGGTAGAAAATAGCAGATAATAATTTGTATTATAATTAAACAATAATGCTGTTCTGGTGTGACCAATTTTGGACTCTATGTGCGCAGAGTCCAAATGGGACATAATTGTTAAGAAAGATGAGAATAATCCTGTATTTATGTAAAATCACTTTAAAAAAAGCTCTGACGAAAGCTAAGATAACAATATCTCATAAAGATGCAAGAAAATATCACTCCAGCTAAATTCTTTACAGCTTGGTTCCACAGTAAAAACAAAAGGACATTAATTCCTGTCTTATTATTGTCAATAAAAAAGGCAAATGCTGCGAAATCCCACATTTTTGTCATACTTTGGAGGGACTTTGTATCGTCTGCAGGGCAATACCTCTTTAAGACTTGCCTCAGTCATCTTGCCTCAATCAAACAGGAACATCTTGTTGCATTTTAATGCCTTGTCTTAGTTTGTTTCCTGCCGCTGAGAGCATTGCCAGCCTGCATTTGCCAAAAATGTCAGCACTTTTACGCCGTGTGTTTGGGGATTCTTATAAAAGATTCAGTCCGGAGTCTGTTTGGACTGAATTAAACTGCACAGAACCACTTAAACTTATTTGGACTGAACCTCCCTTTCTTCCTCTCAATGTGTGTGGCTGAACGCTTCTTTTTTTTTTTTCTCCTTCTGGTTTGGCTGTGTGTAGTGCGCTGCAGCAGGAGAAAGAGTGAGAGAGGATTTGGAGCAGCTAAAATAAGCCAAAACAACAACCACCTCCTCCACAAGAGCAGCTAAAACCACTCATAAATGTTGGAAGATAGGCTGCAGCAGTGAGGGAGGGAGGGAGGTGAGGGGGAGTTATAGCGTACAGTACGAGAAGGAGAGGAGAGAGGGGTTGTGGGAAGAAATAGTGATGGAAGAAAGTGAATATTTTTGAGGAATAGAGCCCCACAATGCATGCTGAGAGAGGTGAATGGTGTGCAAAGTCGACAACAGTTTGAAATTCAACATGATGTTATAGAGAAGCCGAAAAATAGACTAAAAAAATCTCCTTTCTCGCTCTCTCCTGGTTGTATAACACCGCTCCTACCTCGAGGCTACATCGTCCGCACAAATCTCATGCATCCACTGTACCTTTTCAAACCAGTTAGGAGAAATTCAGAGCCGCCGTGCAGCCAAATCCATCCTGATTCCCGCTGAGCTGCTTCTCTGAATGACAGGCACTCCAACGAATTTCTACTACAAAGTTAGACAGCACAAAAAGCTTTAGGAGAAGTTCATATCCCCATTTTCTCCCATCTCACGACGTGAACATTTCTCAAGATAGGGGTTATAAATGGAACAGAGAGGGACTTGAACAGGAAGAGGACAGAGTTCACACAACTGCTTTCTTGCTCGGCCTCATTTTGAACTTTTTGGCTCAGAATACACGATGAAGTGTCCTGTTTGAGAGAGGTCATGACCTGTCTGGCAGGTAAAAAGTGCCTGTGAAGAGGGTCTTTGTTGAGACTGACATTGTGGTTTTCAGAACTTTACAGTAGTTTCAGAAGTGTACCCAAAAGTGCTGCATGTCTAATGTTAAAGTTTTATCAAAGATGCTATGAGGAGTTTCTAAGTAATTACGAAAAAGTCTCACTTTTAGATATATGCCTGATCGAAATACACACTTAAACATGAGTTTTATAGCATCAAAATAGGTTCTCTATAAATGCTATTCCTTAGCTTCACGGTCGGGCCGGACAGCCGGCTACAAAACTACGATACTAAGTTTTCCAAAAATTGCTTGTTGTCACACATCAAAAACTACCGCTACGTAACTAGAAAGAGATACATTACCTCGTCACTTTGCATCCTGTAAGTTGTCGAAAAAAGAAGTTGTAAAGCAATGAAGAGTTCTGAGGAAGGTCTGAGCTGCAGTCAGAACACACGCTTTGGCTTGGGTCACGTCTTTTGGTGCATTCCAGTTGTAGACAGAAGTAGGAATTTCCGAGTTCCGAGTAGGAAACTGCAACTGGAACGTCCCCCGAAGTCGGAATTTCCTACTGGGAACTCAGTGAAACCTCGCCACCCCCGAGTTGACAATGGAAGATGGATGCTCCCAGTGTGAACAGTTATTTAGCTCCTGTGATAATCCATTCATTTGCACTTCTGACTGGAGTGTGTCGCTCTAGATCAGCTGTATACATAGTATTGTTAGACTTAAATTTACAAAAATGCTGCCATAGTGATAATCACATTCTTCATGTGATATTTGTGAACAACGCAGGGCGTGCTAACAGTGGCTAACAATAGCCTGGTAGATTGGCATATAAGTCAATAAGTCGGAGATGATGTCACTCCCACTTCCGAGGTTACTGGAACGCAGCGCTACGACAGTCGCCGCGCGTGCTAATGGGAAGCAGAATCTTTATGTCACCGGTAATAGATTCTCCTCATAGCACCTTTATACTAGCATAAAGTATGATAAACCTAAGAAATGTTGACATAACAGTCATTTGTTTTAATGTAACCCTTTGATATTTTGATTCCGGGTAACATGACGTGACTTATAAGCTCTTCATTACAGCTAAACATTTTCTCTGTTGTTTTAAACATTAGGATAATATAAAATTAGCTTTCTTTACCTTTCTTCTAAGAATCTGAACGCAAGCTAATCTCAAATGGGGAAGCAAGGTGGCACAGCAGGTAGTGTACACGTCTCATGGAAAGAAGGTTGCTGCTTCAATCCACCTGTTAGAGCAGAGTTTGCATGTTCTCCTGTGCATACATGGATGCCATCTTCCTGCCACAGACCAAAACATTAGGTTAATTGGGGACACTAAACTGAATTTAGGTATGAGTGAGCATGACTGCTTGTCTGTCTCTTTATGTGGCCCCGTGATTGGCTGGGGACTGGTCCAGGGTGTACCTTCCCTCTCTCTCATTGTCAACTGGGATAGGCTCTAGAGCGCCAAAAAACAGATAAAAAAGTGAAAGTGAAATGGATAGATGAATCACAAGTGTATTGGGCTACTGACTGTTTAGCTAATGGCACTAGCATACTATAAATTATATCAATTATAGTTCATCTATCCATCCATTGTTCCGCTTGCCCTCTTTTTGGGGGTTGTTTGGGGAGCTGGAGTCTTTCCAAGATAACATGAGGCAAGATGAGAGGCAGGATATACCCTTATGCTGCGTTCACACCGCAAGCGACCCAGCTACCAAAATCACGTCGCCCACTGATGTAGCGTCGCGCGTCCATAAATACCTCATTTTAGTCACCGTTGCCATAGATATCTATAGAACACTAGTGCCATCATATCATCTATCATATAATAGGATGTATAAGCGGGCATTATTCCAGCTGTATCCTTTTCATTCACTTATCAAACACAAAACACTGCAGCTGATGCCCTGCAGCAGCATTGTCCCGCGGTCCATCTAGGCGGAACTAATGTCCTCACTGACTAATGTTTCCACACGGACATGGATTGTTACACTGAAGTCCGGATTAATTACTGTCTGTCTAGAGTACCCCCACACGTGCACAGACCGCTGGTTGATCAACTTTTTTTTACTTTCACATTGCGCGACAAGCTATGTGGTAGTGTGAAAAGCGGCTGTCGCATCGCGGGAGGGTTAGCCCCGCCCCATCGTGGCTGTACATTGACTTTGCATGGAGAGTGATCGCCGAGGTAGTACAAGTAGCATCTGGTGTGTACGCACCTGTAAGGTGTAGCTATGGTCGGGTATTCGTTACCAAATCTTAAAAAAATAAAGATGTATAGCTGAGGGTCCATACCTGATTAATAAGCACAATTCCTTGCATCATGGCTTCATTAAAGTCCTTTTACACCATCACAGGTGTTACTATGAAAGACTCTGAATAGCCATCCACTCTGGATTGTGTGGGTGTGGTGAAGTTGGTCTGACAGACAGCTCCACAACCCTGTTGAATCGAAACACCTGCATTGGCATTTGTTATTATTTCAGTTTGTGACATAGAAACTCTTTCTATGCTCAACCTCTCCTCCTCTATAATAATTCTAGACGAGAAGTGGTAAAGAACAGAGTAATTAATAACTCTTAGTTCACTTGGAAATGTGTGATGCCTTAGACAATGCCTCTTAAAAAGCTCTGTATTTACTTTGTGGGGTTTTTATGTAGCAGCTTGACAGCCTTCACCAATGTGTGTTTTCAGGCAGACACACCAGAACATGGGACCTTTATCACCTTTAACACACCTATTTATTATTCCACTGTTAGCTGGAATAATATACACATTTAGAAGCTGTTCATATGGCTACCTTGCACACTAGCATAGTTGTTAATGGTCAAGTT
Organism: Scarus forsteni; assembly: GCA_036419115.1. NCBI lineage: Eukaryota > Metazoa > Chordata > Actinopteri > Labriformes > Labridae > Scarus > Scarus forsteni. Next base: position 11,149,935 of record JAZDUH010000341.1, read on the forward strand.
TCAGTACATTGAACATATGTATCTCTCTAAAAGAACAGACATGTGTGATGGTGGTTGAATTTTATGTACCTGTTTAGTTTTAGGGTCGTCTCGTCACTGGGACACTTGAACAAGAAGCGAACTTTGTTAATATTACCTTAACAACTGTTTTTCTTCCTATTATGACAATCCAAACTGTCTTGAATCATTAAACACTTCTTCTCATCCTAAATGCATCACTCATCATTTATCATTAATTAGGAATAATTTCCCCGTCTAGCCACTGCTGAAACTAATTTCCTACAGTCTCCTCTCACTTAAAGTACATTTATCACCAGTTTAGAGAGAATAAAACATGATTTCAAAGGGGCTCATATCTTCTCAGTGATGAGATTCAGACGCCCCGAGGAGAGCAAAGGAGCTCGAGAAGGAATGATACGACTTTCATATCCCAATCACTCACATCTTCTGATATTTTCTGATATTCACCGCTCTGTCATCTTCTTTTTAAACATAATGCAAAGAAGACTGGGCTGTAAAGGGCTATTTCACTGAATTTCATCACATTTAGCACCAGACAGCCAATCTGTGTGGTGGAGAAGGAATTAATTCTTGACTGTGAGTGAGCGTGGGGAGCGAGAAAGCAAAACAGATGGACCATCAGAAGGAGAAAAATACAACAACAGGGAGCTGGTGAGACAAAGTGTGACAAAAGGCAATGGCACGCTGAGAAATAGATGCTAATAATATGCAGATGATGCAAGCTTGTGCTGAAATGTGCCGGTGTCAGGAAGGGAAAAAGTGCTGCGTCGGTGTCTGGAGTTAAGAGTGAGTAGTTTCTTAATATCATGCTGTGTTGGTGCTTAAAACACACACGTGCACAAGCATACAGCCCTCAAGAAAACACACACTTTTACACGGCGAGATAAAGCCTAAGTCTTGCTGATAAGCTATAGAGTGGAAACAAAGTCAGCCACTGTAACGAGACACGGTGGGAATATGGAGCAGCATCGAGAGACTTGGAGTGAAAGAGAATGAAAAAGATAAAGAAGCTCGAGAGATAGAGGCAGACAGACTGACAGAGACAAATAAATATGAAAAGGAATTAATTAGGTGGTCTTAATTGATCCAGAGTTCAAAATGAATCAAAATACTGCTGAAAAACACTCGACTTGAATGGGAATGAAAGGAGAAAACAGAGATAATGAGTGGAGATGAAATGACTTGCAGGAAAACAATGAGTCAAAAAAAAAAAAAAAAACAGGGGATTTCCCTCATGAGTGTCTCTGCTAGTGTGAGCAGCACACAAATACTCACAGAAAAACAAAAAGAAACCCAGACAATGCAAAACACACAAGTGGGGCTTTGTTTTGAAAGACTTTTGGCTCAGATTTGACTGGAAAAACACAATTTATAAAGAGCTGTTTTGGTTCTGTGGTAATCTCTTAGGCGGATTTTTGTATATAAAGGTTCATACAACCATAAAAGTCATTTCCAGTGCAACAGAATGGTAGAAACAGAAATTTTCTGAGTGATTCCAGCATTTATATGCATATCAACCCCCCGCCCTGGCATCAGAAGATGGCTGCTTTTTCCTCACACTGCAGAGATAATGTGTGTGGATATGTGTGTATGCGTATGTATATACACATCAATATATGTTTGTATGTATGCGTATATATAGGCCTATATATTGATTATATATTTTATTGGTTTGTATAGGTAGTTAAGCATATTTATATACAAAACCCAAAACCAATGAAGTTGGCACATTGTGTAAATCGTTAATAAAAACAGAATACAATGATTTGCAAATCCCTTTCAACTTATATTCAATTGAATACACTGCAAAGACAAGGTTTTTAACATTCCATCTGGTAAACTTTGTTATTTTGCCTGCAACATGTTTCAAAAAAGCTGGCACAAGTGGCAAAAAAGACTGAGAAAGTTGAGGAATGCTCATCAAACACTTATTTGGAACATCCCACAGGTGAACAGGCTCATTGGGAACAGGTGGGTGCCATGATTGGGTATAAAAGCAGCTTCCCTGAAATGCTCATTCATTCACAAACAAGGATGGGGCGAGGGTCACCACTTTGTGAACAAATGTGTGAGCAAATTGTCCCACAGTTTAAGAACAACATTTCTAAACGAGCAATTGCAAGGAATTTAGGGATTTCATCATCTACGGTCCGTAATATCATCAAAAGGTTCAGAGAATCTGGAGAAATTACTGCACGAAAGCGGCAAGGCCCAAAACCAACATTGAATGCCCGTGACCTTTGATCCCTCAGGCGGTACTGCATCAAAAACCGGCTACACTGTGCAAAGGATATCACCACATGGGCTCAGGAACACTTCAGAAAACCACTGTCAGTAACTACAGTTCGTCTACATCTGTAAGTGCAAGTTAAAACTCTACTATGAAAGCCAAAGCCATTTATCAACAACACCCAGAAACACCGCCGGCTTCACTGGGCCCGAGCTCATCTAAGATGGACTGATGCAGAGTGGAAAAGTGTTCTGTGGTCTGACCAGTCCACATTTCAAATTGTTTTTGGAAACTGTGGTCGTCTTGTCCTCCGGACCAAAGAGGAAAAGAACCATCCGGACTGTTATAGGCGCAAAGTTCAAAAGCCAGCATCTGTGATGGTGTGGGGGTGTATTAGTGCCCAAGGCATGGGTAACTTACACATCTGTGCAGGCACCATTAATGCTGAAAGGTACATACAGGTTTTGGAGCAACATATGTTGCCATCCAAGCAACGTCTTTTTCATGGACGCCCCTGCTTATTTCAGCAAGACAATGCCAAGCCACATTCTGCACGTGTTACAACAGCGTGGCTTCGTAGTAAAAGAGTGCAGGTACTAGACTGGCCTGCCTGTAGTCCAGACCTGTCCCCCACTCAAAATGTGTGGCGCATTTTGAAGCGTAAAATACAACAACGGAGACCCCGGACTGTTGAACAACTTAAGCTGTACATCAAGCAGGAATGGGAAAGAATTCCACCTGAAAAGCTTCAAAAATTGGTCTCCTCAGTTCCCAAACGTTTACTGAGTGTTGTTAAAAGGAAAGGTGATGTAACACAGTGGTAAAAATGTCCCTGTGCCAACTTTTTTGCAGTGTGTTGCTGCCATTAAATTCTAAGTTGATGATTATTTGCAAAAGAAAATAAAGTTTCTCAGTTCGAACATTATATATCTTGTCTTTGCTGTGTATTCAATTGAATATAAGTTGAAAGGGATTTGCAAATCATTATATTCTGTTTTTATTTACGATTCACACAATGTGCCAACTTCACTGGTTTTGGGTTTTGTAAATATTTACATGAAATAAAGGTAGGACTAATATTTATGGTGAAAATCCCAATATGGGTGAGGACTGTGGCGCTGGTGGAGGTCTGTGCTCTCCGAGTGCTTTTCTAGTTTTTTATAAGACCTATGAGGAACAGTAATAAGGGGTAGGAACTAAAAAAGTATTTTACTTCCTCCTACTCCTTTTCGAGCGTGTGGTTGCTACAATCCTTTTTTTTTTCGTGTATGTGAATGACATTTCACTATTTTTTTGTTGTTCTTTGCATGCATGTTCGAAATGAAAATAAATTCAATTCAATAATTCACCAGAGAAAACTGAATAACCGTGTCTTTCCTTCTCTTTCCTCTCCTCTAGTCTTCCTCTGCATCCTCTGCCTCCTGGTGCTGCTGCCGTCCTCGGCCTCCTCCTGCCCTCCTCCCTGTCTCTGCTACTCAGACGGCCTGGTGGACTGCGGGGGCCGCGGTCTCTCCTCGCCGCCGCCCCTTCACCTCCTGCCCCCCGGGAGCCGCTCCCTCCTGCTGGCCAACAACAAACTTGCCTCGCTGGGAGCCTCTGCCTTCGCTAACCTCTCTTCTCTGGAGGTCTGCAGCTCGATTGTCAGGGTTCAGCTTAGTCTAACAATTTAAACACGCTATATGTGCGGCTGCGCTGTTGTGTAAGCTGCATGAAGAACTCCCTGAAGGAAAATAAGAAAGTATAATACTGAAGAAATGAGATGCAGGAAACCTCTGCCCTCAGACTGAAAGTTAGGAGAAGTAGGCATCCCAAAGTTTCTGCTTGTTTGGATTGAGAACCACAAACAAGTCGAGTTAAGCTCTGAGGGATGTGTTCAAGGTTTACATGAAAGTCAAAATATAATGATTACCACCAACCTCAACTCACTTTTATTGTTATACTTGTTACTTTAAAGCTGCAATATGCAGAATTTATAAACTAAAATGCAGTGTATATTCTGTTGACTAATTATTTTCACCATAGTTTTTATCAGTAACCTTTTTTCCCCTGACAAAACATAGACTTTAAATTAAAAAAAAGAAACAGGAAAGAAACTAAAGCTAATTTAACCCTTTAATTCCAGCTCAACTGTTTGGCAGAGGTCAATAAATGCAGGAATATTTATTGTGTTACAAAAAATGCAGTTGTTGGCTTTTGTCAGTATTTTAGAATCTACAACAAACCAAGAAAAAATATTTTCTCTGTGTAGGATTTAAAGGTTTAAAAGCTAAAAGTTATTGTTATTATCAACATTTAATATATATTTATATATATATAAATATAATTATACATATTATCATATTATTAGCATATATAATTTTTATATATAAAAACCTGTTATTTATTCAAAACATTTTTATTTTTTTAAACTCAATATAATCTATTTTAAAGGTAGTTTTAATTATTTAATTTACTAACATTTCTGCCTTTTGTAACTGTAATTAATTTGCCCTAAATATTTCAGTATTTTTATGTCATCCTGTAATCAACTGTTAGTTTTTTAAACATTTATAATATATATATATATATATATATATATATATATATATATATATATATATATATATATATATATATATATATATATATATATATATATATATATATATATATATATATATATAAATGTATATATATAGTACTTTTCTTTGTTTCCTTAAATGTTGATTAAATCAGATAACAATTGATTAGTTCTGTTTTTGAAACATTAACTATCCCTGTTTTTATTGATGACCTGATGCCAAACACCAAACAGTTGAGCTGGTAGTTAAAGGGTTAAACGACATTTTTATCAACAAATAAAAACTACACAAAAATATTTGACCGAGACTAAATCCAATCACATCTAATTTCATCATGTGGAAAGTAGAAAAAAGTTAGGAATCACAGCTGCTTTGGTTGGTTGGAAAGGTTGGATGAGTTAAGAGGGACATCCAACCGTAACTATCTGAGCTTCATGGGGGTGAGATCAAAATATGAAACATGATTTCGGAAATTTAAGGCAACAAAAAATGCCTTACAGATCACATTTCATATTTTAGTCGACTGAATTTACAGTAGATTTTGTCAAATAAAATGTTTTGAAATTTCATCAACTAAAACTGGACTAAAATCAAAACAAATCTGCTAACTAAAAAATAAAAAGATATTTTAGGCAAAAACTATATTAAAAAGTGCTGTCAAAATTAACCCTGCTGAAAAGTCTGACAAAACCTATGATCCATACAGTAGATGCATGCACATTATATTAGTTGAGTTCTTGGATTATCTTAAATAATAATCCAATGAAATCCTTATTTTTACACTTATAATAGGATGTGCTTTGTCATGGTGTCAGCATGACAGATTATTTAAAAAATGCATGCCTTATCCAAACAGAAAATGCTATATCAGCTGTATATGAGAAGGAATAGTCATAGAGATACCAGTTGCACAAATTTTCAAATCTTTATATCTATTTTTTATTATTAAATCTTCAAACGGTGATTAAAAACAGCCTCAGCAATTGACCCTCTGTCAAGCTGCACCTTTACAAGCTCTTCATAGGGCTGTCAGCTTAAAGTATAAAATGTGCATTAAAAGGTTTGAAGCACTTAATCCATTTTTAAGACTCCCCCAGACATTTATGCATGGAGCCCTTGAGCGAGAATTCATTGATTTAACTTTTCATTTTACCTTCTTTTTTTTTTTTAAAGAGCATTGAATACAATTGTGATTGTGAGTGAAAGTGTTTTTTGTGTGTATTCTAGGAACTGGACCTCTCTAATAACTACCTGGATAATTTACCAGCTGGATTATTCAGAGACATGTCAAACCTGACAAGACTCACTCTGCATAACAACTCACTGACAGGGATGGACAGGGAACTCTTCCAGGTAGGCGCTGTGGATTACATAACATCATACTTTATCCGTGTGGGATATGTTTCACCACCATCTGGTGTTTCAGGTTAATTGACTTCAAGCACATTAAAAAAACATCTACCCAACATCTTCCAGATATGACTAAGAGGAGCACCTAAAGTTCTGTATTTTTGATGGGACAAGCCGCCTTCAAAGCTGTATTTGATGTGTCGGAGTTGCAGCTGGAACGAGAAATCCCTTTTGATTGTCCAATCACACAAAATACTATTTGAAGAAGAAAGACGCTGACTCCACATCTGATACTCCGTTTCAACTCCTGCTCTGCACACTCATTCAGGAGTGAGGCCAACCTGAGTAGATATACATGTCTGGGCTCCCATCCAGGAGATAAATTAGTCATAAAGCATTTGCTCAACATTTTAACCACTTTCATCCGAACCAAAGCCGTCAGCAGGATAAGCTCCTGCCATGACTTCACTTGGGAACATAAATTAAGCAAGATTAGCCCATCAAGTGGGGCTATACGTTCTACTGTGAATAAAGCCAATAAAGTCATATGAGTAGGGCTGCAGCTATCGATTCTTTTTGTAATTGATTACTCGATCAAATGTTTGCCGATTAATCGAGTAATCGGATAACAGTTACATTGAACTCACTGCAATATTTTTTTTTTTACATTGAATCACTACACATTATTATTATTAGTAACACACAAAACAGAAAAGCCAGGTCACTTAAATTAACAACTTATTTTTCTTATTTTGAACATTCTGAGCATAAATGGGATCTCAAAATCAAAATCTATACTTTTATTTTTACTCTGGGCCATATCTTGCTTTTTTCAGTATTTTTTTAAAATTGTATTCATACTTGTCTCTTTTTGCTAAATTATTGCCTTTACTACTGTACCATATTGATGATCTTATTTTGCTTACTTTATTTCTAGGACCAAATAATATCATACTTAGATACTAAGATAATTTAACTAGCTAATGTACATTTCTATAACATATGAAAGCATTCCCTACACCTGCTTCCTCTACTCACTGTCAGTGTTTCCTGTTCTACTCTCTGCAATCAAATTAAATGTAAAGTTATTGGATGTGAAAAGTATGTGAACAAAATACACATGATTCTGGGCAAGTAGCCTCCGCATTGATTTACGTTCTGAACCAGCCTTTACACGGAGCCATAATCAAAGTAGGTTATTTACTAGCCCATATCTCAGTTATTGATCACATTAGCTGCTTCTGTTGATGTATCATGAGTGTCATCCTGTTGTGTCGCTCTGACGCACAGACCGGATGTTTACTGTTGACGTGCTGCAGCAGTGACGACGTGCTATCATGCTAAGCTAACTCCGTTTGACATCAGACACACTGCACTGTGTTTCTTTTCGTCCCTTCTTGTAGTGACCACACACTTGGTACACTCTCTGCCATTTCTTCTGCGGACTCTCTCATTTCTGTCCCTTCCTTCACGATTTTACAAGCAGCGCAGCAGCGGAGGTAGCAGGCGCGTTATGCCACAGAAATGACCATCCGTGTCAAACACCGTGCACTGTATAGTAGTCCAGATATATATTTTATATGTATAATTATATATCAAACGAGGCTTCGAGGCACACAATTTGCCTCGAGGACCTTTTGTAATCGAATGATCGCGACTATTCGAGGAATCGTTTCAGCTCTACATATGAGTCTTGAGAGATGTTACATTCATATGCTACATGAGCTGGGATACTAAACAAAGACCTTATCTAAATGTTTCCTGCAGGGTTTAGGGGGTCTCCAGAGTCTGGATTTATCACTGAATGGTCTTTCCTCTGTTCCTCTGGGAGTGATGGATGAGCTGCAGAGCCTCAGGTAGACACACAACATTAACACAGACATGTTTGAGTAAATGTAATCAATTGTGCAAGCTACTGATCTGCACTGAAATTCCTGGAGAGAGTACTGATCACTTTAGAACTGATAGTAACAAAAATAATAATACACAAAAAATAACAAACTGTTAATTCCACAAATGGCTTCATGGATAAGCTACATCATGAGTGACATGCCTGATATGACAGAACAGATCCTGACATTATCAAACGCTCCCCCAAAATCTTGCAATAACATGACAAATATCATCAAATTATCCAAAAAAATGATGATTAATACCAAAGGATCTTCGATTGTCATGCATTACTTTAAAAAGAAGCATACTGAGAAAGGAACAGAGATCACTGAAAATGAAACTGTGATCATTTTACTGGTTAATGTAATCAGTTTATGAACAGTTTTGTAGAATTTAATAATATCATCAGCATACAAAAACGCTTTGGAATGGGATAAAAATGGAAATATATGACCATAAGGACAGAAAATTGCTGCCCGTTCAATTCACTGCTTTCTGCATCAAGGTTAACTATCTTAACAGAAAGTCCAAAAAATGAACTTACAACAGATATGCAGATATTTAGATATTTGATCTAATATTTGGAATTAACAAATGGCAAATGTACGCTCAATTGCACAGAAATAATGAAGGGTATATTTTATACCAATAATTATATTACAATTTAACACACTCTTTGATTACCATCTGCTCAGAATTGGTCCAGAATTTAATATTTCAGCTATATACAACTGTATGCTGATGATACTATAATTTCACAAATATTCTAAAAATGATCCCTTTTAATAGCCAATTAAATCAAGTAAGACTAGTACATCATGAGCATACGGCAACATATTGGCATGTGATCAACTTTAATGTCTCGTTTGTGGCAGGTACAGTATTTTCTTTCGAAGCAGCTGGCATTTTTTACAATCTGTAACACATCTCTTTATCTCAATTTATCTCTATATAAGCATTAACATGGTTCAATTGTCTTTTGCACAACCTTACAAGCGTTAGCAAATTAGACAGAAATATTCTAACTTGTGTTTAATACTCGTAACTTCCTGTGCAGGGAGCTGTTTCAAATACACTTTTTTATTTAAAAAAATGGAGACAAATTTTAAAGTAGTTTATCATTCCCATCTGCTCAGACATGGTGCAGAGTTCCATACTCATGTGTCAGTGCTTCCGTTTGCTAATGGTTGCTGTACTAATTTGACAACTTTGCTCAAACTTATCATTTCTTAAACCAGATTTGTGAAATTATACACTATCATCTGCATATAATAACATTGAGTTTTTGGCGCAAGATGGCAGTTCGTGAATGATCTGTCCATCTAAGCAGGTTTAATAGCTCTGCTCATGATCAAATGCACAAAACAATGTAAACTCCTTTTCACTTTAGGTCAATAAAATAACTTAAGTGTTTGACAGTTGACTTTGTTGAGTGTTTCACTTTTGTTCTGCATTAAAAGAAGTGAAAGATGTGTAAAAATATAGATCAAAACTGGTACAATAACTGTTTACTACCAATTACTTTTATTGTCAAAGTGGAATATTCTTTTAGTTTTTCTTTCACTTCTTTAGTGACAATAAACTTTTGACTGTTTACTGAGCGGACCAATTGATTTAACAAACCAAATATGTCAAACTGTGCATGAACATACAATGGTGTGAAAATTCATTGCAATCGTATGTTGAAAATACTGTGTTATTTCGCAAATCTGCTCAAAATCTTGAATTTTAATGACCAAATATACACATAATTAGACACCACTGTAGTAAATCAGGATGGTGAAATTCTGAGCGTGTTAGACTGGAATGGGATCATTATTGCAATCAAATATTTTTATATCATTATTACCTATAAAAAGGAACAAATACATTCTAACTTTTGATTACCAAGGTTTTGAATTGGCACATCATTCTGCATATTAATATTCTGCAAAGCTGCAACAATGCCATAAGAATACAACGACACATACAGTATTTTGGCAGACCATAGTAGAAACAGTCCAGTGGCTGCCCTTGTAATCACATTGTTTTAAATCAATGCCACCTCTCTTCCCCTCGAGTCCAGAGAATAAACGACTGTACTCTAAATATTTTATAGGTGGCTGTCTCTAGCGGGTAACAGGCTTCACGGTTTGGAGAGGGCAGCGTTCGAGCCACTCGCCAACCTGCAACACCTGGAACTGGGACACAACCCCTGGGAATGTGACTGCAACCTCCGTGATTTCAAGCACTGGATGGAGTGGCTGCTGTACAGAGGTACAACTTTGATTTATGTTGGAGCTTTGAAATGCTGCGTTGGGTTGAGAGGGCAAATGAGTCACAAAAAAGTAGATTATGCAAATTCACCGTAGAAAGGCCAGGTGAGTCTTTATCGGTGTATCCTGCTAGCTAAGTCAGGCTGCATCAGTGTGTAAATGCGCATTACCACACTCATTGTGTGTGCTGAGTGTGTAATCCACGTGTCTCTACAGGCTGTTAATACATCAGATCTCCACAGCTGCTCTCCACTCTCTTCATGTGTAAAAATCCACATTCACCTCGCTGCCTCAGGCCTCAGCTGCCCTGCTAATGATGCATCCCTTCTCTTTCTGAATCATTCTCTTGTTTGCTTCATTGTGCTTCCTTCTGCGCTCCGACTCGCCCGACTCGGCTCAGACTGGAGAATGACACGCAGCGGACGTGATAATTTAATAATCATCAGAGCAGCAGGGAAAATTACAAGGCGACATTTCGCAGTGGAACATGAACATGGCAAGAGCTGTTCAAAGGGTGGATGATGCACGATATGTGTTTTAGGAAATAAGACAAAGCGGCAAACAAGTGTGAAATGCTTGGTGACAGCGGCCTTGGTTGACTTCCTTCATTTGGAAACCACTTCAAGCTCACACAGCTGGAGTATAAGGAGATATGAAGAGGGAGCTGTGTAGGTTCTTGAGTCACGCTGAGATAGTGGTGTGCAATATGATGATATTAAATCATTAAGGATTATAACGTGGGGATGATCTCATAAAGCAGAAAGATCGTCAGATCGTCTGTGTGGGCGCAGAGACTTTGACGCTCACCAGACTAGCCAATCGTAGCACATTACGCGCAGTGCATGGTGGGATCTCCTGTTTGGTTATGTAGCATGAAGCCATGGCGGAAAGAGAAAAAAGATAAAAGCTTCAAGATGTCTGAACAAAAATCTGTTCTAAAGCAGCTGTATTATTCACTCAGATTATAGACATTGCAGTTAGATAACATTTGTTCTAAATTGTTGCACTTTAGGAGATAACCACTTACTAAAGTTTGCATTTATATTTGACAAGGGCGTAGGTTTGATTTTGACATTGGTGGGGACATAAATGTGCACTAAGATGGCACCCCTGAAAGTTGATGTGTTTGGCATTTATGACTGTTTTTTAATGTCATGTAGAGCTAATCAAACAAACAAGCAAACTATCATATTCAGAAAAAACTACTCTAAATCTCTACTGTCTGTTCCTTGACAGAAATTTACTGATGCATGACACATGAACAGTGGAACATTTTGGGATTGGTAAATATAGAACCAAAACCAAAAAAAAGGCGACCAATAAGTGTAATCTCTAACAATATGAATGTATAAAGTCATGTTATTAATCTGAGGTTTTACTGTGTTTTTTCCCACAAACTTTTATTGTTGGTCTTAAACTGTTGCTGCCTTTCAATACACAAATCATACATGGATAATAAATAAAATAACCTCTTTAAGTATCTCTTTGGCATTAAATATAACCTTTTTTTTGTTATAACGTTCTATACTATGCTTGTGTTTTATGCTAGGGGCCATGTGCTAGTGGCATAATATTGATAGGGACGAGTCCCTAGCGTCCCTACCCAATTCTACGACCCTAATATTTGACCCTTTTCGATTAGCTATTTGGTGTGTTTAGTTTTTATGTTACAAAATTGCACTTTATTGTTGTTCATTACCTTGATAGAAAAATCGGGAGTGACTACCATGTGATGATAACAAAGTAGATCCCTCACACTCCGGCCGCCTGTGGGAATTAGTGACTCAGATATTTTTTCACACATGCACCCCAGCCGTGCTGAAGCTAGGCATGTCATCTCATGAATTATAGAGGGGCTTAGTCGAGGCTATCTCCAACTTAGTGTAGAGGGTAGAGCAAAGTCTGTGTGTGTTAAGTGATGTATGACTCATCCAAGTGTTGGTACAACCACCTTCCCATCTTTTCCCCCCTTGCAAAGTTAATTGGAAGTGCTTTACGGGCATAAGGCTCTTCATAAACAACCTCTCTCTGCTCTCCTTTTGCACCTCTTTCTTTCTCACCAGGGGGGAAGGTGGACGCTGTGGAGTGCACGCTGCCGAAGGATCTACGTGGGCGAGACATCCGTGGCGTTCCAGTGGAAATGTTCAACTACTGCCTCCAACTAGAAGACGAAAATGGGGGAGGTGGTGACGGTTCCCGCTCTGGACAAGGTGGCCCCCCCTGCAGCAGAAACGCTCTAAACCCGAGTGGGGAGACGCCAATTTCTGACAACAGCAACACCGCTGATGACTCCTCTTCGAACGCAGGTGGGGGAGGAGGAGGGGGCGGAGATGCTCCGTCTGATTGCGTCCGTGCCCGCTATCGACCCGTGAGCGTGCGCCGTGCCATCGGTACAGTTGTGATTGCCGGCGTGGTGTGCGGGATCGTTTGTATCATGATGGTGGCTGCGGCGGCTTATGGCTGCATCTACGCCTCGCTGATGGCAAAGTACCAGAGAGAGCTAAAGAAGAGGCAACCGCTGATGGGAGACGGAGAGGCGGACGGGGAGGACAGGGAGGAGAAACAAATCTCGTCTGTGGCCTAGAGGAGCGGTAGGGCGCAAGACGGTCAATGTATTGAAGGGTGAAGGTTGGAAGGGGAGAAAACTACAAGGGCTCGAAGAGGAGAGAGATGGAATGGCTTGTTTTATGCACACGGATAGTTATTGTATCTCTCCTTCTGACTCTCAAACTGACACCTTACTCCCATTTTTTATCCTTTTTCTTTTGTCCTTTCTCTATTTTTAACTCTTACACACATCTAATTTACTCATTGACTCCCCTTCATTTAGAGCCAGCCTCACAGCAGGATTTGTTAGCAGTCATCCCTCCAGCTTGCCTACCAACCGCCTACTGCTGCTCTTGGCTGCAGCTGAACTCGTCATCATGTCAACTTTAAGAAAAAAATCATTTGGTCCTTCTTATGAAATATATAATCTTAGCTGTTTCTGGACTAACATGAATGACCATGGTCACAGAATGGTTTCTGACTTTAGGGATTAAGGCCATTGCACACTGAGTCTGTTTTTGATGCAGTTAAAGAAGTGCTGTTCACACAAACTTTGCACACTGATTGCAGTTTGTTTATTACAATTAATTGAGAAAATTTGCAGTGCAAGAAAGGATCATCAAGCAGTTAAGATGATTTCACCAATTTTAGAAAACACTAACACTAACCCACTTTTGATGGTTTGACTCAATGGATGTGTTTGACGGCTTTGACAGGTGTCAGCTCCCCGAAGCAACCCTAAAGGTGTGTCAACACCAAGCATGACTTTGTGATCATGATGTTGCTTTGCAAGTCCATAAATACTTCATTTTGGTCCCTGTCGCCATCACTCAATGATATCACGTCCACTCGAGTTGCACTCAAATGATATCATATGATAGGATGTATAAGCTGCATCATCTCTGACTTCTCTATAGTCCATCTAGCCAGAACTAATGTACTCACTAACTAATGTTTCCCACAAAGACATGGGTCGTTATTCTGAGAACTAGAATAAAACTGTCTGTCATGGTACCATCACACACCCACACAATGCTGACTGGCTGTTGCCACACAGCCACACTCGACATCACCTGAAAAGATCAAATTTTTCAACATTAGTGATGGTGTGATGAGGTCGCCTTGATCGTGGCCGTCACATCGCGGGAGGGATAGCCCCATAAAAACATTGTCTTTCCATGGAGAGAGGTCACCAAAGTCGCAAAGTCGTGTTCAGTGTGTAGACATCTTTAAGGCTTTCAGACCAGGCACGTGTTTGTTTTGTTCTGACTGCATCTTCTTGCTACCAAAGTTTTGTTTTATTTTCAGAACTATTACCTCAATAAAGGCCATAGGGAATATTTTCTTGCCTTAAATGTTGAATATTGTAAAGTGGAAAGGGCAAACAGTTATGAATTCAGTCGTAAACTAGAAAAGCACTCGGACAGCGCAGACCTCCGCCAGCACCACAGTCCTCTACCATATTGTGATTTTTTACCATAAATATTAGTCCTAGCTTTATTTTGTTGAAATATTTAGATTCCTTGACCATGAAAACATACCATTAGCAATTGGATTCACAATCATATCTATTTTAGTTCAGTAGTTATTCACAGAAATCACATTTTTCGCCATGGCGGCCAGACGCTGATCTGGATCAACACCAAAATCAAATCAGTTCTTCCTTTTCCCATGCTGAACAATCCTTAAAAATTTCATTAAAATCCATCCAGTACTTTTTGAGTTATTATGTTCACAGACAGGCAGACAGACTCTCCCGAAAACATAACGTCCATGGCGGAGGTAATCCGGAAAGTGTACATTAACTGACACAAGATTGTTTCAGAATAAAATCAGTATGTTTGAACAAGAGGAATTTCTCTAAAAAGATGCCAAACCTGAGCACAAACAAGAACCTTTAAATGCGCAAGCTCGTCTGTGACGTATTCTGCTGGTATGGATATATATTTATCTCTGCCAAAACAAGGTTAATAAAGTCCTCTATCTTTTAATTTTCTGTCTATTTTGGCAGAGATACACACATGCAAAGCTCATGTTAAAAATGGGTAAGCCTTCTAATCTCTAGATTGTCAGAAGCTGGTGGTCTGGAAGCCCTGATGTTATTTATCAACATGTGCCCCAGTAGTTACGCAACCAACACGCATCCGGTCCGGAACAGCTGTGACAGTTCAGTGCATTGAGTGTCATGGCACCGTATCAAATAACAAAAAAGCATCAAGCTTTAGATAGAGACAGATAACCTTCATTTGTTACCTAAAATATCACAGACAGGCTCTAAGATAAAAAGATGAAAAACATACAGGAAATACCATACAAACACAGGTCTGAGATTAGAGTTTGGCTTTATCACTATGAGTTTGTTTCATGGTTTAAATCAACAGATCGGACAGAGCAGGGTCATTAAAGTTCAGATTCAGAGAGAGGAAAAAAGAAAAATGGGGCTATAGCTGTAACTTTTGAGAGTCAAACAGCTATTTAATAAGACTAAAAAAACATGGTTCAGGAAAACTTGTTGGCAACAGCAGTTTTTAAATCAGTATCTAAGAGTAATCTAGTCGTGTATTGTAATTTTTTTTTTTGGCATGTGGAAATTTTCTGACAAAAACAAAAAGAAGGAAAAACAGGCTCAGTGTGCAAAGGCCTTCAACAGTGTGTCTCCGATCAATACTCACAAACATGAGGGGGTAAAAGGTATTATGTTTCAAATGCAACAACCTGTGTACTGAAGAGAGGAGGTCCAAATAAGTGAGAGCATTTACTGGAGGGATTTATATATTTCTCAGTGTGTTTGGCATGTTGGATGTATGTGGAATGAGCAGAGCTGGCAGAGTACTGGTGTTCATTGGAGGTCCCATATTATGTCACATACTCTTTGATTAGCTTTAAACACAAAATATGCATCCATGGCTAGCTAACATGACTTCTTCCACTCTATTGCTTGTACATTCTCCACCACCACGGAGAAAATATCAACTCTGAGATAGATAACCTTCATCTGTTACCTATGATGTCATTTGGGAAAATGCCACCTCCCCCAGATGGGAGACACCCCCTGAACAAAGTGCTAGATGAGCCCACGGCTAGCTCTAGTGGGAGATACATGTCTCAGCATATCTGTGCAGCCAGAGTTAACATTGGAGCCCAGTATTTGAAAGTCTAAGCCATATCCACATCCTGAAAGTAGTAAGAAAAAGCTCAGAATGGTTTAAAGGGACTGTGAGGAGTTTCTAAGTAAAAAAGTCTCACTTTTAGATATATGCCTGATGGAAATACTCACTTAAGATGAGTTTTATAGCATCTAAATAGGTTATCTATAAATGCTATTCCATAGCCTTCCGGTTGGGTCGGACAGGGCTGGACTGGACTCAATTTCAGGAACAAGACAATTTAAACTAGAGCAAATTTATATTATTCGGACATGTCTTAGAGAACTGGGCTGTAAGTAGTGCTATATAGCCGTCTACAAAACTACGATACTAAGTTTTCCAAAAATTGCTTGTTGTCACACATCAAAAACTACCACTACGTAACTAGAAAGAGATACATTACCTCATGGCTTTGCATCCTGTAAGTTGTTGAAAAAAGAAGTTGTAAAGCAATGCAGAGTTCTGAGGAAGGTCCGAGCTGCATTCATTAGCATCACAACAAACACACGCTTTGGCTTGGGTCACATCTTTTGGTGCGTTCCAGTTGAAGTCAGAAGTAGGAATTTCCGAGTTCCGAGTAGGAAACTGCAACTGGAACTTCCCCCGAAGTTGGAATTTCCTACTGGGAACTCAGTGAACCCTCGCCACCCCCGAGTTGACAATGGAAGATGGATGCCCCCAGTGTTAACAGTTATTTAGCTCCTGTAATAATCCATTCATTTGCACTTCTGACTGGGGTGTGCCGCTCTAGATCAGCTGTATACATAGTATTGTTAGACTTATATTTACAAAAATGCTGCCATAGTGATAATCACATTCTTCATGTGATATCTGTGAACAACAACGCAGGGCGTGCTAACAACAGCTAACAATAGCCTGGTAGATCGGCATGTTTTTTTTCCATCTTCAACTGGAACGCTGATAAGTCGGAGATGATGTCGCTCCAAGTTCCGAGGTTACTGGAACGCAGCATTACGACAGTCGCCGTGCATGTTCATGGGTAGCAGAGTCCTAATGTCGCCAGTAATAGATTCTCCTCATAGCACCTTTAAACTAAAACAGCCTGTTTTGGGCAGGGGTGAAACAAAGGGGCTAATTCAATGCATGAGTTGAATTTTAGGCAAGAAACTTAAAAAACATGTAACAGGGACATCTGGGACCAGTGTAGACTTTTAATGTGGGACCTTTAATTGATCATAAATCACTTTTCAATCATTTCATTCTTCCTCTCAAAAGATGGAGGGAGTGTGTTGTTGAGGTGGCCACCTTAACTCTGAAGCTGCAGAGTTAAATAAAACACATGAATTGCACAGTTTGTGTTTTGTTTGCATCGTCCTCTTCCTCACTCCAAAGCCATTTTCTCCTCAAAAAACAAGAACCCAAGCCCTACTCTCTTCACCCTCGTCAGGACTCATGCTACTCTGACTTTCCCTTGGACTAAATTGTGGGACAGTTTTGGAGCAGCGGGGATAAACACAACGTGATGTCATTTCAGAAACTTCTGTAGCAGGAGGACTGCTGGACACAAAATGGATTGAGACTTGTTAATGACACTTAATATGGAACTGGAAACCATTTGATGGGAAGTCAAGACCTCAATAACTGAGGTCACAGTCAGCAGTTGGCTCTTCTCACTTCTTGCAAACCAGTCTTTCTGTCTTTGAACCTCCTACGGACCAATACCATCTCCACACAGACTGGGACTGTGTATGAGATCCTCTTATCGGTCTTTAAAACGGGGAACAAACCATTTAAACTGATCAAAATTTGCTGTGTTTGTCACTTTTCCTCAGAAAAAAGGCTCTTGCTTACTTGTTAAATGATTACAATCAGAATCTGGACAGATCAAAAGCCTCTTATCGCAGCGAAAAAGCAGACTCATTTTCTGGCATAACTGGGACGACTGCTACTCGGCTGGTTTGGAAAATTATTCACAGTGGTTTTAATTAAATTGTTGAAACTTTAGCTTTCTTTGTTGAGACTGAATTCACCCTCAAAGGTGGATGTTTGCTACTGCGGCATGGAAGCACTATCTCAGAGAACCCTGGACTACAAAAAAAGCTAACATCTAAGGACTACAAACTTCAGACTCCTGCACTTTATTTCCCTTATCAGACACCCTCTGGCCTCCCTCTCCTTCCTCTCTCTTTCTTTCCAAAATGGATGATTTGCCCACAGGGATGATAACAAACAAGGGATTAAAAGAAAGATGCTGCTATCCCCCCCCCACCACCACTGTCGTCCTCCGCCTCATCCCTTTATCTCCATCCATCTTCCCATCTAGTGCTATTTGTGGAACGTTTTTCACGCTTCCTTAAAGACAAACACCTCCTTTTTTTTCCCACCGTCTATCCCTTCGCCCTTAATGATGTCTTTCCCAGAACGGTCAGCAATATGCAATGGAAGACGTGTCATCAAAACACTGAAACTGTGTCACTGCCAAAGAGTCCTTCTGTTATAAACTTAGTAATCATCACTTGCTGGAGAGGATCTGTTTGTTTGGCTCTCACCCACTGAAGAGGTTGTTTGCTTTACATCGTGTTTTCAAAATGATCCTAATTTATGCCTTGAAGTATACACTCTTACATTTGTCTCCTTTATCCAGAAACCCGAGCTTTCATTGCATATTGCTCCCATGTTTCCCCTCTAAAATCTAAATTGGCTGGAGAGAAACATATTTAACTAGTGTGTTATCTTATATCCTGGTATCATGCAAATAAATGTGATGAGAGATATATTAGTCTCTAATATGATGTTTTGGCCCTGAGATCCCATGTAACTGTTCCATGATGTATGTCTTCTGTTGTGTTGATGACTTTTTGTTTTAGGCTTTAATATCTCTGTAATGTTTGTTTCTTTGTCGTGTTCATTTATCTGTATAAAGTAGTTGGTAAAGTTTCTGTGAGAGCCACAGACAGAGTTTCGCCATTCGGGTTATAAATAATATTGAACAAATTGCTGCCCTTTATGATAATTCCCCAGGGTCACATTATTGTTGATATAGAAGAAAAGTAACCTTTAATATAATAGTTTTTTCTGTACAGCAAAAGACCAAATCAGTCTCCAGCAATGAATTATTTAATTTGGCAGCTCATTCAAAATCCTGCAGAGTATTAGCATTTATGCAGAATCATTCTGCTCATTACTCTACTTGTCAAGATATGAGGCGGAACATTTGCATTTACCAAACTTTGCTTTCAAACATGAAGCAATTTGTTTTTCCTTCTGCAACAGTCAAACCAAATAAAGATGCATTTTCAGACCCAGCAGATGAATGTTTAGGTCTACAAATAGCTACTTGTGGTGTAAAACTGCGACAAACATAAGTAAAGTCCAACTTTTCCTTTATTAAACATAACATGAAAAGGAATCAGACCAGCAACCTTCATGCTGTGAGGTGCATAAACTTACCCACTGCATGACCATACCACCCATTTGGAAATTATAAAGTTAATAACAAATTCAAAATGAAATAAATTCAAGAAAATGTACGTTTATTTCATGCTCCATCCATCTCCGGGGATCTTAGAAGCAGTCTAATCCATAAAAGGTAATAAATGAATCAATTACATTATACCATGGATGGAATTATTTAATACTGTCAATTAATAAAATAACAAAATTCACTGAAACAACTGCATTTATCCAAGTACCACACCAAATCCTAAAACTACTCCTCTTTAGGTTGTTATGGACATTTAATTCTTATCTTATCCAAGCAGAAGTATTGAACTACCAAATGCTGCTGTTTTCACTCAGTGTTAGGAAATTGAATTAACTAGTCAGACACTGTGTGGAGGTTAAATGAAATGGCTGCACTGCTGATTGCAATTAAATGTTTTTGTGATATAAGCCTTTGCAATAAGCATTGCGACAGTCTGAGTTTATCATAATGAATAACAAAGTAAAATAATGTTTTATGGTATGACAGCCCTGCTTTTGTACCTTTTGATGCCGTCAGATGAGGCTAAAGCTGATTATAGGTTTAATTTGTTTTTCTTTTACATTCAGAAAACAAGTCTTTCAGCTTCAGGGCTGCGTAAACACAGAGACTAGAATGGGCTACGAAACTGTCAAAAGCTTATGGGCATTCTGTATCTTTTGTTAATTTTCACAGTTGTCATATTATTATCGCAGTATTGAATTATGTTATCACAACGGACTTTTTCTCATATTGAGTAGATATTGTTAATAAAATAACATAATGTAACATACTCTGAAACTGACCAAACTTGGTAGATATAACGCCACTAATTATGATGTACAACATAAATATTTTGATCCTCAAAATTGTGATAAATCAGCCGTCAGAGCACATGCACCCCAGCAGCTTAACCTTTGATAGGAAACTGCAACATGACAAGTTTTACAACAACAACAACAAAAAAAAAACATATATCTAAATTCCAACAGGAGGCGAACTATTTGAATTAACAATTTGAGTAATTCAGGATTACTCTGAATCAGATGGATTTTACTTTGATATACTCCATCCTGAAAATTCTCATGCCAGACAACTGTCTTGGCCTAATCAAAAGTACAAATATTAAATCACTAAGCTTCTACTGGCCACCCAAAAGTATAGTAACTTTGTTGTTTAACCTTTGACAAATTATTACGATTGTGTTCCTGCCTCTTCATTTAGTAACATTTCAGGTTTGAATTTTCGGATTACCCAATTTGGAAGCAGATATACAGGTCATCCTGCTGGTTGGCTTGCCTGTTAAGGATTACCCTTGGCATGAATGGATTTCATTTGTTTCTGCAGCTTGTTTTTTCTCTTATGAAAACATCCCAAAGTACAACATTTTGATATTTAGCACTTGACCAAGTTTTGTGAGGAATAATAGATGCATTTTTTATTGTATAATGTATTTCCTTTAACTAAATTATGATTGTTAGAGGATCTGAAAATATGTGAAAAGATTTTTTCTTACTCCAATGCAAAGTAACAGTTCACATCTGATTTTATATAGTTTTCAAACAATTATAAACATGTACAGAAGTGCCAGTCAGTCGATACATATTGGTGTTCCAAGTACTACTTAAAGAGGTGACTAAGGAAAAACTGATAAAGATGGGTAAAATGCAATGGTATGGCAGCAAAAAGTCAACCACATGGTTACAATGCCAGTCATAGAGTTAAACCAGCCCTGACCTGGTGACACAAGCAGGTTAACTTCCTCCCCTGGCGAGCTGCCTTCTAGTGGTGACAGCTAATAGTACTCAATGTGATCACTATTTTAACTGCTAAATGTCAATAGTTGTAGGAGTAAGCCAGCCACAGTAGAGCACATACCACTGCTTTTCATATCCTGCACCTCATCCTACAGTTGTGGCATGCCCCAATCAGCACAGGGATGCAAGGGCAGGATTAAGGGCCCCTAAACAGTTAAACATAATAAATTTGGGGACTCATTTTGACCCTCTAGAAAAACAATGGCCAAACTCGGTCTACGCCTCCAGGAACAACCCCTCCCTCATGCCCCTGGTCTGCAGGTCTTGTGTTGTTGGTAGCTAAGTATCTTAGCTAGCTGATACCTGTTCCTATAGCCTGTGTGTGTAAAGACTAATAATAATAATGATGGTGATGAATTCTAGTTTGTTATGTAAAACTGCAGCAGCCATGATGACCGAGGGCCACAAAGACTCGACTGCCCAGAGATCTGTGGTGTGTTGGTTTGATCCAATGATTGTGATAACGACGATGATGATACAATATTGTGGATGATAATGATGAAGCATTTCCTGGTCAATATGCATTAATTTAAATAAAAACATATCACACTTATGTCATATTTATATGAATGAGTATCAATGGAGCACGATTATGTTTCATAACTGAAACTGATAACTTGTAAGGGTAATATATTGAACTTTGCTACATGTTATTTAGCATTTATGGCTAAAAATGTTAAAAAAAAAAAGAACTAGAAGTGGTTGAAGAAAATTGTACTAAACTCTTTATGAGAGAGAACTTAATCTCTGTGTAGTCCATTCCTTCAGTACTAATTTACAATGCAACAAATGTTGTTTACTAAAAACATATGTAATGAGTATTTTATAATCATGACTAAAAGGCTACAAAAAGAAATAGGTAAAAGTCTCCATTTAACACATTCACTGTTTGAACTACAGTCCTGCTCAGTATTACTGGCACCCCTTCATTATTTTCATTACTTGAACAATATCTTCAGAAATAAATTAAAATGTACCAAATTTATGTCATCAGGATCTTTTAATTGAAGGTCCAAAATACAACAACATCAAAAAATCATTTTTACAAGTTACATGTTGTAATTTCAAAGAGAGAACTGAAAAAAAGCATGTGCAGCAATAATGGCATCCGTCTTCAGTATTTTGTTGCACACCCTTTGGCACTGATGAAGCCTCCAAATGTTTCTTGTAGCCATCTATAAGCTTCTTGAACTTCTCAGCTGGTATTTTCTCCCACTCTTCCTATGCAAATTGTTCAAGCTCTTGGACATTTGCAGGTTTCTTTTCTCCAACGGCGGATTTCAGCCATACCAAAGATTTTCAATCGGATTGAGATCAGGACTCACTGCTGGCCATTTTAAAACAGGCCATTTTTTTCCTTTTCAACCATTCCTGTGTGCTTTTGGTTGTGTGCTTTGGGTCTTTGTCTTGCTGGAGGGCCGACGATCTTCGACTCAAACTAAGTGTTCTTACACTGGGTAGGACATTTCGCGCTAAAATTTTTTGATATTTATCTGAATTCATGATTCCTGTGATACGGTCAAGGCCTCCAGTACCCGATGCAGCAAAGCAGCCCCAAACCATTATGGAACCTCCACCATGCTTAATTGTTGGTAGGGTGTTCTTTTCCTTGTAGGCTTCAAGTGGTTGCAATTCAAACTGCCTATTCTAAATATGACTGCAGGATCATAGTAGCTAATGAAGTATAATTTACAAACCTTAATATGTGAACATTACTCCTGCCAAGTTTGAGTCTGATAAAGTGATGCAGAGCAAAGTTAGAGAGGTTTGTGAAGAAACTGTACTGACACATTGTGTACTTTAACTTCATGGGTGCCAACAATGATGAGCAGGACTGTATAATACCAGTGTATATGTGGTGAGCGCTATCAGTAGTGAATTTATTACATTACTGTAACACTGTGCACAAAACTTTAATTTTCTGAATTGATCTACAATACCTGATGGACTTGTTGTAGAAAGTCAAGAACACAATAAAACAAATCATTTTTGGTTTCAAACAACACACACATGTCAGCATAAACATGCTTTGAGTCACGTGACTGACATAGCACTTCCCACATTTAATTATGATGTTTTGAGAAGTCAATTTTCAGCTTTGTAGCTACTCTTTAAATGATTACTATGCCTGTGAATATCATACAGCATGTTACCTTATAATCACTGCCTCTTTCACATCAACATAATAATTAGTCATCAGTACTGAGTGAATTTATTTGAATGGATCTTTGACCTTAAATTTGCTTAAGTTATTATACTTTCACTTGACTGCTGTATTTATGTACTCTGCCAAACTCTGTGGAAGCAGGAATACAAGCACACAGGGTCATTTTTTGTGTAATAAGAAGGTATACAATATCTTGTATTGACTTCTTATGTATTGATTTTGTTCTGAGCTCCCTTGCAGGAGAGAATCATTGGTTTTGATTCTAATAACAGCAGCCTTCTTTTATTGTAAAGATGCATTCTGGCATCAGCTCAACATTGGTATAGGCCAATATCAGTCCTTTTCCCAAACATTAGCAATGAGCAAAAAATACAAGATGAACGGATATTACTTTTCAGGTGTTTTCTTTTTTTGTTGTGTCATAGCAATTTAGTGCCGGAGTCTGGCACCCATGACTGCTACTTTAGAAACACTTCTTTATTTAAGACAGTGATCATGACCTGCTGGTCAAACTGTGGTCTGTTTTCATAATTAGACAGCAGAAAAAATATTGGCATATGGGAGAATCACGCCAAAAGAGGCAATTAGGAAGACATTGGTCATTGGTAAAGCTATGGTCTACGATTTGGAAGCTTGGTACATCTTAATAACACCGTTTATAAGGCCGTTATGGTCCTATGGTCCGATCTACGCAATACAAAGACCAAAAAGAATGAAAAAAATCCATTCAGTATATCCGCTGCAAAGCGGCATAACAGTTTACCAATCCGAACCGCAGGGAACAGTGGTTCGGATTGGTCCGTGAGTCCATCCAATCCCCTGTCTTCCTGCTCCGCACCGTTCCACCTCCTCCCCACTACCTCCCTCATGTACCGTGAGCAGCTAGCTGCACAGCTACTGAAGCGTCATGGAGCTGGAGGAGACCAGCAACGAAACCGGGAGGCCGCTTCTGTTACCCTCCACATCAAATGGAAGGAAACGTAAAAGTTTCAAGGAAAAGGCTGAAGTAAGGAAGAAAAAAAAAATATATATATATATGTTGTTAGGAGGCGACATGAGCTGGGGGGCAGGATCCTGGAACATGGAGGGGAGGGATGAGTGAAGGGGGGGCAGGCTCAACAGCCAAACTGGTTTTCAGATCGTAGACCCGAGCTTTAAAATTATTATCTTAAGCATTGGCCTTGATTTTCCCAATTTTACAAGAACGTTGGTTTTCAACCTGGCGCTCTGACACCCTAAAGCCGGGCATC
Organism: Scarus forsteni; assembly: GCA_036419115.1. Classification (NCBI taxonomy): domain Eukaryota; kingdom Metazoa; phylum Chordata; class Actinopteri; order Labriformes; family Labridae; genus Scarus; species Scarus forsteni. Next base: position 11,174,593 of record JAZDUH010000341.1, read on the forward strand.
CACTGTACGACTTTTTAGATCACAGTGTTCAGCTGCTGCTCATACTGTACAAGTGAATCACAGGGGTTCACAGTTCACAGCTCACGATTCTTCTTCTCACACTATACAACCCGATGCTCTGATGCAATCTGCCTGCCCACACTGTTCGTCCATGTACAACACGCATGGATGTATTATAAGAACTTATAATATAATGAAGTCTTATAATACATCCATGACGACACGTCAGACTCTTGTATTCAGAAATGCAACATTGAAAGTAGTTGTAGAAGAAGAAGAAGAAGAAGAAGTTGGAAGTGGTCGGATACAAATGTATAACAAACAAAAACGCATTGCCCGAATAGGCTCCACTGTGCCTGCCACAGCTCAACAAGTCGACCCTCCATTGCTTGGGTCCAGGTCCGCTGTGAGGCCATGCAGCCCCGTCTTGTGCATTTGTTTTCTCTTCTGTATCTACTTTTGTGCATGTGTAGTGTGACATAGCCTCATGAGGGGCGACCAGGATTTCAAACAGGTTTCATTTTCATCTGATCGATCGGGAGGTGGTCGTGAGGTGTTAATTGCTTCTCTTTACCTCGTGTATACTACACGATGTGAGACGCACGATTGAGCCAAAACTGATCCCCAAAATAGTCGCACGGATGAAAAATCGTGTCAAAAAGGGCCAAAAATCGCACAGTGGATGCCCGGCTTAAGGGAGGACACAAGAAGGTCCCAGAGAGGGTTGTCAAAATTACATCTACATGTATTTTCGAAAATGCTGATAAGACACTAAGAGCACAACATGTTTGAGCCTTTGAACTAGAGTTTGTAGTAAGTCCAGTTTATCTCATATCGTTCATTAAAATCATTATAATTGATCATTTTTGGCACAGGCATGCATCAAAATTTCTTCCTCAGTGGGGTTCAAGTCTGAGTTACAACAAGGGTGGGCTCTAAACAGGTTAGGTAGCAGTGACCTGGTGTGGGTTACTTTGTCAAGATGGAACAGTATTTATGCAAAGTGCTAAGTTTTTGTTCTTTTGTCAAAAATGAAAAGAATACAGTCGCCAACAGAGTACAAATTTCATTGTGTGCTTAAAACGAATTCCCTGAAAATGCTTTTTGTGTCATACAAGCAGAGGTTGAATCGATGTGGAGGTCAAACTCGAGCATAAATCAGTCTTGATAATAGCTTTTCTGAATAAGCTCCTATTTCTGTGTCCCCTGCCCTTCGTCTCCTTGCACATTTCTCGATTTCTCATCTTCTCCCTCTTATCTCACCTCCATTTATCTCTCTGTCGCCTCTCCTTCTATCCTTTTTTCTACCCCGTTCACCTTCTTTTCTTATCCCTGCCCTCCTTTGCTGTTTAGTCTTTTGTGAGCCATTCCTCTCCCTCCTTATCTCGCCTCCTTTTCTCTTACACACTCTGTCTTTTTTATTTACCTCCTTATCTGTCTTTCTGAGTCTCTGTCATTTGCTGCGTATTAGCTTTATTTACATACAGCCTGTCACTTCTGCCGCAGAGATATTCTAATCCACGGCTGAGCCCCGAGAACAGTTTAAACACAGTGTTTCTCTAGTCACTGTTGACTGACTTCAGCCTCTGAAATACAAAATCCTTGGCCTCTATCACAGGGGGGAGAAATTAAATCTGCCACTGAATCTGCACCAAAGCCGAGGGTAAACACAAGCAGACGAACACTGACACTGTGTGGCTAAGGGTAGAATTACCACCTTTTAGCTTTTTATACAGTATTGACACTCTTCTGAATCTGACAGCAAGTCATCAAATCAACCCATGTGTGAAAGTGCTGCTCATAAAGTGAATTTTAAATCATTTAACAAACATGCAAAGTACAGTTTCATAGCTTGATTGTTATTTTGCAAACTCTGATTTAAAAGTATTGGGACATCTTGTAAAATGTGACTAATAATGAAAAGTTTCGAGCCAAGCATCTGAGATAGTGTAAGGGTGAATCAGTGTCCCTGCCATGGGTAACTTGCACACCTGTAAAGAACGCTCTATCACTATGAGATATATACAGGATCAGGGATGGGAATTGTTAGGACTTTATTTATATCAGTGCCATACCATTCTGTTTATAAATCGGAATCTTTAAACATTCCCTCATCAATTTCCTGAATTCTTTGAAGTGGGCAAAAGTTGGAATACATAGATTTTTAGTGGCACCAATGCCAAACACATTTCACTCCCAATATTCAATGCTAAGCTGCATAGGACAGATATATTTGTGTTGACTGCCTCTGCTGAGATTGTGACATCTTATATATGGAACCATGTACTGCATCGACAAATGTAAGGTAAGGTACACAAAATGAAAGACATAATGTATTAATCAACAACATCCAGACAGTGCCTTCTATAGGCAAGAGTATATCTAAGATTGACTAGAGATGAAAAGTGTGCTGTGTCTTCGAGTAAAGAATTCACAACTTTTAAGAAAATAATAGTCACAAAAATCCTCTGGCTAGAGAGGAAAATAACCATCTATACAGATATAAATGGAGAGTTCTTTTCCAAAATGCAATAAAAGCCAAAATTAAAAATATATATATATAACTCCGTTCTATTCTTTTTTATACCGATTGTACTCCCTGCCCTATCAGTATTTAATGCCAGAAAGCTATGTATATCTGTTTAAACTGTATTTCAAAGTTCAGTTCCCCAGCCAACCCAATGGTGGGTCTGGGTAAATAATGTCATCTTTTCTACATGAAAATGGATTCATAGCGTTTTGGAAAAAAATTTTCAATATATAAATAATAATAATAATAATCATCATTATTATTATTATTATTATTATTATTAGAATGATAATGACTGATTCTGAAGGAGTTGGGATCTTTTGTAAAATGTTCATTAAAACAGGGCATTCAAAGTTATTAAGCAACTATGCATGAAAACATGGTGGTTACCGCCTATCTGTACATCCATGAATGTACCATGAATAGTAGGAGGTGCACTGTATACAAAACACTTCCACCCAGCAGACATCTTTTGTAGGGTAACTCCCCAAATCACATTGTCCTAAACCTTTGTGAATAGGATAATGGTCACTTTTAATCCACCACTTTGTTTCTTTGCCATTTCCACACTCGCATATTTCATTTCTGTGAGAAGAATGTAAATATAAACTCAGTGGACAAAGAATTACAGAAAGGCTGGTGCAACATGGAAAAAAGAGAAAATTAAGAGAGCATAAGAGAGCCATGGAGATAATAAAAGTGTGGAGTGGGGAGAGATATAGGTCTGACATCCTGGGAACATTGAGGCTAAGAGGAGAGAGTTGTATATGAGAGTTTAACAGGGTAAGGAGGAGCGTCAGAGAGTAAAACATGAGTACTGTGGCTGTGTGTGCATGTCAGGCTGCCTTGGAGAAATGTCAGTGCTATTAAACATTGATTTTCTTTCTCAGAGTTTTTCTCCAAGAGTTTACAGTAGAGCTGTTCCACTTCCATTTATGTAAATGTGAGGAAAGCTTAACAGTCCACACTGATGTTCTTCCTCTAATCATTTATGTGCAAACTATATAAAAATACACCATAAAGTGTGTGAAAAATTGAGCAAGCGATAGCTCTAGCAGGACACGGAGTCAAGATGGTTGTTTTCTAGTCTTCTATTGTTGAACAGCTGACCAAAGCTAGCCTGCCACTGCTGATAGCCACCTACCTCTAAGCTGCCATTGGCTAACCTGCCTGCTCCTTGCTGCTCCCTCTGAAAGCCGCTTAGCACCCCTCCTCCATCTCACTCTCAAGAAACTTTTTTTTCTGGCTCACAAATTGAATTAATTCCAATTTAAAGTGAAAGGTCAAGTCCCTGGAAATCACATGTATCTGATGTTTTTCATTTGAGTTCTTAAAAAAGTTTTACTTCAAAGTATTCCTTAGATTTTCTGGAAAGGGTCCAAGTCATTATACCTCTTGATTGTCCCTTACATAAGTCTCAGGAAAGCTTTGAAGATTTATTTTTACCTTATTCAAATATCCAGTCTGACACAAGAATGAAGTGGGTATATTTCAGAGATCATAGATTAAAGGTCAAGGTCATTGCGTCTTATGTTTATCCTTCGCTTGCAAACATGCATCAAGAATATCATGAGGAGTTTTCTTAAACTTACAAATGATCATTCAGTAGCACAGATGATTTGACATGAATTTGGAGGTCAAAGTATTAACTGGGTCTTTTTCCCATCCCTTGCTTGTGAATATGGTATGTTAGGTAGGGGCACATGTTTAACTGCTTCTGACTGTCATATTTTCAGAATGCATTGCCCATACGTCCACCCTGACTCAAGAACCAACCGTTTATATTTTATAGGTTGTAAGTCATCAGTAACGTTAAATGTGAGGTCCCATGTTCATCTCCTTTGTGTGAACAGAATATCTCAGGTAGGCTAAACAGATGTTCTTCAAACTTTAACACAAATATCCAAACTTGCCCACTCTAGCTGGGTTTCCATTACAGTTTTGACAAAGTATTTTTGCGCTTTGAACGTGTTTCCATTGAAGGTTGTTCTAGGCAAGAGCGTCGTAACTCTCGTGAGATACCATCCCGCGAGATTTCACTGCAGGAAGATGGATGCCAAGGCTTGTTGAACCCTTTCTCCGTAATTTCAGTTTCTATCTCCTTATAACTCTCTGCATTCCTCTGTTGTTTGCTGTCTAGTATGGCAGTTGTGTTTTTCTCGAGAATTATGGCAAGAAAAGTCTCCGTCTTCTCCTCTGTCCAAACGTACCGCACCATGTTTGCACCATGTGATCATGTGACCAGGTACGTCACGCCCTGTGATGTATAATCGACGAAAAAGTGTTTCCATTGCGTTTTTGTGATATATTTGAATATTGAAATATCTGAAAAACCTCCTAATGAAAGCGTAAAAACTCTTGAGCAATATTCTAGTGCTTTTTCAAAATTCAGGTGTTTCCATTACCAGCTTTGTATTGTGCTATTTACATTTTGCGCATATCCAAGTGAAAGTGGAAATGCACTTTCTGGAGGTACAAAGTCAAGGCTGTTTCTATTTTATGAACACTGACTGTGCTTTTAACAGAATTCCCAGCAACTTTGTTTTTTATTACAAGAAAAAAAGAACAAGGATGAGTTTTAAATGACTACAACTTCAGAACTTTAATTCAGGTCCCCAAAGATGGTAGACACCGAAGTTTGAATTTGGAACTGTGTTTCATTATGTAGCTTGGCTTCTACTTTGAACTGTGCATTGCTAAAATTACCCAAAGATTATTTACAACAACTGTCCAAACATTGAGGCTGTATCGATTCTGTAGAATCTGTATCGATGCACGTATCCCCAAGGTGTGCAGGACGATATTTTGTCATATCGATATTTTGAGCACAGGCCTAGCACATACACCATAAAATTTCTACCAATCATTCTGTCACAAAAATTACCTCAGCCCCTCTTTTTGACTGACTACATGTGCTCTAATTGTGCAGCAACTGAACCTAAAGAAGGCATATAAATGGTTAGAGTTGACCTAGTCCCCAATTTGGAAGAGCTAAAGCGCACTAAAGCAGATTTCTATATCTAAAATTCCATGCAACAAGGAATGACAGATAGAAAAGCAGTAGAAACAAAGGATAAAAAGCATAAAATCGGCAAGTATAAAAAGCAGACAGATTAGGAAGTGAGGGCAAACAGGTCTATTTTGAGCTCTCCTTCACTTCTTCCAGCTGCCCATGTTTTTCATCTCCAAATATAAAGTCAATTTCACACCCAAGACTGTTCCTACAATAGCTGTGAAACACAAATAACAGCATGTGTTTGGATGTGAGTGTGAATGGAGTGTTTTTCAGTCCATCCTTCAGTGTAATGAGATACTGACTGCAGGCAGGTAAACACTCAGAAAGGCTCATCAAAAACACACACAGGTGCTCTCAGGATGCAGCCTCAGAGAGAGCTGTATCTTCAGATAATTATGACTGATGAGTGTGTCAGTCACAGCTCGGCTTGTCGGGAAAATACACAAAAACATACAGACAGAAGAGACAGTAAACTAAAGCCAGAGAATATACAGTATGTCCATCTGTGAATGATGCACACCTAAAACACCCTCAGATGCAAACCAAATAAAGCTTAACACATATGTAACCAGCAGGAGAAGACAGTTGACTAAACACCGGCCTAAATACTCTAGAAAAATCCAAAATAACTTCACCCAATGCATCCGAGGACAGACACCCAGCATGAAAATCTATTAAAAGTGAACAAATACCAAGTTGACTACATGTGACAATATGACTGCAGTGACAACCTGCAAGTGGAAATCACTTTAAGCAAACTACCATCTGACAAAATTTAGTTACTACATTTTATGTCAGTGTTGAAATAAGCTATGGACTATGCTCTTGGAGAGCTCCAAGCCATGTGAACTGAAGGGGCTTGCAAAATGCAATGAGCTCAGAGGCTAGTGGCCCCTCTTTCACAGCTTTACTGCTTAATTTCCCTTTATGTGAGCTTTGATACGGGGAGTAATGATACACTATTTAGCAAACAAAACCCTTGGGTGATTGTTAAAATGAAAAGTCAATTTGATAAAAGAAAAACACTTAACTTCATTTTTTGTCTCTTTAAGGACTACTATAGTTTTGATTTGATAAAATTAAAGATTATGTGCATGTATTACTGCAAATTATATTAAGATAATACTCATATTTAACATTTCATAAATACTAATACCCAGACAATTGCCCAAGTCCCTCCGATCCAAGTCCCAAGCAAGTCTCGAGTCATTTGATCCAAGTCTCAAGCAAGTTCCAAGTTTATTCTGTTTTGGGCAAGTCGAGTTGAGTCAAGTCACAGGTTTGTCGAGTCGAGTCGAGTCAAAGGATTGATGGGTCGAGTCCCTCACCATTGTTCCCCAGTCCACCCAAAAAGCACTCAGATTTTTATCTTGAAGAGAGAAACCTCATCTTCCCACACATACAACACACGTACACCCTCTTTACTAATGTTAGCTTCGCTAGCTTCATATTGACCACAGGTTGGGCTAACGTTTCTGCCATAATTGACCTATGGCAGGAACGCTAGCTACCTGGCTAACGTTTGCAGGTTTCACTGACTTGGCCTCATGTGTCCTCCAGTAGCGGATACATTTGATGCTGTGCCCTCTTTTTCGCTTATCAAAGTGTTGCAGGTCGTGCACTTGGCGTGTCTTTGTTTTCCATCTGATTGATATTCTTTGTATGCAAAGAAAATAACTTTGGGCACAGAAGACATAGCGGTTGCCAATTTGAAACCCGCGTCCCGCGCACCCTGCCCACTGATCATCACTGTAGCAGAAGCAGGTGTGTGGTAGGAACATATGTGTGTAGTACTGTGTCGTGTGCGGGACAATAATAGGTGACGGACAAGTGTACTGTGAATGGAGCATCAATAAAGTGAAGCTAAAAGGAAAGAGTGGCGTATATCTCCTGTCTGGCTCTTCATATCAAGCCTGAGTGAAGTTTTCCAAATCATGTTGTCTCAAGTCAGGTCGAGTCTGGAGACATTTTCTCCCAAGTCCGAGTCCAAGTCAAGTCTTGAGTTTTTACCTCCCAAGTCCGAGTCGAGTTGCATGTCGTCTCATTAGCCGCTCAAGTCACCTCGAGTCCGAGCTTCTATGACTCGAGTCCAATTGTCTGCTAATACCTGTATTTACCATAACATATATCGGTTATTTTTTTAAAAACAGAAATAAACAATGATTCCTCACAAAACATTAGGGGTATAAAAATATTGACACACCAAAAACATTTTTATTTCAGTACACATACAGTTCCAATATTTTTAGTGCAGAGTTGTTAAATTTTGTTGTTTAATAGTTTATAGAAATACAAAATATGTGTTTAATATTTCAGTGCAGCCTTTATCTGTTAGTAGGTAGCAGACATTTAGCCATTTGATTCTCCCGCTCTGTTATATTTATTGCTCTTATTTCTATCTTGGGGAAGTCAATTAAGCTTTTAATGTGGCAGGTACCATCATTTGTATAAATAAAAGTGATTATATTTTATGTATACAATATTATAGGATCTTAATAATGTAAAAGAAACATTTTCAGTGAAAAAATGTGATGTACTGCCTTGTTTGTAGTATTATACTACATTGTGACAACCTATCATGTCACGTAACATGATGCAAATCATACTTTCAGATTCATGCCATTTCACACTCCTACAAAACACATCAAATGCCTTAGAACCAAGCATTGGTCAAGTTTTCTGTTAAAAAGTAGTCCTACAAGTTTCATCACCTAGAAATCTAACTGATATTCGCCTAAGATCTTCACATCATCAACAAATATAACACATTGTCATGTCTTAAAGGCCTTTTCAGCTACAATCACGACGTCAGCATGACAAAAAGATTGTAAACTTAAATTTCCAACAAGTTTAACTTCCTTTTTTGATGTTCAACAAATCAGAACACCAGAGGCTTCACATTCTTTTCAAAAAACACCACCACACACTACAATCACAACCCACAGCAAATCTATATAATAATAATAAAAAAAACAATCAAGCAAATCAAAAGCAAAATGCTGATTGGAAGGCAGTGCTACCAGCAATCAGTAAGTTCATACACATCCAACAAATCAGCCTGTCAATCCAACAATGTGAATCAGCAAGAACAGACAGCCATGAGACACACAAAGAGGAATGAGAAAGAGAAGAGCTGGACAGAGAGAGAGTGTGTGTCAATGCAAAATTGGTCATCCTACCTCCAGCGATGGCCGTTTTCTTGCCAACTGTAACCGTCACAGCCGTCGTGGAGATCACTATCCTCCCTGCTGTTGGACCAACACACAACAAGTTAGCAAAAACTCAAAACACTTTGTCAACATGTGCATGCATTCACATTACAAATATTGCAATAGTCCTTCAAAACATGCTGAATGAAAGGACTGACAAGAAGTATCAGAGAAGTAGAAACCCCAATTATAAAGGAGTTGGGACATGAATTTTTATACATCACAACTGTTTACTTCGATTGGGGATTTACTGAGGATTTATGGTTTTGGAAATGCATTGTCACTATTCAGAGTTTAAAGTCCTGCCTCTCAGTTAGTAAATGGAGTTAAAGTTCAGACTTGACATGGACAGAATGGCAGCATTGGAGGGCATCAACAGCTTTCTAAAGGCTCCTATGTTATTAAAAAAGGCCAACATCAGATGGTAAAGAAAATATCAAAGAATTTGTGTGAGCGTTCACACCACCCCAAATTAAAAAGACTTCTCAAAGAAGGAAACCAAACCTGTTAGTTATGAAAAAAAGAAAAAGGACTATCCAGATTGTTAGAAACACAAACTTCATAAACAAACATCTATCATTATATGGGGTTGTATTAGTGCCCATGGCATGGGTAACTTGCACAACTGGGATGGTACTATCACTAGTGAGAGATAAATACAATTTCTGAGACAAAATGAACATTCTTTTGAGAGTTAACTGACTATTTCAGCAAGACAATGTCAAGCTGCTTTCTGCATTAGTTACAACAGCGTGGCTCCACAGTTAAAGATTGTAAGTGCTGGACTGTCTTGGACTAGACCTGCCTCCCTTTGTAAATAAATGGCACATTGTTAAGTGGTAGCGGGAAACCCATGCTGTTGAGCATCTTAGGGTTTAGATCAAGCAAGATTGGGGAACAATTTCACAGTCAGTAATTTAACCCTTTAACTACAAGCTCAACTGTTTGGCAGAGGTCACCAATAAATTCACGGATAGTTCATATTTAAAAAGAACAGAGCTAAACAAATCATTGTTTGATTCTGTTAAAGGTGCTAAGAGGAGAATCTATTTCCAGCAACATAAAGACTCTACTACCCTTGAGCACGCGCGACGACTGTTGTAATGCTGCGTTCCACTAACCTCAGAACTGGGAGTGACATCATCTCCGACTTATCGGCGTTCCAGTTGAAGTCGGAAAAAAAACATGCCGATCTACCAGGTCATTATTAGCTGCTGTTAGCACGCCCTGCGTTGTTGTTCACAAATATCACATGAAGAATGTGATTATCACTATGGCAGCATTTTTGTAAATGTAAGTCTAACAATACTATGTATACAGCTGATCTAGAGCGACACACACCAGTCAGAAGTGCAAATAAATTGATTACTACAGGAGCTAAATAACTGTTCACACTGGGGTCATCCAACTTCGGTTGTCAACTCGGGGGTGGCGAGGTTTCACTAAGTTCCCAGTAGGAAATTCCGACTTCGGGGGGCATTCCAGTTGCAGTTTCCTACTCAGAACTCGGAAATTTCTACTTCTGACTACAACTTGAACACACCACAAGCCAAAGCGTGTGTTTGTTGTGATGCTAATGAATTCAGCTTGGACCTTCCTCAGAACTCTGCATTGCTTTACAACTTCTGTTTTCAACAACTTACAGAATGCAAAGCGACGAGGTAATGTATCTCTTTCTAGTTACGTAGTAGTAGTTTTTGATGTGTGACAACAAGCAATTTTTGGAAAACTCAGTATCGTAGTTTTGTAGCCGGGTATATATGGCTACTTACAACCCAGTACTCTAAGACAAGTCCAAATATTATACATTTGCTTGCGAAGCTAAGGGATAGCATTTATAGATAACCTATTTAGATGCTATAAAGCTCACCTTAAAGTGTGTATTTCCATCAGGCATATATCTAAAAGTGAGACTTTTTTGTAATTACTTAGAAACTCCTCATAGCATCTTTAACATTTCAGGGAAAAGAGAAAACTACAAATAAACCAAAAAAACAGATATTTTCTTGGTGTGGGATGTAAAGGTTTTTAAAATTAACAGTTGATTATATGATGACATAAAAATGCACAAATATTAGGGACAAAATCCATTAGAAAAAATTAAAATGTGTGTGCATAAAATAGCATAAATAATTTAAAATACAGGATATTGAGACAGACATATCAGAATCAGAAACAGAATCGTTGCTTATTGCCAAGTATGCAACATATACAAGGAATTTGACGTCACTTCTGATATATCATCATTTCAGTAAACGGTTAAGTATTTAAAATAATAGCAGCATTTAGCTTTTCAACCTTTAAATTCCACAAAAAGACAATATCACTTCTTTTGGTTTGCTTGCTTTTTATCTGTATTCTAAAACATGACGGACGCAAACAATGATGCATTGTGTTTCTTTTAACACATTAAATATTACTGAATTTATTTACCTCTGCCAAACAACTGAGCTGGGAGTTAAAGGGTTAAAAATGAGTGTCTTCATTCCCCTGATACTCACAGAATTGTTTGAGGAAATAGTGATGATGTACAGTGATGAAAATGCTTCTGTCCCAACTTTTTTAGGAATGTGCTACAGATAAGAATCCCTAAAAGTTTACCAGTTAAAACGCTACATATTTTGTCTTTGCTGTTTAAATATATTGAAGGTTAAAATGATTTTTAATGGCTGTATTCTGTGTTTATTCACATCCCAACTCTTTTGGCATTGCGGTTTTCCATTTGTTTTATTATCTGCGATACTGTGAGCACTGACAGCACAGATAGTGACAGCTGATACGTGTTTGAAAATATGTGGGTGACAGCTTGACTTGGCAGCGAAAGGTAATATTAATACAGTCATGCGTCTGTCTGTTGATTCGCAGCCTTCATGCCAGCTCATGCCAACTGTCACCTAGCCACAGGATCCAGCTGGATTAACAGTTTTAGGGTTATGTAACACAGAGTATGAAGGCTAATCGGCTAATACGCTCATAACTGCAGTTCTCTGAGGATTCATGTGATTGTTTTTGCGCTCCAGGACTTCCTGTGTAAACATGCATCAAAGAAAAATAGCTATTTCAATTAAAGTATTTTTGATTCTTAAGGGTGAAATTAAAACATAAAGCCAGAATATCACAGCAGTACGAGTAACAAACTCTGGGAAAGGAGATTAACTTCTCAACAAGAATGAATCATAGACAGGAGAAGAGCTGACTCAGCCAAATGCAAACGAACAAGCGACTTTCTGACTCCCTTGAAGAGGAGAGGAGGTTCCTGCACTTTGGTTGCATGCTCATGCAGATCGAGAGAAAGAGGGAGCGACAGAGGAAGAGAAAGGGAGGAGGAGGAGGATAGAGAGAACAGACAGTTCAGAGAGGGGTGAAGAGACAGAAAATCTCCAGTGACAGCACCCGTCATGCTTCGTGATTTCGGGTGAAGAGGACAAGGATGAGGATGTGTATAAAAAAGGAGGCATGCCAAGTATAAGTAAATCGATTCCTCTACCCTCCTCCTCCTCCTCATCATCACCATCATCATCATCATCCGCCTCCCTTCGTTTTCTCCCCCCTTCCTCTGCTTGGAGCTCCACCTCCTCTGCACTGAGGGTGGCGCTATAGTCAGCCTCATAGTCCCTGAATACATCTAAACACAACAAACTAAATCTAACATCCACCTCAGACATAATCAGGACATTTATGTGAAACTGTATGAAAGCCCTGAGCAAAAGTTTGATCAAAATCCTGTTCCCATGACAAGTTGGCTCATTTGAGGCTGCATTCAGTTTTCTCTTGACTTGTTTATTTGACATTCTTCCGTAACAACTGTTTCCTGGTTTTATGATTTTCATTTCTTAAAGGTGCAGTGTGTAGAATGTGGCATTTTATACATCCACCGCATTTCGCCAAACAGAAACGGTGAATATAGGAGAAATATGTTTCTATTTGTATGTAAAGTCCGTCAAAATATGAGTACAATCATCTCCATAAAACGCTTGTTTTATTTTTATTTAGTTAGAAAAATCTTTTTAAAAAAAATTACATTACTGCGGGCTGCTGTTTTGTGTGGGGCGACATAATGATCCGTCGTGTTGTCAATGGGTGGTTTTTAGTGACAAAAAGAACGAAGCGCGAATCTGTCCGCCGGTTCTGAAATCTACCTGGAATGCAGGCGAAGAAGAGGAGAGGATGGCAGTGGATGCATCGAAAGTTGTTACTCTGTCCTAGGGATTCAAACTGTGTGTATAAACACACACACAACATAAATTGTGTGCTGTGTTCAGGATCCTTTTTGGTCTTCACAGGATTCCGTTGCTCAGCGGCGTGACGTTTTGGCTACGGTTAGGTTCATTCTAGAATCTGAACGCTGGATGTGGCTAAAATGCCAAGTTCTACACACTGCACCTTTAAATAATCAAGTGCAGTGTATGATCCTCATTCTCTTCAAGCCACTGTGAACATGAGTTTTTTTTTTGTTTATCAAATATCAAAGTTCAATGTGTCAATGAGCATCCTTGAAAATTTGAAAAGAAATAACATTTTAGAAAATCTTGTTTTTAAAAAGCTTATTTTACAGTTAAGGTGATTCTTAAGACCAGTGGTGGACAGTAACGAAGTTGATTTACTTGAGTACTGTACTTAACTACATTTTTTGAGCATCTGTACTTTACTTGATTTTTTTTTTATTTTGGAACTTATGACTTTTACTTTACTACATTTAATAGACAAATATTCTACTTTTAACTCCACTACATTTCTATAAATGGCCTCGTTACTCGTTACTTTTAGGTACAGGTATGAAGTCAGCGGGTGAAATTTATTTTCTGTTCTAAAATGTGATTTGTTCAAGTGCTGTTATCTATACTTTGTCCATCCTGTTCCACACTCCAGTCCAGTTGGTGGCAGTAATGCACTTTTGAGTTGGTTTGCCAACCGCCATTAAACAACAAAGAAGAAGAAGAGGACGCGCATGCGCTACTGCGAATGGGCAGGTAAAAGATGAGCTACGATGGTGGTTACAGTTCGTCTTGGCAGTAATGATGGCTACTATGGCAGATAAAGACGACAATTCTTTTCGGTTCAAATGTGTGCTCTGTTTGCCGCGCGCAAACTTCACCGCCAACAAAAACTCGCCGTCCAACCTGAGAAAGCATGTGGAAGTATGGTAAAATGATGTAAACATTTGTTTACTTTCAGATAAATAGACAGTTTTATGTGCTTGTAGTAGTTGCAGTTTAATGTGACGGTCACTAACATTAGTAAGTTAGTTTGCATTTTAATTAAATTTGGCAGCATTTCGCCGAACAGAAACAATGAATATATACACACAATATATACACATTTCAGTTAATGCTTATAATATTAGCAGAGTTAAATAAAAAAAAAGAAAATGGCAATGGTTGTCCTTTTGTTGATTCATTAGTGTCTCAGTATGCATTTCCATGGGCTTTGTAGCACATTTTCAAACTCTTTATTCTACATGATCTATAAGCAGGTCAAAGCATTCTGTAGATTGTTTCAGTCATTACGTTCTGTAACGTCAACGGGAAAATGTACTTTTAATACTTGAGCATTTTCCAAAGCAGGTACTCCAGTACTTTAACCTAAGTAAAAATTTGACTGAGCAACTTTCACTTGTATTGGAGTAGTATTTGAACATGAGTATCTACTTTGACTTGAGTACTGGCATTGAGTACTTTGTCCACCACTGCTTAAGACTTTGTGTGTGGGCTCATATCGCCTCAACAATAAGAAGCTGACTGGGTGGGAGTGAAGAAGTTTTGCTGCCTTTGAGAGTTTGGGACTTTCATTTTAAATTTATTATGTAATAAAGACACCCTCAAAAACTGAACTGCTGACATTTTAAAAAACATAGAAAGACAAGTCCTAAGATTTTTAGGTAGCTGATAGAAAGCACATATAATCATAAAAATCACACAAAGAAGGTTTTTGTTCAATTGTGTTTCCAAAGACCAGAAAATTGTGCCACGTCTCGATTTAAGTTTTCGTTCAAACTGAATTATAGAATTAAACTGACCAGCTTTAAAAAACAAAGACTGGAAATAGCCCAGTATTTGTAACTCAGTGCATCTACATACACCGTTAAGTTAAGCTACAGATACAGTGGGATTGGACAAGAGACTAGATCAGTGACTCCCAACCAGGGGTACGTGTACCCAAAGGGGGACGTGAAAACATTGCAAGGGGTACGTGGAAAAATGTAATAATTTATTTCCAGGGGACCAATAACCTAAAATGAATACAGCTGCTAATCTGCAGCCAGGAAAACATAAATAAAAAGAGAAGAACACAGAGAAACTATTTAGAATGTTCCTGATTTTTAAAGTTTAATCCCTGCTTAAACAGTCAAATACGACAAACGCAGGTTGATTATTTTGATTATGTATCTTTTATTAAGATTACATATTTATTTTCAAGGCAATATTTTTATGATTATGTTGAATTTGAGTTAAAAAGACGAACATTTCTGAGAACTAAATGTTCAAATTAAGGAGATAAAATAAACTAAAATATTTTCATTTATTAACCAGTTGTGTTATGTTCTGCTTTAGAAGAATCATCAACATGTATGAGGGAGGGGATACGTATGGCATGACAAAAAGGCTCAGGGGGTACACAAGACAAAAAAGGCTGGGAACCACTGGACTAGATAACTGTCTTTGTCCCATTATATGGAACGATAGAAGAATATCCAACTTAACAGCGACAGGAAACAACATGTAATCTTTCAGTTGTTGCTTTAGGGCTCACGTAAGGTTTACATCAGGTAGTGTGTGGAATGAGAAAACATTTGAAGGTCCCATTATTTGGTTTGATACGGTTCACTTTTTCAGGGTCCTTTTTCAGACTATCAAGGTGTGTTCATAAATTCAAGTTAAAAATTATGAAACTCCTTTTATGAAACACTCTGTGGGAGCTCCTGCCCCCTTTACCATGTGGGCCCATTCTGCTCTGATTGGTTGACAGGGTCTCTATGGTATCTCTATGGTAATTGGTCAGTAGCGCTGCTCAGAGCCATGTTGTCAACAACTCTGCATCCATTCGACTGCAGCAGAGATTTTACTGTTTAGAAAGTAATGTTAGAACTACAGCTGCAAGAAGTGATTAACGGGCCCTCGCGTGCCAAGCGCCCATTGGGTCGTGTTGCTGTTGCTGCACATTGTTTCTGCGAAATGTTGCTGCTTAATGATAGAGCAAAACATCAGACTTCCTGTTACCAGCAGGGGGCGCTATATTTGAGAGTGAAACAAAGCATATAGATTAACTCAGGCAGGGACAGTGAACATGTGTACATGTTTTGGTCTGGATCAAACATTGTACAAGAGAGTTATTAAGGTTTACGTGTTTTCCAAAAATTGTCAACTTTAGCCGTTCTTCCTGGCCACGCTCTTTAAGTTACGAAAACGCCTGTAATTTTTGTAAGCTTTTTATAGTCAATGTGTCTAGTATACACAATCCAAATCTGGAATTGATCCGATAAAAAACCTGGGAGGAGTTGTTCAAATGCGAGCCTTAGAACCTATTCTGAATTCCCTATGATAACTATATGTATTTGTGAAGGTCTTGGCCTGGTGGTTATGCCCAAAAAAATTTGTGAATGTAGGAGTTTGTGAAAAATGTGTCAAATTTGGGCGTGGTTTCTGGCCACGCCCATTGACTTACGAAAAAATATTTTTATAACTTTTCATCGTCAATGTGTCTAGTATGCACAAGCCAAATCTGGAGTTGATCTGATAAAAACCCTAGATGGAGTTTGATCAAATACGTACCCTGCAAATCACCAAAATGCGACTTTCGACGTTAATTTTCGAACTTCCTGTTCAGATTTCCCCACGGCGCCTGCAGACTTTTTGGAGGTTTTACAATGTTTGTTATGCACACAAATTTTCAGGCATGTAGGTGAAAGTAGCTGGAGGGGCTGCAGTTTAAAGCCACTAGGGGGCGATATGGAGCACATATTTTTGTGCAAACACTAGATTCATAAATTTTTCGCCGTGACTGCATTTTGGGGATAGGCACATTCAATTTATCGCGAGTTGAAGGCACGCAATTTGGGGTTAAAGAGGCGGAAAGAAAGAAAAAATAATCTTAGCGATTTCAAGAGGGCCTCGCCACAGCGACCCTGGCGGGTTGGGCTCAGGCCCTAATTACCAAAACTATTCTCTCTATTTCGTAAAACAAAATGATAAAGACACTTGATCATTAAAAATAGCAAGAGGAATCAGCTGAAGCTCACTCTGTTCATCTTTATTAAAAACTATGTTTTATTTGAGGTGGAGAGTAACTTAAAATACAAATTGATACTGTACATCTAGCTATAAATAAATAGTGAGTATGAAACAGAGATCAGCCTTCTTTCCAGACAGATTTTATTAGTTGTAGCATAAGAGTGCACTGAGTGTAAATTTGTGCTCATGGACTCTGACCTGATGTGGGATTCAAATGGATCACCCATGTTCAAATCTGGCTTCAATTTATACATGCTAATCTGTGTGTGAAAATGACCATACACCCACTTTTTGGTTGTACGCACCTGATGGATGACGACTAATACTGTATGTAACATTGGCAGAGATATCTCAAAAATAATGGGACATGAGGGCAAGGTAAACTGAGATCAACTGGATATTGGTTGTTATGGGAAACAGAAAATTGAAAAAACTTATAGATACATGTCTTCTTTGGACCTCCATACATTCTACCATATTATCAAGCATTAAAATAACGGTGGTGTAAAACATGTTTAACCTTCCACCATCTGAGAAAAGGAGCAACACTTTAAACATTGCGTGTGCTATCTGTTACCTGATAAATCAAGACTCCTCTGCAGTGGAAATATGAAATAACAAGACACTTTAGAGGGCAACAAACCACATCCAATTCACACCTCTGAGTGAGAGAACAAGCACATTTAATTTTCATTCAGGGAAGGCCTTAATTATCAGTCTGAGACATATTGAAACTGGATTTAATTTCATCTAATTAAAACTAAACTAACTGAGGTATCGACTTTGAAGTGAGGATTACATTTTAATTCCTGCTCCTGTTTTTCCCTCCAGCGCTCATGTAGAACATCTTTTTTAAGGCACTTTAAAATTACAATTCCCTCATTCAGAGCTGACAAAGAAGACTAAATCCAGAGGCGGAGAAAGGCCTGAGTCGTGTTTTTACGGACTACACTTGTAGAGTTTAGAGTTAGTGTGATGTGATGGTAAACGTGATGATAGTAGTTGTTTAAAATGGAATAGACAATTATTCTCCAAAACAGAATAATGAACTGTGATGACTACAAAAGAGCATTAGGGCCACTCGTAAGAAAAAAAAAATGAGAGGGGGTAGAATTTTTTTTTCATCGTGCACTTCGATAAAAAAGTGGAAATGTCAGAAAAAAAGTAAAAATATAATGTCGAGAACTAAGTTGAAATAGGATGCTGAGAATAAAGTCGAAATGTCGAGAATAAAGTCGAAACGTCCAGAATAAAGTTGAAACATCCAGAAAAAAAGTCAGAATATAATGTCGAGAATTAAGTTGAAATAGGATGCTGGGAATAAAGTCGAAATGTCGAGAATAAAGTCGAAACGTCGAGAATAAAGTCAGATATAATGTCGAGAATGAAGTTGAAATAGGATGTTGAGAATAAAGTCGAAATGTCGAGAATAAAGTCGAAACGTCGAGAATAAAGTCGAAACGTCAAGAATAAAGTCAAAATATAAGGTTGAGAATGAAGTTGAAATAGGATGTTGAGAATAAAGTCGAAATGTTGAGAAAAAAGTCGAAACGTCGAGAATAAAGTCGAAATGCTGAGAATAAAGTCAAAATATAAGGTCGAGAATGAAGCTGAAATAGGATGTCGAAAAAAAAGTCGAAAGCGGCCAAAGCGTCCTGAGCGGCTAAAGCGGCTAGAGCGTCAAAAACGGCACCAGATGAGAAGTTGAGCCTGGGTCAACTTTATGCTAATAAGCTATGACGCAGTTCAGCGGCAAACGGTGGCAACCAATCAGAGTAGAGATGTCCTTCGACCTAGCGGGCCCTAAAGAACAACGCATGGAACTTCGGTTCCTAGTTCCGTCATGGATACCGAAAAGCTTATAAATTGTGTTTGGGCTCATCCAATTCTTTTTACGTCCAACCTGAAGTACCGCTGGAACCGCTCTCTATCCAGCCGCAGCTCCAGCACCAGCCGATGAAACTCACCCAGCTCCTCACGGCGCAGCAGAATCTCATGCACCCAAAACCCGGCGACAGCGTCTTCGTCGGATGCACAACGAGGCAGCACACATCACAGTGATGTCATCCAGATCCATGATGAGTCAATATGATTTTGAGTAATCATGGCAGACCATGAAAATGATACAATTATTGGAGGGAATTAATCTTATTGGCTTGCTGCCACAATCTATTTTTTCCAGCTCCTGTAGAACACACACTCACACACACCCACACACGCACACACACACACACTGTGCAAATACGCGCTCCTTACCACCACAGGATTTTAGTATATTTCAAAACTGTAAAAGTTTCATGTCGTGGATAAATCAATATTATCTCCTTTGTAAATTGCTTCCTGCCTGTCAATCTGCTCGTGACTGATTAGATGGTGATTTTACGTTTTGTTCATGCTATGCTTTAAACTGAAGTTGAACAACAGCACGCAGCTGCTGCTGTGACGAAGTCCGCTGCGTGGCTCCTTTAAATGACGAGCAAGATTTTACGTTGACGTCAGTCACGTGACGAGTGGCCAAAGCGGCGAAAATATTTGGCCGCTTTGGCCGCTGTCCGCTTTCTCGGGTGTGCTTGACGCTTTTGCCTCTTTTGCTACTTTTGGTGTGAACGCACAGTAAAGGTCGAGAATAAAATCAAAATATAATGTGGAGAATTAAGTTGAAATAGGATGTCGAGAATAAAGTCTAAAGTTGAGAATAAAGTCGGAATACAATGTCGAGAATGAAGTTGAAATAGGATGTCGAGAACAAAGTTGAAATGTCGAGAATAAAGTCGGAATATAATGGCTAGAATAAAGTTGAAATATGTCAAGAATAAAGTCGACCTTTTGAGACTAACAACTAGCGCACTGCTTCTACAAAATGCCGTCCAGTCAGTTAGATGAATTAGTGAAATTATACTTCGGACTCAGCTTAAAAAATACTTTCTCTTTTAGCCCACAGACATACCGTAGTAATAAGTATTAGGATTTTGAAGAGACTGTGCCGAAAAGTGCGACTGTTCCGAAGGATTAACCACATTGTATTGTATTGACATTGTATGTTGAATTTTTTTCTCGACTTTGTATGTAGACTTTATTCTCGACTTTGTATGTAGACTTTATTCTCAACATCATATTTCAACTTTATTCTCGACTTTGTATGTAGACTTTATTCTCGCCATCATATTTCAACTTTATTCTCGACTTTGTATGTAGACTTTATTCTCGACTTTGTATGTAGACCTTATTCTCGACATCATATTTCAACTTTATTCTCGACTTTGTATGTAGACTTTATTCTCGCCATTATATTTCAACTTTATTCTCGACTTTGTATGTAGACTTTATTCTCGCCATTATATTTCAACTTTATTCTCGACTTTGTATGTAGACTTTATTCTCGCCATTATATTTCAACTTTATTCTCGACTTTGTATGTAGACTTTATTCTCGCCATTATATTTCAACTTTATTCTGGACTTTGTATGTAGACTTTATTCTCGCCATTATATTTCAACTTCATTCTCGACTTTGTATGTAGACTTTATTCTCGCCATTATATTTCAACTTTATTCTCAACATTATATTTGGACTTTATTCTTGACATCTGGACTTTTTTTCTCGAAGTGCATGATAAAAAAAAATTCTACCCCCTCTCATTTTTTTTTCTCACAGGTGGTCCTAAAACTCTTCCGTAGATGACAAATAAACCTAAGAGGAATATTAAGACAAAACAGTCAATTTTAAAGATAGATTTTGAATATAGACATGCTTCAAACTCTTAAACCTAAGTTTAATAATACCAACTTGAATATTATGTAAGCACAACATAGAAAATGTTTGACAGTCAGTGTGGATTATTTTGGCTCAAATGGTGGAGAATGGCAGAGACAACAGCACAACAAGGATAAAAAGTGTTACATCAACCAGTGTGTGTTTGTTTGTTTGTTTGTGTGTTTGGTCAGTAAAGGTGTGTCCTCTACCTCTCGTGTCCTGTCTGGGCATGTAGTATAAAAACTTTCCAGCTGGGTACTCGGCTGCTCTGCGATACCACAGAGGGAAGTGGTCCAATGTGAACATGTTCTCCTTGTCTGTGGAGGTCAGGAAAGACCTGAGGGGAGACAAAAATACACGTGATCCTTTTACTGAGTTTGATGAGCATTCCTCAACTTTCTCAGTCTTTTTTGCCACTTGTGCCAGCTTTTTTGAAACATGTTGCAGGCATCAAATTCTAAATGAGCTAATATTTGCAAAAAATAACAAAGTTTACCAGTTTGAAAGTGAAGTATCTTGTCTTTGCAGTGTATTCAACTGAATATAAGTTGAAAAGGATTTGTAAATCATTGTATTCTGTTTTTATTTACGATTTACACAACGTGCCAACTTCACTGGTTTTGGGTTTTGTATTATAAAAAAGCAGTTAAGGTTGAATGAAAACAGTCAGGAATAAGAGAAGCAAGGGTAAAATGTCAAGGAAACAGAGAAAGGAAAACACAACAGGAAACAAGAAAACAAAGCCAGAGAACACAAAACAAGACAACAAATGAAGAAACAGCCCAACAAAACCAGAAAACTGCAAATAAAAAACAGATTACATGATTTCCTTGATAAAAAAAAATGCAAAATTCAATGAAAAAAAAAACAATTGTTATAAAAATCACAACCAAAGGTACATGGAAACAAAACAAAAATAGCAACTTGTTTTTCGTATTTTGTCATCTAACTGAATTTTCTTATTTCAGTGTGTTTTGATATTTTGGTGGTGTTGCTATTGTTGTTGTTGTTGTTGTTGTTGTTGTTGTGTTTTGCACTTCAGTGCCATGACAGCTTTTACCAGCGAGGACTAGTTGTAGTTTTTTTCAAACAAGAATTAAACTAAAAAAATAGAATGTGAATTAACATTAAAAAATGACAAAATGAAACGAGAATAGATAACATAGTATTAAGACAGCAATATAAATAAACACAATATCTACAATTACATTGTCTATACACATCAACATAAACATACATGTATGTACTGCACATGCACATAAACCTGTAAATTGCATATGGGCACCCATCTATGCACGGTGACTCTTGATAAGGCTTTACACAAATCGATCACCATGTTCGACAGGGAGCAGAAGACGACAAAGCAAACTTAATGTTTGAAACTTACAGCTGGAGGCGTTTTGTTCTTTGAATGACTGAAAATGTGTCTGCATAAATCTGTTCCTGCTCTTCATCAGGAGCGTTACTGCTGTTCATTCATTGACCACCAGAGGGCCTCATCAGGCCCTTCTATCACCATCACTGTGTCATAAAGGGCTTTTCTTACAGCACTTTCAAACCTTACAGGTTAAGAGTATGCTGGGATGTTTTTATTTTTTTATTTTTTATTTTTTACATAAGATGTACATTACTGTGCAGTTAAAATCTGCTGTTTCGTACTCACTTGCCGACTCTCTTCTCAATCCCAGTGTATCTCTGGAATCTCATGAGACCTGAGCGAGTTCCCAAGAATGCTGTTTCTATCCCGTCATCCATACTGAGCGAAAGGGAGAGGATGAACCAGACAGAAAAGATGAAAGTGTAGACAAATAAAGAAGAACATGGGAAAGCATTCCTTTTTAATATCACAGTCATGACAGGAAAATAAAATGTTACCCTTTATAAAAATGTAACAAAGTCACTTATTTATGGAAGTATGTTTGAAGGTCTTTAGCCCTCAGAACTCCATGGGAACACTGGCGCTCAATGACACTTTATTTACTTATATCTTGGGAACCATTTGACTGATCTCTATGGGGACAGCTATGTAAGCTCACTCTATTTAATCAGAGTTTTTTTCATTTTGAGGGACATTTTGTATTAATGGATCCATGGTGAAAAGCCTGTAATAGATGCATTTATAGGCTGAATCAAATTTAGCAGTGATGTTTTCAGACCCTTAGAGAAAGTGAC